>CM046398.1:22505824-23105824 GCA_025413875.1 Rhododendron molle
TACCTGAAAATCGATAGGTTGAGCTTACTTGCCCAGTAGGAAAACTATTCTATTAACGCTAGGTGTATAAACATGATACATGCATAATGAATGAGTATGGGGGTGGGCACGACCAATATACAAGTTGAAATGAACGGAAGGCTACTATTCAACCACGAAAGTAACCAAAGTGTATTCCAAGTGTCCCAAAACCATTTCAAGTATCCAACCAAAGTCCAAGTAGTACCAAAATCCTCATTTTCCGCATATCGGACGTCAAATTTTTACCAAATACGTCAAGTTAACCCAATTACATCAAAACCGACATTTCATAAGCAAACATTAAACAATTTTAATAGGGAAGCATCCCTCTGCCGGATTTCATGGGCTCCGTACACCCCTGCCGGATTTCGCGGGCTCCGTGCACCCATGGCTAGGGACACCAAACGGGTGATCCCTAGAGTTTATTTTATCCAATAGTATCAATTCAAAACCATTTGTCTTTCAAAAGTTCCCAAAAATCCCGTTTCTTTTAAGAAGTCACCGTTTTCGCCAAAAATGTGTCAACCGACGCGTGTCCGATACGTCAAACATAAAATTTGTTAATTCACATGTCGAAGGGTCAATTTTATGAATTCAAAGTGGATTCGGTGTTTCAAATGGTGGTATGGGTCAAAAATACGATGAAATGGACGATCGGGGACCAAACGGGCATCAAAGGGTGGCCTAAAACCACCCCAAAACAGGGGATAGCCTCTGGAAAACAGGGGCAGCAAGCAGATTTTCACCCTATTGTTGTGGAATTTCAACCCAAACACAACTGTAAGGTTCTAGGCCAAAAATTTGACATGTAGAGTGACTAATGGACATCAAAGGAGTGCAAATCAACCAACAATAGCATCAATCAAACACTCAATCCATAGATCACAAAATCAAGCTCAAATAAACCCACTATGGAAGAAGTTCAAGAATTAGATGGAATTCAAGGGCTAGAAAAAGGTATATGCTATATCTCACATAAACACAACTAGTGGGAGTAGAATTTGTCTTCTTACCTCAAGAAATTTGCTTGAAATGAGTGGGTAAATGAAAACCCTAGCTTCCAATTTGCTCCAACCCGAAATGGGGTTTCTTGGTGCGAAATGAGTGCAATCCAAGCTTCAAAATGCGCAAAGGAGGTGATTTTAGGTGGGGTTTATGAAGGAGACTTGAGGTTTTAGTGAATTTGTGGGTGATTTGAGCAAGAAAATGGAGGAAATGAGAGGGAGAGGGGCTGTCGGCAGTGTAGAGAGAGAGAGGGCTGTTTTTTTTTTTTTGAACAAAAGGCAAGCATAATGTGTTATATACTCTCACCCTATTACAGTTTCACCCCTAACTATCAAATGCATATTAAACACACCCAAATGCAATCTCCAACTAACACATTGCACTACAAGAGAATATGCTTTTTTCGTCGACTCTTTTGCGTCGGCACAAAATGCCGTTGCAAAAAAATATTTAATTTCGACGGCATCTCATCCCGACTCAAAAGTCGTCAATTTGCGTCCGTCACGTTGCCATCGCAAAAACTTAGTAGCAAATAGTTTTTTTTTTGCGTCAGCAAGGTACTCCCCGATGTAAATAGTTACTTTTCAGCGCTAAAAAAGAACGCGCGATCGGGGTAAGAAAGAAATGGCGCGGGGAGGCGGGGGTGAAAATTTCTAAAATTTTCGGGAAGGGTTAAATTAATATTTTTTCCTTTTTCCCAAAACCCCAAATTGTTCTCTCTCCTTGCAGATCAAAAAAAGAAACTCTCTCCATATTTTGCTCGGTGTGTTTCAATCAGCTAAGAATCCTACCCGAAACCAAATTGAGCAAATCGATCTCTCTCTCTCGGTGAGTTTTCTTTCCAAGTCTTAATCAGTTGGGTGAATGCTTTCTTCTTTTCTTGGTTCCTACTGAAACCCTGTTGATTTTATTTTTCTTTTGCCCTAACTTTTCTCTCTCTCATTGAAGATAACAGAGCACCTCAACGACGACCACATAGGGGTTTCCGACAAGACAATGAAGACAATTTCTCTCACGTACGAGATTCTACCAAGTAAACTCTCTAATGCTTCAATTTGAGGTTCAGGAGTCGATATTCCACCAAGCAAAGTCTCTAATCCTCAACTCTCCCAAGAATCTATTCCAGGGCTGAGCACTACGCACGTTTTCCCTACTACCTCGTGATTCCACCAATGGTATGCTCTAAGGGGACCTTTATTCTACTTGTTTATTTCCCATTTCTCACCAGTTGTGGTTGTGTGTATTTTGAATCTTTATTGCAAATCCAGCCTCAAATCCAGTTGTAAAGTGAGAAACATTCAAACATGCGCAAACCCAGCCACTTCAAAAACAATTATCTTATCTATTTGACTGACATATATATGTACGGTTAAGCAATTTTAGGGTTGGATTTTGGGAGTTTGTGATTCTACATTGTTTATTAGAAATTAGAGTTTTTTTTGTTCAATGTGATTTTGGGCGTTTGTGATTCTGGATTTTAGGGCTTTTATGTATTTCATTCCAAACTACTCGCTATTTGTCTAAAAAATCCCTATTCGGAGTTGGTAGTGTATTTTGTTCTCTTCATTGAATGTGTTAGATTGAGCATATGGGTTGGACTTGTTTAGATTCTGGTGGTCTACTATTCCCTCAATGATATCGACGCTATTTATAATCTAGAGCTCTATAAAGAATTTTGGGGGCTTATTTCTAGAGTTGTTCGTTGGCGACTTTAGTGGTTATGGTTCCATTACTTGATAAGGAAAGTGATTATGTCCTTGATATCATATTTAGCTTAACTGCGTGCTCAGTGTGTTTGAACCAGTGATATGTCTAGTGTCCCTCAAGTGATTTTTCTTTGATCAGTTTAAGCATGTGACCTACTTTGAATCTGTGGCTACTCATTCCTAGTTGTTTTCCATATATTTTCAATTTTAATCAGGTGAAGAAGGCACCTTTGCCTCTAGGATTTATCATTCCTTATTCTTTCAACTTTTGCAACGAGTCAGAGGAAAATGAACGAATATTCTCAAGTCTGTCATTTTAGTTCCCTTTGGCCATTCTCAACGACTCTAACAATTCATATTGCTGCGGTTTTGTTCGATATGTAACTCATCATGTCTGTAGCCTGATATCAGTATATTACTGCTGTGGTTTTGTTGCGGGCCCTAAACTTAGCCTTGGTTCAATATATTACATGTATGATTGTATGATATCAGGAAACAAGCTTGGTGTTAACATGGTGGACAAAGATTGGATGCATTTAAATAGGTAATAGAAAATACTTTTTTATACAACTATAGATTATTGAGTTTCACTGGTCTTTTGGAGAAACTTCACAATATGTTCCCCATGGATAATGCCGAGGGTTGAGTTTCTGGATTGGACTATCCTTATGTGAAGGTAGATTAACTTAGTAAAACCTTCATTATTTATTCATATATTTTGTTTCTCTAAATCCAGCTTTCTTTGATTTCTGATGTTGTCTTTTGCTTTTAGTGCATGGCGGCAAGTGGTGTACGAGAGAGGCTTCCAACCACGTACATTGAACAACCTTCAAGATTGCATGTCTCGTTGTTCGAAGGGTTGTACATGTTGCTCAAAAGATACACCCATGAGGTATGACTTCCAATTTTTCCCTACTAGGTTTTCTTTTATTATGCATGAACAATATGACTAATAGTTCTTAATTACTTCTTATCATCCTGTTGAAAGGGAAAAATAATTAAGAATGACAATAGTTTTGTCATATGAATGTGCTTATCTTTTAACATTCTTGGTCACTTGGTGTGTATTCCTAATTTGTCCAATGAAACAGAACCCTTACGGAAACTAAGAGTTTGAGACACCTATTGTTGGAGAAGTTGGTCCTTCCAGCTACTCCATTGGTTATATTGAAGGACTGTCGCAGGGTTCTTTCTTCCCTCAATTATCTTAGTTTAAGGGCTAATAATAACTATGGGAATGATTCTTGCTTGTTCCCCTGCTTCTTGTTTTCTTTTACTTCGGAGTAATTAAAACTTTGAGAATTGAGCCATTGATTTTAGTTTGTGGGTAAATTTCATTTTTCTTTTGTATGAGCACTATGCTGGTTGTGTGCCACCATTGATCAATAATGTATGTGTTTATATAGCTTAGTGGCTCGGCTGGTAGTTAAATGTGTGTGGTGGAAAATTGCAGCTCTTTACATAGTTTTCTCACACCAGGTAGCCCCATTCTCACATCTGGTTTTATATAGGCTTAACGTTCAACGGCATTTAATCATCGCCAAGCCGGGTTCTGGTTGTCTCAGTGTAACTTATTTTCCTGGATGCCATTGCATTGTGTTTCTAACATCTACGGTATTTTTCAGGTAGCAGCTAGGGTGACAGATGATTCTGAGAAAGACGAGTGGTTCGTTGTTAAAGTTCTTCATTTTGGTAGAGAATCTAGAAAGTAAGTTTATTTCTGCCTAACAATTTTTTGGATGGCTCCTTGTCTTTTTTCTTCTTAGTTCTTTTCTCGTCTTTGTTTTTTCTTTTTTCTATTGACCAAGGAATAAGGGCAAGTGAAGCTTGATTCGATAACTTGTGGAAGCGAAATCGAGTTATACACATTTCTAATTCCATAGTTTGGTTGAGACACTCTCTCACATTAGCTGGTCTAATTTGTTTGTTGAGCGAAAAATGGCTACCGCTTCTTGCTAAGTAATGAAAACTAGTAGTTTGATTCTTCTTTTGTGGTGACTGGTATGATTTTATGAGAAGCAGTTCAGTGTGTGTTTACTCTCTTATCATTTGAGAAGTTCTATATGGAATCCCATACTCAATTAGAAATCCTCCAGCATACTCTTACACTACAACAAACATGAGTTTTCATAGCATAATTTAACAGCGTTTTTAAAAAAATGCTATGATAGAGTTGTATCCTAGACTCCTAATGGTTTTTGGTAATCACTTTAATAATTATATCCAAGTAATCCCTGTTTATGGAATGGACATATATATTACTTGTTATTGAAAGTTGAAATATGGTTTCGACACATTTTGAATTATCTCATAAATTCATTGTCTTTCTGAGATGGTTAGTTCTATTATGCCCGTAATGGTGTGTTTGTGGTTGTGCTTTTGATATGCCTGCACTCCTATCATGTGGTGCACTAGATTAACTAATCCCTATTGGAATTCCCCAAGCTATTGTTGCATTTTAGTGGAGAATAAATCAAAAAGAACAAGTAAATGGACTGCCTAAGCTGTCGGCAGAAACAGGGGAGGGGAGAAGGCTTTCTCTGCAAAGCAGGGGAAAAGAAAACAAAGGCAAATGGGGCTGCTCTGGATCTCACGTTTTTGGAGCAAATGGGCAGCTCACTCTCTTTTTTGCAATCTCACACTTTTCGTCTTAAATACTAGAGCAAAGCTCTTTACATAATGGACACCACACTTTACACAATGGACACCACACTTCAACCAATTACAAAACTAACAAAAACATAAACCATTGCAATAAAGACACAAGGCATTATTTTTAACAATCCCATCCATTGTCCTGATTTGTAGGTTTCAACTGTCCCAAATTGAAGGAGATTTCACTGGATTTTTCGCGTCAAGAAAATGACAGCACTGATTTACTGCCATGGTGGATGGTCTGGGTAGGAGCTGTCCACGGCTACCAAATATACACATTGCATCAATTCGACTTTCTCATGATGCTGTGCTTGCTCTTACCGCTTCAACTTTGAGGTTTGTAAAATGCTTTGGTTATGCCATTGACGCTTGCTTTTGTTCTTTGGTAGGCGCTGCCTATAAGTGCAAGAGCACCGTAAGTGTTTTACTTGTTTGAGAGTCGTGCTATTTCTTCAACGTTCAAAGGGTTGTGAATGCTCTCTCTAGTGCTTGGATCAGAGATCCCTGATGCATCTGTTGCTGCAATTGCTTCAACCTGTTAGATCTAAATGGGCATGTTTCTCATTTTAGTTCCAATTACATTCGAGTCTAGAGAAAGAAAATAGGATGTAGTATGCATTTGTGTGTCTGTATATGCATAATGTACATGTTTGTCTACAGAAATAATTTAGGGAAGTAGAAACATGGACAAGACTTGGATTGATTTACCGAGGATGTCAAGGGACTACTTTGATGGGATTGATTTTTTTTTGTATATAGATTTAAAGCATGTCATAGTGACAAATGGTATTTGGTATGTTATAGGTTTGAATGTCGCTAGCAGGCAGCCTATAATTAGGGCCTTTGTGGGAAATCACTTCCAAGATGGTGACCAAGGTTTCTCTCCTTTACCAGCACATTCTCCACAACTTGATGGACAGGTATGTTCAGTTTAAGTTCCAGTAAACGCATGTAAAGTTGAGCTCAGTTCAGTTCAGTTCTTGCATTGTTGCCTAAGATGTAGTTTCATGTCATACAAGTTACCACTTCCTATTGACTTGCTTACCGTCGCTTGGCACCAGTAGTTTATGCCTTGCTGGTGATAAACCGGCCCATGAGTTATATATGTACATTTGCTTCTTTCATCTAAGTGCTCTGCATGATATCTGTTAATATTGTGGCAAATATCTTCCTCAACTAAACCTTGTTGAGACCTTGTTCGTTCGTTGTTGTGGCACATGGTTGCTTAATGTTGTTGCTCTTTAAGATGAAAATTAGTTTTGACCTTGTAAAATGAATGTTCTGTACCCTAGTGAAATGAATGTTCTGTATGCAATTGCAATGGACCAATGGCATTAAAAGTTGAATCATCTTCCTAAAAGGCCTACCAAACATCCTTCCAAAAACCCAAAATTTCTAAACCCTACGGCTTCCCCAAGTACTGTATCTAAAGTCTCATAGCTAACATGATCTCGATACTCACCACATGAAACATAAGCAGTAAAGAATGCCAAATTTCCTCTTACACTGAACTTCCTCTGACGAGGATGCCCCAAAATCCAATAACCATGTCCATCCTCTCATGTCTTTGCTTTGTCGCTGCCGATCATTAACGGGCATGAAAGTGTCCTATGAAATCATAGGGATGTGTGTGAAGATTCCATTGCAACCATACAAAAAAAGGAGGGAAACAGGAAAAGGGAAACTGCCACATATACAAAAACGAAAAAAAGAACAGGTACGGAAACTAAGTATACAAAAATCTGGACGCTTATGTGTCTTAAACCGACTGTCCAAATCATTGCTGCCTTCAAATTTAAGAAAGATCCACTTTTTGTCCTGTAATTATACGGACGTTAACCCCACGTGGCCTTAATTTGCTGCATTTCCCATGGGGTCCTTCAGCATCACGATCATAATTACTTTGCTTGTATAATCAATTCTACACTCAGCTTCAATATATGTATATATACTCGACAACTTGACCAGTTGCTCTTCAAACTTGGAATAAAACCAGCCACTTCAATCTTCAAGGTGGTTTTACATTGCCTTGATGATGGCACCTGAATCTTTGTCTAGCTGATTTCTTTTATCACTATGGTCTCTTATTTGCTAAGTATAAAAATGTGGGTACTAAACCTTGCTTCTGATTGTAGGATTGTCAAAAAGTATGCTTGGTGAGTTACACTATTCCAAAACACGATGTGGCAGAGGGAATTGTTATTAGTAAGGACCCATTGGTGAAAGTAGATGGAAAGCCATTGGGTTTTGATTTTGGAAAGTGCTCGTTAAAAAAGCAAAAATACCTAATGCTTCTTTGGAAAGACCTCGCAAAAAAATTCACACAGTTGGAGAAGTTGCTGGCTGTGCTGTTGCTTTGAGGTCTTGTTGCTTGGAGGTCTTGTGATGTATGTTAGTTACGATAAACCATTATTGTTTCATGTGATTGGAAATGCATATATCAGCATCTTATTCTCGTATATTCTTTTTCAGGTGTTTGTCGAGGAATAAAGTGTGCAACGATGAACAAGCTAGATGCAATATTTTGGGTTCTGCTTATTTTGCATTCTAACCGAGGTTCCTATTTTGTTGAGGACTTAACTGTGCAACGATCAAAGAGATGCAATATTTTGGGTTTTACTTATTTTACGTTGTAGTGTTAAACAAACTAAACTAACGTTCCTATCTTGTTTGACGTACTATTGGCTGTCTATTTTAGGCTTTATTTCCGAAACATATTACTCCTTGGAGTATACTATTGGCTATGTCTATTTTAGGTTTTATTTCCGAAACATATTACTCCTGGGAGTATTCGAGTACTGTTATATATATGGATCTCTTGGGATTGAATGAATGGATAAGTTGTAAATATTAGCTGCGTTTTTTTTATTGAATGATGGTTTTTGTATTACAGACGTGTTTTGGATGGAGTAATGGTGTTTTATATGTCCAGAAAATTATGCAGGCTAGCTAGCTAGTAGTATTAGATGCTTGGCCAATGTACATAAAGCTCCCAGCAGGCTGTTTAGGTTTTTTTTTTTTGTTTTTTTTTTTTGCGACGGCATACCCCCGACGCAAAAAGATAAAGGATATATGTGAACTATTGGCGATGGCGCAAGCCGACGAAAAAAATGTTTTTAGCGTCGGCACCACCACCCGATGCTAATTACCTTATGATTTTTAAATTTTTTGAGTCAGGAAGAATGCCGATGCAAAAAAACTATTAGAGACAGCACATACCGACGCAATTACAGTGCGACGGCACATGCCGACGCAAAAAACTTTTTGAGACCCCACCATTTTCGTCCCCCAAAATGCCGACGCGTTGCCGACGCAAAAAACAAGTCCCGTCGCAAAAGGTGTCTCTGCCGACGCAAATAGGTCGACGCAAATAGCATATTCTCTTGTAGTGTTGACCTCTTTTAATAAAAATTCAATTCCTCACATTTACCCAACATTATTCCAAAAAAATAAAATAAAATAAAAATAAAAAATAAAATAAATTTGTGCAAATTTACAGGTCCTTACACTCAGTTTCTTGAAACTTGATGATTGCGTGACGATGTACTTGAAATTGGAAAAGGACATTCTTTAGAAACACAAATCTGAACATACAATATGGTATACAATTTTCAATAGCAAAAGTTTCAGGGTTTCACCATAAGGATCCAAGTAAAAGACAAGGAAAGATTTCACGAGGACAGGAAAGAAAATGAAAATAGAATTGAAAAGAATGTACGGGACTAATCTAGGTATTTTCCTTGAATCCGTGTCGGCCTAACGCGTTCCAGGAAAACCTCCAAGATCAGAGAATGTAAGGGATTAATCTAGATATTTACCTTGAAACGGCATCGGCCTAACACATTTCAAGGAAAATCTCCAAGATCAACCGCCTAATGAAGGCTTAAGTGTGGACTGAATTTAATAGAGAGCTCAAAGGCTTGATTGAATAGAATGTGGGACAACAATAGAAATTCCTACTTTCAGAGTAGGTATAATAGGACATACTTGTGACTCAGATTCATTTTACTCATACTTGGGTGCAACTGTACAAGAGGCTCAAAAGAAGGCAAAACCAAGGTAACAGTCGAATGCTATTAATAACGGTGCATTGGCAAAGATGAGTAGATTTCTCTTATCTAAAATCACATGATCATATTGTCGAGACAAAAAGTCATACTCATATTAGCACGTAACATGTGAAAGTCATCTACAATGCGTGTGATCTTATAGCTTGTTTTTATTTATGCAACTCCATGCTCTTATTATCTTTAATGGATTGGGGAACATACTTCTGGTAAACGTTGGCTCAAAAGAAATTGACCCCACTTTGTTCTTGGGTCAGTGTCTAGTGTTAAGAGTCCACCATCGTTGTGCCTCGCTAACTAAAACATATGTCTAGAAAGCGACTCTTCCAATTATGTTCTCCTCATAACAAGATTATGTCATTATTGTTGACTCCAACCAGTCATTGGCTCTTACAGGATCAATACCCCTAACAAGGGTCAACAATTTGAGTTTCTATAAGTCCATTACTTGTTCATCTAATTGAGATGAACTAGGAAGTGTAACAGTTAAGTACAGAATCCAAATCTCCTACTGGGTAAAGAGGCACCAATGGTATTAGATGCTAATTCTACACAAAGTTCAGAATTCTATCCACTTGCTTTACTAATCGTTCAAACCTCTTATGAGGTCCCATACTAAGTATTAGTTTCTCTTAATTGGAGAGAAGAGTAAAATTGCAAAACCTTAGCGTACATACTACAAGTCATTTACAAATCACCGACAAGTATAATCACTCATGCAGATAAGATACAACCTTTTAACTTGCACTTCATGTTTCTTTGCAACTTCTAGGATTATGACTAACGTTTAAAAGGTGTTGCGGAAGAGCTTAGTTCCTGCCTAACATGAACTTTCACTTGAAACGTAGCGACGGTGTTAAAACTATGATCATTGCATAACTCACTCTTTCAGTATTCCATGATTCCTAGAATCTCGTTCTATTTTTAACGCCTAACTCTGTACCAAGGGTTGTACATAGTCTCCTTCGTAACATAGATCATTTTTTGAGAACTAAGTAGTAACTATATCTTTGCCTCTTTTGTTTTTGTACTCACTCTTTAGTCTTCGAATGGTATCCTCTACTTAAAACTTGATCTTATGTGCATTAGTATAGGAGTCTAAGGGCTTAGCTCGACTATCCGCAAAATGAAAAGGGCTCCACTCATCAACTATAATTCAGGGACTTCAAGAAATCCTCCTTGAACTTCTAATAAGACATCATTCTAATTCACATTCTGAAGCTAATAATATACTTCTTAAATCTATCTTGGATAAGATCTGCCCTTCACATTTTGGCGCTATGCATTCTTTATAAGAAAAGAATCATTATCATTAACAGGCAGGTGGTGGTACGAGTCCCCTTTTATTCAGAATAAACTCTGAAATCGTCACAGTCATCATCTAAAATTGAAACTTCTATTCATATATTTGTTTCTTAATTGATCATGGTGGCGTAGCATCACACCCTTACACATTTCTACAGCATACAAGTGCAATCTCTAGCTATGATATTCTTTCTAGCCTTTTTGGGGCGGTTTTGTTGGTTAATGACATGGACCATGGTGGTTAAGATAATGGTATTATTCGACAAAATTCGATTAGCAACCTCTTACCCACCACTTCAATTGTTAAAACAAAAATCAACTGAAAACCCCAATGAAGATTTCGTTGTACTAAAATCATAATAGTAGCTACTATAGGCTGTACCTCTCCATCTTCCTCATCTACCTTGGACTTTGACAGACTCCTCATCATCGGCCGGTCAGCCTATCGTTGCATCCAGCAAATCAAAAAACAGATTTTGCCAAATTAATAGCGAGATCAAGGCAAATGAACTAAACCCATAAAAATACCGAAGAGAAACCATCAGCTGGAAAATAAAGTGCGAAAAGATCTATACCAATTTCTTATTGTAAGCCTCAATGTTCTTGTTGTATTCGGTTTTCCTCTTCTCGGCCTTTGCAACGAGGGTGCTTTCTCCTAATTTTAACAACATATAATCTATCAATCAAACACAATTCTAGTCTAGGAGGTAAAATAGCTCAATTTTCCTTTGTTCCAATTGAATCACTCACAGCAGTTGACATTGATTTCCAGTTGTCTCCGCCGGCTTTTCCAACCTGAATCAAGCGTTGAGTACAAGATTATTTCATAGTGGATAAAAGCAAGATTACATCTATGTCAATATCGCAGTCTCATCTGCCTGCTGGATTCATCGAAAACACTTACAGCGACAACCGATTTGTTGTTGGGATGCTTTTCCTTGAACGTCTTCCTGAACTCTTCCCTCCCTGATACACGAAATACAAATTTCTGTAATACGCGCTAAATTAACAAATAATTTGATCCCACAAACACGCATCTACCGAATCCCGGAAGACATATGCATAGGGTTGCTAAACATACGCATCTCAAGTTCCAGAATACGTTCTCTAGTTAAAACCTTTTTTAAGATTAATTTGATATACTATATGCAAACGAAACTCGAACATCTTTTTACAGCTAGTTAAGCCAACTTTCAACAAATTACTACTGGTTGATGGCAGATCGAGGGTGAGAGAAAGAGAGAGAGGGAACAAACCCATTTAGATCAGATTTTTGTAATAATAGAGGAGAAGGACCAAACCTTTGGGTGGAACACAGAACGGAGTGGGTTATCGTCTCTTCAACCCCAAAGAAAACGGCGATGCCCTGTCTCTCCGACAACCGGTGTAGCTTTTCTGGCAATGGCAGCGTGGAGGTGGAGAAGGAGGAGGCGCTAGTGGTTGTGATGCCGGAAGGGATCGTTCTCGTGAGCTTGTTCGAGGATAAGATTAATAAACTCAGGGCGCCCTTTCTTCCCAAATTGATTGGAATTCCAACGGTTCCCCATCTAGTTCAAAGAGAGAGAGAGAGAGTGTTAGGGTTTGAAATTGGAATTCGCGTAGGTATGAAATTGGAGAGAGAGAAGGGATTTCCAGTTTCCCCCCAAGTGATTTTTGCATCTAGTTTTTCATGGAAAAAGGAGACTGGCGCCTTTCTTAGGTTGAACGCTATTAGGGCCCGTTTGGATGCGGGAAAGAATTGGGGGTATTAGTTAATAAGGGGATAAGATAGTAGGGGGTATTAGTTAATAAGGGATGGCCCACATTGATGTGATATTTATGGAGGGGGGATTAAATAGTATGTTGTTTGGATGAGGTATTAGAGAAGGGTGGTGGATGTTGTAAAAAGCTGTCAAATGACCCTTTTGTCCTTGTGCGGTTCCTAAATTAATTATGTGTTACATTTTATATTTAGTTGCAAATTTAATTATTCTTTCACAATTAAAGCTGTAATATTATTTATACTAACAAATTAACGAATTTAGTATTATTATTTAACAATTTTATTTAAAAGAAATTGGTTTTTAAACAAAAATAAGTGTTTCAAAATACCATTACTATTATTAAATCAACTGCCGTGGATTGAAACGACGCCGTCTTGCTTTTTTTAAAAAATTCTACCATTCAATTTGCAATCTTAAAGAGCAGAAACGTAATTATGAGAGCCCTATAAATAAAATTTGATCATGTCTCTTTAGAATAATATGATCAAAATAATAAGATCTTCACACCCGTTCAAACGGATTAAAAATTGGAGCACTTAATTTTTTATATATATTTTTTAATATATAAATGGTCTCAAAAAATTAAGTGGTCCAATTTTTAATCCGTTTGAACGAGTGTGAAGATCTTATTATTTTGATCATATTATTCTAAAGAGACAGGATCAAATTTTGTCTTTAGGGCTCTCATAATTACGTTTCTGCTCTTTAGGATTGCAAATTGAATGGTGGATTTTTTTAAAAAAAAGCAGACGGCGCCGTTTGAATGGTCCTGGGGCAGCAGAGCCGGGATAAGGAGGGGTATTTTCGTCCACAAATCCCCCTCTACTCCCGGATTATTTTTGGGGACCCCAAGAGGAGCCCAAAATTTATACCGGACAATCCCCACAATTGGAGAAAACAAAGACCGTGTAAAAAATAAAAGGGGAGGAAATTAGGTTTGCCAAACGGGGGTAAAGAGGTGGGTCCCTCCCCATCTACCCCTTATAATTCCCCCCCCCCCCCCCTTTTCCCTTCATCCAAAATGGAACGCTATCAGAAGTCTTCCGCTTGTGTACAGTAACTTGCACGCTATCTTAGCCCCAAAGTGCAACTTTATTATAGCATTTTCTAAAGAACGCTATAAAATTAAGCTGTTAAAACTCATTTGTGTTGTAGTGACGTACTCAATCTAACGGTCGATTGCCATTGTATATTTCGGGGTTACGACTAGCTAACAATCTGTGGACAGTTTCACGTGAAATGGTTAAGCTTCCCACAAGTAAAACAAGATCTTTGACACCATGGGTATTGAGCACGAATATGACCAGACAGACCACAACGATGACACACAATCTGATGCTTGAGGAGAACTCCCGGAGTCTTGGTTTGAGAAGGTGACTTAAAGCTCTGTTGGACCTGAATAGAGTGACTTGGTTCCCTCAGTTTCTTTCCTCCTGAACTCTAGACACTCCCAAAAGATGAGCTCACGCTAACGACTTGATATCTAGTTTCCCCCACATTCAGACCCCTCTGCGCACCCTCTAGAATCTCAACACCCTTCGCACGCTCAATGTTCTCTGGAAACATTATCTCATTTCTACCACGCCGATTCACCTCATCTCCCCGTATGCACTACGCCCCTGGCGATCATGCTCCCCGGTCTCATCCCACCTAACTTCACGTCTCGAAAATATCTTACTATAAGGGCATGAGAAAGAAAGTTATCAGAATTAATCACATTACCATATGATGCAAGTCTCCAACCTTTCTAACATGGGTTAACAGCTCTACGCCACTCTACTGTAATGCAAATGCAATGCCATATCATTGTACTGACCCATTCATGCAAGCACACATGTGTTTTGGAAAACGAATGCAATGATTTTTTTTTTTGAACCCATGAGACTATGTCTCCCAACGATCTCTTGGTATTCTAATCTAATGCTCTGATACCAATTTGTCATGTTCTCGATTTTCAACATAAATTATAGTCATTCTCAATAAATAAAATTATCACTGAAGTACTGATAATACTCAAATGACATATTTTTCCCTATTCTCAAAGTTGAGTTCAAAAGTTACAATCCTAGCTTGAAGCTCTAAGTTATACAAAATACCAAAATAATATTACAGTTTACATTAATCATTCTTCCAAATACTACTTTCAAAACAAATGCAAATTGTAGCCTTTTTTTATACCTTCGAGACCCATGATCAACAAGCACGAGATGCACACCATGCCAACTTCCTTGTTTGGTAGCTGAAAATGATAGGTTGAGCTCACTAGCCCAGTAGAGAAATCTATACTCAAGTTATATGAAAATGCGATGAAATATACTATAAGAGTGAATGATTTTCAATGAAGGACAACAGACATGATGGAATATCACGAAGAACCGATGGAGTACGACTACTGGATTCTATACATCTTATAGTTGAGAATAAATTTTACACGGACCCTCCGTGTATAAGTGAGGGTCCGCCCAACCAATTAAAAGAGGACACCTCAACTTTTGCTTGACAGTCGGCGAATTTTGTTTTATTTTTCATTCAAATTCAAATCCTATGGAGCAAAAACTTGATTATGAGAGCTATAAAGACAAAATTTAACTATGACACTCTAGAATAATATGACCACAATAACAAGATCTGTGCACCGGTTCAAGCGGATTGAAAATTGGAGTACTTAACTTTTTAACTTTTTTTTTTCATTTAGGATTTAAGATCCTGTAGAGCAAAAACTTGATTATGAGAGCCATAAAGACAAAATTTAACTATGACACTTTAGAATAATATGATCACAATAACAAAATCTTTGCACTGGTTCAAACGGATTAAAAATTGGAGTACTTAACTTTTTTTATTTTTTTTTAATTTAGGATCCTATGGAGCAGAAACGTAATTATGAGAGCCATAAAAACAAAATTTAACTATGACACTTTAGAATAATATGATCACAACAATAAGATCTTTGCACCGGTTCAAACGGATTGAAAATTAAATTATTTTTTATTTATTTTTTTCATTTAGGATCTTATGAAGCAGAAACTTGATAATGAGGGTCATAAAGACAAAATTTAACTATGACACTTTAGAACAATATGATCACAATAACAAGGTTTTTGCACTGGTTTAAACGGATTAAAAGTTGAAATACTTAACTTTTTAACCATATTTTTAATATATAAATAGTCAACAAAAATTAAGTATTTTAATTTTCAATCTGTTTGAACCGGTGCATAGATCTTGTTATTGTGATCATATTATTCTAAAGTGTCATCGTTAAATTTTATCTTTATGGCTCTCATAATTAAGTTTCTGCTCCATAGGATCCTAAATGAAAAAATAAAATAAAATAAAAGTTAAGTACTCCATTTTTCAATCTGTTTGAACCGGTGCAAAGATCTTGTTATTGTGATCATATTATTCTAAAGTGTCATAGTTAAATTTTGTCTTTATAGCTCTCATAATCAAGTTTCTGCTTCAGAGGACCTTAAATGGGAAAAAAAATTTAAAAAGTTTAAGTACTCCAATTTTCAATCGGTTTGAACTAGTGCAAAGATCTTGTTATTGTGATCATATTATTCTAAAGTGTCAGTTACATTTTGTCTTTATGGCTCTCATAATCAAGTTCCTGCTCCATAAGATTTGAATTTGAATGAAAAATAAAACAAAATTTGCCGACTGTCAACAAAAGTTGAGGTGTCCTCTTTTAATTGGTTGGGTGGACCCTCCCTTATACACGGAGGGTCCGTGTAAAATTTATTCTCCTTATAGTTATCCTTAACCATTCATACATCAAGATAGAAGTAACATTAAACATACATCAATCTAAATAACCAACGACAACCTCTTAAACAATTTTAAGTCTCCTCAATGAACACCACAATTAGCTTCCTCATTTCATGCGTTATTAAGCCCCCTTTTTATAAAAATATTCCTTTTTGATTACCAAAATAATTTTGAGAAAACTCTTGACCTTTATAGGTCAAGCTCCGTTGATTCAAGCTTGAATGCCAGAATTTGTTGATTTTTGTGCAAATATCGGAACCGTTGATTCGCTCAAGAATACCGGAGGATTTTTCACAAAAATCCTTTTTCCAAAACCAAATTTCCTTCCTTTTCAAAAAGTTTGGTAGAATCAATCGTTTATCTCTTTCTTTAACGGTCACAATCTCAAACAACAAATAGTCCATACAACAACATGAACTTCTAAAACCAATCATAATTCCCTTCATCATGGGACACATTCAACTATAATACCACACCTTGCGTTACAGTGAATTCTCTTCACCCAGGTTTCCGTATTGCCATACCTTGCGTTGCGAGCCCTCTAAAGTCTCTGCATTACCACACCTTGTGTTGCAGGACCCTCAATTCAAAATTATCAACTCACACATACACTCATGCATTATCAATCCATATACAAGGAGACAACATTTCCAAAGGTCACATTTTTTTATTCATCATCATACAATGTATTACGAACTAATAAAAATGTCCTATTGTACATTAATAAGACCTTAAGTTCACCTTATTCCTCAAAGTATATTATGAAGTCCTTGGTCATGTACCGAACCCACAAAGACTCCTCGACACACCACCAGCAAGGTTCTAAACAAGAATCTTATAGAACGGGAGCCAAAGGAACCTAGGAAGATCAACAAGACAAAACACGAGGACACGAGTTACCCTATTCTCATTCGGGCCGCTATGCAAACCTCCATTGACTAACAATGCACCCCACGTCATACCTTCTCGTCTACGATGTTCGATAACCTCTCTATGATAAGTTCTTTCATTTCACCGACCACCATTTGATGTCATAGCACCTAACATTTATATATCGTTCATCATATCATGCCACAATGTTCACGTACTCATTTTAAGACAAAGACGACGGATAGGTACGTACCATACTCATAGGATTTGACACCGTTCTCTTGTAAAGTAAGAGTCAAAGAAGATAGATTGATCAATGAATCACTTAAGGTACGAACAATTAAGCTTAAAAGTGGTTTGGAGGTGTTCAAAGAGTTAGAAGTGATTGAGGTTCAATACAATCAAAGCAGGTTAAAAAGCAAAACTGTCTCATGAGGGACTGGTATCCATACAACAGTTTTTTTTTTTTTTTTTGTATCGATATGGGAGCGGCTGGATTCTGATAAGCTAGCTGTATCCATACAACCATTTCGGTTGTATCGATACCCGAACGTTACGACAACAATTTCTTCAAAATTTTCAGATGGCGAAACCCAACCAGAAACAACTAACCAAGGCACGATCTAAGCAAGAAATCAACTCATAAACACATAACAAGAGCAAGAAATCCTTACATTGAAGTTGGAGAGCAAACATGCAAGGAGATCAGGCCACGCGAACCCTTGAATTCAAACTTTGTAATACGCCCAAAATACTCCTTTCCGAACCAAACTGGACAAGCTACGAACTCAATTGCACGTGAGGAAGGTGGAGAGAGGGTCGAGTTCTTTGGGTTTCGAGCTTTGGTGGTATTTTTCAGTGGGAAAGACAGGGAGAGAGTGAGAGACATGAGAGATTAGAGAGAGTGAGATGGGGGATTTTGATTCTATACACACACACCCACCTACATATACTAGCACCCAATCAAAATTACACTCACAGTCACTCAACATTACAATTCTATCACATTGGCCTCAAATCAAATAAATTCAACAAAATCTCTTATTTTCCTCAATTTCGAATATCAGATAAACCCTTAAATATTTTGTGAAATTACGGGTCTCTACATCTCACCCTCCTTTAAAAAAATTTCGTCCTCGAAATTTGCTAAGTCAAATCCATTCAAACATGCAACATATCGGCATAATCCAACCGTAACGCTATCCATCATACAACAATTCAATAGTCATCAAAATCTATGTCAAAGATTCATATCAATCAAACCACAACAAACACGAGTATATCTTTCTAACTTCATCCTCCCTGCCCATGTAAACTCGCTAACGGTATCGGCTTACCACTCAGCACTTGACTACGCAACTTTAGGATACTTATCGGATTCTCACCATGGGACACGTCGACTTCTAACTCAAGTTTGGACCTTTCCAACTCATGCAATGATTCGGCTCGTACCGCCTTAATATCTGCATCATAAATTCTTAAAAGTTTCGGCAACACTTCCAACGGTACGCAATTTCCCAGCTTTCCTTTTTGTTGGGAAATTTCTATATACAATTATCTATCCATGCATAATGATCTTGCATCTAAATGTAACCCGATAGTCCAATTGACTTCCTGAGATTTCCATCTAGAAGGTGCGGTGATCAAGCGCTTCTTCCAACTGCATTTTATCCGTTGTTGCCTGGTTATCCAAAAAACACACACAATACCCAACACTCGACCTATCTTTCTAGCGATGAAAACTTCCTTTCTGCCAAAGACAAGATAAGCTCCAACGCGGTGACCCTCTATGGAACACATGATTTTCCCTCGAATGGCTATAGATGACAATGATAGTGGGCGTAATCCTCTGGTCAGCCTCGTGTGGTTAGCAATCTTTAACGAATTTACCTTACTTTGTTTGGTCATTCTCTCTCAAACTTCCAAAAGTCGTTGGTGAATAGATTTCATCGCACTCCTTAATACTAAGTCTATCGAATCTAAAACACAAGCCAAATCTTCTAAAAATCACACCAAATTGTAGCTCCAGATTGGGTTACTCTAGGTTATGAATAGAATTCGATTACTACCTTAAACAAAACGAACAAGCTCCAAGACTCAACAACACCAATTGAGAATCTACAAAATGGTAATGGGGTGTTCGAAATTCAAAGAATACGAAGAATCTTTAAAATGATTAGGCAACGGCTAGGGAACAAACTCGATGTACCATCTCATGGTAATCAGAAAAATCTTGAGACGACCGATCATAACTTTCTTATTGCTCTACAAGTCAAATGAGTCAATGGATATTACTTTGGCAAATGAAGTATTTCAATCTGAGGACACACACAGAGTAATGAGACAGATCCTTTGTAACCGATTGATTGTAAAACAAAATTTTGTCTAATTCTAGAAATGAGTAAAACTTCCATCAAGTTCTAGCCAAACGTTACAGGACAAATCATCATGTGCCTTCAAAATTTAGGAATCATGACAAAGTTGAAAGCTACTAAGAGCGACTACAACAAATGATTTCGAATCGAACGGCTCCAACGAATGGGTCTCAGTAAATATACTACCACAAGATTTTGACTCCAATTACAACACAAAGATTTGAGTAGGAAGCAATTTTTTGACAAATAGACTAGTAATTACAATATCGAAACCTAAATCAACCGGATAGGTCTAGGCAAGCATTCGGATACAAAACAAAAAACAAGTTCAAATCATGTGACTTCATAGTTAAGAAGTTACAATTAATGGTGGCACCAAAACATGCAACAATAGTAGCAAGTCCGAATTTAACGGTACCTAAGATGTTGTATATCATAAAGTATGTGATTACAGATTGAGTTTTATAGGCCGAAGATGCAACAAAAAAACTTGCATAGGGTAATAGTTACAAGCAATGACGAAACTGGTTGTCGCAACAGTTGGATCTAAATTGACCATGAAATCTCAAGCTAGGTAACGTTAACAATAAGACTTCGAATGGAAAACGAGGGGCATTCGTCATCATCAATAACAAATGAGTCATAGGATACTTTGCCACAGCAATTTGATTCTTCCAAAGAAATGCTAAGAACGATTTTGTGGTAATTAACTCAAATGTCAAGAACTACAATAGGTCAATAAGACGACAAACTTACGAAAAATAGATTGCGAAACAATTCCAACTAGATTTTAGCTAGGCCAACGAAAGAAGATAAACAAGGAAGCAATTCTTACAAATTCACATTCAAAACATCATCTACTGTCATGGATACCACCAATCCCTTTCCAAATCACATCAATCCTCCATGTACGTAAACTATAGAGGCTCAAGATAACCTATTAATATGAAACAACTAACAAATGAGTCGAACAACAAAGGGGAGAAGATACCTCATAGGCAAACGTTTTCTAAGAACTAGAGAGTAGTAAGAGGTGGTAGTTTAACGGCAGAACTGCATCTGTTGCTGTTTTGTTGTATGTTTATGCTGCTGCACTGAGCTCGACTTTCCATGTATTTTGGATCCCCAAGGACAATTTCTCGCAAAGTGGCCAGGCTTGCGGCAAACATAACAAAGTCTATTAAGCTGTGAGACTCCCTCATTCTCGGACAAGGTAGGCGGTCCAAGATTAATTTGGTTTTGTGAAGGTTGATTTGGTTTCCTTTGCCTTTTCCTCTCTTGGCTTCAAAAATTCCCTGGTAACGTACTCACTCTAACGGTCGGTTGCCTTTGTATATTCGGGGGTTGCGGCTAGCTAACAATCTGTGGATAGTTTCTCGTGAAATGGCCAAGCTTCCCATAAGTAAAACAAGACCTTTGACACCACGGGCATTGAGCACGAATATGACCAGATTGACCACAATGATGACACACAATCTGATGCTTAAGGAGAACTCCCGGAGTCTCGATTTGAGAAGGTGACTTAAAGCCCTGCTGGCCCTTAATAGAGTGACTTGGTCCTCTCGGTTTCTTTCCTCTTGAACTCTGGAAACTCCCGAAAGATGAGCTCGCACTAACGACTCGATATCTAGTTTCCCCCACATTCACACCCCTCTGTGCACCCTCCAGAATCTCAATACCCTTCGCATGCTCAATGATCTCCGAAAACATTATCTCATCTCTAGCACGCCGATTCACCTCATTCTCCCCAAATGCACTATGACCCAGGCAATCGTGCTCCCCGGTCTCACCTTACTTAACTTCACATCTCAAAAACATCTTACTATAAGGGCATAAGAAAGAAAGTTATCAGCATCAATCACATTACCATATAATGCAAGTCTCCAACCTTTCTAACATGGGTTAACAACTCTATGCCACTCTACCGTAATGTAAATGCAATGCCATATCATTGTACTAACCCATTCATGCAAGCACACAAGTGTTTTGGAAAACGAATGCAACAATTTTTTTTTTGGAACCCATGAGACTATGTCTCTCAACGATCTCTTGGTATTCTAACCTAATGCTCTGATACCAATTTGTCATGTTCTCGATTTTCAACATAAATTATAGTCATTCTCAATAAATAAAATTATCATTGAAGTACTGAAAATACCCAAATGGTATATTTTTCCTTGTTCTCAAATTTAAGTTCAAAAGTAACAATCCTGGCTCGAAGCCCCAAGTTATACAAAATACCAAAATAATATTCGGTTAACAATTTTAGTTTTAGTTTAGTTTCAATCATTACCCTACTTCTTTTTCTAATCATTACCCTATTTCTCCAATTATTATTTTCTCATCTCTCTCTATCTCTCTTCAATCATTACCCTATTCCTCTCTTCACCCACTATCAAAACTAAACTAAACTAAACTCCCAACCAAACACTACCATTACAGTTTACATTAATCATTCTTCCAAATACTACTTTCAAAACAAATGCAAATTGTAACCTTTTTTATACCTTCAAAACCCATGATCAACAAGCATGAGATGCACACCCTGCAACCTTCCTTGTTTGGTACCTGAAAATGATAGGTTGAGCTACATTAGCCCAGTAGAGAAATCTACACTCAAGTTACATAAAAATGCGATGAAACATGCCATAAGAGTGAATGATTTTCAGTGAACGACATGAGATACGATGGAATATCACGAAGAACTGACGGACTATGACTACTGGATTCTATACGTCTTATAGTTATCCTTAACCATTCATACATCAAGCTAGAAGTAACATTAAACACACTTCAATCTAAATAACCTACGACAATCTCTCAAACAATTTTAAGTCTCCTCAATGAACACCACAATTAGCTTCCTCATTTTATTCGTTATTAAGCCCCCTTTTTATAAAAATATTCCTTTTTGATTACCAAAAAATTTCGAGAATACTCTTGACCTTTACGGGTCAAGCTTCATTGATTCAAGCTTGAATGCCGGAATTTATTGATTTGTGCCCAAATACCGGAACCGTTGATTCGCTCAAGAATATCGGAGAATTTTTCACAAAATCCTTTTTCCAAAACCAAATTTCCTTCCTTTTCAAAAAGTTTGATAGAATCAATCGTTTATCTCATTCTTTAACAATCACAATCTCAAACAACAAACAGTCCATACAATAACATGAACTTCTAAAGCCAATCATAATTCCCTTCATCATGCGAGACATTTAATTGTATTACCACATCTTGCGTTATAATGAATTCTCTCCACCTGGGTTTCCGCATTACCACACCTTGCATTGCAAGCCCTCTAGAGTTTTTGCATTACCACACCTTGCGTTGCAGGACCCTCAATTCAAAATTATCAACTCACACATATACACATGGATTATCAACCCATATATAAGGAGACAACATTTCTAAAGGTCACATTCTTTTATTCATCATCACACAATGTATTACGAACTAATAAACATGTCCTATTGTATGTTAATAATATCTTAAGTTCATGTTATTCCTTAAAGTATATCATGACGTCCTTCGTCATGTACTGAACCCACAAAGACTCCTCAACACACCACCCGCTAGGTTTTAAACATGTATCTTATAGAACAGGAGCCAAAGGAACCTATGAAGATCAACAAGACGAAGCATGAGGATGCGAGTTACCCCATTCTCATTCGGGCCGCTAGGCAAAATTGCATCGACTAACAATGCACCCCACGTCATACCTTCTAGTTTACGATGTTTGATAACCTCTCTATGATAAGTTTTTTCATTTCACCGACCACCATTCTATGTCAAAGCACCTAACATGTATATATCGTTCATCATATCATGCCACAATGTTCACATACTCATTTTAAGACATAGACGACGGATAGGTACCGTACTCGTAGGATTTGACACCGTTCTCTTGTAAAACGAGAGTCAAAGGAGATAGATTGATCAATGAATCACTTCAGGTATGAACAATTAAGCTTAGAAGTGCTTTGGAGGTGTTCAAAGAGTGTTAGAAGTGATCGGGGTGCAAAACAATCGAAGTAGGTTAAGCAAAAGCAAAATTGTCTCGTAAGGGACTGGTATCCATACAACAGTTTTTGTTGTATTGATATGGGAGTGCCTGGAATTCTGATAAGCTAGCTGTATCCATACAACCATTTCGGTTGTATCGATACTCGAACGTTACGACAACGATTTCTGCAGAATTTTAAGATGGCAAAACCCAACCACAAACAACTAACCTAGGGATGATCTAAGCATGGAATCAACTCGTAAACAAGAGCAAAAAATCCCTACCTCAAAGTTGGAGAGCAAACACGCAAAGAGACCAAGCCACGCGAACCCTTGAACTCAAACTTTGTAATATGCCCAAAATACTCCTCTTTGAACCAAACCGGACAAGCTACGAACTCAATGGCACATGAGGAAGGTGGAGAGAGGGTTGAGTTCTTTGGGTTTCAAGCTTTAATGGTGTTTTTAGATGGGAGAGCAAGGGAGAGAGTGAGAGCCGAAGGGAGAGGGAAAGGGAGAGGGAGAGAAACGTGAGAGATAAGAGAGAGTGAGATGGGGGATTTTGATTCTATACACACACACACACCTATATATACTAGCACCCAATCAAAAGTACACTCACACTCACTCAATATTACAATTCTATCACATTGGCCTCAAATCAAATTCAACAAAATGTCATATTTTCCTCAATTTCAAATATCAGATAAACCCTTAAATATGTTTTGAAATTACGGGTCTCTACAGTTAACTCCATTCATCTCTTACATGTCTCTCTCCATCTCTCTCTCTCTCTCTCTCTCTCTGTGGACAAGATCGACTGCATAGAACTTGTTGGGATAGACTAGTGTCGGGCTACGTGCTCTGCATAAATCATGTGCTCAGTAAAAATTTTGAAGCATTGGTGATGTTTGCTGCGAGATGAAGGTTGATCAATTTTTTTACACACATTCATTAGGTGGAAGTTCACAGTCCTTACATGATGATATCAATACCAAGAGTAGATGCATTCACAGTTGTTCGCATCAAACACCATGGTATGTAATTCTACATGTACAATAGGATTGAGTACTATTGTGTGGTAGGTTGATAGCTCATGTGCATTAACAAATGATTTCCACTCGACTCCAGTGAAGAATCCGCTAGCGTATTTGACGGTCCATCTTCTCGATCTTGAAATTAGTATAAATTCTTTTCGGTTATGTTGATCACATAATGCTTTGAAGTATTGAGGTAGCCTCTGAAAATGGAAAAGGGACAAGTTAGGAATCAAAGACTAACGGGCATAGAAATGTATGTTATATAATGAAGTGTTTTACCAATCTTTGCAAATCTGTATGCTAGCAGTATAGCACATCTCACAGAATGGCCTGAAGCTCGAAACAAGCATGGTGAATAAGCAATTAGTGTCACAACTACATCGGTAGATGTAAAATATCAGCAGTGATTCAGTGGAGCTATAAATTGGTAAATGAATTTTGGCTATTATCGGTTTGATTGAGCAAGTCTTACAGTTGTTTGTGTTATGCATGGCTATTTCGGCATCCCATCCAATGGGAGCATTGTGTTGGTGAATTGGTAAAGCAGAAGACCATTGATACTTGATCTCACATCCTTCAATGTTGAATACAGAAAGGTCGAATTGCAAGTGTCCAACATAGCCAAAGAGTAGAATAAAATTGTCTTGAATATTATGGGCATGGACAATCTTATCCCAACCTTCTGTTAATTTGTCGACTTCTATTTTTATGTACTAGAGTCAATCACCGCTGTTAATTATAATAATTGTCTATATATGAATAGGTATGTATTGCTTGAAACCACGTGACATTACCTATATATGAATGGTATATGTCAATTGTAGAGTTTGGACATTGACTAAAATAGTATGAAGAGTATCTCACCAATTTTATGTCCTCTTCGTTGATTGGAATTACAATCTTCAAGAACCATGAAGGATGATTTGCTGCACAAAGAAGAAAAGATGAGTTTCATTGTTTTTAGTTAATTGGTAAAGTATTGCAATGGTTAATGAATATATTTGGCAAGACAGTGATTTTACCAATATGTTGATGAAGATTACATGGAGTGAACAGATTATTTGCCAAACGGTAGAATGGCAGAATGAACTTTGGTCTTGTATTGAGAATATTTGTTAGCCAAGCCTTGAATTTGTTGTGTTTTTTCCATTCAAACACCCTACCTAGGTCAAATAAGGTTGAATATTTCTGAATGAAAAGTATAATCTGCAACATATCTGATGTCATTAGCATTGCATGGTATTGCTTCGGCGGCTTTTATATGGTTGTGTTTTGAATCTCTAAAGTAGTATTCTACTCTAGCTATAATTGTGTTTCTCGAACGTGGCATAGAATAAATTTGCTCAAAGTGTTGGCACATTGATGCCAAGTAATCCTCAAAGCTCAAAGCCATAATTAAAGAAGCCTTGTAGACACTAGAAATACTATGATTAGATTGAGGAGTAATGTAGAATTAACTTGAAGCTGTTAATACATAAACGGTCCTGGGGAAAACATTATGTGTTGAAGGAAGTAAAAGTGTTGTGCAGATCTTGCTAGATGATCTTATGAGTTGATCAATAACTAAAGTAGGATTTCTGCTTTAAAATTCTGTCTTGAGCATCATAGTGTTGGCTGCCAGAGCCACAGAGGCCTCTTTTCGGAGGACTCCCCCACGCCCTGCTCGTTTTGAGAACTTATTGAGAATTTGAAGAGTCGCCGCCCAGGCTTTTGTAAAATGATTTATCACCCAAGAAACCTGGAACTTGAAAATGATATTTGAGTTTGAAAAATAAACAAGAGATTTTGGATTTGAAAGCTAAGTTACGAGAAGGGAAGGCTTTTGTTCAGCACCCTTTTTGCCCGATACGAGGACCGGTATCTACTAGATACTTGTGGGATTTTGAAAAATGCTTATATTCTAACCTTTAAAACACATAGCAAGCTGAATGTGTGGTGTAGGCATGTGCTGGAGTGTATAGTATTTACAAGAATGAAATAGAACATAAAGCAGCATGTTATGAGTGAAATGAATGCAAACTGTTGAAAATTTATAGACGATGGAGATAACTCCTTTGCACTTAAGAGATAGTGTTCGGTGTAAAGCACCTCTTGGGACAACTCCTTTGTGCTGGGGTCTCAGTGCCAAGCGCAAAACAATTGTCTAGATCAGTTTAAGAAAATGTTGAATTTTTTTTATCCAAATAGTGGATTAATTGGTAAAATCCATGAATAATAGCCTTTTGATGGTATTTCAAGGTATTTCTAAATGAAGCAATAAGAAGATGGTATTGAAAAGCATTAAAACCAAATAATGAATACTAAAAATGGACATAAAAGCCCCTGGACTCCACTGATATTAGAATAATTAGCGAGCACAAGAGAAAGAGCTTCGTGTTGGGGTGTGAGTGCCCAGCACAAGGCAGTTTAGCTAGCTTGGGAGCAGGTGTGGGTGTGAATGCCCAGTGCAAGGCACACGCGATCACATTTTTTTTGTGACAGAAGCCCACGATCGTGTTAGCTAGCTAATATCTTTGCTTTGGGTTCTTGGTTTTCTCAGATGAACAGAAGCTAGAAATGTAGGTAGCTAACTACGTTTTGAATGCTCGATCAAGACTTTGAGGGTTATTTTGTGTAAGGACCCGTAATTTTAAAATTTTTTTAAAAGGTTTATTCGATATTATAAATGAGGAAAATATGAAATTTGTTGAGTTTAATTGATTTGGGGTTATTGTGTTAAGTGTTGCATTTGAGGGGTGAGTGTGTGATTTGTGTCTTATGTATATGTCAGGTGTGTATGTAGGGAATTAAAATTCCCATTTTACTTCTCTCTCTCCCGACCTCTCCCTCATCTCTCGGCTCTCACCCTCACTCTCACACCCATCCAAAATTTCACCCATTCAACCCAAAACCCACACAAAGCATCCTCCAATTCTTCTTTCCTACGCGTATTGCAGTCTGAATTTCGTGGGTTTGAGCTCGGTGGAGGCGTATCCCATTCGATTCCGAAGTTTAGAGCTAGGGCTTGGAAAATCTTTCGATTTCGTTCTTGAATCTTGAGGTAGGGGGTTCTAACTCTCAATATACGTAAATGATTTGTTTCTTGTAGATTGATTGGTGCCATTGATCATGGTTATTATTGTCGACGTTGTTGTTGCTGAAAAAGCCATCTCTGTCTGTCAAAAATCTGCTCGAAACCCTTCGTTATCGATAACACTTCCTTTGTTATCGATAACACTTTGTCTCAAAACCCAGAAAACCCAATGTTATCGATACCCTTTGCTTCTGTTATCGATACCCTTGCGTCTGGAGTGATCCTAACCCTTTTGTTATCGATACCGTACTCCTTGTTATCGATAACTTGGTGACTTATTTTACCCCGACCAGGAGTTATCGATACCCCTATTCCCTAGTTATCGATAACATCATGTAATGGCATTGCTTTGACAATTCTAATTTTCCATTCCATTAACTCGGGCACCAATCATTCCTAGCTTTTAACTTTATCCTAATGATCTGAAATTGATTACCCATGCCGTGTGGTATCATCAAACATACCCATGATATTAAAAGCTCCATCAGACATGACTTTCTCCGAGCACACCTTATGAAATAAAGTTGCATTTTGAACGGTGATTCTAAAATGGTGAAATGAAATTTGGAACATTACAAACACAACGAGAACGTGTCGTAGAGTGTTTATGAGTGCCGTAGGTTGTTCGAATGTCATAGTGGGCACAAATGGTAGATGGGAGCGGCACCATGACTTTTTCGTATCGATAACAATGTAATCTGTTTTACTCCGACCTTGAGTTATCGATAACTTACTTCTTTGGTTATCGACAACATGCTGTAATTGTATTGTTTGCAAATTCTAATTTTTCCCATTCCATCATTGTGGGCTCTGATTATTCCAAGCCTTTTTCTTTAAACACTATCCTAATGGTCCCGAACTCGATCACCCATATCTTAAGACTTCGTTAAATTTATCTATGATCTTAAATGATTAATTTGACATGGTTTCCTGAAGATCACTTTACTTGTACACAAGTTGGATTTAAATGGTACGAACGTAACGGATAAATGATTCTTGGATTCGATTGAGTGATTTGATTGTCCGTGAAACGAAAGTGGAATGAATGTGGATAACAAATGAATAGAGTATTGTAGGATGGTATGTAAATGGGCTTAGTACGTCATGTGCGATGCGGATATGTTAATTAACGAATGGGCATGAATATATGTGTTTGTAGATGTATATAATGGTTGGCTAAAGAATTGTGGTGCAATCGATAGATTGATGATGAAGTTGATTATGAAATGGTGGAGGGTCGGTTAAGCGATGTGCGTTTCCGCTAACCAATGTTTGTTATTATTAAGGGAATAGACTCGGGGTGACCCTGCGCTCGAGGGAATAGGCCCGAGGTGACCCGAATGATTATTTCTGTTGAGGGAAAAGACTCGGGGTGATCCTACGCTCGAGGAGATAGACCCGTGGTGACCCAAGCTATTGTTATCAAGGGAATAGACTCGGGGTGACCCTGCGCTCGAGGGAAATAGACCCGAGGTGACCCTAGTGTTCATTGAAGGAATATATCTGATTGAAAGAAAAGAAAGATTCTGTAATGAAGGGATTGAATGATGATTGTAGACTCGAGGAAGACTGTAGTATCATATGAAGGATAATAAAATGATTTGGAATTGGTTATAGACCAAAGTGGATTAACGTGAGCTTATCGATGTATTTAGTCTGAGGAGTGAACGGTTAGTGACTGTTCGGTAAGGTCTAGGATCCTTTGACCTAAGAGATAATTCAGTGGTAATCATTCGTACTTTGGGTGTATCCATCAAAATTCACTCACTCATTCTTGGTGCATGACTCATTTCATTTTCATATAGTTTGAGCATAGAACTCTCTACTGGGCACGTGTTTTGCTCAACCCTATCCTTCTTTCAGGTACCCTCGGAGATGGCGACATGGAGTGCTTGGCATGTATTTTGACATCATCTTTTTTTAAGCTGATGCGGGAAATTACTTTGGCATCATTTTGTAAAACTCTTTGGGAATGTAATAATGATTTATATTTTAACTATCGTTTGATCATAGAGGATTGTAAACTTAAACCTTCTTTTCCATTATGTAATTTGTATCGTCAAGCTTGATTAGAAACTTTGAATTTAAGTTAAAATCATGGGAATGAACCTTGATTTGGGGTATTATCTATATTATTGCGAGGTATTGTTATTCAGAAAATCTTTATACTTTATGTTAAAAATCGAGGGCGTGACATTTTGGATGATTCGATGGATGTTTTGAGTTGGAGAGTAGTGAAAGAGAATTATTATGGTGGAGTGTTAAAGAGATGTAGGTTTTTAGGATGGAAATGGGATTTTTCTCTTCAAATATAAGACATTTCTGGTTTTTCTTCAAGTATGTAAGAAGAAAACCCAATATATGTATATATTTTTAGAGAGAGAAATGAGGAGGGTGTTGTATGTGGAGTAGAATGGAGTAGGAATGTATGAGTGTTGAAGTGTATGTATGTGTGTCTTGAAATGGCTCTAGGCACCTCTATTTATAGAGAAAAATGAAGGGGGGACATTTGTGCAGGCTTAGAGACGGCTAGATGCTTTATAGGGTCATGATGAGATTCCCACAGCAGTCAGAGCTGTCAGTAACAGAATTTGATTCCCAGCGCTAGGGAGTAAGTGTTTAGCGCTAGAGAGTGTGTTGGACTCTTTTGCGCTGGACAATTGATGCTTTGTGTTGGGCACATGATGCTTTGTGCTGGGCAGTTGATGGGTTCAAGTTTTGAGATGCTCAAAAGTCGTTGATCAAGCCTTCAAATTCGTGGTTCTATCTCATATCATCATTGGAGATCTAAGGTAGTTCGGGGAGTCTCGATTTGGGGTGTCTATAGTTGCCCCTCTTTGGCGAATACTCAAGTGCCTTAGCGGGATACGAGTATGCGTCAAAGATTAGGACACCCCAATAGAGCATCCTGGAAACCCTTAGATCGAGAAACAAATAAGTAAACATGAGGTCGCGCTCGACGAACTGCATACGTACCCCGTTGTAGGAATCAGACCTGCGTAGTTCATCGAGGCAAATGCAAGTGGATAAACAGAATCATGCTCATGATGATGTTTATGATGCAAGCAAGTAGATGGGACAAACACTTTAATTTTTAGAAATGGGACGGACCCTCACAGTAGAAATTGAGTTTGAAAATTTTGCAGTGAAAATTAAATTGGGATGGACCCTTGAATTGTTTTAGAAATGGGATGGATCCTTGAATTGTTTTAGAAATGGGACGCACCCTTGAATTGTTTTAGAAATGGGACAGACCCTCAAATTATTTTAGAACTGGGACAGACCCTTGAATTGTTTTAGAAATGGGATGGACCCTTGAATTATTTTAGAAATGGGATACACCCTCAAGTTGAATTTTGAATTTTCTCGAAGCGGGACGGACCCTCTTAATAGAAATTGAGTTCTGAACTTGACACTGGCCCAAAAACTTGAGAATAATTTCCAGACCTTGGTGGTCCAAAAGGAATGAAGTGGGCCGTGGCCCAACAAAGGCCTATTATCTTCTAGAGAATGTTTTTAGCGCTAGGGATATGGTCTTTAGCGCTGGGGAGTCATTTCAGCTTCCAGACTTTTAAATTGCCAACTGACAACTGCCCACTTTTTAGGTGTGCCTTTTCGCCTCCTGTGCACAGTTATGACATCTTGGACATCCCAAAATGTCTTTAAAAGCAAGAAATGACTTCCCTTTTCAATACCCATCAATATTTTCCCAAGAGAAGATTCTTCAAATTCTCTTGCTTCCAATGGCGGACCTCAAGCTCGAGTGCAGATTTTGGAAGACGAGGTAGCCCACCTTCGAAAGGTGGTCACGCTACTCTGAGCCCAACTCTCCTGCCTACAATCCACCACGCATATGCTTCAAAAGGCGGTTTCATCTCTTCAAGATGACATCTTTGCGGCAAAGATGGAGGCTCTCAACCCAGAGTTCGGGAGTTACAAGCCTGCCAAAGAGGAGGATGACGCTGAGGGGGATAGTGACAACAACTCAGATGATCGTTCCGATGCTGCCAATGATGTAAGCGACGGGGCAAACTCCAGCAATGATGACGATGGCGAAGACAATGTCAACGATTACGCTTTCATAGTGTTTGACCACCCCGAGAGCGACTAGGGGATGGAGACGAGGGAATGGCCGCTCTCCCTCTATTTTTGTTTTTGTTGTTTCTTGTTTTTGTTTTCTTTTGTTTCGGGCCTCCGTGCCTCGAAACATAGGTGGGCCGCAGTGCCCAGTTTTTGTAACCTCAGAATGGTTTTAACAAAAAAATTATCTTATTGTTATTATTGAGCAATTGCCGACTAAATCCAAACGATCATGACTTCTTGGAGACCTTCTGAAGTTTTCTGAATGTCAGAAGAATGCCTTGCGCTGGACTCGAACTCCTTTGTGCTAGGGTGTATGAAAAATTTCATGTCCCTTGTTAGGTCGTGCCAAGCGCTTGACACTAAGTCCAACTTCTGCTCTAGGCCAGGTCTAGCCGAGCAGTTTCCTTTTCTTTTTCCCCCATTTTTATTCACCCTCATGCTTAGGGTTTTCATTTTTGTGCTTCGATTGTGGAGAGTTCTAACCCTTCTCTCCTGTCGCTCTCTCTCGATCTCTCTCTGCTCTCCCTTCCAATCACTCTCCATCGCTCTTCTCTCCTACCAACGATTATAGGGCTTCCCCTAGTTCGGCTAGCTGATGCGGTGGGAGACTGCAAGGCTTCGGCCTTGTTTTGAAGCTTGATTAGCTCTCCCCTCTTACGGGTGTAGATTGTGTGACGAGGGGCGCTTGGGGTGATGGTTTGATACGACATGGTGTCTTTTCTGCACCATGTATTGATCCTTTTGAGCCACACCATGGGTAGTCTTCCTCTTTTGCCGCGGTGTTCTGGTGGTCAGACCACCAGAAGATTCCGTGGGCTTCCTTCCTCCTCCTTCGCGGCGAGGACCTCGTGCTTGGGGGTTTTCCTTTTGGGCACCTATTTGCCCTTGTAGTATATAGGAGTAGGGATGGCAACCGGGTCTGCTTGCCCTAGTAGCTTAGCTTGCATTTCTTTTGACATGTATCTTGACTCATGGATTTCAATGGATATATGAAAATTGCACTTTATTTTGATTATTTGTTGTTTATTAGCTTAACAACTTGTGTGATTATGAACCTCCTCTTGATAATTTCCATTGACAATGTTTCTGAGACCTAAGACAAATTAAACTGCAGCCGTATGTTGTAGTCTAGCTAGAAGGAAATCGATGACACCCTTTGGATTGAAAACATTTAGATTTTGGAGAATTTTGTGCCTAAAACCTTGAGTTCTGACATTCCAATAAAAACTGCATTCTTTGTAATACCCCATCGAGTATTCAGGAATGGTATAATTATCCATGTTTATTGATTTGTCTTTTTACATGGGATAATGGGAAGATAGATAATTGGAGAAGAAATATGTGGCTGGAGATAAATGTGCAGGAAGGTTTAATTGGTATATTGTGTATTTAACAGGAAAACTAAAATGAGATTGATTGCCAAAAAAAAAGAACAAAGTGATCTTTTGCATGCGTAGTTTAAGTGTCAACTGGGTGAGAGTATGTGCTCGTGAAAGGGAGCATTTGGTAAGTGTGTGTGCACCAGAAGGGGGTATCTGATGAACTTGTGAGCATGTGTCTTGAAGATAAAATAATAACAAGACAAGCAAAAAAAAGATTTGACTAGTCATGGACATGTGGCCAATTGATAATTCTTGGAGAGATGATTCTGGAGGAGTTATAAAAAGATAAGGTAGACAGAGTATTGGGGAGGGGGAAAAGACTGGTTAAAAAGGGCAGCGGGAATTTAGTGTACTCTTTTCACCTCAGTTTTTCCTTTTTGTCCGAGAGCTAGGGGAGAGTTTTGAAAACTATTTTTTGAATTAGTTTTTGTGGAACAAAGGGAAGGTTGAGAGGAAGTTTTCAAGGAAATAATACGGGGTTGAGGTCTTGGTGTTTTTGATTGGGAATTTTACACAACATAAATGTTAAGGTGTTAATCACCATATTTTGGTTTTGGATTCTGTCTTAATGATTAAAATTTGACTTGAGGGTGATTGTGTTACATGGTTTTGGACTCAATGAAACATGTTGGAATAGTTGGAAGTGAGTTTAGAGGCTCAAAAATGGTTTTGAGTGATTGGAACCAGATTTTGTAGGGAATTGTAGACTCGTGCCCAGCGCTGGGCACTTTATGCTTTGCGCTAGGGAGTTATGGACATAGTCCTTTGCGTTGGGGTCCAAATCCTTTGCGCTAGACATCTACTTCAGTAAACAGTTTCTATTAATTCCCAAGGTCATTTTGTCAGCCATTATATCCATTTCCGAAGCTTTGACTGAACTTGCACCACTGCATGGAGGTTGTGGGGAACCATGTATTGCCTTTGTATCTTCCCTAAACAAAAGTTTACATAGGAAAATGAACTTTGAAAATCTTTAAAATTTTGAATTTCCTCATTTAATGCTTGTCCCCTCCAACTTTCCTATAAATAGCCGGGCATTCTTGCCATAATCCTCACACCAAAATCCTGCTACCTCATGGTTTTCCCTCTCGCCACTTTGCTCAAACCTTGGAAGGACCAATTCAAAGAAATGGATTGGCTGAATTTTAGGAACCGGGGAATATCTTCTCTCCGCTTTCTTCGAGAATTCTGCATTCTCCCGCACCTATTGCACTCAGTGATGCAGCTTTAGGATTGAAAGGTGCATGTCTTTCGGTTTGGTATTGAGGAGATATGTCCCACCGTTGAAGAGTTTCGTGTGTACCTTGGTTACTTTCAATCAAACATTTCGGTCATTCCTCCCCTTGGGGCAAGCATGGCGGGGGTCTTGCAAGACAAGCTTGGCGTGAGTGATGCTCTCTCCAAATACTTGGTGAGGGGTGGCGAACTTAATGTCATGCGCTTGAATGAAATGTTCATGCGGGAGGGTGATCCTTATGACTTTGTTTTGCACATATCATACCAGCAAGTGCATAGGCTATAACCAAGAGCGGTGAACACGACCCTAAAAATTACAGTTTGCAGAAAGCACAACTGCTAGTATAGTTAATGCCAAAAAAAGCATAAGCATTAGATGAATACCAATGCTAAAGTCGGGAGAGGTTGCATGGCGAGTTTGAGATCTAATAGCCATAGTTGAGAAAGATTTTACACATCTACAAGTATGCAGTGAAGCATTGAAGATATAAATTTTTATGTCTACTGTAGGGAGGTAACCCCGAACAAGCACAAATGATACCCGAACACGTGGTACGTGGAACCATGGAAAAAGTGAGGCAGATCACACCACCGATGAGAGCGGTGGACGGCAATAAAGGTAGATGACATGAGAGGTCACTGGAGGAAGTCGAACAGAGGAAGCCATCTGTTCAGCAATGAAATGGCCAAATAGAGGAAGAACTCTTGTAAATAATGCCATAAGTGATAAGACTGTAGGAGTATTCTAGAAGGCTCCAGTATAGTTGTACTGGTAGACACCTCCCTGAGCAGGGCGTCGCCATACAGATTGATCGTTGCTGTTCGTTTGGTTGTTTGCTTCGTAAACCAAGATCGTGGACATTCTCATGACTAGGAACATCGCCACACGATAGTGGTTATCATCAAAATAGATTCGCAACCTAGTTTATAAAAACTAGAAAAAACAGATAGAGATTCTGGGTACGGGAGGGGAAGGTGTTAGGCACCCCTCTTTGCCTAGTTGTGAGACTGGCCTATAATTGTTTGACATATGATTAACTGATTCTTTGTTTAATTCTAATTAATTAGCCTTTAAACAGTTAATGGTGAGCCGAGACTGTAATTGAAAGCATGCATAAGAAAGCAGGATAAAACAAAGCTGTCCCAGGAAGATGGATCCCAAGGCTGGTGAATAGATGTCACAGCCGAGGGATCCTCCTGGTTTCATGTACCGGCTGATGGATCAAAGACCCAGCCGATGTTCTTCCTCACACCAGACTATAAGATTATCAGAAAATCAAAAAGCTACGATTAATCTATGAAAGCTATAAATAAACCAGACCAAAGGCCCTTGGGCTTCACCACCTTGATCTCTCAGTGGCTTGATTGCTTCAGATTGATTGTGATTGACTGATTTGCCTCTAAAACCCTAGGGTTAGGGTTTGAACTTTGGAGTTTGGATCGTTGGATCACGGTTGCCTTCAGGAGGTTGGGGCTTTTGTAGAGGGGATATGAAAGAGTATTTTCGCAGAGTATCGTGGCTAAAGAGGGTGTATTGATCTATTAATTTCGGAACCCAAAGGTCCCTTTATATAGGCATGGGAGTGACTCACTCCAACCAATCACAATGCTAGGGTTTTGTGAACGGATCAAATGTATGACAGAACATTCCAGGATCTGGAAAATAGACGATCTGGCGGCAGGTTAAAGATCTGGCGGCCGAGTAATTGATGTTGCGACCGAGGGATAGACTTGGTGGCCGAGTGATCGATCTCTCCGGGAGATTTTCTAGCTACATGTTTCACAGGTCAAAAAATGATGCTGAGGCCGTGAGATCAATGTTATGGCCGACATATGGATTTTCCTGGGATACTGTATTTCTATCTGAAAGGCTATTTGGCTCTGGATTGGGTCCTCTAAGTGGCTAGAAGTTCTCACCATAAGTCCTAAGGTTCATGAGAAGACAATCAGCAATCACTGTATCCATATCATCATCAGGATGGTCCCCAAGGTGGGACTTGAAATAATCGTTAGGCCAAATTGGGGTGTCTACAGATGCCTCTCTTTGACTAAACTTAGACGGATCGCAAGACATATTTAAGTAAGAGTCAAAGCTGTAAAAGCAACTCAATTTAGTCCAACTACTAATCCAAGGGTTTTCGAAAATGGTTTCAGTTATGGTTGGGTCGGGAGGCTACCTACGTAACAAGAGAAATTCAGACCAACCGTAGTTCAGGGGGGCAATAAAATAAAAATAAAAAGTTTGGACGGTTAGAAACAGAAGGCATACCTTCAGGCTTTAAAAAGCCATAATGCGACGTACCTAGGCTAAGCTAGGATTTTGGTAGAGGGTAGTTGAAAGAGCGCGGGGCTGCTTGGGAAATTTTTGTAGATAGAATTTTGGGGTAGATCAATACACGGAGGGTGAGTCGTTGGCTTTTCTTGATAATCCTTACTTTGACTGAGGGGAGCTTGGTAGAGTAGCCTATCCTTGCGAATGAGCTGGAAGGAATTGATGTAATTGGCTGGAATCCAAACCATTTTCTAGAGATGAATCGAACGCCGGTTTTGAGATATAAGGTGTAATCCAAGCCATCTTCTAGAGACAAGTTGGAAGCCGGTTTTGAGATATGGGCGGCACGAGGCCTATAACTAGAGCACGGAGCTTTGAGATGAGGAAACCGAAGCAAAGAGTCGGTTGCAGTCATGAGGCGAGAGCTTGGAGAGTTGGAGCTTTGTCACGATGGAAACGAGGCGTAGAGCCAGTTGCAGTCATAAGGCGAGAGCATGAGGAGTCAAAGCTTAGAGCTTGACGTGATTGAACTGAAGCGTAGAGCCGGTTGTATTCTGAAGGTCTGTGCACGGAGCTTTCCCATCATAAATTTTGGCGTAGAGCCAAAGGATTGAGGCACTGAGCCGATCAATAAAACCAAGGCGTAGAGCCTGTTGATTATAGGGTTGACCTATTTCATGAGTGAGAGATATGCAAAACATGTGTATGATGATGATGGTGATCAGATGTGATAATAGATATGATGATGCAGACTCGATGATGACAATGGTGATGTAATTGATGCTTATGTGCACGGGCCCATGCGTGTGTGTTTGATTTAAGCGTAGAGCTTCTTTCAAGTTTTGGACTTAAGCATTCGGAGCATAGAGCTCGAGCATTCAGAAGGTAGAATCCGAGCATTCAAAGTACAGGCTTTGAGCATCCAGTATGCAGTGATTGGGCATTCAAGCGTATAGCTTGAGCATTCAAGTGTAGAACTTGAGCATCCAGTACACAATGGTTGGGCATTCGAAGAGCTTCAAGCATTCAAAATGTTGGATTTTGAGCATTCAAGCGTAGAGCTTGAAAATAGATGATATCTTGTTGATCGTTATGGCGTAAACCCAGTTGAGATAGTGGGCATAGAGTTGCTAAAGTAGCAAGCGTAAAGCTGCTAAGGTGGTGAATATAGGCATAGAGCCGCTGAGATGGTGAATATGGCGTAGAGCTACTGAAATGGTTGAATACGGGCGTAGAGCCTCTGAGCGAGCATAGAGCTGCTAATGGTGAATACAAGCATAGAGTTGCTGAGCGAGTGTAGAGCTGCTGATGGTGAATACGAGCGTAAAGCCATTGAGCGAGCGTGGAGCTGCTGATGGTGCAAGGAGTATGGTGCTGTTTGAGCGACTTGGGCACAGGGTTGCCGTTGAAATGATGAGCTCGGGGCTGCTGAGTGACCTCAGAGCTGCTGAAGTGATAATTAGTATGGGCGTGAAGCTGCTGAGAGTGAGCCTATAGTTGCTTTAGAGCTGCCTAAGGAGCTACTGGGAGGAATAGAACTGCTGATGGTGCGAGGAATGTGGTGGTAATGGAGTTGCTAATAGTGGAGGAACTTGATCAATGAGCTTATGGTTGTGGAGCCACTGAGTAGCTTGTTGAGTGACTTAGAGATGGTGAACATAGAGCTTCATAGATTCTTGGGTTCTAGGAGCAAGAGCTTGGGTTTGATAACCCTCAATGGTCAAGTGACTAGCGTGCTATCACAGAGAGAGAGCTTCTTTGTGCTCGGGCATGCCCCAATGGCTGATTCAATCAATGTTCATCATTGGTTTCGTTGGGCGAAGACCCAAAACCTCAATTTGGTGCACTGAGCAGGATTTGCTGTTGCTGTAGGAAATAGATTGGGAGGCCAGGAGATCGATCTAGCGGCCGAAGGATTGATGTTCTGGCCAGGGAATTGAAGTCTCAGCCGCAAGAAATTCAAAAGTCAAAAAATTAATTTAAGTTAGATTTAATCGATCCCATGGGACATTCTATCTTTCTTCCTCCACCTCTCTTTCCTTCTTCTCATCTGAGTGATCTCTTTTGTTCTTTTCTCTCCGGTCACCATCATTGTTCCCTCTTACTGGCATCATTCTCCGCCACGGTTCTCTCTCAATCTCTGTCGTTTCTTCGATGGATTCCTCACCTTCTCCTCCTTCGGTCGACATTACCGCCGACGCTTCTGCTTTTTCTGCTGCATCAAGGGAGGCCGGCAAAGCTTCGTCCGTGAAGGCCACTGTTCTAGGCGGGGTTCAAGTACCCGCATTCTTTGTTCGAGCCGCCATACGCCTACTGTTGGAGGAAATTCTTCACAGCCTAACCCTCTTGATATTGAGCTTGAGACCCCTTCTGATACGGGTAATGATGCCTTGCCACCATTCAATGTTGATATGTACGTACCTCCAGTTCATATAATCAGGCATGGTGGTTTGCTGCGATATCGCCCTCCTCTTAGTGACGTCCCGTTGGAGATTTTGCATAGAGAGCCGAAGTAGCACTTCGGCTTTACCAACATGAAGGTAAATCTTTCCCTGCCAATGATATTGTATAAATAAGAATTTATAAAACAATGATATGATTTTTGGAGATGGAATCAGGTTTCAAAAATTGCCCCTTGTGTAGGCGATCCCCTTATGCTTCTGTATTGATCTCTTATTTGCAAGAAAATGAGAAGTTGCACATGTGGGGGAGATGTTCCCAGGTTTAAGAGTGGTATGAGAGGCTTCCTCAGGGTGCCAAGGATGCAATCGCCTTGGTTGGCTTTGAGCCTTTGATTCTCGGCTTCCATCTTTCGAAGGCGGAGCTGGCTTTGACTACCGCACTTGTAGAACGGTGGTGGGATACCACGAAGACTTTTCAATTCCCGGAGGCTGGAGAGATGACGATTACTCCAGGTGATTTTGCTTTGTTGACAGGTTTGCGAGTTGGTGGTGATCCCCTTCCTATTGATTTGCGGATCCATGAATGGAAGGATGCTTTTTGACTACCTCTTGGGGAAGATCCCTGACGTCACAGAGAGTGGTCATGTTACCTATTCGTGGCTTTGGGCGCAATATGATCAGGAGGGTATCTTGGCAGTGGTGTCTGTATCCTAGTTGGTGCGGGCTTTCCTTTTTTACCTCCATGGAGAGACTTTGTTTTGCAACAAAGAGAACTTGGTGCATTTCCAGTTCTTGGCTGCTTTGGCGGACTTGGAGACTATAGCAAAGTTTGACTGGGGGACTCCTGCTTTAGCTAGGTTGTATGGGCACTTGAGTGTTTGTTCTCGGGGTGTTAGCCTCTCACTGGGTGGGCACCACCGCGTTCTTGAGGTATATGTTTTAGCTTTCTTTGTCGTTTTCTCTTATTGCTTTAGCTTCTACATTCCATGCTTATCTTTCAACTCTGTCTACAGTTATGGGCTTTCGAGCACTTGTTATAGTTTCCATTTCCAACTAGGCATAGAGAGCCTAGATTCGTCCCACGAGTAGCTAGCTGGTTGAAAGGAGCTCGAAAGACGCGGTCGCCTGCTATGGACCTACTGGCTTGGAGGCGAGTTTTGGACCGCTTAACGGTGGATCAAGTATGACGCATCCTACCCTTTTATCTTCATGCTATTTCTCCACTTCGTTATATTGATGTTATTTTTCTTATCACAGGTGCGATTCGATCCGTGGGATACGTTGCTTGATGATGCTCCTTTGGAGTTGACCTCAGCTTGGGCTTTGGACAACCAACACTTCCTTTTGGAGGGGCCTTTCTCGAGGGCTTGGTACCTTGGGGAAAGGGTGAAGAGCCAATACTTCCCACGTATAGAGGCATTGTATCTTGTTCCTCTTCCTCCCCCAGTTGGCACAAGATCAACTCATCTCTTGATGGGAGAGAGTTTATTGCTTGCTCTTGAGAGACAGCCGGCCACGGGTTTTCTCCAGGCAGGAGATTATTCGGCCTTCCGTTTGACCTCGCTAGCCTTGCCTTCCACCACTGCTACCAACGGACAAGAGGAGTGTTTGACGCAAACACCGCGTGCCACTCGGCTTTACGTGCTACCTATTGAGATTACATAGGTAATTTTAAAAGCTTTGGTTGCCTTTGATATCCGTCCTATACTTTGCTATAAATGATGCAACTTCCTTTGCAGGTGCTGCTAGATATAGTTCAGAAGCGGCAGCGTGCATTCCAGAGTGTAAAGGCCCTGATTCGACGACAGCGTAGCCGGATAGTTGTAGTATGTACCCTCTAATTCCTCTTTTTACCATCCTATATTTATGCGAACCTAAATGTCCACATTCTTGCAGCTTGAAGCAGAGCGGGTGCCGATGGTGTCGGTTACTCAAAGCGTTGGTGTCAGCAAGGGTGGGAGTACCAGAGCTGATGATGGAGGTGCTGGAGCTGACGACGGAGGTGAGGGACAGAGGATCAGTGTCCCAATTCTTAAGCGCTTTCGTCCTTCTTCTTCTCGACATGCACCCAAGAAGGGCCGCGGGTAATAGTTGTAGCCATTTTGTTCCTGTATTTGTTAGTTCCAAAACAGACAATATTATGTATTTTTATGAAGCAACTTCAGTAGTTTTAGCAAGTTTTGTGATTTAAACTTTGTTGTCCTATGCTTTGTCCTAAGATACTTCAGATTTGTATGTAATGGCTTAAAACAGGTATTTGCTCATGAGAAATGAGGTTTGAAAATGGTTTTGTAGAGAATCTGTCTTATGGTAGGTAAGTTGAAACATTGGCCAAGGAATGTATTGCTCGGCCAAGGATTCCATTCTTCGGCCGCTACTTCTATTTCCTAAAGAAGCTAGACCTTTTGTTTTAGCCAAGTGGTGTTCTTTCCTTCTTATGTTTGAATCTGATTCATACCTTTTATTTACTTTTGCCATTTCCACAGTCTCTTAGCCATGTTTTGGGATTTTTGGGATATCTTGTCCCTTATGTCGATGACTTTTGAGTCAGAGAAGATGAGCAATGATTCTCGTGACCATTTCATTTTCGTCAATTCTCTAAAAAATGACTAACTCATCTTTTGCGAGCTCAATACGCAGGGTTAGCAGTGCCCATCATTGAGTACAAACTGCTTTGATTTCTTCTTTCCACATGTTTGGGCTACATCTCCATGTGAGATTGCCTACGTATCCCAATCAGGGAATCAGGCCTTTTACGTATTTCCAAAATCACCACCTTGAGGTTGGGTTTTCACTCCTGGTTTTTCTTCTCGCATGCTCTTGATTTTGCCTAGGTTACCTAATGGAGGTTAAGTCCCTAGCGAGCTTTCGAATGCCTAAACTTTTGCTTAGGTTGCATTTTTGCATTTTCTTACCCTAGAAGGCTTTGCTCTTATTTTTGCTTGGGTTTCTTGGGTTACCCAATGAGCTTTTCTCACAAGAGAGCTTCTGTATTTTGGAAAGGAATTTGATGGAGATGTTTTTATGAATCTCCTTCGTGATGGGCAGGCTAACTCTAAGTGTTCTCACGGAGATAGCATCTTTCTTCTAAGTTTTGACAAAAACCTAGTTCTAAGTAATCAGGGCTCATCCCTTCTTTTCCTTTTGTTGGCAACATAAGAAATTTTGATTTTTAAGATCTCCTTTCTTTGGCAAAGAGACTGTAATATATAGCAATTGCATTTCAAGGATCAAATCATTCAATAAGCACAAAATAGAAAGATAAAATGGGAGTTTATGTAGCTATAGAAAATGCCCAAATAAGGGCCCAAAACGCGTCCTAGCTTTATTTAGGAAATGAAAGTAAGGTTTTTGTCATGTCATATAATTACTGCAGCATCTTGGTAGTTGCTTCTTTTCCCTTGCCTTTCGTAGTTTTATACTCTTCTTCACCCTAGTCTTTGCCAAACAGAATCTTTAGGTCAAACTCAGCTAGCACCTCGATCCAGTCTTCGAGAATGGGGGATGATTTGGTCGGTTCTTCTTCCATATTACTGTCAGTCCATTCTTGATCAAAGAAGATTTGCATCCCAGGATGCCTTTGTTTGGTGGTTTCACCTTCCCATATTTCTGCGAAACCACAAAATGGGAAATCCTCTCCTTCTCTCACAAACCATCCATTGAGTGTTTTTGGAATCACGAGTTTATCTTCTTTGACCTTGCTTCCTTTTGCTTTTGCTTTTTCCATGTTTATCTTCTTTTCTATCTCGTCCTCGTCGGGATGTAGCCAAGACCAAAGGCATATTTATTATGCGGGGGATCAATCATTTGCGGGACGCCTTGTGATCTTTTGCCTAAACCTAATCCTGGACAGTAGTTCTGCTTCTTCATCATCCGTATGGTAGGGGTGCTTATGTAGAAACTCCTTTCAGCCATCAAAGCTTGCACGACAATTGGTTCTTCGAGACTGAACCCTGTAAGAAAGGTTTCTTCAATCCCTACTTCTTGCACAAGTGTGTCGGAATGAGCTCGGATTGATGAGTCCCCCAAGATGGTTACAACCCTTCCGTCTACAGCATACTTGACCTTTTCATGTAAAGTAGAAGGTACTGCCCCAGCATCATGTAGCCAAGGTCTTCCCAGTAAAAGATTGAAGGTGGCTGGTATATCCATCACATGGAATTCCACGTCTCTCTTAATCTTTTCCAATTCCACTGGCAAGGTAACACACCCAACCACTCTTCTCTTTGAGTTGTCATAGCCCTTCACACCTTGGCTTAAGGGGCGTATATCAGCAGCACCTACCCCTAACTTGTCAAGGGTCTTTTGAGGACACACATTTAAAGCAGACCCATTATCCACCATGACTAGTGGGATCCATTTAGTGAGACACTTGAGAGAGATGTAGAGGGGTTTGTTATGTGCAAGACCTTCAGGAGGCAGATCCTTTTTAGTGAAAGCTATTGTTGGTTTCAGGGCTTTGGATGTCATTATGAAGCCTACCAAATCTTCAGTGGTGATGTCAATGGGAACTTTGGCTTTTCCTAAGGTTTTGAAGAAAGAATTACGATGCTCGTAAGAAGACATGAGCAATCCCCAGATATAGATATCAGCTTAGAATTCTTCAATTGCCTTAGTACCCTGTCTTCTTCAGGCTTAATCCTTTGGCTTTCTTCTTCCTCTTCTTCTATTACTCGGGTTGAGGCTGAACTTTCTCCACTAAGTTTGGGGGGTTTGTACACTCTTCCACTTTTGGTGAGATGACCTATCTCTCCTTCTTGAGTGCTCCAAGCGTCAGTAGGCTCAATTCTTCCAACTTCCCAATCGCTTGGCAGAGCTTGGCCCATTTCTAGCCACCAATCTCCATTTTCAATTGCACAAATGTAAAGGGAACTGAACTCCTCCTTTATCGCAAGACATTCATGATCCTTAGGGAAGGTCAAAGGTGGTTTAGCTTGGATATTTGGGATAATGTATTGGGTAGTGCTATATGTGGGTTTGCTAGATAGGCTTATGAGATTGATATTTCGAGGTGGTGGTTCAGCATTGGGAGTGGGGAGTGGGTTAGTTAGTTTACACATTGGGCTTGGGTGGCTTGGCTATCAATGAGATCTTGGATGTCATGACGAAGACGCATGCAGCGATCGGTCTCATGTCCAGGATGCTGGTGATAAGCGCATTGTTTATTGGCGTCATAGCTTTGGCCGTAAGGTGGCTGAGGAGGTGGATTGTTCAGGGATTTAAGATGTCCTTGACGGCTTATAATGGCTAAGGTTAGGGATGAGGTCATATATAGGGGGGCAAAGTTGCGGCGGGGGCGATTTGAGTTTCGGGATGAGCTAGCTTGGGAAAGGTCTTGAGGTAAAGTTGAGTTAAGGGTGTTAACAGAGGCATGAGATGTATAGGTTGGAAAGGTTTTCTTGGGTAGAGGAGCTTCTTCTTTCCCAATGAGTCCTAGTTTGATTCCTTCTTCAATCTACAGCCTAGTAGCTTGCAGACACTTGAAATTTGTAATGGCCTGAGTGTAGATATGCTTGAGATATTTGGATTGCAGATTTTTGATGACTATTCTAACTTGATCTTCCTCAGAAGGATGGTTTTTCATCTTGGGAACCTTTTCTCTCCATCTAGCTACAAAGGTAGCAAAGTCTTCGTTTGACTCTTGCTTGGTCATCTCCAAATCTCAAGTGGTTAACTCAATTTGGACATTGTATGCATATTGCTTGACAAAAGCATCGGCAATTTTTGGCCAAGTGTGGTAATGCACAAATTCCAAAGTGAGGAACCAATCAAGAGCGCTTCCAGTGAGAGTCCTTTGAAATAGTTAAGCGATGAGCTCATCATTCAAGCCCATCGGCTTAAGGGTGTTAATGACATGGCGGAAATGGCTAGTGGGATTGCCAGTTCCATTGAATTTCTAAATGTTCGGCAGCTTGAACTTCTTGGGCAGTTGAGAATTTGGAAAAAGGCAGAGTCCTTCAAAATCCAGAATTCGGTCCCCCTGTGAACTGGCCAGAGCATGCTTGATCTCCTTTACTGTTTGGCCAATTCAGGGTCTCTTTCTAATACCAATTCTTGTGAATTTTCTGCTTCTTCCTTGTCTTTCCTATCTTCAGCATCTCTTGTTGCCTTCTCGACTAGTAAATAGGCAATTTAAGCTTGGAGCTCAATGATGGTGGCATCATTGTTTGCCATTTTGGGAGTGAGAGGATTACTTGGCAAAGCTTGAGACTTGGTAGATAATCGGGCTTGTTGAGAAGACGACCGCGAAGTCCCTGGAGGTGACTGGGACCGTTGCGGTGAGGATGTCCTGACAGGCGAGGGTGACAGACGAGATGGCTGCAAAGACCTCTGTTTGGCGTGACTTCGAGTGTTGTAAGAGTATAAAACTGGCTAAGGTTGCTTCTTTGATCTACCTGTTGTGCATGCTTTAAAAGTAAAATACTTGCAAGTCAGTATTTGGCTGCATAGGGTTAGGATTTGGGCTGAAAATCCCAACCCTTCAGCACAGAATGAAATGTTATAACAACAAATGATACAGGGTGTGATGAAGAACTTTTAAAAGCAAAATGCAGGAAAATTCCTTAACCTGCGAGTTCTTGTCTTATCTTGATAAGTTCTATGGCTTTCTAACACATGTAAGGTTTGGATAGTTTCAAGGGTGCTCTGCCTGCCCATCATAGGCAACAATCAGATGATTTCCTTTTTGATATACCACAAGGTACCAGTGACTGTGGAGTTTGCTGAAACCCCTAACATAGCCCGTGACATGTCGGGGTATTAGGTGAACTCAATGAGGTTGCCTGCTCGATGCATATGATAAATGAATTAAACAAAGCATGTGTTAGTCTTATGTCGAACTGTCTAGTTATGGTTCTCAAGTCCCCAACAGAGTCTCCAAAAACTGTAGACACCTCCCTGAGCGGGACGTCGCCATACAGATTGATCGTTGTTGTTCGTTTGGTTGTTTGCTTCGTAAACCAAGATTGTGGACATTCCCATGGCTAGGAACATCGCCACACGATAGTGGTTATCATCAAAACAAAGTCGCCACATAGTTTATGAAAACTAGGAAAAACAAATAGAGATTCTGGGTACGAGAGCCAAAAGTACAATAAGGGGAAGGTGTTAGGCACCCCTTTTTGCCTAGTCGTGAAACTGGCCTATAATTGTTCAACATATGATTAACTCATGCTTTGTTTAATTCTAAGCACGTAAACTGATTAATTAGCCTTTAAACAGTTAATGGTGAGCCGAGACTGTAATTGAAAGCATGCATCAGAAAGTATAATAAAACAAATCTGTCCTTGGGAGATGGATCCGCGGCCGGTAAATAGATGTCACGGCCAAGGGATCCTCCTGGTTTGATGTATCGGCTGATGGATTGAAGACCCAGCCGATGTTCTTCCTCACACCAAACTATACGATTATCAGAAAATCAAAAAGCTACGATTAATCTATGAAAGCTATAAATAAACCAGACCAAAGGCCCTTGGGCTTCACCACCTTGATCCTTCAGTGACTTGATTGCTTCGGATTGATTGTGATTGACTAATTTGCCCCTCTAAAATCCTAGGGTTAGGGTTTGAACTTTGGGGTTTGGATCGTTGGATTGCGGCTGCCTACGGGAGGTTGGGGATTTTGTAGAGGGGTGTAGACACCCCAATCTGGGTTTCCGAATAAACTTTAAGTTTCCCCGATGATGAAATAAGGAAAAATATACCTTCGAGGCTTGGATTGTTGCTCCTTTGCTACTCCTTCTCTAACCTCAAGAAAACCCCTTTCTAACCATGTAGGGTGGCCCCCGGTTCAATTGCAAAGAGAAAAATGCGTTTGCTTAGTCAAAAATAACTTTTTCCATGACACACTGAGGGTAAAATAAGCACATATTTTAATGTATAAAATGGTTTTGAGTGAAACCAATTGAAATAGAAGGAGGACTCGACGAGCTTTCCAACGCTTTGAACCGCGTCCAAATCTGAGTTCGAGAGTGTCCAGGATGCCCTCGCGAAGTTTGGTGTGCTGTGCTGACTCATATATCGCGCGGCACTTCAAAAGGGCGCACGGCACTTCAGAAAATTCAAAAAAATCACTCTGCCGCACGAGACTTCAATGTGTCGCACGGCATCTTGGGTAAAGTTCTGACAGTCGCAGAAAGTTATCGGCCACGCCTGCAGGAGGAGCGTCTTTGCCCGAAAATGAGTTTTATTCGGCCCAGAAGTCACCTCCCCTCTTTTTAGTGCTCATCCTTGGCCCTCTTGCCTATAAATACAGCCCCCTCTAGTTGAGAAGCACCCCTTCAACTCCAAGTAAAATTACTCTGCCATTTTCTAGACTCTCCCTCTCTCTCTCTAAAAATACCCCATTCTTCTTCTCCTCTTAAGTTCAATAAACTATTGACTTAGGAGGACCCTCCACCTCAAAGCATCCAAGCAACCTCACATCCTTCAATCCCCATTCAAGCTCCAAAGGGATTTTCAATCCAAATCAACCGCTCCATTCCTCCATCTTCAAGCACATCTAAGCCTCGATCAAAAGGTATAAATCGATTTCCTTGAATTAAATCACATTTAGCTTTGAGGGGAGCCGATCGAGGCCCTTCTCGGTCTTTCTATACTGAGTTTGGGTCTCAAACGAGCTTCAAAGCATAAAATAGTCAAAAATCAAAAACTACACTGGACTTGGTAAACCGTGCGGTATATTTGTATACCGCGCGACACATCGCGCTATGCCGTGCATCGCTTTGGTCTCTGATCTCCAGGTTGATCGGTGCCCATGAAGTCAGAGACATCTTGGGCACATTTCGGAATATTTTCTCATAACAAAAATCATTTGTTCTTGCATCCTGTAAAGTCTTTTGAATATTCCGAAATCATTTTCAGTATCCCTTCACATGCTAAAACGAATCCAAAAGATCATGCAAACTGTTTTTCAGTGCTTAAAGTTAAAACTCATTTTTTTTCTTTGACTTTCGGTTCATTACATGGCAGATGTGGTTAAGGTTTGTCTGAGAATGTCCAAAACAAGGTACCGAACGGCAGAGTAGCTATACCGTGCGCGTGTTTCTATGACGCACGGAATTACATTTTGCAAAAAGACAGTTTCTAATTCGTACAGTTTAGTGTTATTTCATTTTTGTGGGCTTTATTCATTCATTTGCTATATTGTACAGCTTGCACCACAAGCACGCGAATGTATTATATTTAATCCCATGTCCCTTTTCCCATACATGTTTTAAAGTTAAGTTTTTCAAATGGTATTAAATCCCCCATTTAAAATGTTTAGTAGAGACCGGTTTTTACCAGGTGAGCGGAGTGCTTTTTCAACAAAACTTTTCCCGCTCGTAACGTGACTCCTGGATCCAAAATCTCAACGTTTTCGCTAGATCAAAAGCCTTTCTTTTTCAAATCAAGCTCTCGGTTTCTTGGATCATCCATCTCAAAAATTCGGGTGGCGAGTCTTCGAGCGCGCTTTTCGGGCTCAAGAGCCCACAGTGGCGACTCTGCTGGGGACTTTTGTTCAATACTTTATTTGTGTTTTTTTTTTTTAAAAAACAAAAGAATAAAAAGTATTGAATAATCAAGAGAGTCAAGTTTGAAAATCATTTTTCTTGGGGGATTTAAAATCATTTGAAAATCTTTACTTTTTTTTTACACTATGCACCGCACAAGCCTTACTAGTGTGTTTCAAACACCCTACCTAGGTCAAGCTCTCCCGGGATGCCTAGCAACCCTTTACTATGATGGGTCATCGTGTTGTTCGACCATTGTCTTGCAATACACTTGACATGTGGTAGTACATCTTGGCTCTAGTTCGGGGAACCTTTTTGAAACCAAAACCGGCCTCTGCACTTGTACATAACCGTAGAACCTTCCCAACTAGGACAGGAACACATGGTTAGGACTTATGTGATATATCTTGTTTACGTGCATATCTTTTCTGTACATACATATCATCCATTCATCATTGCATTCATGCAGGCTAGAGGACAAGCCCACACAAACCGATAGGCTAATCTGTCTTTTAGAATAATTCTAGGTTCCACGGTCTTTAGAAAGTTGCTAACATCCGATAAAGAGTCGTGCCCCATGGGATGCACGTTGCTTAATACTAATTAGTCCTTAAAATGGCGTGTTTGAGGGAAATCAATTCTTACTAAGTTTTCGATACATTTTTTTAATCAAATGTTCCAATACCAAAAAAAAAAAAAAAGAATGACTAAAGTATTAATGATGTGATTCTTACACCATTTAGGCTAATAGCGCCATGTCGCTCACGCCACCGGGTTATAATGCCACATCATTTTTACCACGTCATTCCAAAAACAGAAATTGAACCTTTAAAAAAAAAAAATGAAGACTTAGTTTGTTTTGACATCTCTTAAAGTCTCATTGTTTATAAAGGATATATTGTCAAAAGAAACTCTGAGGATCGAGGCAGCTTTTTGAAGCCGTTTTCTATGAGTCTAGGAGACTTAAAATCTATGGAGTTTGAGATACTTCCGGTATTCGCCGTGCCCAAACGGCCCCTCTGGTCTAGATCTACCCTTAGGATGTGCTTGTATCTAGGTTTTGGCAACCTCATTGATTTGTCTCGGATAGTCAAGATAAGGAGATTGGCTCTGATTCCAAAGCATTCAGAATTTAACTTGCCTGACACGACTTACCCGTGGCTGCTGAAACCCTTGGTACAGTCATATCCTGAGTGAGATTTGGAGCTGAGGTAGGTCTGCAGGAAATTAGGACGGTGACAACAACGATGACTTATGTGCATAGAATCTTCCAAAGTTGAGACAGTGGCTCGTTTGTCAGAACTATGTGTTATATCTAGCTTGATGCATTTTCATGCCATATCATATCATCGCATTGCAATGCACATGGTCTGCCCACTAGACACTCGTCTACTTGTCTTCTAGGACTGGTGCAGACTCATGCCTCGTCCTTCGCCCTTCTCTTCTTCACCCTGTGGTCTGAAAAGATTGCCAAGACCCGATGAAGAGTCGTGCGTTTGATTACATGCATGTTGTCTAAATCAAATGATCCTTGGAACAATAAAGCCTTGGGGATGTCAAACTTTGTTAAGTCGTTAATACATTTTGCAATCAAGAATTCAAAGGAGATTAAGGAAACAATTGAGCTACAATGCCGTGATACTCACACCACCCAGGTTACTGTGCCAAATCACTTACACTGCTTAGGCTAATGGCGCCATGTCGTTTACACTGCCTCGGTTACAGTATCACGTCATTTATGCCAAACGATTTCTAAAACCAAAATCGAAACTTTGAATGAAAAATGTTAGGGATTTAATTTCTTTTGCCAGCCCCCGAGACTTGTCATTCTTGATCAAAGGATACATTGTTAAAAAGAAACACTGAGGATCGAGGCAATCTTTAGGGATTGCGCTGTCGGTCTAGGAGACCTTAAATCCATGGAGTTTGCAATACCTCTGGCGTTTGCCGTGCCCATACGACTCCCCTGGTTCAGTCTAGCCTTAAGGAACATTGGTATCTGGATTTCGGCAGTCATATTGCTCTGTCTCGGATGGTTAAGATAAGGAGATTGGCTCTGATTCCGAAGCATTCGGAATTTAACCTACTTGACATGACCTACCCGGATTGTCAGAAGTCATCTGTGCCATGTCTTAAGTGAGATTTGAACCACGGTAGGTCCATTAGAATAGTCTAGGAGACTTTAAATCCACGGAATTTTCGATTACTTCGGTATTTGCCATGCCCAAAAGGCCTCTGATCTGGGCTAGCCTCAAGAACACTAGCATCTGGGTTGCAACAATCTTATTGCTTTGATGGTCATGATAAAGGCATTGGGTCTATCCCTGCTAAACAACCTACCCGTGATTGTTGGAAGCCATTTGTGCAGTGCCTTAAGTGAGACCAGGCCAGGTTAGACCTTAGGGCAACATCAAGATCGACGACACGTACATGACATGTTCTTTCTTTTTAGAAAAGCGTCTGGGACTCATTTAAAATTCAATTTTTGCTTTACTGTCAGTATTGAGCCACCCATCCTACACGAAACCACATCGCATTCTCCGATCACCTCAATGGCAGGGCAAATAGAACTGAATGAACTGAAAAAGACTATGGAGGAAATGAGTCAGAAAATGGACAATATGCTAACTCTGGTCCAAGGGCTAGTCAACCTTTTCACCTCCATAATCCCGAACACAAATGTGGGACTGAATGATGATGTTGGGGACCTAGGGGCTGACAGGGCTGACAAACTTTTCTCAAAAGTGAAGCTCTCAGAAATGTTCAAGGACCTGGCTGAAATTCATGATGCTAGGGCTCACTCGAAGGAAGATACTGGACCCTTGATCGAAACCAGTGCTGACATGCATATTGTCTCAGCAGAAGTACATGAGATCTATCCCAGAGGCAAAAGGGTTTGTCCCGTTGATAGTAGAAGGCTATACAGTTGCAAAGCAAGTAGGGGCACCACGGGTGCCACCGTGAACCCTCAACTCAGTCACAGAACCAAACCAAGGGCCTTCTCCCATTTCTCTGAACCTCAATCCCTGGTTTATCAAAAGCTCCTTAAAACTGGTCTCATCAAGCCACTCCCCCAAACTCCTTTACCTCAAAAGCTTTCAACAAATTACAACCCAAATGCCTTCTGCACCTTCCATCAAATGTCCGGTGAATGCAATCGTCTCCGCCATGAGATTCAAAACCTCATCGATGACAGAATCATCCTTCCACCACAGCCAGACATCATGACCAAGCGCAATCCTTATATCAACTCTGCCTTTTTCAGCAAAGCAGGGTAAACCATCAAGAGTCATGCAACGGTCCGACCTTCCACGAGTCTAGGAGTTTTCAAGCTTCGAGTCCTTGCCCTCTAAATAACCATCTTCATGTTTGAGTCAGTTTGTACCTCGAGTCTTTCATGCTTTCACTATTGTGTCTGTGTGTTTTCAATTTCAAGTCTGTAAGAGTCAAAAAAAAAAAAATAAATTGTCAGTTTCGTGTGCCTGAACTACGTTGTGACCTAATTCCTCTATAGGATACGTAGGTAGCCTCATCCTAAGGCTCGGTCACGAGCATTCAAGTCAATCCCAAGGTTCGGTCTTTTGATTCAACCCCTAGTGGTTCGGTCGTTGTCTTTTGAACATCGCATCTCTGTAATAAACTCAAGATTTTGAAATTATTTTCCACCATCAGTTGAAAATCATGATAATCACTTCAAAAACTGAGATGATTTTTGATTGAACCCTCGCCTTAGGAAAGAAGAAGGATTTCAAGGGACCACTTCCCAATGCCATATCCATTCCAAGAAGCAATGTCGTGACTCTGAAAAGGCTCGCTAGGTCAAAACTTCAAAATCTGACCTAGGCAAAAGTTAGAGCATGCAAACAAAAGCCTCTCAATTGAGCATCTAGGATTTAATTGTTAGGTTACGCAATCCAAAATGAAGAAAGGCCATCGTTTCTTTCATCATACACATAAAGATATATTTTTTGATACCCCTTTTGAGCCCCAATCAAATTTTTTGGAATCCCAGCTAGCCAGCTATCCCCCGCATCGGGGTGAAATGAAAAATAAAAGTGCCAGAAAAAATATTAGAATTCAAATCATCAAAAGAGTGAAAGTGCCAAACACATCAAAATTCAAAGCATCAACATGATGAAAGTGTCAAACATACTGAAAGGCACTAAAGGCATGAGAAATCAAGAGAAAATGTCCACCAAAGCAAATGGGCACAAAAAGTTCGAAGATAGCTGCTAGCTTTGAAAACCCAAAAGAAAGTGAAATTTTTGAGCCAATTATCCTCTCTTTGTTAAGCCCAAACCATGGCCCACATTACAACCCAAAAAGTCCTTTCAAATTGGAAAGCGCAACTTGATAACGAAAACCCTAGGCGTTAAGAGGCATGATAAAAAATCAATACATGGAGAATAGTCAAAGCATTGCTCAAAGCAAAAATTCAACTGGGGTCATCATCAGCAACTTGGGGCATGATTCATGATAAAAACTCTCGTTTGTTTGACAAAACAAAATCGAAAGATTTGAATGAAAATCAATTGATGGAGTAAAATAATTTTGAAATTCCAAAAGGAGAATTCCAAGAACCTGGACATGTTTGCCGTTTCAAATGGTTAAACTCGCCGTCCAATCAGGGTCCACCATTCGAAAGTAGCTTCGTCTTTCTCTCTCTCATTTGCGTCAACGTAGTCTTGTCAAAATCCACCGCTTTTGCCAAAAGTCAAAAGAGTCATCCTAGTTTGGTCAATTCTCGACTCGTGTAAGTCATTTCAACGCATGGAAGAATACCACCCCTAAGAGAAGCTCATTGGGCTGAAAACCGCAAGGGCAGGCAGACCCAAGCAAAAATTAGAGCAAAAGCCTGCTAGATCGAAAACCCGTAAGGGCGGCCTAGGCAAAAGTTAAGGCAGTTAATCAAAAGAGCTCGCTAGACCGAAAACCCGAAAGGGCGGTACTAGACAAAATTTAGAGCGCAAAAGGAGAGTGTTAATACCCGAGCGAAACCGTAACCTAGACTGCGCTTGGACAACTGTTTGTCAAAACCGTCAGAACTGGGGTTCGTCTTTCACTGGGGCACAACAACTCGATGTCATCTACCGAGGCTAGCATATACCTACCTTCAGAACTCGGGCACAAACTTCAGCCCAAAGCTCAAGCCTTGATCAAAGGAAAGTTTCAGTCCAAATCTGGAGCCCTGACCAATAACACACTCCAGCTCAAATCTAAGCTTCGACCAAAAACAAACTCCAACTCAAATTCAAGCCCTTACCGCGGGCGAATTCTATCCCAAAACCCAAGATACTAGTCACCGGCCAAAGATAGTAAAGCAAAAAGGGTAATTAGATGTGTCCCCTTTTTTTTCCAAAAAAACAAAACAAAAAGGAATGTTGCATCATTGTCGTCGAGTGCCAAATCGCGAATCTCGAATGTTGTCCAAAAGTCAATCAACCAAGCTACGGTCTAATCCGCCTAATGCTTCTTAGTCTCTCAAGCAACGGTCAAAAGGACCTAAGTTTCTCATTCAATCGGCAATGGTCAAAAGGACCGGAGCTTCTTTGTTTATTGAGCTACGGTCTAATCGACCTAATGCTTCTTAGTCTCTCAAGCAACGGTCAAAAGGGCCTAAGCTTCTCATTCAATCAGGCGACAGTCAAAAGGATAAAAACCTATTAGTTTCTTGAGCTACGGTCTTATCGACCTAAAGTCTCTTCGTCTCTCGGGCCACGGTCTAGCCAACCTAAAGCCTCTTAGTTTCTCAGGCTACGATCTAACCAACCTAAAAGCCTCATAGTTTCTCGGGCTATGCTCTAACCGACCTAAAAGCCTCTTAGTTTCTCGGGCTATGGTCTAACCGACCTAAAAGCCTCCTAGTTTCTCGAGCTACGGTCTTACCGACCTAAAGTCTCTTCGTCTCTCGGGCTATGGTCTAATTGACCTAAAAGGCTCTTAGTTTCTCCGACCACGGTCTAACCGACCTAAAAGCCTCTTAGTTTCTCGAGCTACGGTCTAACCGACCTAAAGTCTCTTCGTCTCTCGGGCTACGGTCTAACCGACCTAAAAGCCTCTTAGTTTCTCGAGCTACGGTCTAACAGTCCTAAAGTCTCTTCGTCTCTCGGGCTACGGTCTAACCGGCCTAAAAGCCTCTTAGTTTCTCGGGCTACAGTGTTCTAAATGGCGGCCACCGAGGCCGTCTAGGCTCTGCCTAGGCGCTTGGAGGTACCCCGCCGCCACGCCAACACCCCTTGGCGTTTGATTTGGCGCCCAGGGAGGTATGGCGGTGTTTGACGGCCCTTGGTGGGCTCGGCGGAGTCTTTGGAGGCTTAAAATGTATACTATTAACCTAAAAGGGCTAGGATCAAAAGTACAAAAACTAAAAAGGCTTATTATGTAATTTTACAAAATCATATCTATATATATTACAATTACATTTACATCCCCCATTCAACACTCCGCACTCCAATCGATCAGAGCTTCAAAGGCGGGAGACGAAACGAAAGTGAAGAACTCCAGTCGATCAGAGCTCTAGTCGACGCCATCGTCTCTCTCTCTCCCGCCAGTATCTCTCTCTCGGCTCTCTCTTCAGTCTCGCTCTCTTTCTCAGCTCTCTCTCTCTCTCTCTCTCTCTCTCTCAGTGATCTGGTCACACACACAAAATGATCGTTCTGGTGTTGGGTATTTCGTAGTCCCCACAAATTGTGCTTGAATTTCGTAAATCGCCAAAATGTCAGTTCAAAATCTTATCTATATATATTACTATTTAATTTCATTTGGGTTTGAACTTTGAAGTTTGAACTTGCATTATGGATACATGTAATGTAGTTTGATTGGATAAAGGTTTGTTTATATAAAAAAAACCGCCGAATTGCTTGGCGCCGCCTAGGCGGCCGCCTAGGCAGCTTGGCGCTTGGAGGTGGGTCTCCGCCCTACTAGCGCCAAGCGCTATTTAGAACGTTGTCGGGCTACGGTCTAACCAACCTAAAAGCCTCTTAGTTTGTCGGGCTACGGTCTAACCGACTTAAAAGCCTCTTAGTTTCTCGAGCTACGGTCTTACCGATCTAAAGTCTCTTCATTTCTCGGGCTACGGTCTAACCGACCTAAAAGCCTCATAGTTTCCCGGGCTACGGTCTTACCGACCTAAAGTCTCTTCGTCTCTCGGGCTACGGTCTATCCGACCTAAAAGTCTCTTAGTTTCTCGGGCTACGGTCTAATGGACCTAAAGTGTCTTCGTCTCTCGGGCTACGGTCTAATTGACCTAAAGTGTCTTCGTCTCTCGGGCTACGGTCTACTTGACCTAAAAGCCTCTTAGTTTCTCGGGCTACGGTCTAACCGACCTAGAAGCCTTTTAGTATCTCGAGTAGTGGTTCATCCTCTGGGACTGCACTCTGTCTCGCACTTTGTCCTCCGGGACTTACTTTTGTCATACTTGCATTGATTTTGCATGCTTACGTGACATTCATTGATATATCAACTTGCATCATCATTCATGCATTGTCTCAATTGAACGTCAAGCTCTTCAAGTTGAAGCCACTTTCGCAAAATGAAGCTTTTCAAAATTCAATTTCGGGTCTCTTCGAAAATTCAAGTTTCTTTCATTCAAACTCAAGTCTCTTTCAAAATTCAAGCTCTTCAAAATTCAAGTCTCTTTCAAAATTCAAGCTCTTCAAAATTCAAAAATTCAAATTCAAGTTATTCAAATTCAAGCTCTTCGAAATTCAAGTCTCTTTCAAAATTCAAGCCATTCAAACTCAAATCTCTATTTAATTCAAACTTTTCAAATTCAAGTCCTTTTCAAAATTCAAACTATTCAAACTCAAAGTCTTTTTCAAAGCTCAAGTCCCTTTCAAAATTCAAGCAATGCAAACTCAGTCTCTTTCAAAATTAAAAATTAAAAATTCAAGTCTCCCTCAAAATTCAAGCTATTCGAATTCAAGTTTCTTTCAAAATTCAAAATCTTCAAAACTCAAGCTTTTCAAATTCAAGTCTTTTTCAAAATTCAAAAATTCAAATTCAAGTCTCTTTCAAAATTCAAGCTAAAGTTACTTCCAAAACTCAAAATTCAAGTTTTTCAAAAAAATCAAGAAAGCTGTGCTTAGATTAAAAAGCTCATTTTAGTCCTCCGGGACTCGTAACATTTTAGTCCACCCGGACCGGTCTCGATTTAGTCCTTCAGGGACTTGTCTTGCTTTTGTCCTTCAAGGACTCGTCTCAAGAAATTTCACAACACTCGGCGTTTCAAGCACTCAATCTTCTCAAGTTTACTTTCGCAATTTGTCCTCCGGGACTCGCTTTACTTGCATTGTCCCGATTGAACTACGTTGGTCTGATCCCTACAACGGGGTACGTAGGCAGCTCCATGAGCGCGACCACCTTTATTGCATTCTTGTATTTAACTAAAAGACTTTGAAGAGATGGATTGGGATGTCTAATCTTTAACGTCACTTATACCAAGCAATGGTACCTAAGTTCCGTTAAAGAGGGACTACTGCAGACACCCCAATCTGGGTTTTATAATAATCTTTAAGTTTCCCCGATGATGAAATAAGGAAAAATATACATTCGAGGCTTGGATTGTTGCTCCTTTGCTACTCCTTCTCTAACCTCAAGAAAACCCCTTTCTAACCATGTAGGGTGGCGTCCGGTTCAATTGCAAAGAGAAAAATGCGTTTGCTTAGTCAAAAACAACTTTTTCAATGACACACTAAGGGTAAAATAGGCACATATTTTAATGTATAAAATGGTTGTGGGCTACCACAGCCCCGGGTGGAATCGGGGCGGCCTGAAGAGAAACGCCTCGCCTTTTAGAGTCGATTTGAAAAATTTGAAGAGTCGCCACCCGAATTTATGGTTCGCCACCCGAGAAACCGTTTCATTTGGAAAATGGTTGATTTGAATTTGAAAACCAGAGATTTGAAAAGGGTTCAGAAGCTACGTTACAAGGGGGGAAGGGTTTTACGGCACCCCCCCTCGCCCGATTTGAAATCGGTCTCTACTAAACATTTATGGGATTTTTCAAAAGATTTTATTCTATTAAGCAGCTAGCATGTATTCAGAGATATATCCAGTACAGAAGTGCATGCATGTGCATATGTATAATGAATAAATGAGAGGTATGGAAATGGAGTGCAAAATGCTGGAGACTGGAAAGTCCTGTGATTAGGCTCATTCTCGAGCGCTCGGGAGCACTCCCGAGCGCTTGGGAGTATTGCATGTCCACCCTGCCAATCATGTTAGTTCAACAGAACACAATGGGATATAGTACTGAAAATGTAAACTAAAATAACTTCAAGCACGGAACAGACTAAACAGGAGACCTGGTAGATCAGGGTTAAACCCCATTCCACCAAGTCCTGTGTCTTTTCCTTCCAAGAACAGTGGTTTTATAGATCAAAAGACTAAAGGGTCACATGCAAGGCATGCAAGAGCATTACAAGAACTAAAATAAGGGAAGACATGAATAAAATGGCATGCAGAGAACTCCCGAGCGCTCTGGAGTAGACTCGAGCGATCTGGAGTGAGCTGCACCCCAGACTGGTCTCAACCGACCAAAGCCTTGATGTTTTAATGCAACTGATCTATTTGTTCATTTTGCATGTCAAAGATTCCCCTTTTTAACCTACTGAAAAACATGTTTTTGTACTTCTTTGACATGAAAAGTGATCTTCATCTTCTTTTTTTTGAAAATCAGATCAGATACAGCAAAAACATTTTAAGAAAACCCTTCTTGCTTGAGACTTGTCTTTATATCTCTTGCGTGTTAGCTTAAATGCTGTGAAAATGGAAAATGAGACTGGCACCACTCTCGAGCGCTCTAAAGTAGTCCCGAGCGCTCGGGAGTGTTTCCAGTGCTGCATGCATGGAAAACACTTGTAACCCTTTGCTCTTGTTTTAACACTAAGGCTTTCCCATCACATTTCCAGTATTGAGGACTGGAGTGAGCTGGGAAGCCTCCCTCAGAAAGGAAGAAACAGCCTTGCTTTTGGTTGGCACCAAAGTGTAAGACTTTTACCTTTTCTTTGGAACTTTGCACCTTGAAGAAAGCTTTGAAGGATGGAAGGGAAGTGAAGATTTCAGAGGATCAGAGGCTAGTAATGGTCTGAACCCTTTTCATCTTCTTGAGATTCCTTGGTTATTTTTCTTTTGAAGAGGGGGGGGGGGGTCTTTTTGCTTGAGAGTTCTTCTTTTTGCTTTGAAAAGACAGAGAGGGAGCTTCTAGAGAGAGAGAGTTCGTGCCCCAACTGAAGACCAGCCCTCCCTTTTTATAGCCCAATATAGCACATGGTTTAATTTGGGAAAATATTATTTGATATCAAAATGAAATCTTCCTCTCTGACTCACCTCTAACTGAGGTAGAGTGTGGTCTAAGGCAAAGACCCGTTCAAACGGCTGAAATGATGGCTACAAGGATAGTGGGGAAGCTCCAACATCCATTGGGCAGTACAAAAGTCTCGAGCGCTCGAGAGTTTGTCAAATCCCAGGTTTTGCAAATGGTTTTGAGCGCTTGGGATTGATCCAGAGTGCTTGGGACTGATTTTGACATTTTATTTTTCTATTTAAAGCCTTCCAAGGAGCATCGTTCTGTCGGTTCAAGGCTTGATTAATCCAATTTTCATCATCGGGGAGCCTCCGGGCCACGAATCAAGGATATTCGAGTTGTCCAAATTGGGGTGTCTACAGTTGCCCCTCTTTGGGCGTCGCTCGATATCATGTCTGGATATGAGTGACGTCCAAAGATTGAGACAGCCCAATTCAAGCCAAACCAAGCCCTTAATTCAAAGCACAAATGCAAGTGAAGACACCAACATTAAATGCATGAGGTCGCGTCCTTCGGACTGCCTACGTACCCTTTTCTGCAAGGATCAGACCAGCGTAGTTCTTCGGGGCAAATGCAAACACGTATAATGCATGCACAATAAGGAATCGACACAATTTTGATGCAAATTGTCCACCTGTTGCTCTGTTTGGCAGAGGGAAAATGCAAGCACGCACAAGAAATTATTGATGTGAGCTTGATGAGATAAATGTGTAAACAATCCACCTGTTACTCTGTTCGGCGGACAGAAAATGCAGGCACATGCGGTGCATGCACAAGAAATGATCGACACGAGTCGATAAGGTAAACATGCAAATGGTCCACCTATTGCTCTGTTTGGCGGAAAGAAAATGCAAGCACGTGTGCTGCATGCACGAGGGATGATCGACACGAGTTTGATGAGATAGACATGCAAATGGTCCACCTGTTGCTCCGTTCGGCGGATGGAGTGAGGATAAAATAACACCTGTAGGGTAGAAATACCTGCAAACACGTCGATATTAGTATAAAGAGGTAAAATTTCGATCGACTATCAAGCAAAATTCCAAGTTGCGGAGCGCGAGCTCAAAATCACAACATCGACTAGAATTTGCTTCTAACAGTCCCGTTTGACGCGGCCAAAGCTAGGACTGAGATTGATTTTGTGAAAAGGAAGCTAAGCAAGTCTCGAAAGAGGGGTAAAGCACAGGACGAAAGAGAGTTGGCACGAGGGCTGGGAACAAACCTCAGCGCTCGGAACCACTCCCAAGCGCTCGAGAGTGGTCTCGAGCGCTCGAGACCGCTGCTGGGGGCCACTGTCCTTACATCTTCTTCGACTGGTTTTGGGGTTTAAACCCAACTCTTGAGCGCTCGAGAACCAGGAAATCCGTACACACCTCGAACTCTCAAGCTCAATCGTACCCACTCACACTCTCAGGCGAACTCTTTCTCTCACACGTTCGATCTCTCTCTCTCACTCTCTCCATCTCAAACTCTCTCATCTCTCTCACAACGGACCGAGCTCGGGATCTCGAGATCTCTACGATCTTCCACTGGGCAATCGTGTGCCAAAAGGTTCGGATAAAGGGGAAAAGGATTTCGTGGGAAGAAGGAGAGGTAGCTATGGCGAGCGGAGGTGATGGAGAGCTGCCCCACCGCGAGGAGGCGATGGCGGTGGCAGCTACGGCGGCCATGGAGGAGGAGACCAGTAGCGTGGCACCTGGAGGGAGAACGGTTGTTGGTGAGAGCACAGTAGCGATGGATGGGGCTGTTGGTGAGAGTTTAGAGGTGATGATGGAGGAGACCAGTAGGGCCAGGGGTGAGGAGATGGCGACGGTAGATGTGGCCAGCAGGAGCGCTGCTGTACCAGCTCGAGAGGGAGCCGCTGGTGGTGATTTGGTTAGAGGAGTCGAGGCTAGCGGGGGCTTAGCGGCAGTAGATAGCATTAGTGGAAGTTTAGCGGGGGTAGGAGATATGGGTGTTAGCGAGGTGGTGCGAGAAGACGGTGACGAGCCGGTCACGAGTAGCGGGGGCTCATCGGGTGGCGAGACGGGGATCTCGGGTGGCAGAGGAGGTGCTATAGGTACTCCTCACACTCCCACGGTAGAGGAGCTGCTCGCGGCCGCCGAGCGGGCTAGTGGTGAGCGGAGGATTGAGGATGAGGTAGTGGTAGGTGGTCGCGTCATTGCGACGCCGATACTGAGAGCGACAGATGCTGAGTCGAGGGTTGGTGACAGTGGGATCGGGGCTTCACAGCCGGTCCCATTCACGGAGGGAGACTTTCTAGACTTAGCGAGGCCGCGGGACATTCTGGACGCCCTTGGTCTCGACAGCGGGATGAGAGAGGTGCTGGGGGATGCACGGTCCACGGAGGGTCAGACCTCGACTTTTCTGCTAGGAGCTCGCGAGCGACTGGGTATCAGTGTTGGTGGACCCGAGCAGTCGAGATGGAGTTGGGGAGGAGGGAGGCGCAGGTGGTGACCGAGAGCGAGTTATGCGCCGCCGAGGCGAAGGCCTACTTGGCCCGTGCACGACCCGGGTTTACGTCGGATGCCTATGCACCACCGTTGCACTTTTGAGCCGACGGGGATGACTGGTTACGTTCCTGCTTGGATGACTATCCTGAGGACTCGCTTCTTCGAGATCGAGCCTCACATATCTCTTCCGACTTGGACCACGGTATGATTTTAGTGCTTTACTTTCCTGCATTAGACTTGCTTCCGAATCAATTGTTGCTTATTGATGCTATCTCTTTGCTCTATTGAAACAGCGTACCAAGGATATTTATGGCCACGGGGTTCAGATCACTCATTGGAGTATTTCAGGGAGCTGCCCAGGAGGGTGTTGGTGGAAGAGACAGGTTTTGGGCCGTTTATCTAGTTGCTGACACAGTGGTGAGGGTAGACCGTGCGGTGATGACAGCATGGCGGAACGGTGGTGGGACACCACCAATACATTCCATTTCTCGCTTGGGGAGATGACGGTGACACCTCTTGACTTTGCAGCGATCACGGACTTCGGGTTGGAGGCGAGCCGATTCCATTCGACCCTAGCATAGACCTGGATGATGTCGCTTTGAGATGGTTCCTTGACGGGTTCCAGTGCCACGAGGGGTAGCCGAGTATGGCGATTCAGCAGATCGGGACCATGAGCCGGTGGACGACGCCGAGGTGGCCCAGATGGCCAGGGCCTATTTGTTGTACCTATTCGGGGCTTCTTGTTCCCGCTCAGGCGATCTCGGGTTCACCTGAGTTACTTGGCAGCCTGGTTGATCCGGCGAGCGGGGATGGTTCGGCCCAGGCGGTCTTTGCTCTGTGCACCCTCATCGCTTCTGAGGAGCTGCCTCACGCGGAGTGGGGGACACCATAGGGGGTTACTGGCGAGTGATTGAGGTATGCTTCGACATTATTGCTTTGAATTGCTTTGATAGATTGAACTGAATTGCATTTGAACATGTATCTGACTTGAATTGACTTTCAAAATATGCAGCTTTGGGCTTACGAGGTCTTGGGCATGTTCCCGCCTGAGAATACTTGCACAAACCTGAGCTTGCTTCCACGCGCACTAGCATGGAGTACGGACTACCGGAGAGCGAAGGAGCGACGAGGAGAGGTGATGACTTTCCGGCGCTGGCTGAATAACATCACTGGGATCACGGTATAAACATCGTCCTTTTCTTTTCATGCCTTATGCTTTCCCTTATGAAACGTGATCATTAATGTACAACAGTTGACTGCAGGTTCACTGGGACCGATGGACCAGGGTGGAGGCTGACTTCCTTCCGAGGAGCCGTGAGGTGACGAGGAGTCGAGTCCTGCTGGAGTGCCCACTGGGCTGGCAGTGGTACCTGGGGGATCGGGTGACGCGACAGTCACTCGGCCTTCCAGAGTTTATCGTGCCGGGGCCACTCCCTCCACGAGTGCAGCGGACCGAGACATACACTCGAGCTGAGCTGGAGCAGTTCACGGTGCCAGATACTGATTTGGAGAGACACCTGCGGCGCACGCTGGACTATGCAGCTTACAGAGACAGATACCTAGCCACCAGCTTGGGTGTGGAGAGGGAGCTGGAGAGGCGGTTCGCTAAGGCTGAGGCTAGGAGAGCTAGGAGAGAGACTGGTGGTGAGGTCGGAGACAACACAGGAGAGGAGACTGGGGCACGGGGCCGCGGCGGTCGCTCTTCACGTGGTAGAGGATGAGGTGCTAGACCTCCTATTGGCGGGCGAGGTGCTAGCTCTTTGGGTCGAGGTGAGGGCAACTCACAGGTTCCAGAGGCAGCTGCAACTTCTGCACCAGCCGGGTTACCGACGCTGGACTGGTCGATAGGGGTGAGGGACCCTTCTGGAGCACCGGCGATGCTAGACATTCCACGCCTTCCACAGCCACGGATGCGACTTTCTGCCCAGGTATAACACAACTTTGTCTCTTTTAATGCTTTAAATGTTTTCTGTTCCTGTATTTGTTGTTCTTGATCCTTGAATCATTGTACAGGTGCCGCGAGAATGGGCCGAACAGGCCATTATGTTGATGGTGGGGATGCGACAGTTGCTGAAGGACTGTGCAAAGGGGAGGACCCTGCAGACCAGACCTGCTCCTGAGCCTGTTCCACCTGTTGCTGCACAGGTATGAAAATGCAAATGCATGACATGTACATTTTATCAAATTTAAAACTTGTATGAAATGAATGAATATTTATGACATGTAGGTGCAGCCACGACGCCGACCAGTGACACGCCACGGATACCATTTAGTCACCGCTAGCACGAGAGGTCGGGTAGACAGAGAGCAGGGTCAAGGGCGCTTCGAGGTCGTTCCTAGAGCAGCGTTACGGCGGAGACTCGCGAGGAGTCCAAGGAGGACACAGAGGAGTCGCCGAGTCACGAGCTTTAGGGTCTGCTGACTCAAGCACGCCTCGGGCCCTTCTGACGACGATGATGACGACGGGGACGACGTTGAGAGCTCTGAGTCCGAGGGACACCAGCAGAAGAGAATTCGCCTAGGCTGAGCTTCAGTTTTTTTTTTTGCTTTATTAGTCTTTCTTTTGCATGGGCCCGTGTGCCAGCACAGTTGTAGCTTTCAGGCCTGTGTGCCTTGGTTTTGTTTGGGCCTGCGTGCCCCGGTAGATAGGATTGGGTATATGTTTGCCTCAGCTTATGTACTTCCTTCCTTACTCATTGTAAATGCCGCATTTTATTTATGAAAATTTGCACTTTTCTTCATTTTGCATTCGTTCGTACTTCCTTTAAGAATTGTATTTTATGAAATATACTCGTCTAGCTTTGAAAGAAAGTAAAGAGCACGCGAATTTCAACCGATACTCTCAAAATGTAATAAAACTTGACAAAAGGCAATTCGACTTACAAAATTTGACTTGGAATGGCACAAAAATGCCTTCAAAATGGAATTTACAAGTACAACGGAAAGTAATGACTAAACTCGACCGGGATTAGACACAAGAATAGGATACGAGAGTCTTCGAACAAAGTATGCGCCCTTGATGCCATTATGAATGATGAAATAGAGGTGTTTGAGGGTGAAAATTGATTCCGTAAGCCTTTACGCGCGTTTGATCGCTTCACACAGTCACCAGCACGTATTAAGACTTGCGCATGCCATTAGATTCGAACAAATACTCTCAACATGAATTTCGACACATTGACAGGAATGGGAATTATTGAGATTTTAAGGTTTTTCAAGGAATGTACTTGAACGCACAAGAAAACAGATAACCGAACACGCTGTATTCCTCCAAGAACAAGTTGGAACTTGATGAACTAAAGGCTTGAGGTTATGATGCTGCGTTGAGGCCAAAACTCTGAGAACCAGAAGCTGCTGAAAACTGCAGAACTCTCGAGCGCTCGAGAGTGTTGTGGAGCGCTTGGGACTTCACTCCCGAGCGCTCGGGACTACTGTAATCAACAGATCAGTGTTCATTTCCGAGATCATTTTTCAGCTCCCTTGCGTCCTTTTGCTCTGCATGCACACTTCCAAGACATCTTGTAACTCTCATTAAGCTGTTTTCCAAGGGTCAGTGATTTCCCAAGGTAAGACTAGCATTTTTCCAATGTTTTCTCAAGTTTCCAAAGTTTGAAACTTTGAAAATACAAAGAAATGGTTTTGGAAAAGATGAGCATGCTGAGTTTCAATGCTGGTGGGTAAGTGATTGCCTCATCCAGCTCTCTATAAATACTGAGCTTAGCTTTGGCTAGTCATTCATGCTCCAAACCATCGTCCTCCTTTCAAAACTTCATTCTTCATGGCCTTGTTGAACCAAGCCTTGCTTCGCCCTTGGTTGGACAGCCTTGTTGGCATCAATTGGTTGAACTTCCGAGGTCATTGCCTTCATGCCTTGAAGTATCTCCGTGAGGTTGCAATTCGCCCTGTCTTGCTGCATGCGGCCGTGCGCTTTTGGGATCCTGAAGTGCATGTCTTCCGCTTCGGTTCTCAAGAGCTATGCCCTACCGTTGAGGAATTCCACACCTACCTTGGGAGCCACGACTCCGCCGAGCCAATTGTTCCAATGCTTAGGGAGAGCATGAAGAATATCCTAAAAGCCAAGCTGGGCGTTAGTGGGAATGTTGCTGAGTTCTTGACCCGGGGCAATGCCATTAACATCGTGCAGCTGTACGAGAGATTCAGTCCACCTGGAAACCTGACGGACTTTGAGTATCAAGGTCGCCGGATGATGGCTTGTTGCATCTGCCTTTTGGCAGCCTTCCTGTTGGTTCCCTCTGTCGGTCAACCCAGTTTTCTATTGGTTGGATTCGCTGCTCAGATTGAGGCTCGCAAGGACGTTGCTCCTTTGGTCCTTGCAGAAACCTTGATGGGGTTGGATGCTGTTCGTGCTGGACGCACGAGGGTTTTTGGCGGCAGCCCGCCTGCAGGTCGGGACCTCACTCACTCTCCTTTTTCTATTTCCCACATTCATTTTACCTCGACACTCGGTTTAGGTTTTATCGGCTCCTTACTTGTTTTCTCTCTTTTTCTGACAGATATGGCTTTGTGATAAGTTGAATTTGTTGACGCCGCCGGCGAATGACTGGTGGTATCGAGCGAGCGGATGGAACCGTCCTTTCCAGGTGATGTATAGCAGTGAAGATGACTGGGCTGATTTCTTTGCATCTACAGAGGAGGATGACATCGCTTGGCGGTGCCATTGGCTGAGACTTCCTGCAATGACTATGAGCAACAAGGGCTCAACGCACGTGTTTTTGGCTGGTTTGACAGGCTTCACCTTCTACTCACCCTTTCGCATCCTTCGTCAGCTTGGACTTAGTCAACAAGTGCCGCCGTAAGGGTCTGAAGTGCTTCGTCTCCCTCCCTTTACCATCCCGGGCCTTCGGAGTTATGTTCGTACATGGGAGGCTTGTAGGACTGAGCCAAGTGATCCTCTTTACTCCATTGCTTCGACCGGAAGGTACCGCAAGTGGCTAAAGACAGATGTGGAAGCGAGAATGGGTTGATTGCTTACTTTGCCGTTTTTTGAAATAAAAGTTAGGTCTCGTTGTGCGTTTTCTGTTTTCATGCTCAGCTTGTAATAGAGAAATCATCGGAATAAAATTGACTGATTAAGGGTTTCCCCCTTTCGGTTCATTAATCGCGTGCACCTTGAAAGAAAGCATTTTGACTTGTCAATTTGAATTTGGATCTTTGGAATTTAGGACCGAACCTCAGAGTGAGATTGCCTACGTATCCCTTAAGAAAGGGAATCAGGCCCATACGTAGCTCGGGCTAAGGTTCGCTCGGGTATTAACACTCTCCTTTTTGTGCTCTAAATTTTGCTTAGAACCGCCCTTTCGGGTTTTCGGCCTAGCAAGCTCTTTTTCGACTTTTTGCCTTAACTTTTGCCTTGGCCGCCCTCGCGGGTTTTCGACCTAGCAGGCTTGCTCTAATTTTTACCTGGGACCGCCCGCCCTTGCGGTTTTCGGCCCAGCGAGCTCTCTTAGGGGTAGTATCGTTTGAGTTGATCTAAATTGACAAGATTTGAGAATTCGTTGCCGTCAAGATCGATGATCGAAGCTGCTCCTCTGGAAAGGATAGTCTTGATAATGTACGGCCCTGCCCACTTTGGTCGGAACTTCCCTCGAAGATCAAAGATTGGTGCACGGATTTCCTTGACTACCATGTCCCCCTCTTGCAGGTCCCTCGACTTCACCTTCTTGTTGAATGCTCGGGCGATCCTCCGCTGATAACCCTGGATGTGGTACAATGCTCGCAGTCTCCTTTCGTCAAACAACATGAGTTCCTCGAATCTCCCGCTGATCCATTCGACCTCATCTATTCCTTGTTCAGCCATGACTCTGAGCGATGGAACTTCTAGCTCGGTGGGGAGAACGACTTCCATACCGTACACCAAAGAATAGGGTGTTGCCCCCGTCGGTGTGCGGATAGACGTCCGGTACCCCCACAAAGCTAGCAGTAGCTATTTGTGCCAATCTCTAGCTGATTCGACAGTCCTTTCGAGAATCGACTTGATGGTTTTATTAGCTGCTTCGACTGCCCCATTCGTTTGTGGCCGATAAGTGGTTGAGTGATGTACTTGAATCTTGAATTCGTCAAAAAGTTCTAGAACTTTCCCCTTGAAATGAACACCATTATTAGATACGAAGGCTTGAGGTACTCCATACCGATAGATGATGTTTTGCCTGTTAAAGTGAGCTACTTGAACTGCCGTCAGAGTCTTGTACGAGGCTGCCTCAACCCACTTAGTGAAGTAATCGACCGCTACCAAAATAAACCTGTGCCCATTAGAAGCCGCAGGCGTGATCCTTCCAATGACATCAATGCCCCAGGCGGAGAATGGCCATGGCGTCGCCATCGGGTGTAACTCCGAGGGAGGTACGTGCATAAGATTAGCATGAGTTTGGCACTTGTGACATCGGCGCACATACTCGATGCAATCTGTCTCCATAGTCGACCAATAGTAACCCAACCTCAGAATTTTCTTTGCTAGCATCATTCCATTCATGTGGGGTCCACAAACTCCCTCATGGACTTCTTCCATCACTGCTCTCATGTCATCACCGTGAATACACAACTTGTGGACTCCGCACGGAGATCGCCAGTACAATTTTCCACCACAGATAATGTATTGAGATGCCAATCGTTGTAATGCGATCCAATCCTTCCTAGTAGAATCTGCAGGGAACTCTCCCTTTTCGACAAAATTCCAAATGTCGTGAAACCAAGGGAGTCCTTCATCAGGCTCGTCGATGTTCATGACATAGTCGTACACATGCTTGCCTCTCTGCTCAATCATAACAGGCCTCAACTTCACCCCAATTGGAAGTTCCAGCATGGACGCCAAGGTAGCGAGTGCGTCGACGAAGCGATTCTTCATCCTTGGGACATGCGTGAAAGTCACCTTTTGAAAATTCGGAATGAGCTCGTCGAGCTGCTGATGATACGGCTTCACCTTCTCGTTTTTGACCCTCCATTCCCCGTTGGCTTGTGACACAACCAAGTTGGAATCCCCCACGACTTCCAGCACCTTGACTCCAATTTCCAGTGCGGCTTCCATTCCCACAATGCATGCCTCGTATTCTGCCTCGTTGTTCATGACCTCGAAGTTCAACTTGAAAGCCAGGGGAATATGCGACCCCTCGGGCGAGACCAGTAGTATGCCAATCCCAAAACCCTTCTGGTTAGCAGCTCCGTCGAAGTACAACGTCCATGTTTCATTGACAGCAGTCATTACATCTTCATCGGGAAATTGAAACTCCGTGTGTTCTGGCCCCTCGATCGGGCGATCTGCTTAAAACTCTGCTACTGCTCTTCCTTTCACTGACTTGCGGGTGACATACTTGATCTCGAATTCGGCCAATAAGAGCAACCAACGTGCTAGCTTACCGGTAAGTGCTGGCTTCTCGAATAGATATTTGAGGGGGTCCATCTGAGAAATCAGTATCACCGAATAAGACATCATGTAGTGTCTCAATTTCTTCGTGGCCCAAACAAGCGCCCAACATGTCTTCTCCAATGAAGTGTATCGCTCTTCGCTCCCGACCATCTTCTTGCTCAGGTAGTAGATCGCTCTTTCAACCCCATCATCTCCCTCTTGTGCTAACATGCACCCCATTGACGAGGGCGTGACGGACAAGTACAGGATCAAAGGTTTTCCCGGAATGGGTGGCATCAAGATGGGCGGATTCTGTAGATAAGTTCTCACTGCTTCGAAAGCCTTTTGACATTTGTCGTTACATTCGAACTTTACGTCCTTCTTGAGCAGACGAAACAATGGCTCACAGGTCAAAGTCAACTTGGCGATGAACCGGCTGATGAACTGAATTTCCCAAGAAACACCGGACTTCCTTCTCGGACTGAGGAGGCTCCATCTCAAGAATGGCTTTAATCTTAGAAGGATCCACCTCAATCCCCCTGGTCGTGATCATGAATCCAAGCATCTTTCCTGCCGTGACTCCGAACGCGCACTTCTGCGGATTGAGTCGCATTCTGTACTTTCGAATCCCTTCAAAGAACTTTCTCAACGCCGGGAGGTGATCCTTTCGTTCTTTTCCCTTCACTATCATGTCATCAACGTAAACCTCGACCTCCTTGTGAATCATTTCGTGCACCAGTGTGGTGGCACCCCTCTGATACGTTGGACCGGCGTTCTTCAATCCAAATGGCATAACCCGATAACAATACGTCCCCCATTCGGTGATGAATGTGGTCTTTTCCCTATCTTCCGGAGCTAGGAGAATCTGATTGTATCCCGAGAAGCCATCCATGAAAGAAAGTAGGGCGTGCCCTGCAGTGTTATCCACAAGTACATCTATATGTGGCAATGGAAAATCGTCCTTAGGGCTTGCTTTGTTCAAATCCCTGAAATCGACACACACCCTGATTTTTCCGTCCTTTTTGGGGACAGGAACGATGTTGGCTACCCAAGTGGGGTACTCCGTTACGATTAGAAAACCGGTGTCGATTTGTTTTGTGAGCTCTTCTTTTATCTTTAATACCCAATCGGGCCGCATTTTTCTTAGCTTTTGCTTCACGGGTTTGGCGTCAGGGTAGAGAGGGATTCTGTGCTCGACTATCTCCGGATCGATTCCGGGCATGTCTGCGTGGGACCAAGCAAAAACCTCTTTGAATTCCTTTAGTAAATCAGTGAGCTCTTGAAACTCAGTGGGAGACAGCCCGGAACCTACCTGAACCAATCGAGGGTTGCCCTCATCGCCCAAGTTTATTGAGATTATTTGTTCTTTTAAAGGCTGAGCATGCCTTTTATTTTCGCGATCGATGAGGGAACGGATCTCCTTGGGAATGTCCCCATCGAGATCTATTCCTTCATCATCGGGATCCAAACAATTTATTTCAAAAATCGACAAGTAAGCGAAAACGTTGTTCATTTCATTAACCAATTCATCAGACGGAGGGAATACAACGGTTGACTCGAATTCAAAGTAAAAGCTACGAAGTGGAGGGCCGATGGGCACAAACTCTGACTCTATGCTAGACGACGAGTCAGTGTCGGACTCAGACTCAAACTCAGTGCAAGTGCTGTGAGTGCGAGTTACATGTGGAATGAAAGTGCAATTATCATAAACGCCTACAGCCTCCACAATGAGTTTGGAAGGGTCTTCAATTTCTTCTTCATTTCCAAGCATCAGCACAGCAGGATCTTGCATCATACCCCCCGATTCCTCGCCCTCAAACAGGAGTTGGAGACTGCCCAAACCAAAAGCTTCCAACCAGTCGAGTGCCTCAGACAACTCTTCCACCTTTGCAACCTCTTCGTCACTTTCCCATGCATCATTGGCAAAGATTTCGAAGCCAGGATACTTCATTTTCGTCTCAAGGTCCACAAAGGGTTCAGGTTCTCCTTGGTACAGTGGTTCCTTCTCCTTTGATTTCATCTCCGTTGTACGGGCCCGGGCACGATTGCGCCATTTCTTTGCTGAATCACCCTTCTTGGCCTCATATCCCAGACCGAAACGCTCCTTATTTCCAGGAAAGTCAGGGAATTCGGGGACACCTTGAGCGTAAAGTCCTAAGCCCATGCCCGGCAGATACTTCATCTTTTTCATAATTTCCAGCGTTGCGGAGCTCACCAAGAAGCCGTCCTCGGCCCGGATGGTACACACCTTCGAGGTCATAACCGCAAAACCTCCCATGGCAACGTCTTCCCCTCCATGCATAATCTCAAGCAGCGGGGAATCGTCCTCGGCGTGCGGACGGATACCTGAGTCTCCATAGATGACAAGGGTTCCAGAGTCTAAACCCAAGATGAGTTTCTGGTGCAACGTTGAGGGCACACCCATAACATCCGGGCGGTGTAGCCAAGGCCTTCCCAATAGGAGATTGAAAGATGCGGGTATTTCCAGCACACAGAATTCGACGGTGGTTTTGAACTTGCCAGTTGCCAACTCCAAGTTGATTGTCCCCAAAACATCACGACGCGTATAATCATAAGCACGGACGCCCAAGTTCGGTGGCGTGAAGTCCTTGTTCTTAAGGCCCAAGCAATAAGCAGTGCGGAGTGGACACACGTTAATGGCGGAGCCATTATCAACAAGGATCGCTGGGACCCACTTTCCCAGGCACTTCATGGTGATGTGAAGGGGTTTGTTATGGTCAGCTCCTTGAGGCGGCAAATCTTTCTCGGTGAAGGACAATGTATGCTGGGCGAGGTTCGGGGTTATAAGGGCAATAAGAGCTTCTGGAGCGATGTCAAAGGGAACCTCGAGCCTGGAAAGGGTGTTGACCAGCCTGCGACGGTGCTCGCGAGAGGCAGCTAACACTCCCCACATAGACATGCGGGCGGGGGTTTCCTGGAGTTGACGGACAATAGGATCAGTGGAGGCTTCCGGATCAGGTTCAGGGAGTGAGTTGAGGTCAATGGACAATTTGGGCTGGGTAGGTGGGTTAGTTTTAGTGGAGCTAGGAGGGTTGTTTTGTAGAGCTTGAGGGGTGGGGATGTTCAGGCTTGTGGGGTTGACAGGGGTATTCTGCTGCGGTGGAGGGGCTCGGGATGAGCTACCCTGCTGGAGGTTGGTAGGCTGGTAGACCCTTCCACTTCTGGTAAGGTTACTAACTGTTTTGGGGATTGGCTCCCACCAAGTACCTTCCCAGAAATCAGAGAAGTCCAAGTCGCAATCATCCGCCTTACGCTTCCCCTTGTCAATTGCTGTTTTCTCCAAAGTCTCGTTGAGAGTTTCCATTTCCAAAGCATGCCAGATGCTGTCCTCCTCCAGAAAATTCCAGAAGTTGGCATTGTTGCTGCTGTTGTCATTGCTACTCTGCAGAGACCTTTCATCCAACATGGCCTTATTGATGGTCAACTCCTCACCATTCATCCACACATTTACCAATTCGGACTTTCCCCACAGATCTTCTGGATCCAACACGCAGATGCTGGGCTCATCAAGGATTTGAACTACAGGTTTGGAAAAGAACTCCTCGACGATGAATTCCTGTGGGTAGAAAAGATAGTCCATGGAACGTTCCAGAGCGTCGGAGTCTCGAGTAAGGTTGACAATGGTCCTGGCGTTGAGCCCTGATAACATACGGGGATTCATCAGATCCATTTCCTCCACTACCTCTTCTTCTTGAAAAAGGTATGCCAATGACGTCTCATCTAGGGGGTCGGAATCATCCATCCAGTGCCATCCGTCGGGTTCGAACTCCCATTCCCATTCATCTTCCTCCTCAACAGGTTCGGGCTCCATGAACAGCGCAAACAGAGAATATCCATCCAGCGGATCATCCATGATCTCATCCCAGTCCTGCCTCCGTTCTCCTTGTTCCAATTCCTCAATTTGGCTAGGGTTAAGTGCCACAGGCCATGCTCCAGTAATAAAAGCTCTGTCTTCCACCGCCAAGAAATCTTGCACCAGATCTTCCCACCTTACCTGAAAGTCCCATTCCACGGTCTCAAGCGCGCAGACCGTATCCTCAACTGGCAACTCGACGGCTGGCTTAGGTTGGGTATCAGGAATGATGTAAAGGCTGGGGTTAAAAGGCTGGCTTATGGAGATGAGGTTGGTGCGGGCATTGGAATGCTTTGGGAGTGGATTTGAGACGGTGTTTGGTTTCTGTGGTGGCATAGGGAGGGTTTTGTTGTCTATCAGGTCTTGGATTGCATGGTGGAGACATAAGCAGTTGTCGGTTAGGTGGCCCACATTCTGGTGATAGGCACAGTACGCGTTAGGATTGTGGGATGCGGGTAGTTTTTGAGGTAAGGGAGTAGGGGTAAGTGGCTTGAGGGTGCCGCTTTCGATCAATTTCTCGAGCACGGCGGAGAGTGGTGCTGAGAACTAAGCTTGGGAACGCGGTTGACTGGTTTGGGTGGCTATCTGGTTCACCGGCTCGGCTTGGGTTGTATTTGTGGAGGTGTTGGGAAGGTTGGTGTAGTTCGAGTTGCCAAACAGAGCATTGCTATTTCCGGAGTAAACTTTCTTGGGCTTAGGAGCGGGCTCGGGCTTGTCGAGGATCCCCAATTGAACTGCTTCTTCGACGGCTAAGCCTGTATCGAAGAATGTTTTAAAGTCTGAGCATGCTTGGGCCATCACCATATGTCTTGCCAGAGTGGGTTGAAGGTTACGGACAATCATCCGGATTTGGTCCCTGTCACTCAGTCTATCTTTCATCTATGCTGCCTTAGCCCTCCATCTTTTCATGAAATCGGCAAAGGCCTCTTTTGCTTCCATCTTCGTTGACTCCAATTCACGGGTGGTCACCTCCAACTGGATGTTGTAATCGTACTGCGCCACAAAAGCTGCGCATATATCCTCCCAAGAACGCTTCTTTCTCTCATCCAGTGAAGTGAACCATTGCAGAGCATGACCCACCAGAGTCTGCGAAAACATCTGTGCCATAGCATCCTTTTCGACTCCCCACATGGAAAGTGCTCCGATGTATCCCGTCAGGTGTGCCTTTGGGTCTCCTGTTCCGTCAAACTTAGCAAAATCAATTGGCCTGAACTTTTCTAGAAGCTTTGCATTAGGAAACAGGCAAAGCTTATTGATGTCAAAGCCAGTCGACGCTATCTTCTCATTTCTTGCAATGGACTCCTCTAGCTGGGTGAGCTTTGCCAATACTGCTGCCATCTCGGGGTTTTGCGGAGTTTCCAAGTCGAAAACCAGCTGCTCTTGGTTCGGATTTAGGTTAGGGTTAGGGTTGAAGTTTAGGTTGGGATTTGGATTTGGGTTTGGGATGGGAATTGGGTTTGGGATAGGAATTGGGTTAGGCACCGGATTCTGGGTCTGCGGTGGAAGGCGTCGTGCAACCCCAGTGATCATCATCATGAGTTGGGCAATTTGGTTATCAGTACGTTCGCCCAGGCATTGAATATCTTCTCTAATCTGAGCCATTTCTCCGTTCAGATTTCCCGGGTTTGGGTTAGGGTTTGGATGGGGATTAGGAACGGGATTTGGATTCGGATTTGGCTCGCCTCCGCTTGGATTCGGGTTATGGTTGCCTCCGTCTGGGTTAATGTTTGGGTTGGGATTCGAATTTGGGTTGCCTCCGCTTGGGTTCGGGTTCAAGCCTCCGATCAAGAGATCCATCTCCACCCCTAAATCTGATACACTGACGGAGTCTGCTTGTAGTTGGAGCCGTTCCAATCTCTATCCCAAGGGTCTGGTCCAGGAGGGTATGATCTTCTTTTTCGGCCCAATTGCTCAGAACTGACAGCAAAGCCAAAAACTTAAGCTCAGAAGCGGTTCCTGCTTGCATTTTTATAAAATTTGTGCATGATTTTAGAAAATGAGTGCCTCATCATCACCGTCATCGACTCCGATTTTTCAAAAACGATTGACTTATGGGAGGTTGCCTCAATCCTCGGATTTTTGGGGTGTATCCTCATTTAGGAACAGCCGATTCCCGAAAGATGCTAAAATAAGCTAAGTATTTGGCTAATATTCCATCGGCAATTCGATCATTGATTCGGAATGAATCGAGGTGAACAATGTGATGTGATAACCGAGGTGGCGTAAGCGGTACACTTGCTTTTAGCCTGAATGGTGTTGGCATCGCAATGTTCTGCCCCCTATCATTCCTCTTCTTTGATTAAATTCCGATCAAATGCTTAGTCAAGGACTTAGCAGAATCTTAGTTTCCTCTAGGTTCGGGTTCGAGGACTAATGAGATTCTCCAACATGCATTAGGGTGCGTGACTTTTCATCGGGTCTTGGCAACCTTCCGAAGACTGCGCGAGCGAGTCTCGAGAATCGTGGCTGACAGCATGATGATGATGCAAGATGCAATGCAGCATTTAACAGATTATAGCACATAGTCCTACCCTGCAGGCTCCTGTCCTAGCTTGGAAGGTTCTATTGCTTTCTAAACATGTACAAAGGCTAGGTTTTGGCTTGAAGAGGGTTCCCCAGACTAGAGTCAAAGTATACCTCCCATTATCGAGCGTACACCCAATAACGGTACAAACGGTAAGGGCGACTCATCACGGTCGAGGGTTGCTGAGCATTCCGGGATTCCCTATCACCGGCAAGCCGGGTAGGATTGCCGAAACACAACAGCGGGGCTGAACAAGATATATACAAAAAATAAAAGTTAAAATAAAATCCTTTAAAAATCCCACAAATATTTTTCAAGCTTGGCTCACTAATTTAATTAATACTTAAGGAAATTGGGGCATTTTATCAACATACCAACTTTTCTCAAGTATCAATTAAATCTTCATCCCCAGCAGAGTTGCCACTATGGGCTACCACAGCCCCGGGTGGAATCGGGGCGGCCCGAAAAGAAATGCCTCGCCTTTTAGAATCGATTTGAAAAATTTGAAGAGTCGCCACCCGGATTTATGGTTCGCCACCCGAGAAACCGTTTCATTTGGAAAATGGTTGATTTGAATTTGAAAACCAGAGATTTGAAAAGGGTTCGAAAGCCACGTTACGAGGGGGCAAGGGTTTTACGGCACCCCCCTCGCCCGATTTGAAATCGGTCTCTACTAAACATTTGTGGGATTTTTCAAAAGATTTTATTCTATTAAGCAGCTAGCATGTATTCAGAGATATATCCAGTACAGAAGTGCATGCATGTGCATATGTATAATGAATAAATGAGAGGTATGGAAATGGAGTGCAAAATGCTGAAGACTGGAAAGTCCTGTGATTAGGCTCATTCTCGAGCGCTCGGGAGTGCTCCCGAGCGCTTGGGAGTATTGCATGTCCACCCTGCCAATCATGTTAGTTCAACAGAACACAATGGGATATAGTACTGAAAATGTAAACTAAAATAACTTCAAGCACGGAACAGACTAAACAGGAGACCTGGTAGATCAGGGTTAAACTCCATTCCACCAAGTCCTGTGTCTTTTCCTTCCAAGAACAGTGGTTTTATAGATCAAAAGACTAAAGGGTCACATGCAAGGCATGCAAGAGCATTACAAGAACTAAAATAGGGGAAGACATGAATAAAATGGCATGCAGAGAACTCCCGAGCGCTCTGGAGTAGACTCGAGCGCTCTGGAGTGAGCTGCACCCCAGACTGGTCTCAACCGACCAAAGCCTTGATGTTTTAATGCAACTGATCTATTTGTTCATTTTGCATGTCAAAGATTCCCCTTTTTAACCTACTGAAAAACATGTTTTTGTACTTCTTTGACATGAAAAGTGATCTTCATTTTTTTTTTTTTGAAAATCAGATCAGATACAACAAAAACATTTTAAGAAAACCCTTCTTGCTTGAGACTTGTCTTTATATCTCTTGCATGTTAGCTAAAATGCTGCGAAAATGGAAAATGAGACTGGCACCACTCTCGAGCGCTCTAAAGTAGTCCCGAGCGCTCGGGAGTGTTTCCAGTGCTGCATGCATGGAAAACACTTGTAACCCTTTGCTCTTGTTTTAACACTAAGGCTTTCCCATCACATTTCCAGTATTGAGGACTGGAGTGAGCTGGGAAGCCTCCCTCAGAAAGAAAGAAACAGCCTTGCTTTTGGTTGGCACCAAAGTGTAAGACTTTTACCTTTTCTTTGGAACTTTGCACCTTGAAGAAAGCTTTGAAGGATGGAAGGGAAGTGAAGATTTCAGAGGATCAGAGGCTAGTAAGGGTCTGAACCCTTTTCATCTTCTTGAGATTTCTTGGTTATTTTTCTTTTGAAGAGGGGGGGGGGGGGTTCTTTTTGCTTGAGAGTTCTTCTTTTTGCTTTGAAAAGACAGAGAGGGAGCTTCTAGAGAGAGAGAGTTCGTGCCCCAACTGAAGACCAGCCCTCCCTTTACAAAAGTCTCGAGCGCTTGAGAGTGATCTCGAGCGCTTGGGACTTCACTCTCGAGCGCTCGAGAGTTTGTCAAATCCCAGGTTTTGCAAATGGTTTAAAGCGCTTGGGATTGATCCAGAGCGCTTGGGACTGATTTTGACATTTTATTTTTCTTTTTAAAGCCTTCCAAGGAGCATCGTTCTGTCGGTTCAAGGCTTTATGAATCCAATTTTCATCATCGGGGAGCCTCCGGGCCACGAATCAAGGATATTCGAGTTGTCCAAATTGGGGTGTTTACAAGGGTTTTGACTGAAACCAATTGGGTTAGAAAGAGGACTCAACGAGCTTTCCACGCTTCAAACCGTGTCCAAATCCGAGTTCGGGAGTGTCCAGGGCACCCTCGCGAAGTTCAGTGTGCTGTGCTGACTCACATATCGCGCAGCACTTCAAAAGGGCGCGCGTCACTTTAGAAAATTCAAAAAAATCACTCTGCCGCACTAGACTTCAATGTGTTGCACGGCACCTTGGGTAAAATTCTGACAGCTGCAAAAAGTTGTTGGCCACGCCTGCAGGAGGAGCGTCTTTGCCCGAAAATGAGTTTTATTCAGCCCAGAAGTCACCTCCCCTCTTTTTAGTGCTCATCCTTGGCCCTCTTGGCTATAAATACACCCCCCTCTAGTTGAGAAGCACCCCTTCAACTCCAAGTAAAGTTACTCTGCCATTTTCTAGACTCTCCCTCTCTCTCTCTAAAAATACCCCATTCTTCTTCTCCTCTTAAGTTCAATAAACTATTGACTTAGGAGGACCCTCCACCTCAAAGCATCCAAGCAACCTCACATCCTTCAATCCCCATTCAAGCTCCAAAGGGATTTTCAATCCAAATCAACCGCTCCATTCCTCCATCTTCAAGCACATCTAAGCCTCGATCAAAAGGTATAAATCGATTTCCTTGAATTAAATCACATTTAACTTTGAGGGGAGTCGATCGAGGCCCTTCTCGGTCTTTCTATACTGAGTTTGGGTCTCAAACGAGCTTCAAAGCATAAAATAGTCAAAAATCAGAAACTACACTGGACTTGGTAAACCGTGCGGTATATTTGTATACCGCGCGACACATCGCGCTATGCCGTGCATCGCTTTGGTCTCTGATCTCCAGGTTGATCGGTGCCCGTGAAGTCAGAGACATCTTGGGCACATTTCGAAATATTTTCTCATAACAAAAATCATTTGTTTTTGCATCCTGTAAAGTCTTTTGAATATTCCGAAATCATTTTCAGTATCTCTTCACATGCTAAAACGAATCCAAAAGATCATGCAAACTGTTTTTCAGTGCTTAAAGTTAAAACTCATTTTTTTTCTTTGACTTTCGGTTCATTACATGGCATGTGGTTAAGGTTGGTCTGGGAATGTCCAAAACAAGGTGCCGAACGGCATAGTAGCTATACCGTGCGCCGTGTTTCTATGACGCACGGAATTACATTTTGCAAAAAGGCAGTTTCTAATTTTTACAGTTTAGTGTTATTTCATTTTTGTGCGCTTTATTCATTCATTTGCTATATTGTACAGCTCACACCCCAAGCACGCCAATGTGTTATATTTAATCTCGTGTCCCTTTTTCTGTACATGTTTTAAAGTTAAGTTTTTCAAATGGTATTAAATCCCCCATTTAAAATGTTTAGTAGAGACCAGTTTTTACCGGGCGAACGGGGTGCTTTTTCAACAAAACCTTTCCCGCTCGTAACGTGACTCCCGTATCCAAAATCTCAACGTTTTCGCTAGATCAAAAAGCCTTTCTTTTTCAAATCAACCTTTCGGTTTCTCGGATCATCCAGCTCAAAAATCCGGGTGGCGACTCTTCGAGCGTGCTTTTCGGGAGCGGAAGCCCACAAGGGGATTTGAAATAGTATTTTTGCAAAGTATCGTGGCTTGAGAGGGTGTATTGATCTATTAATTTCGAAACCCAAAGGTCCCTTTATATAGGCATGGAGGTGACTCACTCCAACCAATCACAATGTACGATCAAAATTGGAATTGTAGGGTGATTCTAAGTCTTCATGGTAATCTCCTTATATAGCCCGAACGCATCTGGTTGCTAGGGTTTTGTGAACGGATCAAACGTATGACAGAACATTCCAAAATCTGGAAAATAGACTATTTGGCGGCTGAGTAATTGATGTTGTGGCCGAGGGATAGACTTGGTGGTTGAGTGATCGATCTCTCAGGGAGATTTTTAAGCTACGTGTTCCACGGGTGAAAGAATGATGCTGGGGTCGTGAGATCAATGTTACGGCTAACAAATGGATTTTTTTGGGATACTATATTTCTGTATGAAAGGCTATTTGGCTCTGGATTGGGTCCTCCAAGTACTTAGAAGTTCTCACCATAAGTCCTAAGGTTCACGAGAAGACAATCAGCAATCACTGTATCCATATCATCATCGGGATGGTCTCTAAGGTGGGACTTGAAATAATCATTAGGCCAAATTGGGGTATCTATAGTACTTCGTAAAAGAATTGGATCCTGCGAATAAAGGATCTACATGAATCTCCTAATGAAAGTAGGATTTTCAACTGGTTATGGACAGGAGTTCTAAAAAGACTGAAGATGTGACAGCCTCCTCGTCGGTTTAGGGAGGGGCAGGTCACAATTTATAAGGAATGATCCATCCTACTTGTACAAGGCCTTTTAAAGCCATGAGGGCGGGCCAAAGAACGTAGGAACTTCACAGTTAAGCGTGCTCATCCTGGGGTAGTCCACAGATGGGTGACCCTACTGGGAAGTCTATGGTCTTTGGGCATCTAAAGCGGACAAAATTGTACAAAGATGGATGGGATCATTGCGGGCATGCGGTCGCACCGGCTCGAGCCCGCTTAGGGTGCCGTGCGCGGGGCGGGGCGTGACAGGGCGTATCAGAGCTCAACCCTGGGTAAAGTGGTGAGTAGGATGCGCTCTGCTACCACGGACCCCAGGGGAAGGTTGTTGGGCACTATGTAACGAGGACGTTACACCTCTAAGGGGGGTAGATTGTGACAGCCTCCTCGCCGGTTTAGGGAGGGGCAGGTCACAATTTATAAGGAATGATCCATCCTACTTGTACAAGGCCTTTTAAAGCCGTGAGGGCGGGCCAAAGAACGTAGGAACTTCACAGTTAAGCGTGCTCATCCTGGGGTAGTCCACGGATGGGTGACCCTACTGGGAAGTCTATGGACTTTGGGCGTCTAAAGCGGACAATATTGTACAAAGATGGATGGGATCATTGTGGGCACGCGGTCGTACTGGCTCGAGCCCGCTTAGGGTGCCGTGCGCGGGGCGGGGCGGGGCGTGACAGAAGAAGTGAATTGAAAAGGGAACAAGAATCCGGAGTATCCTGGGTTGCCTATACTAGATAGGAAAGCTAGGGCAACAAGGATGCTTGGGCAGCAAGCATACATATATCTACAAATATGAGGTAAACCTAGAGGGAATAGGTACGCAATACGTTGCTTATACGTTTTTCTACTGCAGATTAGGGTTTCCTCTAGTAGGTGATATTAACTTAGGCATCGGATGGCCTTTGCCGATGAGAGAGAATGAGCCGATCAGGGACTATGCGAATAAGCCGATTTGTTTTGCAGATTAGGGTTTCAGTGTAAAGATAGGGTTTCAAAAAAGATGCACTTGAAGCCATACATCCAATGTGCTACTACTAGTACCAAACAATTTTTGTCCACTTACAATTGGTGCCATCTGTGGGAAACGAAAGTGTTCCCTTTGAAAAATGACCATGTTGGAAGAAGAACCAAAAATCCCACTCGACCCAAAAAGCCTACTTAAGGCAAAGACGGGTCTCCCCGAAAGTCTTTGAGGAAGCCCAGGGGAGGCCAGCGGAAAGAGATAGCAAGCAAGGGAAATCCATTAACCGTGCCTGAAAATTCTATAGACAAATATGGAAGGACGGCTATAGGATTCACACAGAGGGGGAAATCCCACCGTAGGGAGGAATCCGTTCCACACTCAAAAAGTGTTCATAATAGAGATGATGTCCTCGATAAAAAGAGGCAAGAGATTGAGGAGTATGCACGCTTGATCAAGAGACAAGAGCAAGAAATTCAAGAAATAGAGTAGATCTGGGAGCACCCCAAGGACTCAGGACTTTCATGAAGAAACTCTAAGGGAAACAATCGAGCTCTGGTGAAATACAAGAGGGCTTCTTCATGAGGAACAGGAAGCACGAGTAGGAGTCGTACTCCAAAGCAAAAAAGGGCTTCTTCACAAAAAAGGAGGAGCAGGAGTAGGAGCAAGAGTAGAATCCGTACCCCAGAGCGAAGAAGGGCTTTTTCATGAAAAAGAAGGAGTAAGAGACTAACCCCCGAGGAGGGAGGGACTAGGAAGCATCATATGGACAGGTACGAGTGACCTAACTCCAATTGGGAGAAGAACGGAGCTCACAACACTAGGAGGTGTGAGGACGGGGTCGTGACTGTGCGGGAAGCAGCCCGAAAAGTCCTCAGCAACATAGCTACCTCTCCCTTCGCAAGAAGGTTGCAAGAAGCAAGGTTGCTGAGCAGCGTGAAGCATGGCACATTCATCCTTTATGAGGCAAACTCAGATCCTGTGGCTCACATACAACATTACTAGCAGGCTATGTTTATACATGATGGTGACGACGCCATCATGTGTAAGATGTTCCCATTGAGTTTGGGGAAGGTAGTTTTGTCCTGGTTCCATAAGTTGGACTTGCACTCCATACGAGGATGGAGGCAATTAAATGAAAAGTTAACTGCTCAGTTTTTGACGAGCAGAAAGGCACCAAAAACCTTTGAAAGCCTCTTTGCTATGAAATAGAGTGAGAATGAGCCGATCAGGAACTATGCGAATAAGTTCTGGAAAACTTTCAATGAAATTGAAAGTTGCAGTGAAAAGTATGCAATAGCAACGTTTAAGACCAGTTTGCTTGTTCGGGGAGAATTGCGCCGATCACTGAACATGAGTCCCGTGGATACGCTGGCAAAAATGATGGAGCGAATCATACAACATGCCAGAATGGAGGATGACATACATTGGGAAGATGGTAAAGCTATTGTCGAACAGGCAAAGGGGTCCACGAGAAGGACTGACAAACTAGAACCCAAGACCTACAGGGAAAGAAAGGAGTATCAGTAGGCCAAGAAAGAGTCGTACAAAGAGAAGCAAGCTCTTGATCCCAAGTCTTTCTTTTTAATAACAACAGTCTTTAAAGAATCAATCTATAGAATTCTTTATCGAATAAAGAATCGCCCATATTTCAAGTGGCCCCCAAGAATGGAAGGAGACAAGGATGCAAAACAGGCTACGAGTAAGCACTACAACTACCATAAGGATTGGGGCCACATGATTGAGGATTGTGAGATGTTCAAGAAACACCTTGACAATCTAGTGCCTCAAGGATACCTCAAGGAGTTCATCCAGGAAGGACCCAAAGAGAATGGGAGAGTAATGGAGTTGGATTACGGACAAAATCTAAAGGGCATAATCCATATGATACATGGATTGGCCACACCTTATACGAGAAATGAGGTGAGGCTATTCCAGAGACAGGTCAAGCACGACCAGTATGTTATGAGTCTAGGAAAGAAAAGAGATTGTGAAGACGAAGTATGTGACGGAGGCATAGTGTTCACGGATGAGTACCTACGAGGAGTTTAGGTGCCGCACAAGGACGCTTTGGTTATAACTCTACGAATTGCGGAGTATGGCATTAAGAGGATCTTGGTAGACTCGGGGAGTTGCATAGAGGTGTTGTATTACAATGTGTTTAAGAAGCTAGGAATGTCACAGGTAGATTTCGTGCAGTCAATAACCTTTTTGGTCGAATTCAGTGCTGGAGCAGTCTGGCCAATGGGGAAGGTGATGTTACTAGTTCGAGTAGGCACAATGGTGCTACGAACCAACTTCCTAGTAGTAGATGTACCATCCTCCTATAATGCAATTATAGGAAGAATTTGGCTACATAAAATGAGGGCGGTCTCCTCTACTTATCACCAGATGGTTAAGTTTCTTGGATCCAATGGGGTTGAGAAAATCAAGGGCATCCAGAAGGTAGCATAGAAATGCCTTATTTCCATTATCAAAAAGGCCTCGAAGGCCCATCATGTTCATGCAGTGGAGGTTCCAGATCAGCCAACCATCAAGGATGTTGGAGGTGACCCTACTGAGAAAGTGGTAGTAGGATTAAAGAAAGTACAGATCAATGAGACTGATTCGGAAAGGTATTTTATAATTGGGGAAACATTGGGAAAGGACGAGGAGGCTGAGCTGGTAGGATTCTTGAAGGAACACGTTGATGTGTTTGCATGGGTTCCCGAGGAAATGTCAGGGTTAGATGCAAATGTGATTTGTCGCCATTTGAACGTGGATCCCCAGCATAAGCCCGTAATTTAGAAGAAGAGAAGATCAGTCGTATAGCACGTGGGCGCTATCATTGAGGAAGTCGACCATTTACTAGAAGCCAAGGCTATATGAGAAGTTTACTATCCGGAGTGGTTGTCCAACACCGTGGTTGTAAAGAAGAAAAATGGGAAGTGGCGTGTCTGCGTGGATTTCACGGATTAAAACAAAGCATGCCCAAATGACAGTTTTCCACTCCCAAGGATGAGCATCCTCGATGCATATCGAGGATATCATCAGAGTGCCTTATTTGGGCCCGACTAGGGGAAGACTTCCTTTATTACACCAAGAGGGCTGTACTATTATAGCGTTATGCCTTATGGCTTAAGGAACGCCGGAGCAACATACCAGAGACTTATTATAATTATGCTTAAAAAATTGCTTGGCAAAACCATGGAGGTATACATAGATGATATGGTGGTTAAAAGTAAGGAGAAGCAGAACCACATAGCCGATTTAGCAGAGGTGTTTGAAATCCTGAGGAACTATAAGTTAAAGCTCAACACCTCGAAATGTGTGTTTGGGGTCAGTTCTAGAAAATTCTTGGGCCACCTAGTGACCATAAGAGGGATAGAGGCAAACCCTGATAAGACAACAGCCTTACAGAGGCTACAAAGCTTGAGGACCATGAAAGAGGTTCAAAGGTTGATTGGGATGGCAGCAATCCTGAACAGATTCATTAGCTGGTCAAGTAGACCCTTTTCCCAGCTATTGAAAAAAAAAAGGGTATGAATGGGGAGTAGAATGTGAGCAGGCTTTCCAAAACCTGAAGAAGTACTTGGCTGTGGCACCACTTCAACCAACTCCAGAGCCGCGTGAGTCTTTGATTTTGTACTTAGCAGTTTCTGAATATGCGGTGAGTGTAGTGTTGCTAAGGAACAAAGGACCCGAACAAAACCATGTATACTACATGAGCAAGACATTGTTGGACGCAGAAATGAGATATCTGCCCCTCGAGAAGCTGGTCCTGGCATTGAGGACAACAGTAAGAAAGTTGCCACATTATTTCAAAAGTCACAAGGTAGTGGTTTATACAGAGTTCCCATTGAAATCACTGCTATGAAAAGCAAATTTTTTGGGACGAATATCAACATGGTCAGTAGAGTTGAGTCAATATGATATAGAATACCAGCCGCACACTGCAATCAAGGGACATGTGTTGGTCGACTTTGTTGCGGAGTTCTCCCCAGTGGAAGCTCCACTACCTCCTACAAGAAAGGAACAAGCACTTGGGCTTCCTGCTCAGGAAGAGAAAGCACCAGCCGAACAAGATCCTTAGGAATGGAAATTGTTTGTGGACAGTTCAACATGTAATACTGGATCAGGGATTGGGGTTGTGCTCTTTCCTCCTGAAGAAGTAATGTTGGAACTATCTATTCGGCTTGGTTTCAGTGCGTTGAATAACGTGGTAGAATATGAAGCACTATTAGCAGGCCTAAGAAGTGCTAGGACACTAAAGGTAAAAAGGATTGTGATTCACAGCTTGTGGTGAATTAGTTGTCTAGGGAGTGCGAAGCCTTTTCACATTCTTCGGACCAAATAAATTTTACATCCTTCCTTGTCAATTTTGTCATGGGTAATGCAATAGCAGAGAAGCCCTGAATGAACCTCCGGTAGTACCCTGCTAAGCCAAGGAAACTACGGATCTCAAAAACATTAGTTGGCCTCTCCCAATTCACCACTGCCTCTATCTTCTTCGGATCCACACAGATACCGTCCCTGGAAATTACATGACCCAGAAACACAATACTATCACACCAAAACTCACACTTGCTCAATTTACCGTACAATTGCTTCTCCCGCAAAATCTGCAATATGATTCTCAAATGCCGTTCATGATCCTCCTTATTCCGAGAGTAAATCAGAATATCAGCAATAAACATGATAACAAACGAATCCAGATATGGCTCAAACACCCTATTCATCAGATCCATAAATACCGCAGGAGCATTAGTAAATGCTAGTACGAAATACTTGAAACTTTAGCCACAAAGAGCTGAGCGGAGTAACCTGGGGCAAGGCCATAAAATCAAAAGTGTTGTGCCACGAAGGGCCGAATACCTGTGTTAGTAAATGTATAGAAATGTACTTATGCCATGAAAGGCCAAATCTATGGTCACACAGGACTTGTAAACTTAACGAAATAATGTTTTGGAGTAAGGATGAGAAATGTTCTTCCACTTACCTACTCTTCCAGGGTTAGGTCTTGAACGGCGGAAGGCGTAGCTTGGACGGTGTTGTCCACCACCGCATTGCTCTCAACATTGGTACCACCACTAGCTTCCTTCTAGCCAAGGTTGGTAACATCTTTTAGATACCTATTCAGCATCGACAGTAAGCTATTCGGATACATCAGTATTTAGCCCCCTGTCCAAGCTCTCCTCTTCCTCTGCAAACTCCTCTTCAGGTACGACTTGGGTGCTCGGGAGATCGTTCTCAATCCAAAGTGGGGACATCTTAGCAACTCCAGCCTTTGTCAAACATGCAGCCCAAGCAGCCGCCCAAATCTCGTCCTGCAGCGCTGGCATCTCGGCTTTATAGTTCTCTGTTGCAACGTTGATACCTTCATTATAACCTTGTTGATAGGCGGTCTTAGACTCGGTTTTGCTTGCCTGAAGTTCAATAAAAGCTTGGTTGAGATTGTCTTTAGTACTTTCTAATTTGGTCTTCAGGTCCTTGGCTGCACCGCGAGCCTAGTTCCTTTCCCTTTCAAGTCTGGTGATGGAGCACTGCAGTTTTGTGTTTTCGCAAGCTTTGCGCATTCGGGCTCCACTTGGTTAAGTTTGTGGGACAATGCAACCATCTTTTGCATCGCCTAGGATATGGAAAATAGTTGATTACAAATCTGCTACGGAGCAGTGGATAAAAGTTATTATCTAGGTAGATAGGGGGGTCACCTTGATGTTGTGAACCGCAAAGGATCCGAGCAGCTAATCTAGGGTGTTGCCAATTTCCCTCTGTAACTCCCCGGGGAGGAGCAACGCCTGAGACAACGCTGGGGCAGTTTCCTCAGACTTCGTGCTATCCTTGGTACTCACAGGGCGATTCCTTGTACAAGTTGAGGAGCCCAAATAGAGGATGAAGTCGTTGGATTCTGAAGTGGGGGATTTTCAGCAGACGTTGGGTCCAGATGTTGGTGTTTGTTGTGATGGCTGGCTGCAACTTCCTCGGGAGAGAAACCAGGAGGAACATCGGATTGAGCGATGACTAGCTAGCCATGAGAAGTACCGCGCCCTTGAGAGGCACCTTAGCCACGAGAGGTGCCGCGGCCCTAACCATGACCGGGAAGGTTAAGAAGGCTGCTAAGATTGAATTGCTGGCTCATTTCTTGCTCGTGGCCTCTTAATGACGAGGTAGAAGCTTCTTCGGCCAAAAGAATAGGCTCGTCGGGAATCGGAAAAGTATGTGATCGATTGCTTCTTTCTTGAGCGGGGTTTGAGGTAGAAGGAGTTGGAGTTCCTTGGTCATCAGCTGCTCGAGTATGACGATCGATAAACCCGTCGTATGAAGCTTTGTAACTCAAGAGCACTTGAGTTGCTCTTGCTCAGTCGACAAGATGGGTCCCTTGTCCGTTAAGCGCACAGTTGATATCGGCCACATGGATTAAGGATGTGATGATGTCAGGCCCTTGGTTGACACTTGTAGCTGCAAGGAAGGAAAGGTGACAGAAGAATTAAGTAAAAGCGATGAGTAGATATTGCTCGGCAAAACGTAAAATCTACAAAGAGAAAGGACTGACATGGTGTGCCAAATATGTGTGGCGCATGAAAGCTTATCACTTGGCCGTCCTCATCCCTAGGCTCGAAGTTCCTTGTGACAATGAGGAAATCATTGTCGTCCCCCCGAGTAGAATTAGGAAGTTCAAGAACAAGCTTTTTCCTAGAATCTCTACTTTTCAAATAGTATGTAAGGGCGTCCTTTGTTCTAGAAATACTGTATAGGTGATGAATATTGTATAGGCCTAAGGATGTTCCAAGCATTTCGTTGAGGGCATTTATGCCCATGAAAATGCAAAAGAAATTGGTAGAAACTTGCATATGAGACAGTTTGTAGTGGGCTAGGATCTGGTGAAGCAAAGGGGCTAGGGGAAATCTAACTCCGCCTTCCACGATGGCAACAACGAGAATATGGAGAGTGTCGTTGTCTTGACACTCACGAACAACGTCCATAGGGGCAAGGACGATGGCTAGGTTGTCAGAAATTTCATTGTGAGCCCTAAAGTCGGCCATGGCTTGAGGGGTGTTGCAGTACCGCCTGAACCTCCCCATTTTGTAGTAAAACAGATATAAATTTAAGGGGGATAAAAGATTCTAGAAACCTTAGGTGCAAAAAACCCTAGATTGATGAAAATGACATAAATAAGGGCAAAATGGGGAGCGATGACTTACGATGTGACGGTTGGAAGAGCCTGGTGCAAGAAAGGTGGGGTCTTGGAAGCAATGAACAATGCTCCAATGGCAGAAGTGCTTGCTCTTCTTTTTGTAGAGGGAGTCTAGAGAGAGGAGATGGGATTTAAAATGGGGTCAAAACCCCCTTAATACCCCAGTTTGTGGGGTGGCGTATGTGAAACATCACCCCAGACGCCATTTGTGCGTCTCGTTTCACATAAATGTTCATTCGCATTTAATGCGAATGGTATGGAGCATGATGTGTGTAAGGGCGATTGCAGGGAAAGCCTACCTAGCTCAAACGATAGGACGTTTGGCCTGGTCCAACGAAGAAGTTGCACCAATTGGGATATTTTGACATGGAGGAGCAATGAAATTTCGCTCGACGCTGGGTGCTTTGCCCGTCATTTGAAAAATAACGAGTAAAGCTGGGGAGCAATTGTAGGGAGGTAATCCCGAACAAACACAAATGATACCCGAACACGTGGTACATCGGACCATAGAAAAAGTGAGGCGGATCACACCGCCGGCGAGAGCAGTGGACGACAATAAGGATAGATGACATGAGAGGTCATTGAAGGAAGCAGTTTGTTCGGCAATGAGATGGCTGAACATAGGAAGAACTCTTGTAAATACTGCCATAAGTGCTAAGGCGGTAGGAATATTCTAGAAGGTTCCAGTACAGTTGTACTCCGTAAAAGAATAGGATCCCGTGAATAAAGGATTTGCATGAATCTCCTAATGAAAGTAGGATGTTCGGCTGGTTCTGGAAAGGAGCCCTAAAAAGACTAAAGAAGTGAATTAAAAAGGGAACGAGAATTCGGAGTATCCTGGGTGGCCTATACTAGATAGAAAACCTAGGGCAACAAGGATGTTTGGGCAACAAGCATACATATATCTATAAAGTACGATGTAAACCTAGAGGGAATTGGTACACAATACATTGCACTTATACGTTTTCCTACTGCACATTTGGGTTTTCTCTAGTACGTGATACTAATTTAGGCATTGGAGGGCCTTTGCAGACGAAAGGCATAGGTGCGCTCACTCTTGTCTGTTTTGCAGATTAGGATTCCGACGTAAAGCTAGGGTTCCAGAAAAGAGGCACGTGAAGCCGTACATCCAACGTGCTACTACTAGCACCAAGTAGTTTTTGTCCACTTACATATACCTTGATTGGTATAGGAGTGATTGGTAAACCAACGGATTGCTTGAATTTCTCTAGCTGGATTTGCAAATTGGTTTCTAGCCTTCGAGAGTTTGTCCTGGAGTTGTTAGTGGGAAAGGAAGCAAAGAGTAGTTAGTTATAGTAGTTTTTGAACCCAAAACAGTTGCTGGTGTGGTTTACAGGTTTGCAAAGAGTAGTTAGTCATCTTAAGTTAAATCATTCCGATCATGAAGTAGTTCATAATTAATAACATGGGACGGACTACGAACACACCTCCTCAACATTAACACATGGAAACATTATGAACTCGAGCCAAACCAGACGGCAATGCCAAACGATAGGTCACCTCAAACAGCCCAATATAGTAAGGACTCAACTTTTCTTTTTTGCCAAATTGAATAACATCTTTCTACGGGGACACCATAAGAAGTACAATATCTCTAGTTACAAACTCCAAATCCCTCCAATGACTGTTGGAAAAAGTATTTCTTACAATATGACTAAAAATTAAACTGGCCCAAATCTATCAAAGAAGTTAATCAACCAACCCCGTCAATCAAATTAAGACTACCAGAATTATAAAAGAATGTAAAAATAATAGTCACTAGATTTCCATCATTTCAAAAATATTCATAGGGCCATCTAATTACTCCAAATCCCGTCTACGATTATCAGCATAACTTTTCTATCTATTCTAAGCAGTTAAAAACCTTTTCCAAATAGAGTTTTTGTACATCCTCTACCAAGTCAAGTCCTAAAAGTCATCTTTCTCCAACCTCATACCAACAAATAGGGGATATTCACTTCCGTCCATACAAAACCTCATATGGAACAGCTCCCAAGCTCGAATGATAACTGTCATTGCACGCAAATTCCATTAATGGCAACCGATCATCCCAATTTTCTTTTCACTCTAAGGCACATGGTCGCAATAATTCCTTCAAAGTCTGTATAGTCTTCTCACTTTCCAAGAATCATGCCTCCATGTACATGACCATGTGGACCTTGTTATTTGGTTGGATTTGGTTATTGGTTTAATTAGTATCGGTCATTATAGTGCTCAACCCCTCGCGAGGGCGCGAGGCTATAAAGCTGGGGAGTTTGTAACACTCCATCCCACATTTGAAGTTTACATGGATGATCTTGGACATATAACAAACCTTGTGGGCTACTACTAATACCTTGGGCTTAAGCTTTTGGGACATGTGGTGTGGCTTGTGGATCAAAATCAAGGTATTGGGCCAATAGTCTGCTTGGGGCGTTACAGGTGGAGCAGTAGATAGGAACCCTAGTTTCCCTCCCTTTGTTGAATAAATATACTCTTGTGAGAATTATGCTGTAATAATGAGCCAGACTCTATTTAGGATTTTAATAAAAATATTTATTTAACGTTCCCAAAATTAGGGCATTACTGTGGTGCTGGAGAACCTAGAAAATGTGAAGGCATTAAGTTTTCACGTTTTTTGTTGTTTGTTACTAGTAATTACACTGAAAAGTCCAAACAAAATGTATTCACATGCTTTCAACTTGTGATTTTGTGGAGCACTGCTAAAGTTTTGTTATTGTTACCTTTTAGGTCATTTCAGGCATATCGAGTTACCGATTCCTATATATCATCCTTACCATGTGAGCTAGCTAAAGTAACTGCTTAGCCTATCATTCTTAAAGTGTGCTTAAAGATGAAGAATAGGAAGGGACTGGATATTCCGAGTTTCTTTCAACTTAGAGGTTTTGTTTTTTTACTCATATTTTTAATCCTTGAATAAAAACGAAAGGGTGAAGCTTTCCCTATTCTGTGCTAGAGATGATGCTACCGCGACACCATTTTCTTTGGTTTTGTGGTGCAAGAGTTGGGCTTTTTTGTTTTTGTACTTATCTTTTTAATCCTTGAATAAAAACGAAAGGGCAAAGCTTTCCCTATTCTGTGGCAGAGATAGTGCTTGAACCTGCAGAAATGATTAAAAATTGTTGATATCATAGAGTACAGAGATCATGGAATTGGTCCTCACACATCTCTCATTTTTTTGAAAATCAGATTTCAGCCCTAAAAATGTGGCCTTTTTGGGGTTTCCCATAAAGAATGAAGTCGATTTCATAAGGAGCAAAAACTCTATTAGAATATAGTATTAATAGTAGTCCCACATTGCTTAGGTTACTTATTCAATATGTGAGTCATCTAGATAAATAAGATTGTTATGTGTTAGGGATATTTAACACCCTATACACTTTTCCTGACCTTCCAAACAACATGGTATCAGAGTGGGTTCACCATCCACCTTAGATATACAAAGCCCTAGCCGCCACCGTCTATAGCCATCATCATCTCACCATGAAACCTTAAAATCACAACCCTAATCTTGGCCTCCATCTTAATCCTAATCTCTTCCACCCATCGAAATCGCAAATCGGACACTTAACTGAAATCTATAGTCATTAACCATTGTTCACCGATTACTGTTCACGGTCGGCATTGTTCACATATTATTGTTCATTATCGATACAATTCACTTATTATTGTTTATCGTTGTTATCGTTTAGCACTGTTCCATCACTCATGGCTGGTTAGATATGTTCTATGGTTCTACTTTTGGTTGCTGAAGGTATATTAGTATTGGTATTGTTGGTAGTTGTTTGATACTTATTTTTAGTTGGTGGAATATTGGTGGTTGATCAGTTGGTTGTCTCTCATTGCACAGTGACATATTTGCAATGAAATTTGATTCTGCTTTCACTATCTCTGGTGGGTGTGGTTCTTCATTCAGCCATGATCATGGTTGCAGCCGTGATTTTGGGTATCGTGGTCGGGCTTTTGGCCATGCTTTTGGTGAGCGTGGTAATATATATTGTTTTGTCGTCTATTTCGTTTAGTTGGTTGATGGTAGTTAAAGTTGGTTGTTGAAGTCGTTCGTTATTCGTTGGTCGTTGAATTTGTTCGTTGATTCATTGGTCGTTGAAATCATTGAAATCATTTCATTCGTTGAAGTCGTTTCGGTGGTTGAAGTCGTTCGTTGGTCGTTGCTATTAAAAGTTATTCCATTGTTTTAATAACTTGGTTATTTTTCGTTATTGCTGTTAGTACGTAGTTGAGATAATTGTTTCGATGGTTGCTATGTAACAAGCTGGAGAGTCTCCAGCTTGCGGGGAGTGTTAGAATATAGTATTAGTAGTAGTCCCATATTTCTTAGGTTACTAATTCAATATGTGAGTCATCTAGATAAAAAAGATTATTATGTGTTATGGTTATTTAACACCCTATACACTTTCCTATCCTTCCAAACAACAAAATCTACAACCAATTAGTCAGGCACATGCATATCTTTCCCCAAAGCTAGCTCAACAGATTCTCTGAAGTCTTACTATATAAAAAATACACATCAATCAATCGACCAGACCTCAACCCTTGATACATGAATCCGAAGCACCCCGATCGATAACCCAAAAGGAAACAAGGGGAGAAGGTTTGAACGTTCGACGGGAAAAATGTCATTCATCCATTGTCAACCATCACGCAACTAAAAGCGGCAAATTCTCCCCGTGGCTTATTTCATTTGTGCAACAAAATTTCATAGAGCTACATTCAATAAGCTAATCAATTATACTAGCAAATTCATATATCGTGTAATGGAAAATATCCTATACCCACTATGATTATGAATTATTTCCTCATATGATCTACCTCGTGTCCATATATATGCGGACTTCTTGGCCATCCAACTATGAGAGATTATGGAGAGGTCGAATTGATATGTAAAATAGAGTAACAAATTAAAGAACATTTACACTCTCCTAACATCTCCACCGGAAAAGTCCGATACCTCCCCAAAACCACCGTTACCGGCGGACGTTTTACTCTTGAATTCTCCAAATGTGGTGCAACTTCCGGTCCAATTATGCCCCCTTATGAGTTTTGCATGCAAATGTTCAGGCAGTCTCAACGTGAACCTGTCTTCGCCCCTTTTAACTATCGAATGCCCGGTGGAATGAGACCTCGAAAATTTTTCCATCTTCTTTTGCCCATCACCAATTTGTTGATCACCCGTATGGGTGGCGCTATTCGCGGCCACCACCCGTCCCTCGCTTTGTCCTCCCCTGCCCTCGTCGTTGTCGTCCTTTATTGTAATGCTGAAAGTATCTTCCAATGGCTCATCCTCATTAATCTCATGCATGGGGCTGTTGTAATGTGCTGGCGGGGCTGGCGACTTTTGTAGCGATTCCTCTACGGAGTCAAGGCTCTGCCGGCACACCGGACACGTTTTGTGTAACTCGAACCAGAGGTCAATGCACTCTTGGTGGAACACGTGGCAACATGGAGTCAGAAGGCGAAGAACGTCATCGCCTACAAACTCCGAGAGGCAAATGGCGCATTCTAACCCGTATTTTTCTTTCCTGTAGTCTTTGACACTTGAATATGTGAATGTGGGAAACGAGTTGATGATCAAAGGGTCCAGGCCCGGGCGACCGTTGGTGTGCACGGGGCCCACCGTGGTTCCAGCACTGTTGCGCCGGAAATACCAAGCATAGATTAGGTTTTCCAAGAAACACCTGCAAAAGTATATGGAGAAAAAACCCACAAAGAAAAGCACAAGGAGTACTATGGTGAGGATTATGGTCACCGGCGGGGAGCTATACGTTTGCGGCGTGTTACCGACAGAGTCTGGTGTCATTGCCGGAAAAAGGATTGAAGAAAGTTGATTGGGTGGCCGGGAAAATGCTAGTCCGGCCTGGGAAAAGGTAACTTTTTTTGGGTGGATGTGAGAAAAAGGATGAAGAATTTGAGGTAGAAGAGGATGTTTTATTTTGGGTACTTAGATTTTTGTTTATGCTAGCTGGTTTTGTGGCGATTTAGGATGAGAGAAATAAGGAGAAAATGTAAGTGTTTTAGAGCTTAATAGGGAAGGGTCTCTGAATTTGGGTAGGGATTACGTGGACATGGTGGTTTTGCATCAGTGGTCAGAATCAGATACATTGAACGATTCCTTGTGAGAAGGATGAGGAATTTTTTTTCTCCACATAGAAAATTGCAATTAACAAACAAATTGGGTTTGTTGCCAATTCGGTTGTCTCACTTAGTCCAAGTAGGGATGTAAATGAGCCAAACTTAAGGACTTACGAGAGTGGCCTGTTTTTAAATTTAGCTCGGCTTGAGTCCAAATAGAAATTCGTGCTCAAGCTCAATTGGTTTTTATAAACTCGAGTACTAAACAAGCCTTCATGAATGAGCGGAGCCAAATCCATACATGCAAGCCGAGTTTATATATATACACAAGCTGAGCTATGGCTAATTCGAAATGAGCTCTAGTTCAGTAAATGAGCAAAACACATATATTGTCACAACCCGTTCCAAAAAAGCACCTCATCAGCCTATCCTGATACGACACGCAACATCCACCAACGGCAACCAGTTGGCAATGCCAAGAATAACAAAAAACTGAAGATCAACAGCCATATTTTATTTACATCTCAAAATAATTGTCATTTACAAACTACAACAGAAGTCTGAAAGGAAATAAACTATACATCACAACTATTGACCAAAGTCAAACAAAACAACATCTACGGGCCGAGAGACTAGACTCCCACAAGGCCTCAACCACACACTCCTCGAACGAGTCTCAAAACGCAAAACGCGACCTGTAGTGGACACCGATCTATACCTGCAAAACTGGAATCCGAAACGAGTTCTAGGAGTGTATATGAGACATGGATGCTATTCAATGGAAACAATAAATCCAAGTTCACCATTAATTAAGCATAAAGCAAATAATCGACACGTAGTCTTTAATCCGACACAAAGTCATTAGCTCGACACAAAGTCATAATTTTGGCATAAAGCCATTGATTCGACACGAAGTCAGGAGCACGACACTAAGTCCAGCCATTAGCCATTATTGCTCATCGACACGAAGTCACAGTTCAATATCACAAATTCAATCCAATCGAAAAACATCTATGAATCGAAACTCACCTCGGTCTCCAACAAAAAGGAAAATCAACACAAGCTCACTCCCTACGGAGAGTCACAGTACTTGTCGTCGCTTCCGAACCTAACATTCATCACACATAACCACACATGCGAGTATTAATATGGGAATACTCATAAGAACGAATTTTAGCAAATACTTGCTTATACTCCATAACAAAATACAGCAGTAGGAGCACTAATTCGGCCAAGTCTAGCAACTGCTTTTCAGTTTTCAACAATATGGACTCGAGTTCCAATTCTCACAGCCATATTCCAAGCAAATATGACCAGTTTCAACCATTTGAGTTCAATTACAGCAACCTAAAGGGCGTTCTATGCCTCTATATCATATTTTTCAGCATTCACTATAAATTTCCTGCACATAACGCATATTTCCTGCACATATCAATAGTTTTCAGCAGTTATATAAGCAATTTTGGCATCCAAATGTCAATTTCCAGCAACTAAAACACAGGTTCAGCACCTCTTTATCAAATTTCATGCACCTATTTCCAGTTCCAGCAACATAATTTCAGTTTCTGCACTTATAGGCTACTATTCAGCACTTACAAGCAATTTTCCAGCAATTATCCATCAACATACTGCACCAAAGTGCAGTTTCAGCGTGTATAGATCATAATTTCAGCAACCAATTACAGTTTAGCACTCAAAAACAGATTCAGCAACCAATTAATAGTTTTCAGCACCTAAATAACCATTTTCAGCTCTAAAGTTGCGTTTTCAGCAACTAAGCTTCAGTTTTCAGCAATCAAGAATATAGGTTTCAACATTTTTGACAACCTAATGATAAAAAATCAACTCTTAACAGCAGGTATAATCTCTATATATTTCCAATAGGAAAAGAAGACAAGAGAAGGCTCAAACTTGATTTCTAGGGTACCCAAAACCCAATTCAAGAACCCATAGATTGATTACCATACGTAGAGATTAGAAATTACTTACCAAGATTAAGAATTCAATCTCCCACTCTCTTTCTCACCTTCTCGGCAGCGCTCTCTCTCCCCTTCTCTTCTTCTCTCTCTCGTCAGTTCTCTCTCTCTCTCTCTCTCTCTCTAACGTAGAATAGGAGTCCTCTGCCTCTTGAGTGTCTTTTTTTTTTTTTTTTTATTTCAATAGATATGCATCACCATACACACATGCACTTCAGGTGAAACCCACGTGCACACACACCACGTCATTTTTTTTTTAAATTTTATTACACCTACACCCCTATAGTTTATGAAAAGAACATTTAAGCACCTAAAGTTAATAGGATGTTACATATATGTTCGAGCTCAGGTTGTTTAGTAAATCAGTTGAGTTCCTAACGAGCCCAACCTCAAACTTGTTGCAAACCCATTGGTTCGTTCACCATCTAGTCAAGGCTATCCTTCCCATTCGTTTCAAAATATTTATCCTAAAGTTAGTTACTTAAAATTTGTGCTTTAGGTAGCTGGCAGTCAGCATGTAAAAAGCCCGTCAGATCTTTATGACATGAATCCAAATATGAAAACGAGACATGCTAGGGCGTTCCCTTTAAGAGATGCATTGTGCCTGCCTTCGGGTGCTTCGAAAAATGAGCAAGGAGCGCCACACTAGCGCGCGGGTGTGGTGATAAGTGAGCAAGGGTTCTCGTGTGTGCCTGGACGAGTACGGGTAAAAAAGCTAGCCTAGGATTATAGGATTCGTTTAGCAACTTGGAATATAGGGTCATTAACAAGAAAGACTATTTTCTTGCTAGAGGTGCAGACCGCTTGACATGTAAGGATTGTAAGGTTATCCCCAGAGAGTGTCTAGTGACACAACACAAACTTTTGGTGCTAGATATTTGTCTCAAGGGGAATATTAGAAGGAGAAAGGAAACTAGATGCCCACGAACTAAATGGTGGGGCCTAAGAGGGGAAAAACTAGAGGTATTTAAGGAAAGAATGTCTCAAGAAGTACGGTGGGGAGTGGAAGGTGATAGTGACACTATGTGGAATACCATAGCTGATGGTATTAGAAGAAGATCGAAAGAAGTTTTTGGGGAGTCGAAGAGAAAAGGTCCGACTTCTGAAGAGACATGGTGGTGGAATGACGAGGTTCAAATCATGGTCAAAACCAAGAAGGAGTGCTTTAAAAAGTGGCAAAAGGACCAGAATGCAAAAAAATTTCAGAGCTATAAGCATGCTAGCAAGGAAGCTAAGAAAGCCGTTAGGGATGCTAAGTTGAAAGGCTACGAGAGTTTCTACGCTAGACTCGATGGTAAAGATGGAGAAAAGATTATTTATAAACTTGCTAAGTCACGGGAAAAGAGAGCTAGAGATGTTTCTCAAGTTAAGTGCATAAAAAGTATTGATTCGGTAGTGTTGGTGAAAGACGAGTCGATCAGGGATAGATGGAAGTCGTATTTTGAGAAGTTGTTAAATGAGAAACATGAAAGAGGCTTTGGTGGGGAGGAAGTGTATGTACTTGGTGAGAACATAGAATATGAATTTTATCGGAGAATACAAAAGTTTGAAGTGGTTAAAGCTTTGAAAATGATGAAACCAAGTAAGGCCTTAGGACCAGATGGTATCCCTATTGAAGTGTGGAAAAGTCTAAGTGACTTGGGGGCGACTTGGTTGACGAAGTTGTTTAACAAGATTATTATGACTAGGAAGATGCCCGACGAATGGAGAAGGAGCACGCTAGTACCTATCTATAAGAATAAAGGGGATATTCAAAGCTACAACAATTATAGAGGTATTAAATTGATGAGTAATACGATGAAATTGTGGGAAAGAGTTATTGAGGATCGCTTGAGGATGGTGACTACGGTGTCAGAGAAATAGTTCGGGTTTATGACTGGAAGATCAACCATGGAAGCTATCTACCTATTAAGGAGAATGGAAGAAAAACACAGAGCAAAGAAGAAGGATCTCCGTATGGTTTTCATAGATTTAGAAAAGGCTTATGATAGGGTGCCTAGAGACAACATATGGTGCGTTCTGGAGAGAAAAGGTGTGACCAAAGGGTATATCGAGGTGATTAGAGACATGTATGAGGGTGCCGTCACTTCCATTCGATCACCAGTAGGGGGAATGAGTGAATTTTCAATCACTGTAGGATTCCACCAAGGGTCAGCCTTGAGCCCATACCTCTTTGCCTTAGTTATGGATGAATTGACTAGAAACTTTCAGGAGGATATCCCATGGTGTATGATGTTTGCAGATGACATTGTCCTCATGGATGAAACTGTTAGAGGTGTTAATACGAAACTAGAAATTTGGAGGGAAGCATTAGAGTCAAAGGGTTTTCAAATAAGTAGGAGTAAAACTGAGCATATGGTGTGCAAGTTTGGTGGTACCAACAGTGCGCATGAAGAAAGAGTGATGAACCAAGACTATGGGATACCTAAGAGTGATTATTTTAAGTACTTAGGTTATATTATTAGTAGTGATGGGGAGATTCCTGATGATGTGACCCATAGGATCCAAATGGGGTGGCTAAAGTGGAGGAGCTCTACGGGTGTACTCTGTGACAAGAGGGTACCCACAAAATGGAAGGAAAAATTTTATGAAACTGCCATCAGGCTAACGATACTTTACGGGACGGAATGTTGGCCTATTAAGAAACAAGAGGTGAATAAGATAGTGTAGCAGAAATGAGAATGTTGGGGTGGATGTGTGGTAAGACTAGACGAGACAGGATTAGAAATGAAACGGTTCGTGAGATGGTAGGTGTAGCACCTATAAAAGAGAAGTTGAGGGAAAATAGGCTAAGGTGGTTTGGGTATGTCTACCGTAGATCAGAAAATGCGGTAGTTAAGAGAGCGGATAGAACAGTTTTGGATAGCAATGCTACAGGGAGAGGTAGATCGAAATTGACATTAGATGCTGTGGTGCGCAAAGATATGAGTGTATTAGGTCTGTGTGAACAAGTGGCCCTTGACAGAGCTCAATGGAGGAAAAGGATTCATGTAGTCGACCCCAAATGATTGGGACATAAGGCTCAATTTGGTTTGGTAGTTACTTAAAATTTCAAGGAAATATTGGGGCATTACACCTCAAACGAGAATTTAAATTTTATTTTTCACAAAGTTAGATCTTTGTTGCCAATTTTGCTAGCAAATTACATTCTATTCATAGTACTGCTAATTCACTTAATCTTTCTTGTAACATAATTTATAAAGGAAAAAAATTACGAGAGAGGTTGCAATATTTTAGAGTGGTTACATATAAATGTCTTTGAGATGACATACTCGCTCTTTTTCTACTTTGAGTTTGATTCTGTAACATATCCGGCTATTAAAAATTTATACTATAAGTCATGCTTTTATGTAGTAATAGATTAACATTTAATTATTTATTTAATAATCAATTTTATCCCCTTTGATGAGAATATTTTATGGACAATATCTACATAATATTACTATATGTTGTGCATGTGTTTCTCTTATTTTACAAAATAGATGATCTGATGTGTAGAATTTGACCTACACATATAAGATTGGATCATTGATTTTTATTGAATATTAGATGTGGTTCACAATTTTAGGTGGAACTGGACACACCATTAGTAGGATTGTAGTACAATATGTTTTAGTACGTTTGTCTTGACTATGGGAAACAGTAGTTCTAACTCATTGTACTAGTACACTTATGTGTGTGTTGAACACGACCGTTTTGAGATAATTATCTTTATACTGACATTATAAGATAATTAGAACTTCATGGTTATTATTAATGTTTATGCTCTCAATCCAAAGATTATTAATACATATACATATTTAATGTTGATTGCTTGACAGAATCCTAGTCCTAAAATAATTGGTTGCCCCAAGTGTAGGTCTGTGACCAATGTAGCACAATATCCGGTAAGACCGAAGTCGAATCCACAAAGACGGTAATGTGTGCTGACAAAAACTCGAGTTGTTACTGTTTAAATTGGCTCATAGATAGCCACCCCTTGTATTCAATTGCTGAGATTGACTAAACTTAAGAAAGTTTGGTTTTTTTAAATAATTAAAAATGAGGTATGGTCATTGGGTTCAAAACACTCGCAACCAGTCTCGAATTTATCTACTCCATTTGGTGTTCTTCGAAACGTTTGACTTTAGAGAGAAAAAGCTACCCCGAAGGATGCGAACCTTTGCGGTCGCCATTTACCCATGTGTAGTGGAGAACAAGTTTTGGTCCCTCATTCCCCGCTCACATGGGCTCCGACAATGCCCGGGTTCGTCTAACGGAAGTACTTTAATAACCTAAAACTACCTTTTCATTTTTATTTCAATACAGGAGTAGGACTTGTCTGACTTGGTTATGGTGTGCTAATCACCCCACGACCCTACCTTTACGACTACTCACTATGCATTAAATAAGATACGCAAGAAACCCTAGTTTGAAAACATGCTTCTAAATATGAAATAAACAAAATATATGAATTAAACAAGTACCAATGAACAGCTTTAATGAATAACAAAAATCAATACAAGTTACCCAAGTGCGAGTATTTGAACAAAATGCAAGAAGCCTTCGACAGCCTAACGGCGTAGAGAAAGCTTAACTTCCCGAATGCTTTGAAACTTCATCTAGCACTCAGGTGAATTGAACGAAAGTTTTGAACGATTTGAAAAGTAGGGAGGCAACGGGTTTATATAGGCTTGTTCGCGTGGAAAAATGAGTTTGGTTTTTGATGTGGAATCGCGAAAAAATATGAAAAACACGGGAACTGAGGCGGTGGAACAAAAATGGTGTCGTAGCACCATTTGAAAGCCGACCCGGCCTTGGCCCAAGCTTATGGGCTCTGGGCAGGCCTCCTCTTGGTTTTAGCCTAGTTCGGGTTCGTTCCGGATTGATTTCGGGCTAAACACAGCAATAATTCCCATGACGACGTCCAACCCGGCCTCAAGGCCTCGCAATCCAACCTTGGCGCAAAATCCGCCTTATTTCCTGTGAAACTAACAAAGACAAAAAAAAAAAAAACAAAACAAAGCACAGTATCAAGCAAAAAATGAGATAAAACGCGCCTCTAATGTGCTAACTTGCCCTACTTAGGCGCTCATCTCTATGATATTGTGCGTCTATCATTGATTCACTTTGATCCATTAAAGAGTGAGATTTCCGTGGGTCAATAGTCTTTGTGAGTAGGGTCACAACATTATTTGCATGATAGCTATTAATCACTCCCTCCGTTCTATATTGAAGTATCATTTTCACTTTTTTTTGTAATTTTTATGTTGTTTATATCTTTTAATTTATAATATTTTTTATGATTTTAAAATTTTTGTATGATAAAACTAATTAAGATCTACAAATAAAATCGATATTGGATATTTTTAGCATTATAGATAAATTGAAATATACTACAACAACAACAACAAAAACAACAATATAACATAACCCATCTAGTCTCCAATCATTGGGGGTATGGGCGAGGGATGATTGGAGACAAACCTAACCTTTGGCAATATATACACAAAGCGACTGCTCTCAGAATACCACTAAATCAATGGCCCCTTTAAACCTCCAAGAACCGATGAGCTACATGGACGTTTTGTTGTAAAACTATGCCCTTAAATCAAAGCCAAATGGCATCAAGAGAGGTTCTAAAATGTTCAAAATCATGGACACTCAATATGGAATGAATGGAGTATTAATGGAATCAACTCCCGATAGAGATTGATGATATCTGCTAGCTTCAGGAAGTTTATAAGTTTCAATTATGTCAGACCCTGCAGGTGGATACTTATATCCTACATATAAAAAAAGTTAAGTGGACTGTCTGAAGAAATTTTACAGATGTGGATTAAATATGATCATCGATAATTTAATTTAATCAACGAGTATCTATGATCTTAAAGTGGGGAGGTTCATTGATAAGCACCCAATAACGTAGTTCTTGGTGCTTAAAGTTCATTAGTTTACCACTTTTATTGAGAATAAAATGCCGTTTTAGACAATTTGCATGTAAGGTAGTTTATTTAGTTTTGTAGGTAAACCGTTGAATAAAGCATGGTTTTGAAGCTTGGAGCAAGCGTGGAGGTGTCCAAGACCCAAAGTTGCAAAGAACGAAGCCACTAAAGCCCGAAAATGAAGAACACAAGAGCCATCGGGTGGTCGGGGCCGTTGGATGCCAAGACGGAGGCCAAAAGCTAAAGAATCAGCAATATCGAAGGGGATATCAAGTAGAATAGTGCAAAGCTGCTCCCCCAAATGGTTGTATTGATACCGAATGTGTCACTCCCTCAATTTTCAACAAACTAAAGATAATATTTCTAAATGAGAATCCATCGCGAATAGACATCGTGATACCCCAAAAGCTTTCCCATAATCCACGAAGAGTATGATTAAGTTTAAAAGTTTAGAATAATGGCACTCTGACCCCAAATTCTTAAACAATAATCCAAGGAGAATAAATTTAGAGATTACATGTTCATAAGTCAAAAGAATATAATTGAAATTACGATTATATCTTCAAAAGGATTTTACAAAAGACGCCATGGTAATTCCTCCGTGTTAGCTTTCAAAAGTATGGTCAAATGCTGTGGCTATGTTTGGTAACATTGCTACTTTTTTGTTTCCTATTTTCTATTTATTAAAACCAATTTCTACTTTTCCTAAAAAAAAATGAAAGTGAAAAACATGTTTGTGTCAATCTGTTTTTAAAAAAACAAAAAACAAAATACATGAACATGGTTGACATGAATAAAAGAAGCCTTCCATTGCCACTACCAGTCTACCATAGATATTTGTACCTAAACGCACAAGGCCACAACTACTCTCTTCGAAGAATTGAAACCCATTATCTAATGGAAATCCTATGGCTATGAATTGATTTAGGCAAACTGGAAATTATAAATCTGCCCTAGTTAATTGAAACGGAAATTCTAATCGCAATGAAGGTTTGCAGGGAATCACGCAAGGAAAAATGTGTTTGGGCCCAATTTGGGTCCCATAAAAATCTTGAAAAATATCTATAAATTTTTGAATATTATTGTATGGGGTCCTATAAAAAATCAGCTCTAATGGACATCGGTTAAGTATTATTTTTGTATTCATATGGCAAAACTGCTTTGTTAACAAAAAAATAATACATACTGATGTCCGTTGGAGCTGATTTAAAGGTGCTTTACTAACAGAGTTTGTTACTGGTAATGACAAACGGCATGACTTTCCTAACTGACATGCATGACAAAGAGTGTGTTGCTTAGTAGATGAACAAGGCAACTTATTTTGAACAAGAACTTGACGCAGAACACGGTGATGAGGGTGATCGAGTCGACGATGCCAGCACACCGAATCAACCTTTTCAGAGAGATGAGCAGATGGGTGGATTGGTGTGGAGGTGGAGACCTTGTAAAGCCCGGACTTAGTTGCCCCGCGGAGCAATGTTTTCTTGGTGACCTGATCCTTGATTAAAAAAATAAGAGGAATGAAATTCAAAGAAAACACCATTATCCTTGGTAAATTGAGAAACTGAAAGAAGAGATTTAGTAAGGGAGGGAACATGAAGAATATTAAATAATCAAAGGAAGAAGATTGTAGACACCCAAATCTGGGCTTCCAGATTACTTTACTTACGGTATTTGATTCCCCGATGATGAAACGGATCAAGAACACCCTGGGAATGTCAAGTGTTTGAGCTTTGAGTGTTTGAAACCCTTGAACCTAACCTAACCTAAGCGACTTCCAAAAGCCAAAAACCCTACTGACTTATGCCAGGGCGCAATCGTCTCGCGCCAGGGCGCAACCGTCGCGCACCAGGGCGCACCACCGCGCGACAGTCTGACTCCCTCGCGCGATGGTTAACCATCGCGCGCCAGACCCACTCCATCGCGCGCCAGGGTGCACCATCGCGCGATGGACTGACTCCCTCGCGAGTCGGCTGGTCAAAGTCAAAGTGTTATCGTTGACCCACGCGCGACAGTGGCTACCTCGCGATGGTCCCTGTCCATCGCGCGATGGTTCCCAGCAGTCACTTTCACCTTTTTCCAGCCAGTTGGTTGCTTGCCTGGGAGTCTACAGGGCTATTTAAACCCCGTTTTCTTCCCCAGGACAGTGGCAGTGCAGGCTTTGGGCACTACACCCTTACAATAACCTTTCCTATCACCTTTTGCAAGCCTCCACCACTAAGTTTTGGCCTTGGGCCTTGTTTGCCACCCCTTGCACCCTCCCAAGCCTCCTATAAATACCCCCCCTTGGTCTTACAATAAAAGGGTAGAAGAAAAAAGTTACAAAAATTCATTTCAAAGGGTCTTTGCTTTGTACTCTTTTAAGCTAATAAAAGAGATACAAAGACACCCCAAGAACATAGCTTGTTCTTCTTCTTCCACTCAAACACCTCAAACAATCTCAACCTCAACTCAAAGTTCAAACACTTTTCAAACCTCAAAGATCAAAGGTATAGCTTACCTTTGTTCTGCTTACTGTTTTGATCCCTGAGGGGGGCTGGCTGGGCCAAGGCTGGTAATCAATACCAGTCCTGCTCCAAAAGCTGGCAAGGTTTCAAAAACCGTCACGGCTAGAACCAAAGCGCGATGGACTCACTGTATCGCGCAACGGTCCTCCGTTGCTCGTGACAGTCCACGTAGGGATTGGTGTCTGCAGGTTTTTGTTTTTCTTTTATATAGATCACTGTTAGCATGTAAATAACCAGTTTATTGCTTTACTTTGTTAGAAATGCTAGTTTTACACTTCAATACTTCGTTCTGTTTTGTTGGAGTACCTCTGGGATCTTTCTAAATATGTCTCAGAATCCAGAAACATGTAAACCAAGCACTGGTTTGGTCTAGTCCCTCGCGCGACAGACTGACACCATCGCGCGATTATGCGCGCCAGCGCACTGTCAGCGCTACCGAGGCGCACTGGCGCGCCAGTAAGCACTGCCGCCGAGAGAACGATCGCCTCGCGCGATGGTTTGCTTCTGACCAGTGGTTGGCCTTGCATGGATAACTATGGGTAACTAGGCCTTTGGTCTCTGTTTTGTCCACACTGTTTATGGATTGTTTTGTTTATTGGTTGGGCTTTTTAGCCTTTAAACTGTATATTATAACTGCTATAAACTGCTTGGTTTGTCCTGGGTGTGCACTGGTCCTTCCAGAGCCCAGAGGGTTTGAAGATAAGAGATGTGGGTTTAGGATTACTGGCGCGCGCAGGTCTTGTAGTAGCGTGCGCAGGTTTAGTCAGCATGCATTGACTTGATCAGTGCACGCTGGTTTCTTCCTATGCACGACATTCCAAGATAGGGGCTTTCCAGTATGTTTAAAACTCCCACAGGAGTCTATTTTCATCCTATACTAACTGCACATCCATGCCATCTATCACATCTTGCAAATTGTTACAGTTTTTAATCCCCGATTAACTGTTCCCCCACCCTAATTGGCCAAAAATTGATTAATAAAAGAAGAATCACAATCATTTTCACAAAATGCCTAAGTAGAGACAGATCTCCGGATTGGGCAAGAGGGGTGCCTTAAAACCCTTCCCCTCTCGTAACTTGGCTCCCGAACCCAGATATGGGTATGACGGACTGGTTCCTTCACTTTTTCAAATCAAATAGCGCGGCAGGTGCTTCGAAATACAGTTCCTTGGGTGTCGGACCTTCAAACCCAGGTGGCGACTCTGTATTCCGAGCGCTTGCTTCTCTGCTCGCGCTCCCTCGATCCCGGGCCCTTGCATTTGAAATTCGAAAATTCCAGGGCATACTGCCCACAGTGGCGACTCTGCTGGGGACAATCGAACTAATATTAATTCATACTTAGAGTTTAATACGTTTGCGAACAATTCCTTAAAAGTCTGTCAAAACGGTGAGCTTCGCAATGCCGAAGGTTGGAATGGTGATTTAACAGGACCTCGTGTCCGGCCAATCTGATCTGGGACTTTTTCGATTGTTCACTTGCGTAGTTTCCTCTAAAGATGGACTAAATAAAGTGAGCCGAGCTTGAAAAGGCATTTTGTGATTTTGTGATTCTTCTTCTTCTTAATCAATTTCTAGCATTCTCATTTGTATCGATGTGGGATAAGCCTCGTTGGATCGTTTTGGCAATCCGGCATGGTTTACCGGAGCCCGGGGACCCCGAATGACCAACAACCTTCGACGATGATGGGTCATGCTACCGTTTGACTGTTGCTCAGCGATTTCGCGGGCAACGGGAGGTATATCTGTGGCCCTAGTCCGAGGAACCCGTTACGAACCAAAATCGGCCTTTGCATATACAAAGCATTAGAACTCTCCAAACTAGGACAGGTACCTGCAGGGTAGGATCTACTTGCATCTAACCCCATATACTGTCTACGTGTTACTGCTTTCCCTATCACATGCACTGTACATACATTGTTTTTGCATAGGAGCATGCTTAAGGCGGTTCTTTCTTTCGAGTTTCTCTTGTGCTGACTAAGACGTTGTTGGACCCGATGAGGAGTCGTTCATTCTGTCGAATGTTCGTTATTAATCGCAAAGTCCTTAGTTCAATGAGACTTTGAGAAATCAAAATTTGCTAAATCCTCGGCTCATGCCTAATTAAGGATTCAACCGACAATAAGGAACAACAAAGTATTGATGTTGTGTCACTGGCGCCGCCTAGGTTGAAGTGCGTTGTCACTATACACCACGTTGTTCGAGGTTAAGGTGCACGTCATCAATGCCGAGTTGTTTCTAATTCAAAGTTGAATCTTCAAAAGGGACTAGACGAAGATTTAGTCTATTTTGACATCTTTTAGGATCTGTCGATCTACTCAAGGACACATCGCCGAAAAGAATTCTGAGGATTCTGGCAACGTCTGAAATTCATGAGGCAAACTCGTCTCTAGGACTGTAAATACATACACGTCATTTTGCATAGGAACATGTTTAGGGAGGCTTCTAGGTTGTCTCTCGCTTTCGAGTCTGTCTTATACTAATTTGGATGCTGCTAGACCCGATGATGAGTCGTGCATCTCGATGGTGCATGTTGTTAATTTTTAAAGTCCCTAGATCAACGAGACTTTGGGAAATCAAACCTTATTAAGTCCCCGGCTCATGCCCGATTGAGGATTTGGCTGAAAATAAGGAACCACAAAGTGTTGATGTCGTGATATTGATGTCATTTTGGTTATTGTGCTAAGCACGTACACCGCCCGGCTAACGCGCGTTGTCGCTGAAGCCACCCCGGTAAAGGTGTCACGCCATCAATACCGAGTTGTTTCAAAGGATACACCCTCGAAAAGAAATGTGAGGATTTTGGCAGTGTCCGTACATCCTAAGACAGACTTGTCTCTAGTTCTAGAGTCTAGGTTTGACACCAACGACGATGTCATGTACATTGCATTTTTCTTGCAAATGAACTGATATAGGAGTGCCACTGAGCTTTCAATTACTTTGCAATCTAGTTCTGAGCTATTGCACCGAGCAAGAGAGTACCGAAAGGAAGAGCCAAACCTACTTGGGAACGTCTTCAGAATCCAAGTCAAAGGTTGGTTAGGTTACAATCCCAATCAGTCACAACGGAAGGTTCTCCGCGCTCTTTGTTGGCTGCTCTACAGTCAGGGTCACCACCGATTGTACAGGAAGGGCAACCAGCATCCCCATCTTCTGCATCGAGCACTTCTGAATCACCTACCATGTCAGGTCAGCCAGAGGTTCAACCACTTTCTCTGGGAGACATTCTCATGAACCTCCAGAACAGTATCACTGCTATGCAGCAGAGGGCCAGCCAGACTGATGCTAACATCACCCGTCTCAATGACCTTATCAACACTCGTCTTCCACCTCCACTCGAAGAGGAAGGCGAGGACGATGAGGACGACCAGGAGCAGCCTGTCATGGTCCCAGATCCGAATCACGAGGGGCGTCTCATTGTTCAGCCCAATCCTAAGGAGGTTCCTGCACTTGTTGCAAAGCCAGATTGGTATGTGGTAGGCCTATTTTGAATCCTGGATATGGTAGCTCTTATGGCTAAGATGGCTAAGCTAGAAGAGGTTGTCTCAAAATCTCAAAATCAGGAGGGATTGATTTGGATCGTCTCTGCCTGTACCCTAATGCTAAACCGCCAGACAAATTCAAAATGCCTGACTTGGTCAAGTTCGATGGGAGCGGTGATCCCAAGACTCATCTCTATGGCTATCATGCTGCTATGAAGCTACTCAAAGTAGAAAGTGAGGCCATGTCTCAGCTCTTCCCTCAAACTCTCTCTGGGCCTGCCTTCCATTGGTTTCTGTCGCTCGACATCTCCAAAAGAAGAACTTGGGAAGACATTGGGGCTGCCTTCATCGCTCAATACAACTACAACTCTCAGCTCAAGATGACTACTCGGGAGTTAGAATCCACGAAAATGGAAGCTAAGGAGTCTTTTGCAGACTTTGTCAAGCGGTGGAGAGCCAAAGCCGCTCTAATGACTGAGTGCCCCAGCGAGAGAGACCAACTCCGCATCATCTCCCGCAATCTCCAACCGGACTATGCTAGGCACCTGGCGCTTGCTCAAGCGTCTGCCAACTTTGAAACCTTCTTCGATGCTGGCCTGGCCATCGAGGATGCGCTGCAAAGTGGGATTCTGTCAAGAGGGGAGTCTTCTTCTTCCAATCCTCAGAAATCAAAGTCGAAAGCTTACTCTGGAAACAGTAGTGCACTGTTTGGCGGTAGCAATTACGCCAGCACGGCTACAAGTGGGAATAACGCTGCTGCTTCCCCTAATCATACAGCTGATGTCAATCAGGTTCAGAACGCCCAAAGCTACCGGGCCCGAACCCAACCTCGAAGTTTCTCTATCTTCGAGACACCTCTGTCCGCAGTGATGGAGAAACTTGTCAAGTCTGGGCATCTCAATCCTTTGGCCCCAACTTCCCCACCCAAAGTATTACCTGCTGGTTACAATCCTAACCTCTTTTGTGCCTTCCACCAAATGCCTGGCCACCACACTGACAAGTGCTATCGTCTTCGACATGAAATTCAAGATCTTATTGACGATGGCACGGTTCAAGTTCCACCAAAGCCCAACATCATTTCCAACTCCTAGCCTCAACATGGGTCTGACCCTCTGGTTGGTCAGGTATCTATCACCTCCACTCAAATCACTCGAATCAACCCGAGCTCCACCATATTCAATCCTAGCCACTATATCGTCCCAGCAAATCAACCCAAACCCATCGTATCTATCCCGTCCGAGCCGGAGGTTAACATGATGGCAGTAGGTTTGGCAATTGAGGCTTTCACTGCCGATATCTGGTTTGATAGGGATGAGGGGCTTACAAACGAGAAGATTGATTTGGCTGAGGTCCATTGATCAAAGGAGCATCGAGTAGGTTTGGTTGAAGAAGCTGAAGTGCTGTTGCTTGGGCCTGACATTCGCTGGATCCTACCTCTTTTTATGGAAGCTAAGGGTAGCTTTTTAAAATATTGCGTTTTCAAAACTGCGTCTAGTTTGCATTGGCAATATGTCTGAGTCTGACACAGAGTGTTTTGCGTTTGTCTAAAGTCTAGCTCTGAGTCGGAGTTCGTGCCTCTTGGCCCTTCACATCGTAGCTTGTATTTCAAGTTTTGAGTCTGCTGTACTTGGTAAACCCTATGGGTTTTTATGATATGCATTATTCTGCTTACTTCGCTCGCTTTTGAATAAACTGTGTCGACCCTGACGACAAAGGGATAGATTTCGATGGGATCATCCCCAAGGAAATGTGTTCCCTCGCCGAAAGAGAAGATGAAAGGCATGCTCAGCCTATTCAAAGAAGAAGTAGTTTTTAAGTAAACTTGAAAGACAAGTATAACCTCCCGAAAGGTTCAAAGTTGGTCCAAGCACCGCCCTTAGAGAAGCGCCCGGTCAGACAAACTCAAAGAATTCATCAAACGTCTTTGTGTGGTCTCACAAAGACACGCCTGGCGTTGATTTTGAGATAAAAGTATCAAATCCCCTGCTACCGGGTGCTAAGTCAGAAAGCAGAAGCACCAAATGCTTCAGGCCTTGCGTTGTGTTCAAAAACAGTAACAGTGGCGTTCCGCCAAGTACAAATGAGATAGTGTACACAATGGCCCGGAGCAAGGCATTTCCAACCGAAGCACTTTTGACTCTGTGTCATCAAAGCCGTTTTCTCTGAGGCTGTAGCCAGATTGTTGACCTCGATGGCAACAAATTCAATACCTTAGTCATCCTGGATCAATTCAAACAGTTACTTTTCCCTGAGAGAAGCTCGTTGGGCTGAAAACCCCAAGGGTGGGCAGTTCCAAGCAAAAGTTAGAGCAGCCTGCTAGCCCAAAAACCTATGAAGGTGGTCTAGGCAAAAGTAATAGGCAATATTCGAAAGCTCGCTAGACCGAAGACCCGAATGGGCGGTACTAGGCAAAAGTTAGAGCGCAAAAGGAGAGGTAAACACACGAGTGAACCTTAGCCCGAACTACGTTTGGACCTAATTCCCCAGCTTGGGATACGTAGGCAGTCTCTCCTCGAGACTCGGTCACATATCTATCAATGGGATCCATGGTTGACGTTTTGGTACCCATCAAGGGTCTGAGAGGATCAAAGATCAAGCTGCGTTGGAGGAACCGGAAGGGGGAAAACCTTTGTCTTTCAATTTTATTGCAAAACTGCTATTTCTATTTACAGGCTGAGCATAAAGCCTTAAAAATATTTGAAGCATAAAAAATAGAACGAAATGCTAGAAGCCTAATGGCTCATAGTTTATTCTAAGTTCAGCGAGGTCTGGTATGAGCAACTGCAGCCTCGCATGCTAGCTTATAGTCACGTACGTTTCTTCAAAGTGATTCGCATTGGTTTCAGTCCTGTGCGTGCTCTTTCAATTCCAGCGGTAGCCTGCTACTGCCCTCGAATGTCGTTCCAGGGGCTTTTGCCAAGTCTTGTCATATCATACAAGTCATATGGACTTAATGTGACTGCACGGGGGTGTTGGTTTCAGTTTGGGCCTATATGAGTCATCATTTGTGTCTTATGTCCATCTTTGCGACATTTTTTTTAGTTTTTCAATCAATTGTCGTGACGAGGTGCATTTCTCGGTTTTGTTTGTTTATACAGGTCATTATACATCTGTTTGACCTTTCGTAAGTGTCAGTTTCACCTAAGGAATGTTGTGAGTTTTGGCACGTTAATGCCCAAAATTTCATTGTATTCCGTGTTCCTAAGGGTTCGCATTGTACCCTGGGGCTCTTTCCCCCTTTTCATTCGAGCTAGGCAAGTCTGTACATATGTGCGCGGTTTTGTGTGTCAATTCAGGTCACTTGTCAATGCAAGTTAGATATTATCGGCTAGAAAGCGCAATTTTTTATATTTGCTACCCTAGCTCCTGTAATCCACAAGCTGTGGAATCTCATGAACAGCAAGGGCACGTCAGCCCAAGGCCAAGCAGAGCATCTCTAGGGCACGTCCGCCCAAGCATCGAAGAGAGGGCACACAAGCCCAAATCCGTCAACTGGGGCATGTCAGCCTGTTCAATGTCTCTCTATCTGGTGCGCATCTCAGAAGTAACAGACAGTACAATAATGAGGCTCAGTGGTAGTCTTTAGGCGTCGTTGTCCTCCTAGGAGCCGCCCTTAGCATGCATCTACATTTTCAATTTCGTATACATCATTGCATATTGTGTATATTAAATGTTGCAAGCAGGAAGATGGCTAGCATGGTTGCCGTCATACAAGTTTGCTTGCCGAAGGATGCGATGCAATCTCCTGCGGTCTTGTTCTCGTTGGTTAGCGGATGCGATGGAAATCTCCCTAACTCTCGATTTGGTTTGCCGAAGGATGCGATGCAATCTCCTGCGGTTTTGTTCTCGTTGGTTAGCGAATGCGATGGAAATCTCCCTAACTCTCGATTTGTTTGCCGAAGGATGCGATACGATCTCCTGCGGCTTTGTTCTCGTTGGTTAACGGATGCGATGAAAATCTCCCTAACTCTCGATTTGTTTGCCGAAGGATGTGATGCAATCTCCTGCGGTTTTGTTATCATTGGTCAGCAGATGCGATGGAAATCTCTCCTGTCCAACTCTCGATTTGTAAACCAAAGGATGTTATCCTGCGGAGCCGTTTCAACGACAGCCGGTCCTGTCAAAGTTCCCCAGCGGTTTGATCAATCAGCACATTGATCTCTCCGTCCGCCTTCATGGCAGCCAGTCCTGTCAAATTCATCAATGGCGATTAGCACATCGTCCATCCAATCCACAACGACGATCAGATATCGTCCCAATGGTCCATTCATCCGCAACTGATTGTTCCCCAGGAGAGTCCGTCTTGGCCTGTCCCGAACGACAATCACCCTCAGTCTAGCCGCAAGTGCATCTTCCAGCAGGCTTATTGCTCTGTCTCGAATGGTCTTTGATAAGGAGATTGGCTCTGATTCCCAATACATGGAATTTAACCTGCCTGACACGACCTACCCGTGTTTGTTGGAATACTTTATGCCGAGGATAGCTTGATCCCCAACAACGACGGCCTGTCCCGTCCAGATCTACAGGGACAGCCTGTTCTGTCCAAATTTGATCAACCAGCAGCGATACCCTTGTCCACTTCTACTTCCATCCCTGGCAATGGATCACACGTCCATTCCACCAATCAGGTTCTGTAAGTATGTTTGTCTACTTTACTATGTTCTGCTCTGGATTACCTTGAGGGGTGTCTAGAATTCTTTGACGTTACTTGTACCAAGTCAATGGTGCTTCAAGTGCCGTCAAAGAGGGGCTACTGTAGACACCCCAATCTGGGCTTCCAGATTATTTTACTTACGGTATTTGATTCCCCGATGATGAAACGGATCAAGAACACCCTGCGAATGTCAAGTGTTTGAGCTTTGAGTGTTTGAAACCCTTGAACCTAACCTAACCTAAGCGACTTCCAAAAGCCAAAAACACTATTGACCCGCGCCAGCGCGCAATCGTCTCGCGCCAGGGCGCAGCCGTCGCGCGCCAGGGCGCACCCTCGCGCGACAGTCTGACTCCCTCGCGCGATGGTTGACCATCGCGCTCCAGACCCACTCCATCGAGCGCTAGGGCACACCATCGCGCGATGGACTGACTCCCTCGCGCAAGAGTCAGCCTAGGTCAAAGTCAAAGTGTTGACTGTTGACCCACGCGCGACAGGTGTAACACTCGCGCGATGGTCCCAGTCCATTGGGCGATGGTTCCCAGCAGTCGCTTTCACCTTTTTCCAGCCAGTTGGTTGCTTGCCTGGGAGTCTACAGGGCTATTTGAACCCCGTTTTCTTCCCCAGGACAGTGGCAGTGCAGGCTTTGGGCACTACACCCTCACAACAACCTTTCCTATCACCTTTTGCAAGCCTTCACCACTAAGTTTTGGCCTTGCGCCTTATTTGCCACCCCTTGCACCCTTCCAAGCCTCCTATAAATACCCCCCCCTTGGTCTTTCATTAAATGGGTAGAAGAAAAAAGTTACAAAAATTCATTTCAAAGGGTCTTTGCTTTGTACTCTTTTAAGCTAATAAAAGAGATACAAAGACACCCCAAGAACATAGCTTGTTCTTCTTCTTCCACTCAAACACCTCAAACAATCTCAACCTCAACTCAAAGTTCAAACACTTTTCAAACCTCAAAGATCAAAGGTATAGCTTACCTTTGTTCTGCTTATTGTTTTGATCCCTGAGGGGGGCTGGCTGGGCCAAGGCTGGTAATCAATACCAGTCCTGCTCCAAAAGCTGGCAAGGTTTCAAAAACCGTCACGGCTAGAACCAAAGCGCGATGGACTCACTGTATCGCGCGATGGTCCTCCGTTGCTCGTGACAGTCCACGTGGGGATTGGTGTCTGCAGGTTTTTGTTTTTCTTTTATATAGATCACTGTTAGCATGTAAATAACCAGTTTATTGCTTTACTTTGTTAGAAATGCTAGTTTTACACTTCAATACTTCGTTCTGTTTTGTTGGAGTACCCCTGGGACCTTTCTGAATATGTCTCAGAATCCAGAAACATGTAAACCAAGCACTGGTCTGGTCCAGTCCCTCGCGCGACAGACTGACACCATCGCGCGATGCTGCGCCAGGGCGCACCCTCGCGTGCAAGAGTGACTGTCTCGCGTGATGGTTTGCTTCTGACCAGTGGTTGGCCTTGCATGGATAACTATGGGTAACTAGGCCTTTGGTCCCTATTTTGTCCACACTGTTTATGGATTGTTTTGTTTATTTGTTGGGCTTTTTAGCCTTTAAACTGTATATTATAACTGCTATAAACTGCTTGGTTTGTCCTGGGTGTGCACTGGTCCTTCCAGAGCCCAGAGGGTTTGAAAATAAGAGATGTGGGTTTAGGCTTACTGGCGCGCGTAGGTCTTGTAGTAGCGTGCGCAAGTTTAGTCAGCATGCATTGACTTGATCAGTGCATACTGGTTTCTTCCTATGCACGACATTCCAAGACATGGGCTTTCCAGTATGTTTAAAACTCCCACAGCAGTCTGTTTTCATCCTATACTAACTGCACATCCATGCCATCTATCACATCTTACAAATTGCTACAGTTTTTAATCCCCGATTAACTGTTCCCCCGCCCTAATTGGCCAAACATTGATTAATAAAAGAAGAATCACAATCATTTTCACAAAATGCCTGAGTAGAGACCGATCTCCGGATTGGGCGAGAGGGGTGCCTTATAACCCTTCCCCTCTCGTAACCTGGCTCCCGAACCCAGATATGGTTATGACGGACTGGTTCCTTCACTTTTCAAATCAAATAGCGCGGCAGGTGCTTCGAAATACGGTTCCTTGGGTGTTGGACCTTCAAACCCAGGTGGCGACTCTTTGTTTTTGCGAGCGCCTGCTTCTCCGCTTGCGCTCCCTCGATTCTGGGCCCGTGCATTTTTGGAATCCGAAAATTACAGGGCATGCTGCCCACAAAGATGGGGTTTGAAGAGTGGTGGTACCAATTTTATGGATGGGTAAACCCTTACCATTCCCTACTTGAAGGTGATCAGTGCCAAGATAATTCTCATGATGAGAAAGAACCATAAGGTCTGGTGTAGCATGATGAGTTGCACCGGTGTCGGGTAACCGATTCGCAAAATGGGCAAGAGCAGAGTTGTATGAAGCCAAGTGAGCTGCAGGCGGCGCGGTATGGTTGTAGCGCTGGTTGCAGGAGAGAGCAATATGATTGGTGCCATTGCAAATTTGGCATCGCTGGTGGGAGTCATGAGAGTGATAACTGCGGGACTCATGGGAAAAGGGACGAGCATCGCCACAAGAATCATTGGGTCGGTAGCCCTGGTTACCACCACGACCATTGGGATCACGCCCTCGATATCCACCATTAGAAGAGGCATTGCATTGCACAAAATTAGCCTGGGGAGATGGTTCGGTGCTATCGGAGACCGAAAGAGAGGCAAAGCCAATTGAGTGCATGAGCTCATGACTAAGAAGCATGCTATGCAATTCTGAGTAAGGAAGTGATGGACAATTTGCAAGTGTCGGGATCGGGATCAGATTTTGGAATGTTGAATTGAGGCCTTTGAAAATATAAAGGTTGAAGTCTTGTAAAGAGATAGGTCGACCGGCAGCATTCAACTCATCAAAAAAGCCCTTTGCTTTCTGAAGATATTGGGTAACGAAGAGCTCGCCTTGCTTGATGTTCTGAAGATGAAGATGGAGTTGGAGAATTCGTGTGTTGGACGGAGATGCAAGTGTGGACTCAAGGGTTGTCCAGATTTCCCAAGATGTCGTGGTGCCTACAATTAGAGGAATAACATCCTCCGTCAATATGGAGATTAAGAGGCTCATTAGCAATTGATCTTGATCAAACCAAGTTTGAAAACTAGGATTTTCAATAGAAGCACCATCCACCGAAATTGATTTTGGTGGACACGGATAGGTGCCGTCAGCATAGCCTAGCAAATGCTGTCCGCGGAGATAAGGAGTGATTTGTGTTTTCCAGAATAAATAATTTGTGTGAGTAAGTTTGAGAGAGAGAAAGTGATGAGCATTTGGGAATGAAGAAGATGACGAGGCCATTGCGGATTTGTTGGTAGAGGTAACTTCAACAGTTTTAGATGTAGAAGAAGAAGAAAGAGTGCTTGCGGAAGTCATGATTGAATGGTGCTCTGATACCAAGTTAATTCAATTGTTTGGTTTGATAAATGGCTCTCACTCAGTGAACGTGAGAGTGGTTTCTCCATTTATAAACTGATTATAAGATAGGATTTACATGATACAAGATAAGAATAAAATTGAAATACAAAATTGAAATACAAAGAGGATAACAACAAGATGATATACTTCAACAGAGTTTATCCAATAAGGGTCCCATAAAATAATATTAAAAAGTTTATGAATATTTTTCTAGATTTTTGTAGGACCCGGAATGGGCCAAATGTATTTTTCTTTGCGTGGTTCTCTGCAAATCTTTCTTTCGAATAGCAGGGTTCATGAGAGAATCAGATCGAGAGTGAGAACCACAACTCTTTGTAGATTTCTTTCAACCAGATTCAAGAGAGAGAGAACCTTGGCCTGAGTTTGAGACCCGGGGTAAAAAAAAAAAAAAAAAGAAAGAAAGTTCCTCTGGCCAAGACTGCTTCTGGCTTGGGTAAGGTGCTCAATTGGCACTGTAGTTGAAGAAAATGGCAGCCTGTTTTTACTTTTGCAAAAAGTGAAAGCGTGGTTTTTCAACTTCCAGAAATTTTGCAAATAGTGAAAGTGATTACCAAAATTTGTAAGTCAAAATAGTGCACCAAACAAACTTCCAAGGTTGATTTTTGAAAATTTTGGAAATGAAAACAGAAAATAGAAAATAAAATGGTTACCAAACATGACCATAGCAAGCACTCCATGTCAATGTCCCTGAGAGATACTTGAAAATAATGATAGGTTGAGCTATACTAGCCCAGTAAAAAAATCTATGCTCAAGCTAAATATAAATGACATGATTAATGCACCGGTAAGAACATAGGCAACGACAAGTTTCCCACAAGGACAAGAGCACGAACATCAGGCCTAGAAACCGACACCGTTCATATACAAGTAGCTTATCAATCTATAAAGTTCTCCAATTTCATTATGTCACATGTTTCGATCTCATTTTCGGGCATTAAGGATCCCGTGCGTCTTCATTCTGACATCACAATTTGAAGTGGATTCATGGCTTTCTTGTGCACGTCCGGGCATTAAAATGGGGACCCCGTGCGTCCCATTTCCGGCATCACACCATAAGGTGGATCTGTGGCTTTCTTCATATCATTCTCAATTATGCTATCCGTTTTCACATTTCTTAATAATATCATGCTCCACATACAACTAATTCATAACATTCATCATAATATGCCACAATATCCACATAAACGTTTCCATGCAAAGACGATGAATGGACACCACACACACATTGAATTTGACACGTTTCTTTCTTACAACGAGGGCCAAAGGAGATGGAAATGATCAACGAGTCCCTTGAGTATGAGCAATCAAGCTTAGAGGTGATTTGAAGACATTTAAAAGGTGTTAGAAGTGATTGGGAATCGAAATAATCGAAGTGGGAACAATGTGGGCAAAACTGTCCCATAAGCTTCTGGTAGCGATACAACAAAAAACGTTGTATCGATATAGTAGCCAAATCAAAAATTCTGATGCTACTGGATTCAAAATAAGGAAATGGTATCGATATGGAAATGTTACGAACAACGATTTCTGCAGATTTTCTAGGATCAAAATAAGGCACAAAATCATCACAGAAGCACATAGATAGAGCAAGAAATCCCTATCTCAATTACCAAAGCCGAACCCAAAGAGATCGATCAAGCCCTAGAGCTTTAAACCTCGAAATCACGCAAGATTACTCCTCTTCGAGGTTTCTCCAACGAAAACCAAGGTCAAAAGCCTGAGAAAATGATGATTTGATGAAGGATCTTGGTGAGTTTTGAGCTTGAAGTGGGATTTTTGAGTGAGAGGGTGAGAGAGAAAGAGGAGAGAGTCGATAGAGGGAGAGAGACGTGGGGTGTGTGTGTGTGTTTGGAAAATTGTTTCTCTACACCACACACTCCCATATATATACCCATATACATATACACATAACATTAGCACTCCTTCCACTTATAATTCTATCACATTGACCCCAAATCAACAAAATCCAATAAATTCCTCATTTATTCTATATTCTAGTATTAATAAAACCTCTAAATGATTTCTGAAAATATGGGGCTCTACAGAAGGCCTATGTGGTAGCTTTTAAGTTCATTTTTGAGATATTTTGTGAGAGAGAAAGTGGCTTGTATAAATACCTCATACCTCTCAAATATCTAGTACGTTTTTCTAGATCTAGAATAGATTTGATTACTTGTTTCTTACTCTAGCATTGTTCTTAGTTAAATTTTACAATTTCTCCCTTAGATAATCATAGCTTGTAACTATCTCGTTCATTAAAGTTGTAGCTATGCTCTCGATCTTTACTAATCTCAAGTTTGTTTCAAATTATGTTGGTTAAATATGTTTTGCATAATTAGCTTTGTTCTTTACATTTCTAGCATGAGTGAGTAGTTAATTAGGCTTGGTCATGAGGTGAATAACATTCCATGGCTTGGGTTGATCATGTTTTTCTCTCAATAAATCTTCATATTTAGTTTGAAAATCAAGTTAGTTTGTTTTTGTCTGTCAAAACTTGGCAGTGTTAACTTATTTGATCATGTGTAGGCAAGAGTCTGCTCTTTGTCACACATGATGCTTGGAGCTATGTTATCCCTTACGTTTGCTAGATGAATTCTAAAAATTGCTCGGTATTCAAACTCCGTTTCTAGTTTAAAATGGTTTTAACGCTAAATCCTCTGTGTTGAAAATCGTTGACGTGTATTTCAAATCGAGTAATTCAAAGAGAAAAGCTAATTAACTTGAGTTATGTGTGTTAGGACCCCCTAGACCTTGCCACTCATTTAAATAGTTTAAGACTCATTTTTATCACATTTATTTTCTTCCGTTTCAAAGCATCTAAAAGTTGGCCGTCTTAACGCCACGACTCTCACATCTACAAATCCATTCAAGCAGTGATTGATATTCCCTTTGGTACGATACCCAGACTTCCGGATTATTATGCTTCTATCGACATATTAACCCTACGCTAGTCTTACTCATATACACACACACACACACTTGAAGACTGATATAGCAACACGTTTTGAATACAACTAAAATAAAATGTGAACCATTCTTGCCAACGAAACTGATTTATACGAGAAGATTTTTTCTTAAATTAAGATCAAACAGATTTATTTTTTACCCTTTTGTTTAGTTTATGATCTGTCTTGCACTAATTTTATACATGAAATTTTATTACTCTCTATCTTCCCATAACATAAAAGAATTGGGATAGGAAAAGTTAGGGAAGATTTTTCCTTGCTTCGGAGAGAGAGAATGCTAAGGTTTCAAAAATCACTTCCCTTTCTTATTTCAAAATCTGACTTTTTTTTTTTGCAATGAAATTTATTGCTTTCTATCTTTTCATAATAAAAGAGAGTTGGAATAGGAAAGGTTAGAGTAGATTGAAAATAGAATTTTCCAGCCCTAGGACTCTTCTCAGCCGTAGAATTTATGAGGGATAAATTTGGGCTGTTAGATTTATATACATAGGATTCAAATACGGAGCTGTTTTTATTTTATATATCTATATGGGGCCGGTTCTAAAGACAATGGCTTTGTTCGGTTCGTAACTTAGTTTTAGTTTTGTTTCTAATCATTACCCTATATATTTTTCCAATCATTACCCTATATTTTCAATTATTAATTTCATTTCTCTCTCTATCTCTCTCCAATCATTACCTCTATTTTCAATCATTACTCTATTTCTCTCTCCACCTACTACCAAAACTAAACTAAACTAAACTCCCAACCAAACACAACCAATACATTTTTCGGAGCCCCATGCAAAAAATTGGAGCCGTTCAATTTGTTTAAAACATGTTTTTAAGGGTTCCCGTAAAAACTCAACTCATTGGATATCGGCAAGGGCTTGATCGGCTCATTCAATTTTATCCTATCAAGTTTGACAAGAATCAACTAAATGAGCCGATCAAGTCCTTACCGATATCCAAATGCATTAATTTCCTACGGGACCCCTTAAAAACATGTTTTAAATACATTGAGCGGCTCCGATCATTGGTTTGAAGGTCCCATGCAGGGTTTCAAAAAATGTGTTGTCCAATGTACTGAACAATTTTTAATGAATGGTTCAAATAAAAACTACTCAAATGAAGCCCTTCCCAGTCTTTTCTTTTTCTTTTTTTTTTTTCGATTTCTTGCGGTCACCCTTAAAATCACGTTCTAATCACATTGAGCAGCTCGGATCATCGAAATTCGATCAGAAAATGAAAGAAATTGGGAGGTCCGCCTTTTAACTAAAATGAGGACCCCCTCATGGGAGACAGACTTTGAATATATATACACACAGTTGGTTTTTGGTCAGGAAGTCCGGATGGGAGATTTTGTCTGCACCTCTAACGTGAGCCGTTGGATCTCATCCAATGGTTGAGAAATAAAAGGGAAGCTCGCGGGTATTAAATGGGTAAAAAGAGAACCGGGTCAGGGGTACCGGGTAAAATCCCCCACGCGGGTCAAACCCCCTTCCCATTTCATTACACGTTCCAAAGAGAGAAAGAGTGACAACGCGTTACAGAGAGACCGAGAGAAGAAGAAAATCGTGAACGGACGACGAAGATCGATCGAACGAGAAGGATTCATCTGGAGAAGAAGAACAAGGTTCTCTCTCTCTCTCGTTCCATACAAGAAACGCTAACCCTTGATTTTGGAATTGTAGTAGCAGAGAGTACTGAAACGACAAACGATTCACACCTGGAGATCCCTGGAGATCCAAACGACGAACACCAAGGAGATCCAAACAGCGAATGCCAAGGAGATCCAAATGCCGATCAATAAGGTCTCTAATCAAGGTCTCTCTCTTTCTTTCTCTCTCTGAGCTGGTTCAAACCAAAAATTAGGGCTTTTGTTGGTTTGGACCAGAAATTCCATCTCTCTCTCATCTGTGTTTTCTGCTAATTCGGACTTTTTTTTTCGGTTCGGACCAGAAATTAGGGCTTATCCAAATGTAGGGCTTTTTTTGAACTACTAATTTGTACCTAAAATTAGGGTTCAAACTAGAACAAAATCGAATTGCCTGGTTATGGTTTCTCTGTCTCTGTGTGTGTGTGGTGCATTGAACTTCGAATTGGTATTTTTTTTCTTGGCATTTGGAACCATGAATTTTTTTTTCTTTTTTCTGGTAAAATGTTGTTTTTTTTAGCATAAAGGGGAATAACTTATGGTAGTTAGCGTAGTCGTTGTGATTACTGCTCTTATGTCCTACCTCTACTAAAGAAGAACTAGTTTGGACAATTCCATAGCTTGCCAATTTTTGGCTGATTTGGACAATTGTGCCCCTCAATTGTTGGGCTATTGTTTTTGGCCAGATGGGCAACATTGTCATTTGGCTTCCTCCACTTACCTGATAACGTGGCATGATGGGGTGAAGCCGTGAAGGAGATTTGAGCATTGAGGGGTTTTGTACTCACCGAATGAATTTCACAGACCTGAGACTGAGACCACCACTTCGTCTCTTCATCTTCTTGGATCGGAGAATTCTCTCTCTCTCTCTCTCTCTCTCGATCGATCGATCAATCGATTCTAACTTTGCAGTCTCTCTCTCTCTCTCTAAAGCCCTAAACTGAAGGCCGCACGATTTCACTGATTGGATACGTATAAACTTATGTCTGTGTGTATATGTAGATGGAAATAGAGGGACAAAATTGTTGGACTGCAGCAAAGAGCAGCGGCAATACGCCACCATTTGGAGCACAAAAAAGCAAAGAAGAATGGGGCCTACAGTTGCTGATCTACATCTATTCTAAAGGTAATTTTTTGAGTTCTTTTCTCATGATTTAGGCTGGATTTGAGTTGTCATTTGAGTGGGTTTTGTGTATTTTCGGTGCCTTGGTGGTGGCTTGGTGAAGAAGAAGGTAAAACGAAAAAATGGATTGAAAATTGAGTGACTTTTGTTAATTGATTTGTGTATAGATTTTTATTTACGACATCGATTATTAGTTTTCCCATGTCTTTTTTGTATGCGATTTGTCGTGCATGTGTGATTTTGCCCCTTTGTTCCCAAATTCTGTACCTAATTTTGTTTGCATGTGTAATTTTGTCCCTTCGTTCTCAAATTCTGTACCTAATTTCGCTTGCATGTGTGTTTTTGTCCCTTTGTTCCCAAATTGGATCTGTACCTAATTTCGCTTGCATGTTTGATTCGGGAAGTCTTGCATGTTTAAATTTTTGCATTGACTGGTGGGATGTTTTTATGTGCCTACTCCCACTCTATCCTCGTCTCTGTGAACACAAATATTCTATTTTTTTTTTTTGCTGTTACAAATATTCTGAATTTATTTCCTTCAATTTCGGTAATAACAGTTGTTCTTGAGCAGGAATATGAAACAACATCGAGGTTTCTCAATCTATAATGTGTTGCATCCTGACTTAGTTTTGATGGGATGCTAAGGAAGTGTTTGGGGGTCCTGCAGAGCAGATCTTTCCGTTGGGGTTCTGCTCACGTCCAGCGCTCAAATTGACGGCTCGTGCTCCTCCTGAGAAGGTTTGGCTCCGTTCTCGATGGCTTTTTCCGATTTATATTCTTCACTGCGGTTTGCATGTTGTTTTGTTTTGCTATTGTGGCTGCAATTTTTTATAGGGATTGTTGGTTGTCAATCGGACGCATTTGGTGCAAGTTTTGAGGGGGTCGTATCTGAATTTGGATTTTCAAATTGAATCTTAGCAGTTATCATGCACAATTTTCAAATATCCAAGAAATCTTTTTCTGATCATTCCAGAGAGGGTGTGCCGGTGGTTTTTTGTGTTTATTTTCTTCTCAAGAGTAACTTTTTGGGCCTCTCTTTGTGTTTGAGGAGTGTCACGGAATGCGATCTACCTGTTATTGTTTGAGGCACTGTGGCTGGAGCAGTTTTATTTGTTGTCACTCGCCGATCGGGGTTTTCGTGCCATCCCTATGTGTTTATTCATGCATGATTACTTTTGTTTGGCCTGCTTGTGTCTATTGTGTTCTTATAATCTATATTTATACTTGTGGTCGTGGATGATAAAGATGACGACGATAATGATGACAGCGATGACGATTAAGAAAAGGGTATTTTTCCCAGTTATTTTTTTCCCCTCTTTTTCTTTTACCTTTTTTGGTTCTTCTGTTGCTATAATCCATCGAATGCGAATAATAAAACTAAAAGAAATCAAATGACAAATAACAAGGGAGACACAAAGCACCTGATATGTGTCTTTGCTCTTTATTAATTCTTTCACACTTGTGGATTTCCTGGTGTGGGTTATTAGAAACATGAAGGTTTTGAAGTTTTTAGTACCAATCAATAACTGATTGCTGCTATATTAGAGGTTTGTATTAGTATGATGAATTTTCATTGATTAAGTATTGGAACCCTAAAATACGACACACTCTACTTATTTAGGACTTAGGAGTGAATGAGTTCTTTGTTTCTGTTCAGGTTTGTGAAGGATTTTCAAGTTTTTAGTACCGATTAACACCTGATTGCTACAACATCAGAGGATATTAATGAGTACGTGTTCCTCTCCATTGCTGATTGGATGCTCAAAACTTGATTACTTGGGTCATTATAAGTACAGTAATTTTTCTTATATTCTTGCTCTCTAATCATTTTCTCCGTCCTGATTTTTTCTAGGGCTTTCTATGTTTCTAATAAGAATGAAGTTTGCGTAAAAATGGGTATCGAGACGGCAAAGAAGAAGAATTTCCGTTAAACCCTTTGTAAGGTCAGATTGATTTATATGTTGTTTCCTTTACAATATCATTATCATCTTCTTCTTTTTTGTCTTATTTTTATGATTGGGATTAGTGCAGGTCTTCTTTTATTTTGAGAACTGAAAGTGAGTTTCGATTTTGCTCTTTTCATTGTGCTCTACTAAGTGGATGAGCATTTCACAGACTTGATCACTTGCTATTTTCACTTGCTATTTTTGCTATTTTTGGAAGGATATAGTTTAATGCGAGTGAGAAGTTGCAGGGTTGTGGTATGGGGAGTTCTAAGCTCCAATATAAATGTTATTGTGGCATGCAATTCGTTTTGTACACACTTTTGGTAACTAAGGTCTTGTAGTGGACCATGGAGGAAAACTCGAATTGTCAGTCCCGTGGAGATTTCTGGATATGAATTGTGAATTTCGAAATGTAGGGCTTGGCAACAGTCGGCTGACTTTAGATGTCTTCAATTTTCGAAAGAAACTAGAAGAGACATCTATACAGAACTTCATAGCAGCATGGTATAATGTAATGTAGTCCTAATATATGCTCTGATTAATTGGTCATCATATTCCTAAGCATGAATTGTGAATTCATGGCTGGCTAGCATTTCCAGATCACATGCCTATTGGCAGACCAATTAGGGGAGTGGTCTGTTTTGTTATTTTTGGTAAAGTGCTTCATCTAAAATAAAATGAACTTGTCCAAGAACTTTCTAGAGGAAGCACACATGCCTATTAGAAGACCATTCAGTTGAGCAGGGGATGCTAACAATACAAACTCCAGATCGTTGACTAATCTCAATACAAACATTAGCAGACCATTCCATGGTGTTGAAATATTAGTTGATAGGGACAAGAAAATATATGGGGTCCCAGTTTTGAGTTGCAAACCAATAAAAAAAACTCATTGGCTACCCATTTTTTCTCTAACATCAAGGTTGTGTTGCAGATTGAAAAGAAATGGAAGAAGAGGATAGTGTGAGCATCAATCCAACCCCCTTGTTTCGACCACCACCACCAAGGTATCAGCAGACCATTCCATGGTGTTGAAATATCAGTTGATAGGGGCAAGAAAATATATGGGGTCCCAGTTTTGAGTTGCCAACCAATAAAGAAAACTCATTGGCTACCCATTTTTTTATCTAATATCATGGTTGTGTTGCAGATTCAAAAGAAATGGAAGAAGAAGATAGTGTGAGCATCAATCCAATCCCCTTGTTTCGACCACCACCACCAAGGTATCTCTCTCTGCCTCTCTACTTACATAGCTATGGATAGGCATAAGAAATGAATTGATGTAGTTATTGATTCTGCTTTTGGTTTTGGTTTTTAGAACGCAGACTTTGGATGATATACAACTAGTTTCACCGTCATCATCTCAACTGTGTGAAGAGTCTACTAATTCTTCTCAACTTTACACTCCTCAAGCTATGTTACATGGATCCTTCATTTTGGCTCAAGTATCCATTTCGAGGTGTCCGACACCCTTATCCTTTTGGATACTCGGATCCTCTAAGGCCTCGTTTGAAAACAGTAATAGATGGATGGGATTCGTAAGGAGATGGGATTAGGATTGGGATTCGTAAGGAGATGGGATTGGTAATGAGAAGGGATTGATAATGAGTATGTTTGTTTGGGATGGGATTAGATGATGGGATTATTAACATCATGTTTGTTTGAGATGGGATTAGATGATGGGATTGGATTGTTAGAAGAAATTGGTAATGAAAAGGGATTGGTAATGTGAAGGAGTTGGGATTGGACTATTAATACCCTGTAATACCAAGTCCCACGGGGTATTAACAATACCCCCTCTATTAATCCCATCGGACTATTAGTCCGAACCAATTTTGGTTACCAAACAAGGTATTACTAATACCATCACCTTCACAATCCAATCCCAACCTCCAATCCCTTTATCAAACGGGGCCTAATTGTTAAGATATATACATAAAAGGAATATCAAATTAGCAAGAAAAGCAGTATTTGGAGAATTTCACATAGACGGGAGATAGGAAAATAGCAAAAACATAATTTTCTTAACCCTTTATTGTTTAAATATTTTTGTAAACATAGTTTATAGTGAAAATTATGCAATATATAACACAAATAAGAGTTCAAGACATGTCCCCATACCCGTACCCAAGTTGGGGACACATATCCATGTATCCTAAGATTTAAGTTTAGAAAGGTCCGACGCTTCGACTTGCACTCGCACCCGATACTTGCACCCGAGTCCATGTAACATAGTCCTCAAGTTAAAAAATGAACTGGTACCGATAATTAACCAACAATTTCGCAACTTAGAGGATGTGTATTCCTTCTACAACAATTAGGCATTTCATGCTGGATTTGATGTGCGAATAAATTCAAGCAAGACGGATAAGAATGGTGAACTTAGTAGGAAGGATTATGTTTGTTTCAATGAAGGGGAGAGGAGAAGTTCTAAGGCCACTACTACACTTCATCGGGGTTTGACTAGAGAGAAATGTGGTGCAAAATTAGTTGTCATGAGAGCCCAGTCAGGTGAAGGGTTTGTTGTCTCCAACTTTGTCGAGGGTCATAGCCACCCTCTTATGACCCCGAGGAATGTAATTTCAATTTATTTGTATACTTGTGGTCTTTATTTTTGTAGCTTTCATCATATTATGAGTTAGTTGTGTTTTAGGATGGGAAAACTTGAGGTTGATAAGATGGCGACGTGCGGAGATGGAGATGGAGGAAATGGCAAGGCAATAGAGAAGTTGTATTTGAACATTTGGAAGATCGACGAACTGTAATTTGATACATTTGGTGTGATTTGTAATTTATTTTTGACAGCTAAGTGTATTAGGTTTGGGTTACTCGCTGGAAAAGCAGACTAGTTTCATTTTATTTAAGGTGGTTGTATCATCACTAGTTTCATTTTATTTAAGGTGGTTCAATTTATTTTTGACAGAATAATGTTTCCTGTGTTGTTCACTTCACTATCATTTATGGTTTGAAGTAAGGTTTTAGTAATAGGGGATTTTGAATGAAGTGATGGTTCTTAATTTGATAGGTGTCCTATTTTACTTGCATCTGCTGTTCTCTATTTGCTTGGGTTGGTTTTTCATTCAAATTCACGATGCGAGCTAGGGTTTTTGTTTCTGTGATGGATCTTTCTCTATTTTCCCTTGGACTTGTGTGTTGTTATGTTTTCTCAGTTGTGGATTACCGTACTGTCTGAAGAAGTTTCTTGTAGTAATATTGTGGATTCTGAATGAAATATTAGTTCTTAATTTGATAGGTGTTATTTTTCTTTGTTTCCTAGGTGTGTTGGACCGTTGGTAATAAACTGATGCAGCTGAGATATTAGTGTTCGGAATGGGTAAGATTGTTTGCTTGTATTTATGAATTGGATCTACCGATGTGGATTTTCTTGCTGGATCATCTATTACTAATGTAGCATTCGGGTGAGGAGCTTTCAACTTTAACCAATAACAGCACGAATCTGGTGAAAGATCACAGATAGGTTTTGGATCTACCAATGTCGGTTTTTGATTCTTTGCATTGCTGAGTTTTAAAGCCTTGGTAAAAGTGGCATGCAATAGTCTTGAAATTAGAGAGAACGTACTAATATCCTTTCCCTCTCCCCTTCTCAACATGGCGTCACAAAATATCCTCGGGTCGTTCTTGCTTTCGGCACTTTGATTTACTATAGGGGTTAAGCTCAATTGCAATCTTTTGACTTCACAACCACCATCCAAAGTGAAACAACAAATAGAAAGAAGGGTTTCATTCATTCATTGTGTGTGCAGCATGCCCTGGGAAAAGGATTCCATTTCTTTCCTGAAGCAAGGGCCAGAATGGAGAGAGCACGAGCGGAGATGGCAAGCGCTCGAAATACAGAGTCGCCACTCGGGTTTGAAAGTCCCACACCCAAGGAACCGTACTTCGAAGCACCTACCGCGCTATTTGATTTGAAAAAGTGAAGGAACCAGTCCGTCAAAATCATATTTGTGTTCGGGAGCCAGGTTACGAGAGGTGAAGGGTTTTAAAACACCCCTCTCGCCCAATCCGGAGATCGGTCTCTACTTAGGTATTTTGTGAAAATATTACGATTCTTCTTTTATCTTTTATCAATTTTTAGCCAATTAGGGCTGGAGAACAGTTAATTGGGGATTAAAACTGTAACACGATTTGCAAGATGCTATTTGAATTTAGCATGGATGGACGGAACGCTGGAAAATAAACGGGATAAAACCCAACACTGTGATCTAACACCAAAACAGTGCTTGGTTTGAGTTTGGCAAAAAGAATGGCCAACTTGCATGCATGGATATACGTGCATGCAAGCCAACCATCGTGCGACAAAGCCATACACTCGCGTGAGTGTTGATGCCTTACCAACATGTTGAATTTTACCCCCTTCTGGGCTCTGTAAGGACCAGTGCACACCTAAGGGGCAAACCAAGCAGTTTATACAGTTATAATGTACAGTTTAAAGGCTGAAAAACCCTACAAATTAACGAAACACCCCATAAACAGTGTGAGGATAAAAACAGAGACCAGCCACTGGTCGGAGACAGACTACCGCGCGCGTATTGTGCTCCGGCGCGCGTGGTTGCGCTTTGGCGCGCGCGGGTCTGATCCATTTAACCAGTGTTTGGTTTAGATGTTTCTGGGTTCTGGGGCATATCCAGAATGATCCCAGGGGTACTCCATAGCAGCAGAAACACATACTGAACTAAGGAAAGTAGTAAATTGGTTGTTAGCATGCTTGCAGTGGTCTATGGAAAATAAAGACATAAAACAGTAAGACACCAATCCCCACATGGACCTGCGCGCGCAGCCACAGAGTGGCGCAGACGAATTTGGGTCTGTCACGCACTGGTTCTTGCTATGACGATTTTTGTAATCTTGCTAACTTTAGGGCCAGGACTGGTATTGCTTACTAGCCTTGACCCTGCCAACGCCCCTCAGGGATCAAAATAGAAAATAGAACAAAGGTAAGCTATACCTTTGGTCTTTGAGTTTGAATGGGTGTTTGAGCTTTGATTTGAGGCTTGAATGTGGTGGGAGAACAAGCTATGTTTTTGAGGGTGTTTGAATGGTAGAAGCAAAGAACAAGCTATGTTCTTGAGTGATTGTAACTTAGGGCTTTAAAACTTGGAACCCTAACTTTTGTATTTTTTTTGTCATTCTTTTGAAGTATGTATCTCTTTTTTTGGAACCCTTTGAAAGAGAGACTATGTGGGAGTATTTATAGGGAGAGTAGTAGAAATGGTATATGGAGGAAAGAACAACCAACCAAACAAGGGTTGGTTTGGCTTGGTGGCCAAATTCCCTCCTTTGAAAAGGTTGGGTGATGCAAAGAGAGAAGCTTAGCCAGTCCACGAGGTCTGGCTGAGATTGCTTGGTGATTAAGCTGCCCAGTTGATAAACGTGATGGGGACAGATTGTGACCGTCGCGTAAGGGTTACGCTTCGGCGCGCGATGGTGGTGCTCTGGCGCGCAATGGTTGCGCCCAAGCGCACGATGGTCAACGGTCAAGCTTTGACTGTTGACCAACACCTGGCAGTTCGACCCGCGCGCGATGGTTTGGGAGGAGCGCGCGTGTATACCACCTACTCACGTGTGCCAGTAGGGTTTTTTGGCTATTTGAAGTGGCTTAGGATTAGGTTAGGTTCAAGGGTTTTGCAAACACTCAAAGCTCAAACACTTGACATTCCCGGGGTGTCCTTGATCCATTTCATCATCGGGGAATCAAATACCGTAAGTAAACTAATTTGGGTGTCTACAATAGCCCCTCTTTGACGGCACTTGGAGCACCATTGATTTGGTACAAGTAACGTCAAAGATTTCTAGACACCCCTCAAGGCAATCCAGAACAATGCATAATAGCAAAGTAGTCGCGAATACTTAAAGAACATGATTGGTTAAATGGATGGACAGATCGTCGCTGGGGATGGAAGTAGAAGTGGTCGATTGCATCGCCGCTTGTTAATCGAATTTGGACAGCACAGGCTGTCACTGCAGATTTGGACGAGTCACGCCGTCATTGCTGGGGATCAAGCTATCCTCGGCACAAAGTATTCCAACAAACACGGGTAGGTCGTGTCAGGCAGGTTGAATTCCATCTGTTGGGAATCAGAGCCAATCTCCTTATCAAAGACCATTCGAGACAGAGCAATAAGGCTGCTGGAAGATGCACTTGCGGCTAGACTGAAAGTAGTTGTTGTTTGGGATAAGCCAAGGCAGACTCTCCTGGGGAACAATTTCTTGCAGATGAATGGACCATCAGATGATAATCTGATCGTCATTGAGGGAGTGAATGCGGATGATACATTGATCACCGTTGATGGATTTGACAGGACTGGTTGTCGTCAAAGCGGACGGAGAGATCAATGTGCTGAATGATCAAACCGCTGAGGGATTTCGACAGGACCGGCTGTCATTGAATTGGTTCCGCAAGAGATTGCATCGCATCCTTCGACAAACAAATCAAGAGTTAGGGAGATTTCCATTGCCTTCGCTAACAAACAACATCGGCTCTGCAGGATAGCATCCTTCGGTTTACGAACCGAGAGTTGGACAGGACCGGCTGTCGTTGAAACGGCTCCACAGGATAGCATCCTTTGGTTTACGAACCATGGTTAGGGAGATTTCTATCGCCTCCGCTAACAAATTGAACCAAAACCGCAGGAGATTGCATCGCATCCTTCGGCAAACAAATCATATGACAGCAACCATGCTGCCATCTTCCTGCTTTCAACATTTAATACACACAATATGCAATGACATGTATAATATTGAAAATGTAGATGCAAACTTAGAGCGACCCCTAGGAGACAACGACGCCTAAGGACTACCACTGAGCCCCATTACTGTACGGTCTTTTGCTTCTGAGATGTGCACCCAGATAGAGAGACGCTGAATAGGATAGCATGCCCCAGTTGATAGATTTGAGCTTGTGTGCCCTCTCTTCGATGCTTGGGCTAATGTGCCCCAGAGACGCTTTGTTTGGCCTTAGGCTGACGTGCTCTTTGCTGCTTCACGAAATTCCACTGCTAGTGGATTACTGATACTAGGGGTAGCAATGTACCAATTGCAGTTTCCAGTTCATTGACTCTTTTTTGCAAGTGTTGAAGAGAATGAAAAAACTAACCACTAATATCTAATTTGCATTAACAAGTGCTTTGAATTGACACACAAATGCGCGAACATTTTTACAGAATCGCATAGCTCGAACGAAAAGGGGGAAAGAGCCCCAGGGTACAGTGCGAACCCTTAGACACACGAAACATAATAAAATTTTGGGCATAAAGGGCCAAAACTCACGACATTCCTAAACAGGTGAAATTGACACTTGCGAGAGACGCAAAAAGGCACAAAGACTTGTACAAACAAAACCGAGAAAAGTATCCCGATATGACAGTTGATTGAAAAACTAGAAAAAATGTCACAAAGATGGACATAAGACGCAGATGATGACTCGTATAAGCCCGGACTGAAACCGACACCCTCGTGCAGTCACATTAAGTCCATATGACTTTTATGGTATGACAAGACTTGGCAAAAGCCCCTGGAACCACATTCGAGGGCAGTAACAAACTGCTACTGTCTGCTGCAAGAATTGAAGAAGCGCGTGCAGGTCTAAGACCAACGCGAATCTCTTTGAACAAACGCGCGTGACTATACGCTAGCATGCGAGGCTGCAGCTGCTCACACCAGACTTCGCTGAACTTAGAATAAATTGTGAGCCATTAGACTTCTAGCATTTCGTTCTGTTTTTTATGCTTCAAATATTTTAAGACTTATACTCAGCCCATAATAGAAATAGCAGTTTGCAATAAAATTGAAAGACAAAGGTTTTCCCCCTTCTGATTCCTCCAATGCAGCTTGACCTGAGCTTCGATCCTCTTCGACCTTTGATGTTTACGGAAACGTTAACCATGGACCTAATTGATGGATTGTGACTGAGTCTCACAAAGAAATTGCCTACGTATGCCAAGCTAGGGAATCAGGTCAAAACGTAGTTCATGCAAAGGTTCACTCGTGTGTTTTACCTCACCTTTTATGCTCTAACTTTTGCCTAGTACCGCCCATTCGGGTATTCGGTCTAGAGAGCTTTCGAATATTACCTATTTACTTTTACCTAGACCCCCTTCATAGGTTTTTGGTCTAGCAGGCTTTCAACAATCGCCTATTACTTTTGCCTAAACCGCCTTCATAGGTTTTCGATCTAGCAGGCTGCTCTAACTTTTGCTTGGAATTGCCCACCCTTAAGGTTTTCAGCCCAACGAGCTTCTCTCAGGGAAAAGTAACGTTTGAATCGATCCAAGTTGACCAAGGTATTGAACTTGTTGCCGTCGAGGTCGACGATCTTTGGCCGTAGCCCCAGATAGAATGGCTTTGATGATGCAGGATCAAGAGTGCTTCGGTTGACATGCCTTGCTCCGGGCCATTTCTACACTGTCTCATTTGTGCTTAGCGGAACACTGTTGTTACTGTTTTGAACACGGTACAAGGCCTGGAGCCTTCTGAGCTTCTGCTTTCTGGCTTGAGATTCGGTAGCAGGGGATTTGGTGCTTCTTTATCTTAGGATGAATGCGAGGCGTGACTTTATGAGACCACGCCAAGACGTCGACGCTTGTCTGACCGGGCCCAGTGCTCCTCAGGGAATAGCTTTGAGCCAACTGAACCATTCGGGGGTTTATCTCATCTTTCAAGTTTATTGAAACTACTTCTTCTTTTAGTAGGTTGAGCATGCCTTTTGTCTTCCCTTTCGGCGAGAGAACACATTTCCCTGGGGATGACCCCATCGAAATCTATCCCTTTGTTGCCAGGGTCGACACAGTTGATATAAAAGCCAGGGAAGTACTTAGAAGCAAGATAAAATATATCATAAAAACCCTCGGGGTTTGCCAAGTACAACAGAAGCAAAATTTGAAACAAAAGCTACGACGTGGAGGGCCAAGAGGCACGACCTCCGACTCAGAGCTAGACTTTAAACAAACGCAAAAGACTCTGTGTCAGACTCAGACATATCGCCAATGCAAACTAGATGCGATTTTGAAAACGCAATATTTAAAAAGCTACCCGTAGCTTTTACAAAAGAGGTAAGATCCAGTGGGTGTCAGGCCCAAGCAACAGCACTTTGGCTTCCTCAGCTTCTTCAACCAAACCTACTCGGTGCTCCTTTGATCAATGGACCCCAGCTAGTCAGTCCTCTCATTTGCAAACCCCTCATCACTATCAATCCAGATGTTGGCAGAGAAAGTCCCATTCGTATAAATAGCGGCCAGCAGGCTGTCCTCGGGCTCGGGCAGGATGGGTACAGTTGGTTGGGGTTGATTTTCTGGGATGATAGGTTTGAATGTGGTAACTTTTGATGGAGATAGGGCTAGGATGATGCCACAATCAATGAGAACTTGAATGGCACGTCGAAGCCGAAAACAGGCATTGGTTGAATGGCCAGGCATTTGATGATAGGTACAATAGAGATTATATTTGAAGTTGGCAGAGGGATTCTTGGGTAATGAAGTTGGATTGAGGGGCTTGATGGAACTAGCATCAAGGAGCTTCTCATAAACCAAGGCCAAAGGTGCAGCGAAACATGAGAAAACCCTTGATGGGTTCCGGCGAGTGAATTGAGAATTCAAAGCGGAACCCTTGTTTGCTTTGCAATTGCACCACATTGCCTCATCAACAGGATGCATTCTTTTGCCTTTGGGGCTAAAGTCATCACTAAGCATGTCCTCCCCTTTGGCAATGGCTTTGAACAAGGAATCAACATCCTCCTTCGAGTGAGTCCTGGCCTCATGAAACTCAGCCAGGTCTTTGAACATGTCTCCTGAGCACAACTTGATTCCGACCGTTGGAGGGTGGTAGGCTTGAGAAGGTTCTTCGACTAGCCCCACATCTGGCTGCGAGGCTGTGGAGGTAACGAGGCCAACGAGTTCCTAAACCATAATCATCTGTTTGTCCATCTTGTGACCCAATTCCTTTACAGCTTTCCTGAGCTCAGCTAGCTCCATTTGTGCTGTCATTCTGAATTGATGAACAAGATAGGTGATATAACCTTGGAAGTGAAGATGTAATAGCCCCGGCAGACTCTCCCAAGTAGGTTTGGCTCTTCTTTTCGGTACTCTCCGATGATGCAATGGCCCGAAGCTTTGACAGTAAAGTAATGAAAGCTTAATGGCGACCTTTCAGCAGTTTATTGAAAGAATTAAAAGAACGAAAATGCAGAGATCATCGTCGTCAGTGTCCTCCTAGACTTTAAAACTAGAGACGAGCTTGTCTCATGATGTTCGGACACTGCCAAAATCCTCAGATTTCTTTTCGAGGGTGTATCCTTGGAATAGATCAAACTAATCCTAAGAGATGGCAAAACAGACTAAGTCTTCGACTTTTCCTTTTCGAAGCTTCAACTTTGAATTTGAAACAACTCGGTATTGATGGCGTGACACATTTACCGGGGTGGCTTCAGTGACAACGCGCACGATAACCAAAATGACATCAATATCGCGACATCAATACTTTGTGGTTCCTTATTTTCAGTTGAAACCACAATCGGGCATGAGCCAAGGACTTAATAAGGTTTGATTTCTCAAAGTCTCGCTGATCTAAGTACTTTTGAAAAATTAACAACGTGCACCATCGAGATGCACGACTCTTCATCAGGTCGAGCAGCGTCCTAATTACCATAAGACAAACTTGAAAGCGAGAGACAACCTAGAAGCCGCCCTAAACATGCTCCTACGCAAAACAAAATGCATGTATGTACAATTCCAGAGACGAGTTTGCCTTAAAAATTTCAGCCGTTGTTGGAATCCTCAGAATTCTTTTCGGCAATGTGTCCCCAAGTAGATCGACAGATCCTAAAAGATGTCAAAATAGATTAAATCTTCGACTAGTCCCATTTGAAGGTTCAACTTTGAACTTGGAACAACTCGGTATTGATGACATAGCACTGATAAGCCTTAAATAGTGTAAATAAATGGGCTTATCTCTCTCATTTTTGTCACACGCACGCGCCTAACTTGTCTGATTTGAATGGTATTGCGCGAAGGTTGTGTTTTTGGTATTTTCAGGTTAATTGTGTGAATAAGGTGTATTTTGATGCCTCGGATGGCTACCAGGAGTGTCCAAGTCCGTGAGGCCATGTGGCACACACTGTCGCCGAGTCCCAAGGATCATGAATTGACGTATCGGAGGGTACTCAGGCCGTCGAATGGCCAAGAGAAGATGAAGAAATGAAGGGTTGAAAACTGCCCAGATGCTACATGTACCACTTTTACCCTGGTACATGTAGCCAGTGAACATAAGCTTCAAAGTTAAGTTTGCTACATGTACCGCTGTCACCCCTACTACATGTAGCCACCGATCGGAATTGAAGCTAAGAAGTTTGCTACATGTAGCACTTTTACCCTACTACATGTAGCCAGGGATCAGAACCAAATTTAAGAGGGTTGCTACATGTACCACTTTTACCCTGCTACATGTAGCAACTGGGCAAAATCTGCAGATTTTGTGCCCGACTTTGGGAGATTTTAAGGGCATTTAGAACTTTTGTAACACAACTCTCAGGGGCTATAAATACCTTTAAGCCTCATTCCACTAGGTTATCTTCCATTTTCAACGCTAGGAACTTCTCTCTCTACCTCCCTCTCTTCTCATCTTCTTCATCTCTCCTCAAAGGAGATTGAAGAGTTGGGTTTTGGAGCTTTTCATCTTCATCAATGTTGTAGGTACGGTTGAGATCTTTCATAATCTTAAGTTTATTTTCGTTTTTATCCAAGAATCATATTTATCCTTATATGCTTGTTCTTTGTTCTTGTTCTATGGTTGAGTAGTGATAAAGGCTTGGTCATGGGGTGATTTCTACCCCATGATTTAGGTAGTTTAATGGCTTCTCTCATTTCTTGTGCTTAATGTGGTTTGTGAATGGATTAAGTTCATTTTTATGTAACAAAACCTAGGGTTGGTAACCTCTTTGATTATGTGTAGGCAAGGACTCGATCTCTTGCCACATATAATGCTTAGAGCTATGTCACTCTAAGTGTTTGCCAAAATGCCTCAAAGAACTTACTGAACTCTAATCTTTGGTCTAAACTTAGGATTGTTAACTTCTTGGATTGTGTGTAGACAAGTCTCCTTGGCCCACCCAATGCTTAGAACCATGGCACTCTATGTGTTTGATAAAATGCCTAAATGAGTTTCTTTCCATTTTCAAACCCCGTTGTATGAGTTAAACTTGATTTTCATGGTTAAATCTTCCGAGTGAGATCAAATGACAATGACTCTCACTTGAGTTATCAAAGAGAAGCATTGAACGACCTAAGTTGTGGGCGGAATGAACCCCTAGACCTTGCCGCTTTTAATTTCTAGTCAATCTTCGTTTCCAATTGAAGTTAGGAGGTAGAGAGAATTTCCATCACTCAAAAGCTGGCCGACTCAAAGCCAAACTAAAGGTTGGCGGTCCTAACGCTAAAATCACTTCGTAAATCAAACCTCCGGCCTAACTCCATTGGCTCTCTGTGGATTCGACCTCGGTCTTCTGAGTATATTACTCTGCAACCGACCTAACCCTACGCTTGGGGCACTCTTTACTACGACACACTTTGGTCGAGCAAGCAAGCACCTTAACCTTGCATGCCGCGGTGTATAGTGACAACGCACTTCAACCTGGGTGGCACCAGTGACACGGCATCAGTACTTCATTGTTCCTTATTTTCGGTTGAACCAGGCATGAGTCGAGAATTTAGCAAATTTTGATTTCTCAAAGTCTCATTAAACTAAGGACTTTGAAATTGATAACGTACATTCGACAGAATGAACGACTCCTCATCGGGTCCAACAAAGTCTTAGACAGCGCAAGACAAACTCAATAGAAAGAATTACCTTAAGCATGCTCCTATGCAAAACAATGTGCATGAGATAGGGAAAGTAGTAACACATAAACAGTTACGGGGGTTAGATGCAAATAGATCTTCCCCGTAGGTGTCTGTCCCATTTTGGAGAGTTCTAGTGCTTTGTATATGCAAAAGCCAGTTTTGGTTTATAACGGGTTCCTCGGACTAAGGCCACAGATATACCTCCCGTCGCCCGCGTAACCGCAGAGCAACAGTCGAACGGTAGAATGACCTATCATCGTCGAAGGTTGTTGGTCATTTGGGGTCCCCAGGCTCCCGTAAATCGTGCCGGATTGGCAAAACAATCTAACGAGGCTTATCCCACATCGATGCAAATGAGAAAGGGTAGAAATTGATTAAGAAGAAGAAGAATCACAAAATCGCAAAATGCATTTTCAAATTTGGCTCACTTTATTTAGTTCATCTTTAGAGGAAACTACGAAAGTGAACAATTGAAAAAGTCCTAGATCAGATTTGCCGAACACGGGGTCCTGTTAAATCACCATTCCAACCTTCAGCAGCGCGAAGCTCACCATTTTGACAGACTTTTAAAGAAATTGTTCGCAAACGTATTAAACTCTAAGTATAGATTAATATCAGTTCGATCTTCCCCAGCAGAGTCGCCACTATGGGCAGCATGCCCTGGGAAAAGGATTCCGTTCCTTTCCTGAAGCAAGGGCCCGAATTGAGGGAGCGCGAGCAGAGATGGCAAGCGCTCGAAATACAGAGTCGCCACTTGGGTTTGAAAGTCCGACACCCAAGGAACCGTACTTCGAAGCACCTGTCGCGCAATTTGATTTGAAAAAGTGAAGAAACCAGTCCGTCATAACCATATCTGGGTTCGGGAGCCAGGTTACGAGAGGGGAAGGGTTTTAAGGCACCCCTTTCGCCTAATCCGGAGACCGGTCTCTACTTAGGCATTTTGTGAAAATATTGCGATTCTTCTTTTATCTTTAATCAATTTTTAGCCAATTAGGGCGGGGAAACAGTTAATCAGGGATTAAAACTATAACACGATTTGCAAGATGTGATTTGAATTTAGCATGGATGGACGGAACGCTGGAAAATGAATGGGATAAAACCCAACACTGTGATCAAATATCAAAACAGTGCTTGGAATGAGTTTGGCACAAATAATGGCCAACTTGTATACATGGATTTACGTGCATGCAAGCCAACCATCGCGCGACAAAGCCATACACTCGTGCGAGTGTTGATGCCTTACCAACATGTTGAATTTGTCCCCTTCTGGCCTCTGGAAGGACCAGTGCACCCCAGGGGGCAAACCAAGCAGTTTATACAGTTATAATGTACAGTTTAAAGGCTGAAAAACCCTACAAATTAACAAAACACTCCATAAATAGTGTGGGAATAAAAACAGAGACCAAAGGCCTAGTTACTCATGCAAGGCCAGCCACTGGTCAGAGACAGACTGACGTGCTCGTATTGCGCTCCTGCGCGCGGTGGTTGCGCTTTGGCACGCGATGGTTGCACCTTGGCACGCACGGGTCTGATTCATTTAACCAGTGTTTGGTTTACATGTTTCTGGGTTCTGTGGCATATCCAAAATGATCACAAAGGTACTCCATAGCAGCAAAAACACATATTGAACTAAGGAAAGCAGTAAATTGGTTATTAGCATGCTTGCAGTGGTCGATGGAAAATAAAGACATAAAACAGCAAGACACCGATCCCCACTCGAACTTGCGCGTGCAACCACAGAGTCGCGCTTGCGAATATGGGTGTGGGCTCCCGCGCCCTTTTCGGTTCGAAGAGTCACCACCCGTATTTTTGAGATGGATCATCCGAGAAACCGAGAACTCGCTTGTAAAAGGCTTTTGGTCTAGCGAAAACGTTGAGATTTTGGGTTCGGGTGCCACGTTACGAATGGGGAAGGTTTTTCTTTAAAAGGCACCCCACTCGCCCGGTAAAACCGGTCTCTACTTATGTTTTCAAAAAGGAGAAATATCGAATATCATTTGGAATATCAAGCTCTTTAATAAAAGCAAATAGCGGGGAAGGGACATGGGGAATATATCACATTGACGTCCATGTTGTGCTGCTTGTACAGTAGTGATAAGATGGTGTGAGCAGATAAAATAAATAGAATTCAGCAAACGGTCTGGACCTCAATCATACTGTTCAAGGCGCACGCGGCACCTCACCATGCCGTGCGTGATGGCTTTCCTGCTGTCAGACTGTTACAAGCTTTTAAAACATCATCCAGCTTGTTACTTTCTCCACACATCTTTTGGAAAACTCATCAGAAACCTCACGACAATCAGATCATCCCGAGGATACCATTATTTTCTCGAAACATGACTTTAAAACAGTTTTCAACGTATTTGATCATTCGGGATGATCTAGAAAACCTTTTTAAAGAGCCAAAACATGGCTTGTAGATATGGTCTTGTTTCAAAAGCAACAGAAATAGTAAACAGCAGATGCAGACAACCACAGCAGAGGAAAGCTCAGATCCAGACAGCCTGCCTATGATAATACCAGCATATAAAGGTGCCGTGCGCTGATGGTCAAGGTGTCGCACGCTTGGTCATTTAGCCGCGCGGTTCCCCAACCTCAGCATAGTGCTGGCTTTATTTTATGAAAATGAGTTTTAATTCAGAATCTAACCAAAAAGGATTAGATCTGATGACAGAAAAGTCCCCTCAGGACCAGAACTGAGTCAAGTCCAAGGAAACTTATTTTTACCTTTGGTGTTGAGCTTGAGCAAGGATCGTTGATGCAAAAAAGAGGATGGATCGTCATGGATGTAGATAGAGGAGGTTGAATGAGACTAAGGGAGTATGGGTGTGAGAGAACGTAGGTATTTTGAGGGATGGGGCTTTGAAGTTAATGAGAGATCAACTTCAATGATGAGAAGGGAGTGAGTGAAAGTACTTAAAGAATGTCTTTCGGGAATGACATTCTTTAAGACTTGGAAATGGAAATGGAAATGGGAAAGTGGGTGTGGAAACTAGAGAGAGAAAGCTTATGGAGTAAGAATACCCAAAAGGAAAGAGAGCCAAAAAAAAGACCAAAAGGGGACCCATTTCCCTTGAGTGGAGGGGTTAATTTATAGGCAAAAGGCCAAGGATTTTGAATTTCAAATAGTGGAGGTATTTTCTGGGCGGGCCAGAAGTGCACTTTCGGCTGAGCCATTCATTAGCTATGACTCAAACTGGCGTGGCCGACAGCTTTCTGAGCCAGTCAGAACTTTTTTCAAGGTGCCGTACGGTACAGGTTGGTCGCACACGGCCCCTTGAATTTCAACCTGCCGTGCGCAGCAGTGCCATTCCGCACGGTATCTCCTGTTTCGATCCAGGGGCTTTTGGGCTTTATCTGGGCTTATCTGGCTTTTCAGGTTTTTTTGGGTTTTGGGGTTTTTTAGTTTATATGGGCTTAGGGAAATCCTTTTTCAAGCTCACAAAGGTATTGTTTCCTTTATTTCATCATCGGGGCGGAAAAAGACTCTCCGAGGTTCGGATTGGGGTGTCTACAGTAGTCCCTCTTTAATGTAACTCGGATACCATTGGTTGGTACGAGTGACGCTTAAAGAATAGGCATCCCAATCTGTTGCTCTAGTGCCTTTGAACAGAGACAAAACGAAAAATGCAAATATTTAACAATGATGGTCGCGCTCGGGGAGCTACCTACGTACCCCGCTGTAGAGATCAGACCAGCGTAGTTCGATTGGGATAGCGAAATGCAAAAAAAAAAAAAAAGTCCCGGGGGACAAAAATCGTGCAGAGACAACAATGGAGTGCTTGCGGCGCCGTGTGTCATGCAAATATTGTGAAAAACTTGAGACGAGCCCTCGGGAGGCAAAAATTGAGACGAGCCCTCGGGAGGCGATAATCGAGACGAGCCCTCGGGAGGCGAAAATCGAGGCGAGCAGAGACTTTAGGTCGGTTAGACCGTAGCTCGAGAAAAGAAGAGGCTTTAGGTCGATTAGATCGTAGCTCGAGAGGCAAAGAGACTTTAGGTCTGTTAGACCGTAGCTCGAGAGACAAAGAGGCTTTAGGTCGGTTAGACCGTAGCTCGAGAGGCGAAGAGACTTTAGGTCGGAACGGTGATGGTAAATTACGTCGAGTCCTGGAGGACGGATTTTGTGAGTTACGGTGGATTTTCAGGGGACGCAAAATCCTGCGAGTCCCGGGAGATAAGAATCAAATGGTGCAATAATCAATGCACAACATTCTAAGAGATTATGCCTGCAAAACGGCTGAAAATTGAGTTTCCAAGAGGATTTTGGTGGCTAAGTGGATCAATTTCCGAGAAAGCATTTAATCTTCTGGAGTCAAGGTGCCGTGCGGGCCATGGTCGCGGCGCACGGTACCTCATTTTCCCAGGCACCCCTTTGATTTTCGAGAACAGTTGACAAGCTTTAAGGGTGCCATTACTTCGGGCGTGCCCCTTCGATGGCTGGAACGGCTTTATAAGAATGGTAGTGCCTCATTCCATGCACCACCAACAAATTCTCTCAAGTCCTTCTACATTCCTCTCCTCTTTCTAAAAAAAACAGGTTGTCTTCGAGATTTTGGGATGGACAACAGCCGCCTAGCAGCCCGCGTCGAGGCTTTGGAGGCCGAGATGGCCTACTATCGAGGCGAGATTGTAGAATTAAACACCCAGATCGCGAGGCTCATCACGACCATCCGTTCCCTCCGCCGTGCCATGTCCAATCTTCAGGACTTTTGCTTCAATCAGTTGGATGACAAGGACGACCCGGAGCGTGCGTCAAGGGAGGACTCAGAGGAGACGGCGGAGAACTCCGAGGGCAACCTGAACGAGTCGGATGGCCGCTCGGACGGGGCGAATGACGCTTCGGATGGCGGGAGCAATTGAGGAGGAAAGAGGAGGAGAAGGAGTAGAAGAAGAAGAAGAAAAAGAAAGGGCAGTAGGCCCGTTTTCTATTTTTCTTTTTGTTTGTCTTTTCCTTTTCTTTTTTTTTTTTGAAAAAAAAAATGTAATGTCAAGATCCCTGGGGGAAACCCCAGGTCTTTTATTAATGAAAAGTCCCTTGCTCCTTCTTCTTACTTGCATTCAAACTCCTAATCTCATACGAACTTTGGATGAATCGGACATAGTCTGCCACGAACTGTTTTCAGAAATCAGAACTATCGAAATAACCCAACGTGCCGTACGTAGCTAGTTTAGGCGCACACGGTACCTTAAACTGAAAGTACTGCATTCCCATTCAACGTGCCGTGCACCCCGTCCAAGGGTGTCGTGCGATTCCTGAGGCTGTGAACCCGGTTCAAAGTTTGCCTCCAAGCGAACCGGTTTGGGGGATTATATATAAATACGCGAGGTGTACACAGTACACCTCGCACGTTCGAATTTCCCTCTCATCTCTCCCGATCATCTCTCTCTCTCGTTATTCTCTCTCTCCCTCCCTCGACTACTCTCTCTCTCTCTCTCTCTCTCGACTGCTCTCCCTCTCGACTGCTCTCTCCCTTTCTTTCTCTTATATCACGATTATGGAGCCAAGTGATACACCCGGCGACGATACACCACTCCGGGTTGAGGTTACACCATTTCCCATTCCTCCGGGGGATGATACGACGGTTGGGGGCATACCGGAGACCTCAGCGATTTCGGTACAGTCGGCATTGGCCGAAGGGGCCATAGCCGAGGCTGCCGTGGTGGGCGGCAGTGGTGGTGGCGATGGTGGCAGTGTAGTGTTGGCCGGGTACGGCCTGAAGATGGAAACTCCAGGTGCAGTGGAGTCGAGGGGCGGTGCTAAGGCCTCGAGCCAATCGGAGGCAGTGGCCGGTGTGGAGGAGAGGACCACGGAGGGTCCCGGCGGTGGAGGTTTAGACCAGGCAGCGGAAGAGACAGAGGTCTCTCCTGTGAGAGAGCCTCGGGCCAACTTGGGGAAGGCCCCCACGTTGAGGACGAGCCGGTGGTGGAGGATACGCCGCCCATGTTCGTGGGCAGCGGCGCAGGTGCGGGGTCGTAACGCCATATAGGCATGGGTGACTACTTAGTGACAGCGTCCATGGAGGATGTACTGGAGGTAGTGCTGGGGTTTCCTGGGTTGGCGGAGGCTTTACTCGCGTCCCGCGAGGCGGAGCTACGGGCCGAGCTTGGGACTAGGAGTGCTAGGGAGCCAGAGGCTGCGGAGAGGCGAGTTGACGAGGAGGCCGGAGAGGTGATGGTTCCTCGTAGCAGTGTGGTTGACGAGGCGAGGCTAGCCTTACAGGGGCGAGGGGCCTATGATGAGGCGACCTTCGTGCCCTTTCAGCACATGGTGGTGCCTTCGCTTTTCGACCCTTACGCACCGAGGAGGCCCACGTACGACGAGGCTTTAGTTTTGAGGGACCCTCAGCAGCACATTTCCTTACTGCGAGACGAGTTATACTTTGAATTTCTGCATTTCAAATTCCAATGCATTGTATTTCCCTTTCTTTGCATCTAAGTATACCACTTGTATCACATGTCACGCCTGTTTATTAAATATTGCTGATTTGCTGCAACAGGCGATCTCGCTCTCGTGCTACGGAGGTTCGGCGGATGTGCCAACATTCTGGGAAAGGCTGCCCGGGGCTGTACAGGAGATAGTGAGGCAGGCAGGCTTCGGGGAGTTTGTCGGGGTGCTGGCGAGGGGTGTGTGCAATGACCGCCCAGTGGTGAGGGCCCTGGCTGAGAGGTGGTGGGATACGATGAATACCCTCCATTTCTCCTTCGGCGAGCTGACTGTGACGCCGTTGGACTTCGCGGCGATCACTGGTCTCAGGGTCAGAAGTGACCCCATCCCTTTTGACGCTGCCACAGGGAGGCAGGCGGCGTTCCAGCGGGAGATGCTGGGGTACAAGCTGAGGGCAGAGACAGATGACGCCAAGTACGCCCAGCTACTCAGGTTCTGGACAGAGAGGCTTCCGACTGACAGGGTGGAGGAGGAGCAGATGGCGAGGTGCTTTCTGTTGTACTTACTTGGTGCGTCCCTGTTTCCCAACAGGCGTAACCGAGTACACCTTTCACTTCTCCCGGCCTTGAGGGACGTCGGGGAGATTGCCCGTTTCGACTGGGGACGTGCTACGCCTTCATGGGGTCTCTTTCCCGCGGGGCAAGAGTGGGCCTCGGTGGCTATTGGAGGGTGTGGGAGGTATATCTCATTTCCTTTCTTTTGAATAGTCAGCTTTTCATTCGTATTCATTCAATAAATATCTTGTGCTAACTTTCAATGCCTTGAATTGCAGCTTTGGACGTACGAGGTGATAGGGATGTACCCTCCCGAGACCACGTGCCCTGACGACAAGATACTCCCTCGGGCCTTGAGCTGGTCAAAGGAGTACAAGGGCGTGAAGAAGGGTAGGGGCAAACTGGATGCCTTCCGCCTTTACTTGGACGAGTTGCGTCCTGATTAGGTACTAAGGCATTTCCATATTTGTTTCACGGCTTTCCTATTTATTGCCCACATAATGACATTGCTCATTTCTGACGACAGGTCCGCTGGCGGGCGTGGGACCGCTTTGAAATCCAGCGGGAGAGTGCTTCTCGAGTCCCCTTACGGCTGGCAGTGGTACTTGGGTGACCGAGTGTTACGTCAGTCGCTGAGGCTGGATGCTTTTAGAGTCCCTGGGCCGCTTCCTGTTCTGGTGCAGAGGACTGCCCAGCACACGAGGAGAGAGGTCGAGCAGTTCACACGGCCAGACCTCGAGTTGGAGCCGTTCTTCCAGGCGGGCGCCAGTCTTGCTGCTGACTATGTGGAGTACCGTGCTCGGTACTTGATGCCGAGTCTGGGGATACGCGCTGCTTGGGAAGCGGCGCAGGCGGAACGAGGCGGCGTTGGAGGAAGAAGGAGACAAGATGGAGGTAGAAGAGGTGGAGGCCGCGGAGACGGAGGTCGCAGCGAGGGTGCGAGCCCGAGTGGTACTAGCCTCCCTGCCCTTTCTTGGACAGTGGACGTGACGACCCCTCAGGGAGCCCCTGGCGTAGTCATGGTGCCACGCCCTCCAGCCGAGGCTCCAGAGTTCCTTGCTCAGGTATAACGTGCTTTTCCTTTTTTCGTAAATTCGCTCGCTTTTGCATGTTCTAATCAACTTCTTCATTGCAGGCTCCTCCAGGGTACGTGAAGGAGATGGCGGAGGCCATGATGGGTCTGGAACAGCTGGTGAGGCAGTACGCCATGGGCCACCCTCCGGAGGTGTTGTCTCGCCCTGGCAGGACGATGGTACACTCTTGAACCTTAGTTATTTACTTTACTCTATTGCTTATATCATGATTGTGATGCAAATATAATATGGATGATATACCATTGTAGGCTAGAGAAGGGGCTTCACTAGATTTATAGCGAAAGTCTGTCCGTTTTCCAGCATGACAGATCTCTTTTACCGGCTCACGGGACGAGCCGCCATCGAAGAGGGCGCGGCACTCAGCAGGGACCGAGGATGAGCCTATTGACGTCTCTGAGGATGAGACTGAGGAGCCTACAGACATTGACCTCGAGGCCACCTCCGGAGCCACCATGCCCAGAGCGACTGGTACTCGAGAGGTGAGCAGCTCCCAGGCGGACGAGGAGGTCTCTGAGGAGGACGAGGAGGAGGGCGGGGACGGGGATGACGAGAGTTGAGCTCCTCTTTTGTTTTGTTCTTTTAATGGAGCCTGCGTGCTTCCTTTGTAGGGCGCCTGTTTGCCTTTGGTAGGTAGGATTTTGATCATCGGGCCATTATGCCCCTTTTGTATTTCGACTTATGGATGCTTTTTGGATTTATATACAGAGATCCATTCTTTCATTGTCTAAGCCATTCAACCTTCTTTTGTTTACATGAAGAAAACTGAATAACTAAAACATTGACTGGAACGTGCAACTAACCGTTGATTCAAGATTTTGATATGAATGTGAGGTTCGCGATGAGTGACACATTGACAATGGAATAGAACTCAAATAAAGCAATTAGGTAAACCTTTGTAAAATTGACTCCGCATATGAGAATTTACATAGACACCTTCGTAACCGACTTCGGACACGAATATGAGATGACGACGACCTTTAAATCTTGATATGAGACTCGAAAATTCCACTTTGCTTTTGGAATATACTTGAAGAGTAGGAAAATGTTGACTTTAACATGTGACGTTCCCGAATTTTGACTTGGGACACGAACCGGAACTCGGACTAAGTCACTTTTGACCACCATGACCCGTGGGACTTGGAAAAATAACTTGGAAAGACTTGAAACGGACTTTGATACCTTGACATCGCTTAAGAAACGGATTTTTATCGAGTTTTTATATCACAACGACGAATCCCGGGAGTTGTCTCGAAACGAAACATTCTTGAAGTTCCAAATACCCCGTTAGAGTGTGCTTTGGTGGTTGCTGGTGCTTCATAATGCCCTAATTCCATTTTGATGTTCATCTGTCAAAACTACAGAAATGCAGAGTCAAGGTGCCGCGCGGATGAGCCAGGATGCCGCGCAGGGTATGATCCGTCACACGGTACCTCAAACACTATGCTGTGGGGTTTCTCTTGTTTCACTATGCTATGCGACGCGTCGCGCGGCACCTTTCCTGATAGATTCCAGTTTTGCTGTTTCCCAAGGCAGATTGCTCGGGGGTTGAGGTTTGACCCCTGCAATGGCATTTCTGGACCAGTGCATGTCTGTTTTGAACCTTTTAGAATTTGACCAAGCTTTTCCCCATGTAGAACTCATGGAAAACATGCACTTTTGAAACCCAAGGCTCTTTGAAAGTTGAAGTTGTCCCCTCTACCATTCCTATAAATTCAAGCTCCTTCGTACCACATTCTCCTCATCTCATTCAACTCTTATCTTCTTTCCTTACTCCTTGAAATGGCTCTTTCCCTCACCGGTTTGCTCCGTCCATGGTTGGCTTCCATGGAAGGCGTTGATTGGCTCAACTTCCGGGCCCACGGTCTCTATTCCATGCAATACCTCCGCAACATTCGTCTTCGTCCCGAGCTTTTGAGGGTAGCCGTGAGTTTCTGGGATCCAGAGGTTCATGTGTTTCGCTTCGGCGATCAAGAACTCTGTCCTACTGTCAAGGAGTTCCGCGCGTACCTTGGGGTTTTGGTTCAGGGGAGGTCATCATTCCTCCTGTGCGCGAGAGCGCTTACAGGGTTCTGGCTGCGGCCCTTGGGTTGGGGGATGGCGCTGCCCGCTACCTGGTTAGGGATGGCCATCTCAATGTTATGCGGCTTATCGAGCTGTTTTCTCCTCCCGGCGATCTTGCAGACATGGCCCATCAGACTCGACGCATGACTGCTCTCTGCATGTGTTTGCTTGCAGCCTACCTGTCGGTCCCCTCTACCGGTCATGCTAGCTCGGCATTGGTCAGCGTTGCTACTCAGGTTGAGGCCCGAAAGGACATGGTTCCGATGGTTTTGGCCGAGACTCTGATAGGTTTGGACAAGGTTCGCTTTGGAGAGACCAAGACTTTTGGGGGTAGTCCTCTCCTCCTACAGGTTGGCTTCTCACTCAGCTCTCCTTTTTCGGGTTCATCTCACGTTCTCATTTTACCTCAACACTCGGCAAGGTTACTTTCTCAGCGATGTTTCGAGTTTGCGGACAGGAGCAGAGCCGAGTGGGTTGACTTTCTGAGGCGGCGGCGAGCTGAGACCATTTCTTGGAGGTGTCGGTGGCTGGATCTTCCTCCTATGACAGTGCACTATATGGGCCCTCAGTGGGTCGGTCTTGCTGGTTTGGGAGCCTTCACCTTCTACATTCCTTACCGTATCCAGCGACAGCTAGGTTTGAGGCAGGAAGCCCCTGCAGAGGTTCTCGTGGACGTGGTCCTACCTCTTTTCAGCCATTCAGTTCTTTGTCATTATCAGTACTTCTAGAGGACGCGCGAGGTGACCGATGCATATCCCTACCCTTCTGTGGCGATACGCTGAAGTTACCGAGGGTGGCTTAGAATGGACATTGCTGCGAGGGCTGGAGCTTAAGGAAACTGACTCAATCCTACGACCCCGACCATTGAATAAATTGTGGACCCATTTTCGTCATGTCGTACTTCTTTTTATTTTGAAAGCTTTGCTCAACCTCATGTAGTTGAAGTAATCGCATTAATAAAAACGAGTTTTGGAGGGTTTCCCCCTCCTTGACTTTTGTTCTTCAAGCCTTCTCAACCTGGATTTTTATTTTGATAGATTGTGACCGGGTCTCGGTGTGAGATTGCCTACGTATTCTCCTGGCGAAGGAATCAGGTCATGACGTAGTTCAGGGTAGGGTTCGCTCGGATTTTGACACTCTCCTTTTGCGCTCTAACTTTTGCCTAGAACCGCCCTTTCGGGTTTTCGGTCTAGCGAGCTCATTTATTTCATGCCTTAACTTTTGCTTAGGATGCCCTGACGGGTTTTCATCCTAGCAGGCTTTTGCTCTAATTTTTGCCTAGGACTGCCCGCCCTTGCGATTTTCAGCCTAGCGAGCTTCTCTCAGGGGTAATAGCGCTTGAGTTGATCCAAGTTTACCAAGGTTGAGAATTCGTTTCCATCCAAGTCGATGAGCTGTGTGGCTCCTCCGGATAGGATAGTTTTGATGATGTATGGTCCGGAACACTTTGGTCTAAACTTTCCTCGCGGGTCGTAAACTAGAGCCCGAATTTCCTTCAAAACCATGTCACCCTCTGCCAAATCCCTGGGTTTCGCTTTCTTGTTAAATGCCCGGGCAATCCTTCATTGATACCCTTGAATATGGTAAAGAGCCCTTAACCGACGCTCATCAAACAGCATAAGTTCTTCGAATCGATTACTCAACCATTCCGTCTCTTGGACTTTACACTCAATCATAGTCCGAAGAGATGGGACTTCCAACTCGATGGGGAGCACTGCTTCCATTCCATAAACCAAAGAGTAGGGGGTTGCTCCGGTTGGTGTTCGCACAGATGTGCGATACCCCCATAAAGCTAGAGGTAGTTGTTCATGCCAGTCCCTTGCGGATTGAATAGTCTTCTCCAGAATGGATTTGATTGTTTTATTGGCTGCTTCCACAACGCCATTGGTATGCGGCCGGTAAGTTGTTGACTTGTGCACCTGAATTTGGAACTCATCCAATACTTTCCGGGCTCGTCCTTTAAAATGAACCCATTATCATATACAAAAGCTTGGGGGACTCCGTACCGGTACATGACGTTTTGCTTGATAAAGTGCGCAACTAAAATGAACTTGTGACCGTTGGAGGCTGCTGGTACTATTCTTCCGATGACGTCGATTCCCCATGTCGAGAAAGGCCATGGCGTGGTCATTTGTTGTAATTCGTGTGGCGGAACATGCGTGAGGTTGGCATGAATTTGACGTTTTCGGCACTTTCGCACATATTCCACACATTCCGTTTCCATTGTGGACTAGAAGTATCCTTGCCTGAGGATTTTCTTGGCGAGCATTATGACATTCATGTGAGGGCCACAGACACCTTCTTGAACTTCTTCCATTACCCTTTTCGCATCTTCTCCATGGATGCACAGCTTGTGCGTGCCACAGTGGGATCTTCGGTATAAGTTTCCTCCACAGATAATGTACTGTGCAGCCATCCTTTGAAGAGCGATTCGGTCCTTCTTGCTTGCTCCCATGGGGTACTCTCGTCTCTTTACATATCTCCAAATATCAAAGTACCATGGGTGGCCATCGTTGGGCTCGTCAACCACCATGACTTGCTGGTGTACTGGAGTATCCCACTACAAGAAAATGTGGCATTAACGGCATTTTTCTTATCGGCATGTGTTAAATGCCACTAATACTAGTTATTCCCGGCATTAACAGTAATGTCGGAAAATATTATCCTTAAACGGCATTAGTAATTAAATGCTGGTAAAAATTACTCAATAACGACATTATTACAACAAATGCCGGTAAAAATTACTCAAAAACGACATTATTGCAACAAATGCCGATTTTAGTTTCGTCATGGGCGCCAATATTACCACGATCACGCGTAATTTATTCCCTCCCCTCCTAAAACGACGTCGTTTAGCACTTACCCCAAATCAAAACCCCAAAAACGGAAGAACGCAAATCAAAAACGGAAGAACCCAAATCAAAATCCCCATATTAGATCGATCTCTCTGCAAACAAAATTCCTCATCTTCACAGCATGATATCTCACATACCAATCGCGAGACGAGCGACATTGGCGATTACCTTAGTGGGCAAATCCCATCGCCAACCGTGAGTCTTTCACTCTCTCTCTCTCTCTTTCTGTGCCTGATTTCAACCACAAATTAGGGCTTCTGAGTTTAGCTCCAATTTCATCTGCTGAGCTAATTCTTCAATCTGCCACTGGTGATTGATTGCTGGGATTGGGTGTTTTGGGTTTTATAAAGAACTAATCGGATTTGTTTGGGGCTTCACTGCCGGTCGGACGGCGACAAGTTTGGTGGTCGACTCCACAGGTCAGTCACTCAAGGGGCCTCACCTAGGCTTCTCTGTTCTTCTCTCCGCAGAACAGTAAGTGCCCTCCCTGCCCTTGTTCGGGTTTGACATTATGGGTAAACAAAAATCGGCTAAGATATCTCACGTACCATCACAGGCTAAGGTTGCGCTGAAGATGTCGAAGATTTAGAAGAACGAATATGTCGAGTTACACGGATTGAAATTGTTTTCTTACAGTTCCTCCACCGACCTGTAGTACAGAAGGAATAGCTGTGACGCGGTCGGTCGCCAAGCCCGTCCCCTCCTCCCATCTTTTTTGTGACGTAACCTCGTTGAGCTTTGGACGACCTCTTCTCATCATCTGTTGCGAGGCTTAGGAAGCAGAGGTACAATATTTAGAGCTCTGAGTTGATCTGCGTTCTGGGTTTGAACTTCTTATCCCCTCTCTCTATTTAGAGTTTTGAGTTTACAAAATTTCTTCATTTGTTCACCTTTGAACCTTGATCTCGTCTCTCTGTTTAGGGTTTCAGAATTGCATGCTTATGTTCCAAAATTGATGTACTGCTTGTGTTCGATTTCTGCCATTTTAGATTGCGGGATTTGCTAAGCTGTTGGTTTTGATTTTGTGTATAGATGTTGTAGTTGATGGTACATGAAACTTTATTTATTTATTTTTTTGGCCAAAATTAATGGAGTCCATCTCGATTTTGTGTATAGATAGATGTGGGTCTTTCAAAGAGGCATATAAACTATCTGTTGAAATGTATGTTAAGAGAGTGAACACAGTGATCATATGGTTGAAGTTTTGTTAGTATAATAATCCATTAAGCTATGGAGATGCTGCGGACCTGCGGTAACAGTTATTCCTTTCCAATTAATTTTAGAAGAAAAAAAAAAGACAAAATGAAGCTCAATAGCTTGGTCAATAGCTCCGTATTGTAACCCTGTAGGTTGACTTAGCGGAAGCACAATATATGATTGTGGTTATAGGAATTACAAAATAAACAAAGACTCCCTTTTGGTATTTGCAGTTGTAATCTCTATTTGCTTACTTGTATATGACGCTTGCTCTGAATTGGGAGGATCCCAAATTTCAAATTTTTGTAGATGATCGAAGAACATTTAATTGTAGTAGGAAAACATTAGTTACTGTGATCTTTATGGCATTTACTTTGCTATCTTCTACGTGCATCGCACGTACCTCTTTGCTAGTACTTATAGATGGATCAATAAGAGGAAGAAGAAAGAGACAATGAACTCTTGAAGAAAATACTAGAGTGAGCTATCACCTGCAAAATCATTCATTCAACTATACTCTTATCTTAATATCTATACATTTGTGCGAGAGTTCTTATTTAATTTGATCTTCCTTGTAAAATGGATTGTACACCCTTGTTTGTACTCTTATATGAGAGATTATCTTTTTGTGAGTTGATTTGGAGAGAAAATCACTTGAAGTTAGGTGTTACTAGCACCGGAGTGAAAACTAGTTGGGTTAGTATTCATTTTCTTCTATAACTCATCAAGTTGGCATGGTACTCGTTACTTAAGAAGTACAGACATGCTTATTAGCCTTAGATATCCATGTCCGTCTTTTGTCAAACACGGACACAACACAATACTCTCCATGCTGATGTTGGACACATCTGAATATATTATTTCATTTGAATTTTTCCCTTAAATTTTTCCCTTAAAAAAACTTGATAGAAATAATGTATTCGGCTTTTAGAAATCTATGGGTCATGCAATTTCGAGTTGTACCATTTTCACAAAACCGATAAATAAGGGTTGGAAAACCGCCACAACGATTTGATTATAAACTCCTCAAAGGAAGCTACTGATGGGTTCTCGGATTTAAATTTCTTGGCAGAAGGTGGGTTTGGAACAGCTCATAGAGGGGTCTTGAGGGATGGTCAGGTGGTTGCAGTGAAGCAGTTGAAATCGATTGGTTCAAAGGGAGATACTGATTTCTGCAGGGAAGTGAGGGTTCTGAGCTGTGCACAACATATGAATGTTGTGTTACTTATTGGGTTTTGTGTCGAGGGAAAAAATCAGACTTTTAGTTTACGAGTATGTATGCAATGGCTCCTTGGACTTCCATTTACACGGTATAGTTTAATTCCTTCCATTTTCTTTCCCCCTACATTTACGCACCTCATTCCTTAGCCCATACTCTGATTTTTACTGCACGTCGGCCAATGTTTGTTTGTTTAATACGATAATATGCAATTGACTAGCCGTGCCTGTAAGTGCAGGAAAACGAAAGAGCCTTTGAACTACGCCGAACCGTAACGGCTACTTCGGACCCCTCGCCGGAACCCTAGCTCACTGCCGGAGTTGAACCTGTAAAACAGACAAAGGGTGAGCGCACCTTTGCCTTCTCGTGGCAAAGACCCTCCGATGCCAAAGTTAGTATCTCGTACTAGTGAAAAACCCTAATTCTCAATAGGTATTGGAACATATAGCCAAGAATTGCGTACCTTTACCTCTAGGTTTACCTCATACTTATAGATCCACATGTGCTTGCTGTCCAGGCCATCTCGTTGCCCTAACTTTCCTTTCTCGTATAGGGAATCCAGAATATCAGGGATTCTCATTCCCTTAACTACATATTTCCATATACACCATTTAGGAATCTCTTCCTTAATTGGCCGTTCACCCCATTCCCGTTGGGTATCTTCTCCAGATCTCGTTTCCTTATTGGGTATTACCATTTCTGGACCCCTCTGGAGCATCTCCTGGCACCTCCTTCAGAATGCTGCTCCTGTTCGGCCCTCTCGTTGCCAAACAGCCTATCTGGACCAATGATCTCTCATATCATTGGCCCTTTTACCATGCGACCGGTCCAATCAACTTCCCTTGCTCTTTGGACCATACCCCTGGTCAGGTATCTTGGACCTGGGACCTCTCGTGTCTCCGGTCCTTATTGCCGTTCACCGTACTGCACGGCGGATGCTCCGATTATGTTTACTCCTGGGCCCCACGTACCACGTGTTCGGGCCTCTTTTGTCCCTGTTCGGGATTACCTCCTTACAATGGCTCCCCAGTTTTACTCGTTATGTTTCTCTTAATATGACAAGCAAAGCTTTCGAATACCGAGCAAAGTTCTATGACACCGAGCAAGGTTCTCGTCCTTTGCTCCTGCACCATGTTTCTCGTACTTGGGGCAAACTTCATCATTAGTCCAGGCTAAACGTCTCATCGTTTGGTCTGGGCAGGCTTTTCCAGCTATCGCCTTTACACGCGGCATGCTCTGTACTGCCCGCATTAAATGTGAGCAGACGTTTCGGGGAACGGAATGCCCAAACGGCGTCTGGGGTGACGTTTCTCATACGCCACCCCATCTGTTAGGGTATAATTGGATTTTCGACCAATATTCAAAACTACTCTCTCTCTAAGTTCCCTCTGCAGAAAGAAGGTTCGCTCATACCCGCCATTGAAGCTCTGTTCAAGGTCTTCTTCTCTTCCGATATTAGGGTTCTCGTCCACTAATTCGTAAGTCTTTACTCCCCCTTTCTCTCCACTTCTCTCTTAAGTCTAGGGTTATCTCGTTCGATTTAGGGTCTCTGTCTCTCACTTAGATAGCCCACACCCACCTTTCTCGTTATGGGTAGGTTTCGTAGGCATTGTGATACCCCCCAAACGATGGCAAATTTCAAATCTCGCTATGAGATTCCTGACAACGTGGCCACTGCACTGGCCCCTGAGAATGCCATCCGCGAGTGTTTTGACAACGACACTCTGCACATCCCTGTCGTCGCCGTCGTCGAGGGCGGCGTTAGGTTTCCTTTGGCACCGTTACTCCGCCAGGTTCTAGCCCACTACAGACTGTCCCCAATGCAAGTCTCCGCCAATTTCTTTAGGGTCGTCATGGGTATCAATCCCCTTAATCAAATGCTGGGCACATCCCTGGGTTTGCACGATATTCATCACTTAGATAGCATTTCACAAACCAAGGACGCCTTGACCTATTATCTTAAAAGTAGGGACTCCAGAAAAAGGCTCGTGCTTGAACTGCCTGACTCTGCCAGAGGAGACGATGACGACTTCCTCATCGTCACAGGGAATTTTGAGCCCAGAGACGAGGACAGTAGAGTCATCGGCTTTCATGCGCCCCACATATTTGGCACCCCTCGTTAGTTCTTTTTCTCGTAGAACTCTTTCTGCCGAGCAATATTTCGTATTGCATTCTTCATTCGTTGGCTTTCCTTTTGCAGCCACAAACGTCAACTAGGGGCATGCCATCATCACCCCTCAGGTTCACGTCACTGATATCAACCGTACACTTGCTTTCAACGGGCAAGGCACGTGTCTGGTGGGCCGAGCAAGAGCAGCACAGATTCTCTTGAGCTACCGGGCCTCATACGACGAATTTATTGATCGGCGCATCCGAGCAGCCGACGCCCCTGTCATCCCAGATCCTCCCGTTTAACAACCCGAGCAACAAGAAGAAAGGCGTTCTCGGACCCCTCCGCTTCCCAACGAGTCCATCCAGCTCGCCGAAGAGGCATCCAGATCCTTGAGTGGATATTCTCCATCTCCCCCTCCTCAAGAAATGGATCAGCCGATTAATCTCAGCAACCTACTCACCATCTCCGGAGCTGGCCGCGGAAGAGGCCGTGGCGCATCTCGTGGCCGCGGACGGTCTCAGAGCCCGGCACCTTCTCATGGTCGCCGAGGAGCACCCCAGCCAGACGTCCCTCCAGGCTTCTCCCCCGAGGAGATCGAAGCCAGCCACAGGGATAAATGGCATCGGCTGGGAACTTCCTCGACCGAACAGCCCCCTTCTCAACTCACAGCACCTCCAACCCCCCTTTGGGCTCCCCAATTTACTCACGGCGGACGGCCAATCACCGTCCGTGACAGAGTTAAGTCTGAGGGGACAGCTCTTGCCCTTTCCCAGGCATTCATGCTCCCTTGGGATATGCAAAAGGTGATAGCCAGCTCCCTGGACAACCTCCTCGGCTTGTTCATGAGCCACATTGCTAAGGTATGGCTACCAGTTTTTAATGAAAACGTAAATCATGTATCTTCATCTTTGCCTAATGCTACTTTTGTTCTCTATCCCTTTTGTAAAACCTTCAGGCAATGCAGAAGATGGTAGCCATGGCACAAAAGCTCGGCCAATCTGAGCCTCAACGTGCCAGGCTTGCCAGTGAAAATGCCAAACTCCAAAACACTATCGTCAGGCTGGAAAGAGAGAGAAATCAAGCTCGTGGGACGGTGGATGAGCTGAGGGGTAAGCTAGAAGGCGCTGAAGACAGTCTGAGCCAAACTCTCACAGAGCTGGAGATGAGCAAAAATGAAGCCAAGGCTGCCTACCAGCAGGGCTACAATGAGGGGATTCGCGTGGCCACCGAGAGCTACACGGACCAAATGCCCGGGATCCAGGACCAAGTCTTTGAAGTTGGCTGGCTGGCCTGCCTCAAAAAGTCTGGTGCAGCAGAATCCTCTCCTCTCTGGACAGAGATTGGCCTTCCGAGCACCCAGGTCGTTGCCGAGGAGCAGGAAGAGATCGTGGAAGAGGAAGATAGCCTTGACAGGGAGCTTAATGCCAACGTCCCCAAACAACTGAATGCTAGTGTTGACCATACTGGAGAAGTGACCGATCCTGGCCAAAAGGAAGCCAGTGGCGGTCCGTCCGAACCAAGCACTCTGCGAACGGTGCGACTGCTCCAGCCTCTGCAACTGCTCCAGCCTCTGCAACTGCTCCAACCTCTCCTATCATCCAGGACTTGACAATTGAAGAGTAAGTTGGTTTTTCTTTCTCTTGATCGCGACATTTGGAACTTTTGAATTAACTTTTGCTGGCCCTGCGTGGCCATTGGCATTGCCCTGTGTGGCACCTGATATATTTCTATACACTTTAACTTTGTCAGTTCTGGCCCTTCGTGGCCTTTTGACCGCTTCTGGTGGCCCTGTTTAAACTTTTTAGTTTTGCCTGGCCCTTCGTGGCATGAATATGTTTGGCTGGCCCTTCGTGGCCTTTCTTTAATACAGGTGGCCGTCCCATGTCCGGTATTTTACATGCTAAGTGTCTTCGTACTTAGCTTCATGCATATCCACGTATGCTCCCCAGATATCAGTGGGTATGCCAAAGATTCAACCGTATTGGCATTTATATCATTGCAGGTTTCTCGTACCTTAGAATAATGTTTACTGCACTCGTAGCTTGCTTACCAATACATGTACTCGTACATATTCAGGATCTGCTCGTTCCCGAGCAAGCTGTTGAGCTTATTCGTATCTGGAAACAGTGTGCATAGTCACGTATGCACTCTGGGTGTATTCGTACCCGAGCAAAGTTGTCAAGTATATTCATACTTGAGAAAATTCTGGGTGTATTCGTACCCGAGCAAATAGTCAAGTATATTTGTACTTGGCAAAATTCTGGGTGTATTCGTACCCGAGCAAACAGTCAAGTATATTCGTACTTAGCGGTATCCCAAACATATTATACCCGAGCAGACAGTCAAGTATATTCGTACTTGGCAAAATTTGAAACATTCGAAATTTCATTTAGTTACCCTATACCTCTGCTCCCCAATACGAAGTGAGGACTAACGACATAGCTTGACTTCGTATTTAAAGCATAATAGAAGAAAAACTCATAGAAAACAACGTTTGTGTTACCAAAATCCGTGAACTTTATTCATAATCCAAAAACTCAAGGGGGCGTTACGTGTACCCCTTGCAACTAGTAAAAGTAAACACAAGGGAATTTTATTCGTAATTCCCATACAATCACGATGTGCATCTAAAAACGAATCCGAAGTTCTTTACACGTAGAACTTCCTCAAGTTGTGAACATTCCAGGGCCTTGGCACCGGGTTCCCGTCTAGGTCCTCCAATCGATAAGCTCCAATGCCCACAACCTCTGTAACTTGATACGGGCCCTCCCAATTGGCCCCCAACTTTCCCTCGTTGGCCACCTTGGTGTTGCCGAGCACCTTTCGTAGCACAAGGTCTCCAACACCAAACTCTTGTGGGTGGACATGCTTGTTGTAATTTTTCATCAACTGCTCCTAGTACGAGGCCAGGTGCACCAGAGCTCGTTCTCTCCTCTCCTCGGCAAGGTCCAGCTCAATTTGCAGGGCCCTGTCATTGCCCCCACTCTCCACCAATGTGGTCCTATTGGTCGGTAATCCAACCTCCAGTGGAATCACTGCCTCTGTTCCATATGCTAGCGAATAGGGGGTCTCCCCCGTAGACCTCCTAGGAGTTGTTCGGTGCGCCCACAGGACCAGTGGCAATTCGTCAGGCCACTTGCCTTTTGCTTTGTCCAACCTTTTCTTGATCCCGTCAAGTATAGTCTTGTTGGACGCCTTTGCCTGCCCATTGCTCTGAGGGTAAACTAGTGTGGAATAGTAGTTCCTTATTCCATACTGGGCACAAAAAGCCTTGAACTCTTTCTGGAACTGCGACCCATTGTCAGTGATCAAAGAATAAGGAACTCCAAATCGAGTAATGATGTTTTTCCACACGAATCGTTCTATCATAGGTTCTGTGAACTTTGCCAGTGGTTCTGCTTCTATCCACTTGGTAAAATAGTCCATTGCTACCAACAGAAACTTGCTGTTCCCAGTAGCCTTGTGGAGTGGACCCACGATGTCCATTCCCCACTACGCAAACGGCCAGGGGCTTGTCAAGGGCACCAGATCTTCGGTTGGTGTTCGGATCATAGGTGAGAACTTCGGACACTTCTCACAGATTTTCACATACACCTTTGCATCTTCTTGCATGAGCGGTCACCAGTAACCCTGGGTGATTGCACGGTGAGCAATGGATCTCCCACCTGCATGATTTCCGCATGTTCCCTTGTGTACCTCATGGAGTAATTCTGCACCATCTCGGGATGCACATAAAGCAGGTACAGTCCAGTGAAGGACTTCCTGTACAATTTCCCCTCTGGTGATAGCCAAAACCTTGCTGATTTTGTCTTTATCTTGTGAGCTTCTTTTTTATTTGTGGGGAGTGTCCCATCTCGTAGGAACTCCACTATTGGATCCATCCAACTTGGCCCTTGATTCATGTCCAAGACCAATTCCATACTTTTACCAATGCTCGGCTCAGCAAGATAATCCACTGCTACCTTTCTCCTGAACTCTGTTGGCACAGCCACTGCTAACCAAGCCAGTGAGTCAGCATGGGCGTTCTGCCCAGAGCTTATCTGCTCAATGTGTACCTTCTCGAAGGTGTAAAGCAAATCCTTGGCTGCCTCCACGTAGGCTGTCATCTTCTCATTCCGGGCCTCATACTCCCCGGACAGCTGATTTACCACGAGTTGTGAATCACAGAATACTCGAACTCTCTTAACTTTTAAGGTCTTTGTGCTCCGTAATCCTGCAAAGAGTGCCTCGTACTCTGGCACGTTGTTTAACGCACTGAAACCCAGGCGCAGGGACAACTCGATCATAACTCCTTCTGGGGGGAAAAGCACCACCCCAATTCCAGATCCGGTGTTGCATGCAGATCCATCAACAAAAAGCTTCCATTCCAAAGGGTCCTGCTCTACGGATGCCCTTTGCTTCTCGGCTGATGGCTCGACCAACTGCTCCTTTCTCGTAGGAGGCAGTGGAGCCACTGTGGGAGAGAACTCTGCCATGAAGTCTGCTAAAACTTGCCCTTTGACTGTCGTGCGCGGCTGATAATCAATATCATACTGGCTCAATTCCACCGACCACGTCGATATCCATCCCGAGAAATCGGCCTTTCGAAGCAACTACTTCAACGGGAACTCTGTGTAAACCACAACTTTGTGACTTTGGAAGCAATGGGGCAACTTCCTAGCCGTCGTCCTTAGTGCCAGGACCAGTTTCTCAAGGGGCAGATATCTCGTCTCTGCGTCCAGTAGCGTCTTGCTCACATAATAGACAAGAATTTGTTCAGACCCCTTGTTCCTCAGTAGGACTGCACTAACAGCATGCTCCGATACTGCTGAGTACAAGGTCAAGATCTCACCAGGTTTAGGAGTGGACAGGAGTGGGGCTACCGCCAAGTACTTCTTCAGGTCTTGGAATGCCTGCTCACATTCTGCTCCCCATTCGTAACCTTCTCTTTTCTTTAACAACTGAAAGAAAGGTCTACAATTGTCGCTCGAACGACTAATGAACCTGTTAAGGGCTACCGCCATTCCTGTCAATCACTGGACTTCCTTCGTGGTCCTTGGACTTTGGAGCTTCTGCAAAGCTATTATTTGATTGGGATTTGCCTCTATCCCTCTTATGGTCACTAGGTGACCTAGGAACTTCCCAGAACTTACTCCAAACGCACATTTCGAGGCGTTGAGTTCAGCTTGTACTCCCTTAGTATTTCGAAAGCTTCTTTCAGATCAGCGATGTGGTTCCGTTTCTCCTTGCTTTTGACCACCATGTCGTCTATGTATACCTCTATGGTCTTGCTGAGTAGCTTCTTTAGCATAATCGTTGCTAGTCTCTGGTAAGTTGCTCTAGCATTCTTTAGACCAAAGGGCATGACACTGTAACAGTACAACCCTCGCGGTGTGATAAAGGACGTCTTCTCCTGATCGGGGCCGTACATGGCTATTTGGTGATATCCTTGATAAGCATCGAGAAAACTCATACGCCCATACCCAGCTGTCGCATCTTCCAACTGATCTATCCTGGGCAGGGGAAAACTGTCTTTTGGACAAGCCTTGTTTAGATCTGTGGAATCGACGCAAATTCGCCATTTCCCATTCTTGTTTTTCACCACCACTATGTTGGATAACCACTCAGGGTAGTATACTTCTCGTATTGCCTTTGCCTCGAACAAACGGTCGACTTCCTCGATAACAGCATCCACATGTTGTACGGTAGATCTTCTTTTCTTCTGCATTACAGGTTTGTGTTGCGGGTCCACATTCAGGTGGTGGCAAATCACTTTTGCATCCACTCCAGGCATCTCCTCGGGCACCCAAGCAAACACATTAACGTGCTCTTTGAGAAACTCCACCAACTCTTCCTCTTCTTCTTTGCACAGGTTTTCCTCAATCAGAAAATACCTTTCAGGATCATTCTCGTTGATCTGGACTTTCTTCAATCCTTCCACCACTTTCTCGGCTGGATTCCCTCCGACATCCTTGATGGTCGGCTGGTTGGTTACCTCGACTGTTTGCACCAACTGTGCCTTGGGTGCCTTCTTGATTATGGAAACCAAGCATTGTTGGGCTGTCTTCTGGTTCCCCCTTATTCTCTCAATACCATTGGACCCTGGAAACTTTACCGTCTGATGGTAGGTGGAGGAAACTGCCCTCATCTTATGTAGCCAAGTCCTTCCTATAATCGCGTTATAGGAAGATGGCACGTCCACCACTAAGAAGTCAGTTCTCAGCACTACTGTTCCTACCCGAATAGGGAGGGTCACCTTACCCAGTGGCCAAACTACCCCCGCACTGAACCCGACCAGCGGGGTTACTGACTGTACCATGTCCGCCTGTGCCAACCCCAGCTTCTTGAATGCGTCGTAATAAAGCACCTCGGTGCAACTTCCTGAATCCACCAGGATCCTCTCCATGTCATATTCCCCAATTTGTAGGGTTATGACAAGAGCATCATTGTGCGGCACCTGTACTCCTCCCAGGTCCTCATCCGTGAAGACTATGCCCTCGTTGTACCCTTCTGTTTCACGTCCTCGTTTCTTTCCCAATCGCATCACATGCTGGTCGTGCTTTACTTGCCTCTGGAGCAATCTCACCTCATTCCTCGTATAAGGTGTGGCCAATCCATGTATCATATGGATCACGCCCCTGGGATTCTGCTCGTAATCCAGCTCTATTGCTTTCTCGGCACCCTTGTGCTCCTCTTGGATGAACTCCTTCAAATACCCACGTGAGACCAGGTCATCAAGGTGCTGCTTGAACATCTCACAGTCCTCCGTCATGTGACCCCAGTCCTTGTGGTAACTGCAGTGCTGACTCGTAGCCCTTCTTGCATCTTTATCACCCTCCAGCCTTGGAGGCGACTTAAAGTACGGATGGTTCTTTATTCGATAAAGAATTCGATAAATCGGTTCTTTCTAAACCGTCGTTACTGATAAGAAAGACTTTGGGTCAGGGGCGTGCTTCTCCCGGTACGAGTCTCTCTTAGTCTGCCCATTCTCCTTCCTCTCTTTGTAGGACTTGGGCTTGGGCTTATCCGCCTTCTTCGCAGGGCCCCTGACTTGCTCAGCACTCAGCTTGCCGTCTTCCCATAATATGTCATCCTCGTTCCTGGCATGCTGCTCAATTCGTTCCATCAGCTTCGCCAGCGTGCTCACTAGACTCATGTTCAGGGACTTTCGTAGCTCCCCCCGAATAGGCAACCCAGTCTTGAACGTTGCTATAGCATACTCCTCACTACAACTTTCAATCTCGTTGAAAGTCTCCCAATACTTCTTGGCGTAGTCCCTGATCGGCTCATTCTCCACTTGTTTCATAACGGAGAGACTTTCAAAAGTCTTGGGGGGCTTCCTGCTCATCAGGAACCGAGCAGTGAATTCCTCGGCCAGCTGTCTCCATCCTCGTATGGCATTCAGCCCCAACTTATGGAACCAGGATAGGGCCACCTTTCCCAAACTAGATGGGAACATCTTTCACATGATTGCGTCATCGCCGTCGTGCATAAACATCGCCTGCTGGTAATGTTGTATGTGAGCCACTGGGTCTGCATTGGTCTCGTACAGGATAAACGTCTTGTGTTTCACCCTGCTCGGCAACCTTGCCTCCTGCAGTCTCTTTGCAAAAGGAGAAGTTGCTATGTTGCTGAGGGCCTTCCGTGCTGCTTCTCGTGTAGACATGGTTCCCTCTTCTGGCCCCTTTGCAACCCGGGCGTCATTCCTTTCCCAATCGGAATCAGGTCTCTCGTACCTATCCCTATGGTGCTTCCTTGTTCCTCCCTCCTCGGGGGTGGAACTTTTGCTCCTGCTTCTTCTTTTTCGTGAAGAAGCTCTTTTGTACTTCACCACAGCCAGCTTTTCTCCTCTGGACTTTCTTCGTGAAAGTCCAGAGTCCTCTGGATGTTCTCGTATCCGTTGCAATTGCTGAATCTCGTATTCTCGTCTCCTAATCAGACCAGCGTACTCCTCTATTTCTTGTCTCTTCTTGTCCAGGATATCTTCTTTGCTGTGCACATTTTTCGAATGCGCAACAGACTCTCTCCCACGGCGGGACTTACTTCTTCTCGTGGACTCCGTGGCCGTCCTTCCATCTTTGTTTCTGGAATTGCCATGGACTGCCAATGGGCGGTCTTTACTCGCGGTTCTCCTTGTATGCCCACCATTGGGTTTTCTTGGAGGATCTGGTGGGGAGTTGTCGCCTCCCCCACCCAGCTGATTATTTGGTCAAGTGGGGTTTTTGGATCTTTTTCCACCATGGTCGCTTTTTCAAAGGGATCTCTTTCGTTTCCCACAGACGATGCCAATTGTAAGTGTAGGAAAACGAAAGAGCCTTTGAACTACGCCGAACCGTAACGGCTACTTCGGACTGCTCGCCGGAACCCTAGCTCACTGTCGGAGTTGGACAAAGGGAGAGCGCACCTTCGCCTTTTCGTGGCAAAGGCCTCCGATGACAGAGTTAGTATCTCGTACTAGTGAAAAACCCTAATTCTCAGTAGGTATTGGAACATATAGCCAAGAATTGCGTACCTTTACCCCTAGGTTTACCTCATACTTATAGATCCACATGTGCTTGCTGTCCAGGCCATCTCGTTGCCCTAAGTTTCCTTTCTCGTATAGGGAATCCAGAATATCAGGGATTCTCGTTCCCTTAAATGCATATTTCCTTATAGACCATTTAGGAATCTCTTCCTTAATTGGCCGTTCACCCCATTCCCGTTGGGTATCTTCTCCAGATCTCGTTTCCCTATTGGGTATTACCATTTCTGGACCCCTTTGGAGTGTCTCCTGGCACCTCCTTCAGAATGCTGCTCCTGTTCAGTCCTCTCGTTGCCGAACAGCCTATCTGAACCAATGATCTCGCATATCATTGGCCCTTTTACCATGCGACCGGTCCAATCAACTTCCCTTGCTCTTTGGACCATACCCCTGCTCTGGTATCTTGGACCTGGGACCTCTCGTGTCTCCGGTCCTTATTGCCGTTCACCGTACTGCACAGCGGATGCTCCGATTATGTTTACTCCTGGGCCCCACGTACCACGTGTTCGGGGCTCTTTTGTCCCTGTTCGGGATTACCTCCTTACAGTGCCCTCAGTGCATGCATCATCTGATCACAACACATTGTTTATGCATGATAGGGAACAAGGGAACGCCTATAGATTGGCACTCACGCCAAAAGATAGCTGTTGGAACGGCAAGAGGGTTAAAATACCATCATGAAGATTGTAGAGTGGGCCGTGTCGTTCATAGAAATATGCAGCCTAGAAACATCCTCCTAACTCATGATTATGAACCTCTGGTACTTCGTCTTCGTCTTCTTCTTTATTCTGACAACTGAAATCGTTAGTATCTCCAGTGTGCTGCACTAGGAGTAGAAATTGATCAACTTTAAAATGCACTGATGCGAGCCATGGACTTCTAATGTGGTGCCATGGCTACTACTCATCTTCACATACTATTTTTGGTTTTGAAGTTCATGTCTTGCCAACTTAGCTTCGCTGGTCTTATTACGTGGCTTATCTATTTAGATTGCTAATTTTGGGCTTGCAAGATTGCCCACAGAATGCGATATATCTGATGAGCAAATTGTTGGAACTTCAAGGTAATTGTCACATGTGTCCTTCAAAAAATATACCCAATATTGTATCCTTCTCTCAGTTGTGAACAACTCTGGAAGGCAGTGAAACTTGATTCTTACTAAGTTGTTGCTTAAAAAAACAGTACGGTTTCACCTCTTTCAACGTGATGCGTTTGTATATTACTGCCTTCACTTTTTGGTTACAAAAACAGTGCGGTTTCACCTCTTTCAACGTGTTGTATATTATTGACTTCACTTTTGGTTTTCCTCAGTACTATTCAATCATGCAACTCTGTAATGTAAAGTTCAAAATCTGCGATCCAAAGATTATGGCAATGTGATTATTGCTGATTCTCTGTAAGGTATCTTGCACCGGAGTACTTTAGTGATGGAAAGATTACAGAAAAAGTTGATGTATATGCATTTGGACGGTATTATTAGAGCTGATTACAGGTCCAAGAACCGTAGACTTCCAATGTTATGAGGGACGGCAAATGGTTCATGGAAATTTTCACTCCTTGACTGCACAACCTGCCCATATGTTTGTAAATAAATACCAACTCAATGACTTGCCAACGGAGGTTCAGGCGATGAGTCGTGGTGCCTTCTTGTGTCTAAACCCTGATCCTGAATCGAGACCCCCTGTGTCGAAGGTTTCTACCTCCCTCTGTGATCTAATAATTAGATAGAACAATTCTTCAAGTAATAGCTTTTTCTTGTTGACTCTTTTCAATCGTTTGTGATTGCTTAAATTTCTTTGTCAAGAGGTCGATTGCACAAAATGAACCACTTATTTTTGTATTTACTAGGTCCTAAAAATACTAGAAACAGGAGAGTCGTTCCTCTGAGCTTGGACTTGAACTCTGTGCGTAGTAGAAGTGGATATATGCGGGGTCTAAATCCAAACATACGACTTGAATCAACAAACAGGCATTCTCGCAGTCTTTCTCATTCTTAATAATACTCAATCGGCTTGGAACTTTATCTGGTGAGTTGCCTGGATCTATTTGTGCTTGTTATTTTTTGCTGCTCTTTCGCATCACTTAACTGTTTCTTTTTCCAAAGTTTATACCATCGTGGTTATTGTCCACGGTCAGTCATTCTTTGGGAACTCAAGTTTGGAGCCTTCAACAAGTCAAATGTTGTTTCATTTCCTTGTACTGTTTCAAAGCTTTGCATATTAGTGTTCTGTCCAATCAATGATAGTTTTCGCCTATGATGCACGGACACGGATACGAAAACGGACACGGACACAGGGACATTGAAATTCTAAAAAAATGGGGTCACGGACACGGTGAGGGACCACGTGTTATATTTATTTATTTATAGCATGAACAATCCAAAATACACACAAAACCGTGAAATAAGGTTTAGAATTTTATTTTGCATGTTTGCATAAGTTTCCTATTCTATCAATCGCTAATTCTTCAAGTCTATAGCAAAGTGGCTAGATGTTTTTCATTCATTTGGCTAATTAACTTTCTCTGTATCTGGTTTTTTTTTTTTTTTTTTTGTGGACTGCAGAATAAAGGTAATGAATAGGTATAGACATTATGACATGCGAATGTCTAATTGGTAATGTATGAAGGACTCCAATTCCAATTGCTCAAAATGAGATGTCTAACGTAATTTTATATTTAGATCCTAACCCTTGCTCAACACTTGTATTGGACTCTAGACTAATTTTCCATATATTTTTCTTCATTAGGTATTAACATGGGTTGGGATGTCACCATTTAATGCCTTTACAGCTAAGCTAATAAAAATTTCCTATGAATACATGTGAAAAGCAAGATAATAGTTGAAGATCATGTTGGCTATAACATTCATTCACATGCTGCCAATGTTTTAAATTTCAACACTTCAAACGCATCACAAATAGGTGTTGAGAGAGTGGAGGAGCCACAATCAAATCAATATTGTACGAGCAGTCACACTACTCCAAACTTGCACTCGTTGGAACAAAGCAATGAAGGGTCAAGAACTTCAGTTGGAGCAGGTACATTCAATTTCAGTTGGAGTAAAGAAGATCTACCAATAGGTGACACGGCAGGTCACTTACAAAGACATCTTGGCATCTTAGCAAGAAACGCGAATTTGGCACCTGTACTTTCACTAAGTGGAGGGCTCTAGAGCTATATCCATACAAGGAACGCTTATGGCCCGAGGTTAAGGTATTTATTCAACGGCGAAATTCAGATTTTGGGTTTCTGTTGCTGCTGCTATTGTTGCTGAATCTATCTTCTAAGACTGAATTTTTTATCAGTTAAGCTAATGTTGTTGCCGCTATATTGTTGGTGTTTAGTTGCTCTGTGTTAATGCATATTTGCTTTGCTATTGTTGCTGAATCTGCCTTGTTTTGGTAGGAAGGGCCATTGTCGTGTAAGGGATAAGGTATAGGACACCCTTCGCCAACATCACCAAATGGAGATGGAAGTGGAGATGGAGATGCAGGGGAGATCACACACTGTCACTACTGGAGCACAATGGAAAGGTAAATTCCGGTTTCGTGGTACTTTTTGAGGCAATGAAAATGTAGTTGATCATTTGATTGATTGAAAATACACCTGCCTATAAATTGGCTGCTAAAATGCATGTTTAAGTGGGTGAAGATGGTATGGTAATAAGAACCATTTTTAGAATACTCATGCTTCTTTTGAAAAGCATGGCCAACACAGTAGTTTGCCAAATTCATGTTCTAAATTCAGTCCCAAATGATCACGGTTTGTTTTTTGCTTTTTTCCCCTCGTCCTACTCTAATTTTAGAACAAATATCATAAAAGCATCCATACCAGGGTATTAAACATATCGTGAAGTCTTACTATGGAGATATATGTACCCGTTGCAACCAAGAAAAAAGAATGCGATGTTCTGCCTCACGTTGCAACCATTGCCTCAAAATGTGAAAAGAATCGGAATAAATGAAAAGCGTCCATTGTCTAATGGATACCTGAATCTGGTGTTGGTGTCCAGACTCTAGAGAGAGATGTTAATGTGAGAGAGAGTCCAAAAGTGATTGTTATGTTATGGTTTCAAAATTTGAAATGGCTAATAATGGCCAAAAGTGTTACTGAACACACATGACCCGTTAGATTAGAGGTTGAAATCAGTCCTGGCCCTTGAAAGCTAGTATGTTTTCAGTAATTGTCAACCATTTTTGTAATTCAACCTTCTAATTTCGTTTTTCTTTTTGCCATATTGGTTATTGTTTGGTACGACTATTCTCATTCTGGTACTTACAAGATGGGGTATAAGGAAATTCGTTGAATGTGTCCCATTTTGTTTAGAATCAATGTGTCCCATATTTGTGTTCGTGTTCGTATCTATATCCATTTTTGTGCTACGTAGATAATTGGAGTTGAATTTTGTTGGTCATGAGCACAGCATAAGTGTGTACATAACCAATTTTCGCATTGTCATTTTCAAAGCTACTTTATATATAAATATATCTCTATCTAATGGTCTCTTGGATTTGCAGGTTGATAACATAGGCGAGCATGCACAATATGAATGACGGGAAATCTTCTTCATTAATATGCCAACCGTTTTGGGTCTTTTTGTATGGGAGCTTCGTAACTATAAGTTTGATCTTTTGTTTTTGGGATACAGAATTGGAACTTGTGTTTTGTTGCTTTGGTTTTGATCTCGTCATTGGCATTCTATGCCCTGCACTCTTATTTTGTGATAAAGTTATGTGATGACTCGGTAGACACGAGCCTCTTGTATATAGGATATCTGATTTTACTATATGTAACTTGCATTTTGATAGTTGAACTTCAAATATTGGCCACTACAATTTTGGTATACGAAAAATAGTGGATTGTGTCAAAAATTGGAGCAGGTTCATTTTAAAATGGAGAGATTATATCCAAGTTTTTACAGGCAGTCAAAAAAAGCCGGCAAAAGAATTACAGTAAATAAAAAAACATATAAACGGCGCCTTTTAACAAATGCCGGTAAAGAGTTAGAACATTTGCGGCATTTGCCTAATGCCAGGTATAATATCTTTTCCGGCAGTTTTATCAAGTGCCGCTAATAGGTTCAAATTCCTCTATTTTTTTACCGGCAATTATCAAATGCCGGGAAAAGCGAGAAAAAATGCCGGCTTTTTTCCTGGCATTTGTACAAATGCCGTTTTTACATTACCGACACTTTGACAGCCGGCATTTTTTTATTTCGTCAACAAATGCCGGGAATACTTTTACCGGCGTTTTTTGAACCTTTACTGGCATTTTAGAAATGCTGGGAAAAGTGTAATTTGGTGTAGTGTCCCTTTGTTCTATCACAATCGGTCTTAAATTTACGCCAACGGGGATCTCAACCATTGATGCCAGTGTTGCCAAAGCGTCTGCAAATTGATTTTTGAGTCTCGGGACATGAGTGAATGTCACCCTGCCGAAGTGAGGGATAAGGTTTTCAAGATCCTGATGATACGGTTTCAGTTTTTCCTCCTTGACCCTCCAGTCGCCCTTCGCTTGGGATACAACCAAGTTCGAATCTCCTACAACTTCCAACTTTTCTACACCGATCTCGATAGCTGCCTCCATGCCCACGATGCAAGCTTCGTATTCCGCCTGATTATTGGTGACTTCAAAATTAAGCTCGAATGCCAATGGGATGTGCGATCCATCGGGCGAAACTAGCAATACACCAATTCCGAACCCTTTCTAGTTAGCTGCTCCGTCAAAGTACAACTGCCAAACATCCTCGGCTACCATCATTATGTCTTCATCGGGGAAGTTGAATTCAGCATCCTCCCCTCCCTCAACTGGGCAATCGGCCAGGAATATTGCGACGGCTCTTCCTTTTACTGACTTTCGGGTGACATACTTTAACTCAAATTCCGTTAGCATTAGTAACCACCGCGCCATTCTGCCTGTGAAAGCCGATTTCTCAAATAGATATTTTAGGGGATCCATTCGAGATATTAGCCTTACCGGGTAGGCTAGCACATAATGCCTCAACTTCCTGGAAGCCCATACGAGTGCCCAACATGTCTTTTCTAAAGGGGTATAACGTTCTTCGGGTCCAACCATCTTTTTACTGAGGTAGTAAATAGCCCTTTCAACCTCATCATCTCCTTCATGCGCCAACATACACCCCATTGAAGACGAAGTGACTGACAGGTATAGGATCAAAGGTTTTCCTGTTACGGGCGGTGTTAATACCGGCGGCTTGTGCAGGTAAGCCTTAATGGCTTCAAAAGCTTTCTAGCACTTATCATCCCAGGCGAACGGTACTCGCTTCTTATGCAAGCGGAACAGGGGTTCGCAAGTCAAGGTCAGCTTTGTAATGAATCTATTGATGAATTGTACCTTGCCAAGAAAACTCCTTACATCCTTCTCAGACCGCGGCAGCTCCATTTCTAGGATGGCTTTGATTTTTGAGGGATCAACTTCCATGCCGTGGGTGGTGATCATGAATCCAAGCATTTTCCCTGCAGTGACTCCAAACGTGCATTTGGCGGGATTGAGGTGCATCTTATACTTCCTGATTCTTTCGAAGAACTTTCTAAGTGCAGGCAGATGCCCTTCTCGCTCTTTGGCTTTAACAATCATATCATCAACATAGACTTCCACCTCTTTGTGAATCATGTCATGTAGCAATGCCGTGGCGGCCCGTTGGTAAGTAGATCCTGCGTTCTTCAGTCCAAAGGGCATGACTCGATAGCAATATGTCCCCCATTCGGCGACGAACGTAGTCTGTTCCCAATCTTCTGAAGCCATGAGAATTTGGTTGTACCCTGAAAAACCATCCATGAAAGAGAGCAAGACATGGCCGGCAGTATTGTCGACTAGCACATCGATGTGTGGTAATGGGAAGTCATCTTTAGGGCTGGCTTTGTTAAGATCCCTGAAGTCAACGCAGACCCTTCTTTTACCATCCTTCTTTGGTACGGGGACAATGTTCGCGACCCACTGGGGGTATTCAGTTACCATTAAGAATTCGGCATTGATCTGTTTGGTGACTTACTCTTTTATTTTAAGCACCCAGTCTGGTCTCATGCGTCTTAGTTTCTGTTTTACTGGTTTTGCGTCGGGATAAAGGGGAATCCGATGTTCCACGATTTCAGGATCAATTCTGGGCATATCTGCGTGGGACCATGCAAACATATCTTCGAACTCCTTGAGCAAGTTTACAAGGGCTTCGCGCTCTTCAGCGGATAGCGCGGAACCAATCTGGGTCATCCGGGGATTCCCTTCATCTCTCAAATTTATTAAAACGATTTCTTCTTTTACAGGTTGAGCATGCCTTTCATCTTCCCTGTCGATTAGGGATCAGATTTCTTTGGGGATGTCCCCGTCGAAATCAATCTCTTTATCATCAGGGTCGACGCAATTTATTTCAAAGCCAGGGAAGTAAGCAGAATCAGATTCATTCATTTCATTGCTAACGGAGGCCTCGGGGACACCATACACACAGGTGGATTCAAACTCGAAATACAGACTCTGAGAGTTTGGGCGGGGAGGCACCAACTCGGACTCGATAGGCTCAGAAGACTCAAAAGACTTACCAGACTCAGATTCGGACTCAGACTCAGACTCGGATCCACAGTGAGTTGCACTCGGTATGAAGGTCCAGTTCTTGTACTCCCCAGCAGCATCCATGATGAGCAAAGTTGGATCCTCAGGAGTATCTTATTCCATCATTAGCACTTCTGCTTCCACAGCTGTACCCATTGGTTTGTCCTCCTTGAACAGGGTTGCGAGGCTACCCATGGCAAAAACCTCAATCCAGTCGGCAGGTTTCTTCTGCTTTTTCACAACTTCGATTTCCTCATCACTATCCAGCCAGATATCATTTGCGAATATCTCAAATCCTGGTAAAAAGGTGTTAGTTTCCTTGTCCCAAAACGGTTCTGGCTGCCCCTGGTAGATCTGTTTTGCTTCCTCTGTGATGAAGTAGTCTTCCAATCTGTTTCCCTTTTTCACCTTGCTGTTACCCAAGGGTGAATAACCAAGGCCAGTTGTGCATATCAGGGTGCCCTGGGCCTCAAACTTGGCAGGGCCTTGGAGATTCTTCCCCAGTCCCAATCCTGGCATGTAAGACATCTTTTTCATTATTTTTATGGCGACATTGCTGACAACGAAGTCATCATCGATTCTAATCGAATAGACAGATCGGGAAGTATCCAGAGAGAAGCCTCCCAAGGCGATATCTTCTTCTCCGTGTTGAATCTCTAGGAGAGGGGCATTGTCCTCAACAGGGGTATGGATCCCAGAGTCCCCATGGATAATGAGCATTCCTGTTTCCAGTCCCAGTCGGATTTTCTGATGGAGTGTGGAGGGCACGGCCATGATGTCTGGCCGGTGCAGCCAGGGCCTTCCAAGTAGCAGGTTAAAAGAGTCGGGAATGTTCACCACATGAAATTCCACCTCTGTCTGATACGATCCAAAAGTCATAGGAAGCATGAGAGTCCCAACCACATCCCTCTGAGTGTTGTCATAAGCTCGGACTTTGACCTTTGACCTTTGACGGAGAGAAATCCTTATTTTTGTACCCCAAGCAGTAAGCAACGCGGAGTGGGCAGACATTAATTGCTGAATCATTGTCAACCAGAATCACTGGAACCGATTTGCCATGACATTTCACGGTGATGTGCAATGGCCGATTATGGTCAGTTCCTTCGGCAGGTAAGTCTCGATCGATAAGAGTAATGGCATGCTTGATTGGTATGGTTTTGATCAGTGCCACAAGCTCGTCGGGGGTTATGGCGGAGGGAAATTTTAGCTGGGAGAGTGCTTGAATGAGGCCCTCACGATGGCGTGTGGAATGAACCAGCACATCCCAAACGGACATCTTGGCCTGAGTTTGCTCATGTTGGCGTTTAACCATTCCCTCGGGGTTTTTCTCTGGTCGGGAAGGCTCTTTGGCTGGTGGATCAAACGGTCGGAAGGTATTTTTAATTGGGGTGGTAAAGGGATCAGAAGGCCTCGGTGCTGTAGGGTTGGAAGATTCTCCGGCTTGTAGGTTCGGAGGTTGGTAAACTCGGCCGCTTCTGGTCAAATGATCAATCTGACGGTACTTCGATTCCTCGCTCCATAAATCGGCCAGGGCTTTCCGCTTGTTCCCGATGGTTGTATCCTGCAGATTGGCGGCCAAATCAGCAATGACCAAGTCATCCCACAGATCTTCGGATTTCCATTTTTCAGCCTCCATCACTATTTTGTTGATGGTCCATTTCTCGTTTCCCACTTTTATATTGACCACCTCGGTGTTAGCCCATAAGTTTGTTCCATCCCTTGGTTCATCCTCCCACAAGTTCATCATAGCAACATCAGCGTCTTTTGGAAAAGTAACTGATGGTTCAAGTCAGTCCCATCGACAAGGTAGTCCATCGGATCACACCCATTACTGGCAACTTCTTCTTCGAATCCAGGAAGGTTTGGGTACGGGGTGAGGTCCACATTGCCATACAAGTTATTGATGACAAAATCATAATGAGAGAAATTCGGGCGGAGCGGAGCAAGCTCTGGCTAGTTGTGTGTCATCATCTCAGGTGGATATCCTGGCTGGTACTTTTCACCGAACAGTGCTGGCAACGAGAAGGTATCCAAAGGGTCATTCCAAGCCAAAAGCTGGTACTCATCTGGAGTTGGGCCCCACCCCCACTCAGGCATCTCTTGGAAAACTTGGCATTCTTCCCCTTGATTTTCAAACAGCGCGTACAGAGAGAATCCATCAAGAGGGTCTGCATGGATGTTTTGCCAGTCGACTTCCCATCCGGCCTCGAATAAGGGTTCTTCATTTATTGGAAGTTGGCGGCTTCGAACTCTTCCCAATCAGCGATCAGTTCCCCCCATGAGTCTTCCCATCCCCATATAGAATGAAGGGCAGTCTCTCCGGGAATTTCGTCAATAGGCATTGGTTCGGTATCGGGGACAATGAACAGAGTCGGGTCAAACTCTGGGAGATTTTGATTTTTGGCTATGGTGATTTGGTTAATACGGAAGGGAGCGTTGTGTTGCGGTAGAGGGTTTGAAACGGTGTTTGGTTTATCTGCGAGTGGAGCATCGACAACCTTGTTGTCGATGAGGTTTTGGATTTCATGACGGAGGCGGATGCAGTTGTCGGTGGTATGGCTAGGCATTTGGTGGAAATCACAGTAGACATTTTGGTTTAGGTTTGGCGGAATGGTTTGCGGTGGCAGAAGAGGTTTCAACACTCCAATTTCTGTGAGTTTCTTAAGAAGAGTAGATCTGGGAATGCTGAATTGGGTGAAGGTTCGACTCTGGGATTTTGGAGATTTGGTTGACTTCTATGGGCTTGGTGGATGAGGTTTCTGCTGGTTGGTATTCCCGAAGAGGACGTTGCTGTTTCCTGAATATGCCCTTTTAGATTTGGACCCGGATCCTGATTCTTTCTTTTCCAGAGTTCCATCCCGTAAAGCCTCCTCTATAGCCAGCCCAGAATCATAGAAGGTTTCGATATTTGGGGCAGCCTAGGAGAGAACCATGTAAGGGGCGAAGGAGCTTGGCAAGTTCTTAGTGATGATCCGTATCTGTTCTTTCAAATCAGGCTTATTTTGTATTTGGGCAGCCTTAGCCCTCCAACGCTTCACAAAGTCAACAAAGCTTTCCTTCTCGCTCATCTTAGTGCTTTCTAACTCCCTCATGGTCATCTTCAAGTCAACGTTGAAGTCATACTTAGCCACGAAAGCTGTCCCAATGTCTTCCCAAGTCCTTTTCTTGGATGGTTCGAGAGTGAGGAACCAGTGCAGGGCTGGACCAGACAAGGACTCGTGGAAGAGTTGGGCCATAGCTTCTTTTTTGATGCCGCACATAGTGAGGGATCTGACATATCCTTGAAGATGGGCCCTTGGATCGCCGGTACCGTCAAATTTTGCGAAATCCACTCCTTTGAACTTTTCCGGCAACTTGGCATTTGGAAAGAGGCATAGCCTGCTCATGTCAATTTCTCCTTTTCCAAGTCGTTTAGTCTCTTGGATGAACTCCTCCAATTTGCCAATCTTATCCATGAGAGCGGCCAGGTTGGGATCAGCTGCTGGTTTCTCAACTTTGGGTTGTTCAAGTTACGGGGGAGTCTTGGTCAGGAGTTTGTCAGTGATTTCCTGCATGCTTTCCATTATCATGTTCATGTCGTTTTTCATAGAGACCGCAATGGCCTTGAGTTGTGCGTCGACACCAGCGATGGATTGTTTAAACTGAGCATCCATGTTGGCCATGTTTTGCCTGATTTTTTCTATCCCATCTCCTTGGTCTGCCATGTGTAAAGAATTTTCGGGCGGGATTGAGACTATAGGTTCTTCTATTACGGGTTCCTCTAACAACTGTTGTTCCTTCTTCTCAACTTGGACTTCGAACAGTGGGGTTCCTTCCAGGGTGCCTACGCGAACTAGTCTTTGGGACGGACAAAACCAATTGGGTACAACTTCTTTTCTTCGCAGGCGATCAATGTTGGCAGCACTGGCAATAAGTCAAAAGGGAGCAACTCATAACCGATCCGAATGCTCGCCCTACTTCTACCCATTCCCAGAAACAAAGCCTAAGACCTACCGTGGCTTGAATCTCACTTAAAACGTTTGCACAGAAGATTTCCAATGGTCCAGGTAGGTGCTGTCAGGCAGGTTGAATTCCGAATCGGTTGGAACCAGAGCCAATCTCCTTACCGTGACCATCCGAGACAGAGCAATGTGACCATCGGAATCCAGATACGCACGCGCTTAAGGCTAGATTCAAACCAAGGGAGCCGTTCGGGCATGGCAAACACCGGAGGTATCGCAAACTCCATGGATTTAAGGTCTCCTAGACCGACCAAAGGGTCCTAAAGAATTCTAAGGGAGCCTAATCCTTTAGCCCGCAAGATGCAATGATGCATGAATGATGTGTGTGTACAGGAATAAAATCGACGTCAGCAGGGTATAACACATAAGTCCTGGCCATGGGTTCTTGTCCTAGTTGGGAAGGTTCTATGGCTATGTACAAGTGCAAAGGCCGATTTTGGTCTCAAAAGGGTTCCTCGGACTAAAGCCACGATGTACTACCCCATGTCAAGTGTATTGTAAGACAATGGTCGAACAGCACGATGGCTCATCATAGTCGAGGGTTGCTAGGCATCGCGGGAGAGCTTGTCACCGGTAAACCGGGCAAGGTAGCCGAAACACACTAGCGAGGCTTGTGCGGTGCAAAGTGTCCAGGGTAAAAGAGCTTAATCTTCCAAAAACATTTGAAAATCCCCCTTTTGAAAACACCTTTCAAGTTTGGCTCTCTTAATCATTCAATACTTTTGTACATTTTTAAAAAAAGAAAAAAAAAGTATTGAACAAGGTTCGATCCCCAACGAAGTCATCACTGTGGGCTCCCGCGCCCTTTTCGGTTCGAAGAGTCGCCACCAGGATTTTTGAGATGGATCATTCGAGAAACCGAGAACTCGCTTGTAAAAGGCTTTTGGTCTAGCGAAAACGTTGAGATTTTGGATTCGGGGGCCACGTTACGAATGGGGAAGGTTTTTCTTTAAAAAGCACCCCACTCGCCCGGTAAAAATCGGTCACTACTTATGTTTTCAAAAAGGAGAAATTTCGAATATCATTTGGAATATCAAGCTCTTTAATAAAAGCAAATAGCGGGGAAGGGACATGGGGAATATATCACATTGACGTGCTTGTGGTGCTGTTTGTACAGTAGTGATAAGATGGTGTGAGCAGATAAAATAAACAGCATTCAGCGAACGGTCTGGACCTCAATCATACTGTTCACGGCGCACTGGGATGCCGCGCGCAGCACCTCACCATGCCGTGCGTGATGGCTTTCCTACTGTCTTACAGGCTTTTAAAACATCATCCAGCTTGTTACTTTCTCCACACATCTTTTGGAAAACTCATCAGAAACCTCACGACAATCAGATCTTCTCGAGGATACCATTATTTTCTCGAAACACGACTTTAAAAAAGTTTTCATCGTATTTGATCATTCGGGATGATCTAGAAAACCTTTTTAAACAGCCAAAACATGGCTTGTAGATATGGTCTTGTTTCACAAGCAACAGAAACAATAAACAGCAGATGCAGACAACCACAGCAGAGGAAAGCTCAGATCCAAACAGCCTGCCTATGATAATACCAGCATATAAAGGTGCCGTGCGCTGATGGTCAAGGTGCCGTGCGCCTGGTCATCCAGCCGCGCGGTTCCCCAACCTCAACACAGTGCTGGCTTTATTTTATGAAAATAACTTTTAAGTCAGAATATAACCAAAAGGGATTAGATCTGATGACAGAAAAGTCCGCTTGAACCAGAACTGAGTCTAGTCCAAGGAAACTTGTTTTTACCTTTGGTGTTGAGCTTAATCAAGGATCGTTGATGCAAAAAAGAGGATGGATCGTGACGGATGTGGATAGAGGAGGTTGAATGAGACAAAGGGAGTATGGGTGTGAGAGAAGGTAGGTATTTTGAAGGATTGGGGCTTTGAAGTTAATGAGAGATCAACTTCAATGATGAGAAGGTAGTGAGTGAAAGTACTTAAAGAATGTCTTTCGGGAATGACATTCTTTAAGACTTGGAAATGGAAATGGAAATGGGAAAGTGGGTGCGGAAACTAGAGAGAGAAAGTTTATGGAGTAAGAATACCCAAAAGGAAAGAGAGCCAAAAAAAAGGCCAAAAGGGGACCCCTTTTCCTTGAGTGGAGGGGTTAATTTATAGGCAAAAGGCCAAGAATTTTGAATTTCAAATAGTGGAGGTATTTTCTGGGCGGGCCAGAAGTGCACTTTCGGCTGAGCCATTCATCAGCTGTGGCTCAAACTGGCGTGACCGACAGCTTTCTGAGCCAGTCAGCCTTTTGCTCAAGGTGCCGTGTGGTGCAGTTTGGCCGCGCACGGCCCCTTGAATCTCAACATGCCGTGCGCTTCAAGTCCGTTCCGCACGGTATCTCTTGTTTCGGTCCAGGGGCTTTTGGGCTTTATCTGGGCTTATTTGGGTTTTTCAGGTTTTTTTGGGTTTTTGGGTTTTTTGGTTTATATGGGCTTAGGGAAATCCTTTTTCAAGCTCACAAAGGTATTGTTTCCTTTATATCATCATCGGGGTGGACAAAGACTCTCCGAGGTCCGGATTGGGGTGTCTACAATGGGTTCGTCGTGCACTGGTTCTTGCTATGACGGTTTTTGAAACCTTGCTAGCTTTAGGGCCAGGACTGGTATTGCTTACCAGCCTTGACCCTCCCAGGCCCCCTCAGGGATCAGAACAGAAAACAGAACAAAGGTAAGCTATACCTTTGGTCTTTGAGTTTGAATGGGTGTTTGAGCTTTGATTTGAGGCTTGAATGTGGTGGGAGAACAAGCTATGTTCTTGAGGGTGTTTGAATGGTAGAAGCAAAAAACAAGCTATGTTCTTGAGTGATTGTAACTTAGGGCTTTAAAACTTGGAAACCTAACTTTTGTATTTTTTTGTCACCCTTTTGAAGTATGTATCTCTTTTTTTGGAACCCTTTGAAAGAGAAACAATGGGGGAGTATTTATAGGGAGAGTAGTAAAAATGGTGTATGGAGGAAAGAACAACCAACCAAACAAGGGTTGGTTTGGCTTGGTGGCCAAATTCCCCCCTTTGGAAAGGTTGGGTAATGCAAAGAGAGAAGCTCAACCAGTCCACGAGGTCTGGCTGAGATTGCTTGGTGATTAAGCTGCCCAGCTGATAAAGGTGATGGGGACAGATTGTGACCGTCGCGCGAGGGTTGTGCTACGGCGCATGATGGTGGCGCTCTGGCGCGCGATGGTGGCGCCCTGGCGCGCGATGGTCAACGGTCAAGCTTTGACTGTTGACCAACACCTAGTAGTTTGACTCGCGCGCGATGGTATGGGTGCAGCGCGCGCGTGTACCACCTACTCACGCGTGCCAGTAGGGTTTTTTGGCTATTTGAAGTGGCTTAGGATTAGGCTAGTTTCAAGGGTTTTGCGAACACTAAAAGCTCAAACACTCGACATTCCCGGGGTGTTCTTGATCCATTTCATCATCGGGGAATCAAATACCGTAAGTAAACTAATCTTGAAGCTCAGATTGGTGTGTCTACACATTGATCAAACACTAAAATGCCAAACTCAAAGACATTACACAAAACAGCCTACACAACCACCAAACCAAGGCTCTAATCTCTAAATTACATACAAAGGGAAAGCGATGTAACTAAAGCAGAAACCGAGTATGCTAAGATCTAAGCTTTCCAAGCTCTTCAGCATTCCTTATTGCCAACAGAACATGCCTCGGGATGATTTTTTTCTTGTTGTCACGGGCTGCGATTCTAGCCCACTAATTTCTGAGCAAAATGAAAAAACTGATTCTTGAGAAATAAGGAATACTCAGAGGAGCATGATGACTCTGCTCACACTTTACACAATTCAAGTAAAGCAATTCCAAGGCTGCTAACCTTGTGTGGGTCAAAGTTAAAATGTGAGTTGAAAATCTTCAAGACCTAAGCGTCTTCATACAGTATTCAAACCCAACTTCCTTCAATCTTCAATTACATTAAGATCATCTTGAACAACTCTTATTCCATAAAGCAAATGTTGACAATAGAGCAAGAACCGATCAGAAGTAGTAGTAGGAAAAGAGGAGGAGTTGATTGGTAATAGAACAAACTTTCTGTCGAAAATTTTAACCCACGATTGTAGAGTATGCAGAGAAACTCAGTAGTCATGCTCTAGAAAATTGGAAGTACAAAACAACCACCATTGCATGCCACTATAAGAAAAATTACCTTGGGTGACGAATGAAAATCGTCACAAATTGCATGTTTTTCGTCACAAATAATATAGGTGACGAAAAAAAATTTGTCGACTAATGGTTGTCGAGGATTCCTACCTGGTGACGAAATCTATTTTTCGTCATCTATAATGCCTTTTGATGACAAAATATTTCGTCACCAAAAAGTGAATAATTGGTGACGAATTTTTTTTCCTCACCTATTATTCTTTTTGACGACAAAAGTTTTTGTCACCAGTTATTCCTTTTGGTGACGAAAAAAATCATCAGCAATATAAAAAATCGGTGACGAAATTTTTCGTTGCAAAAGACGTTTTCATATAGAAAAAAAAATCCTTCTTTCTTGCTCCTACTGGGTTTCGAACCCGAGACCTTTAAGTTTTTCACACAAGCTTCGACCAACTGCACCACGCACTCCTTTTAATAAATATTTGAAATATCTAATATATAACAAATGTGTTTAACATGAAAATATATTTCAATTGTAATTTTAAACCTTTAAACATTAAAATTAACAATTTTGATAAACATAAAAGTTATAGGCAATTGAGTTATTGTTCAAACTCAATTTAAATTATCTCAATCGGAGTTTTTAGTAAAGAGTTATGTCCGAAATACATTTAGTGAGAAAGCACAATTCATAAATTTCGCCACGAAAGACACCCATTTGATGACAAAATATATTTTTCCTCGCTGAAAGTGTTAAAAGAAGAAGAGGATCTCCGCGGATAAGAGGACGCGCTTGCTGTCACACTTGCGGTCATCGCGAGGGTAGTGACGCCTCCGCGGTCAGAGGAAAGAGGAGGGACACATGTCATTTTATCAGCGTGCCACTTGGCAACCGAGCATTAGCTCGTGTATGAAATGTTTGTTCGTTGATTTCCAGAGATTGAGTTTTGTGAACATTCCCTAGATAGAGAAAGTTGGTGAGCACTGATTTCAAATGAGGTCTTATCCTCTTTCAGGGGCTCTATTGTCTTTCCTATTGGGGATCTCTGGGTTAGGGTTTCCACTACCTACCCTCTCTGTTCACCCCTGCTCTCTTCTTCACCCTTCTAGATCACTCCTCTCATCCCTTTCCATAAGCTACTCTAACCCCTTCGGCACATCTATTCCTAAGGGGTATTTTATCTACTCAGAAATCGGACCTATCCTACATTGGCGACTCTGCTGCGGAGGTTGCTTAGTTTATGGTTAGCTTAAGAAGTGGTCTAGAAACACCAGCTGTGCTTCCTCCGACTCATACTCCAACCATGGCGGCGAATCTGCTCAATACCGGGTCGATCTTGGCCGAGGGCGACGGATCCTCTACTCAGGGAGGAGATGCCACCATGGAAGTCTTTCAAGCTGTCCGAGATGGCCAGAATCAGATGGTTGCTGCCATGACTGCTCTCACAGAGGCCATCACAGCGGCTCTGCCTAATGCATCGGCGGTACAGCCAACAGTGCCGCTCATCGTAGGCCAGCTGCCTCCCGCCGCAGCAGCGGCAAACACCGCAGCAGCAAATGCAACAGCAGCAGCAAATCCAGCAAACCCTGTTCAAAACCCCCAAACCGATGGACCAACCCCTATTACGGGTACTGGTTCAGTCCACCAACAGCCTCTCTCGGCTAAGAACAACGGCCAGTCTCAGAATCAGTTCCTCACCGCAGCTGATGTTCAAGCCCTCATCCTCAAAGAAAAAACCAAAGCTACACTTTCCTCCCTACCTAACCCCGATATACAGCCACCATATCCCATAACCATATTCTCTCCACCTTATCCAGAGGTTTATACCCCACCCAAGTTCATTAAATTTGACTGGAAAAGAGGGCAACGCCTAAGAACATGTGGTTCAATTCATCGAGATACTTGGGGCCAACTCTGGTGACCATAACCTTCGACTTTGCGAGTTCTCAAAATCCCTTATCTCGCGAGCGTACACTTGGTATGTGAATCTTAAACCTTATTCGATCGAAACTTGGGAAGAAATGGTAAACAAGTTTTACACTAAGTTCTTCCAAGTCCGCGAGAAGGTCACTCCCTCGTGAAGGAAACACAGCGTAACGGTGAGGATATCATCGATTACATTAAGCGCTTTCAGGATAAAGCTGTGGACTGCCACGAGCCAGTGGGCGAGTCACTCGTAGTCGAAATATGCATTGACGGAATCCTGCGCGACTATCGTGCATTCCTGGTGAACATTAAGATCCCAACCTTCTCAGCTCTCATTGAGGTCGCTTACAACCTGCGGCATACTGTCAAACCCCCTACCAAGGACAACTAGAAGTCCAACCATTCCATCACTGTCGCTGCTGCCTCTTCTATTCAGCACTCGCACAAGAGGCAAAGGGGTAGTAGCGACGGTGGCGGTCACAAGAAACGATGGGATAAAGAACCAGCTGAGGTCCCAGAATGTCCATGCAGTGTGGAAGAAGTGAAGGCGGTGGTGGAACAGTGGATCGCCGATAGTGTACTCAGGCTGCCTGATGTTGAGCATGAACCATCGCGACAGGATCGCGAGAGTCCGAGGTACTGCGTGTACAGTGTTCTAAATGGCGGCCGCCGAGGCCGCCTAGGCTCCGCCTAGGCGCTTGGAGGTACCCCGCCGCCACGCCAATACCCCTTGGCGTTTGATTTGGCGCCCAAGGAGGTATGGCGGTGTTTGGCGGCCCTTGGTGGGCTCGGCGGCGTCTTTGGAGGCTTAAAATGTATACTATTAAACTAAAAGGGCTTATTATGTAATTTTACAAAATCATATCTATATATATTACAATTACATTTACATCCCCCCATTCAACACTCCGCACTCCAGTCGATCAGAGCTCTAGTCGACGCGAAACGAAAGTGATGAACTCCAGTCGATCAGAGCTCTAGTCGATGCCATCGTATCTCTCTCTCCCGCCGATATGTCTCTCTCTCGCTCTCGCTCTCTGCTCTCTCTTCAGTCTCGCTCTCGCTCTCTCTCGGCTCTCTGAATCTCTCTTCTCTCTCTCTCTCAGTGATCTGGTCACACACACAAAATGATCGTTCTGGTGTTGGGTATTTCACAGTCCCCACAAATTGTGCTTGAATTTCGTAAATCGCCAAAATGTAAGTTCAAAATCTTATCTACATATATTACTACTTAATTTCATTTGGGTTTGTACTTTGAAGTTTGAACTCGCACTATGGATATATGGAATATAGTTTGATTGGATAATAGTTTGTTTAAAAATAAAAAAAAAACCGCCGAATTGCTTGGCGCCGCCTAGGCAGCTTGGCGCTTGGAGGTGGGTCTCCGCCCTACTAGCGCCAAGCGCCATTTAGAACCTTGTGCGTGTACCACAGGCACATGAAACATCCAACAAGCGATTGTTGGACCTTAAGGAGGATCTTTAAGAGAAAGTAGGAAACCAATCAACTAAGGGTTGGGACCGACCGCCCTAACGACTTGCGTGAACATCCTTATCCTGAGCATGAGCATGCCATCCATATGGCTGGCTGTTATAACTACTTTGCTGAAGAAGACGAGTGCACTGACGAGGAGGTCTACATGACTTCCTACTATGATCACTTGGACGAAATTGCTTCTCATGAGCAGCCAAGGGTTACTCCTGACCCTGACGCTGCAGTCAAGGTGCTACAAGGGAGTACTAAGTTCAAGGCATTCTGTGACGCGCTGGGCTTCACAGCTTCGACTACAACAGAAATCACTAAGTCCATCGTGAGCATCGTGAAGGCACATCAGCAGGCGTGCATGGCTATGGTTGGCTTAGTGTCGCGAACCATCCGAGAAGGAGCTAACTTTATCACCTTCTCCGACGTTGACCGTCGTGTCACATTCTCCCGCAATAGGCTGCTCTATGTAATAGCCCATATCAAGGGGGTTGAGTTGAAACGAGCTTTCTTGGATGGGGGAGCATCCATCAACATCATGCCACTCGCTACCTTAAAGAAGCTTGGAATACCAGAAAATCAAATCATAAACTCCTCCGTCGCGATCACGGGATTCGGAGGAGACAAGAAAGGGTCCTTGGGCTACGTGGTGGTGGATCTCGCGGTAGGCGCCATCCGCACTGCGACAAAGTTCCACATCATCGAAGCACAGACGAACTAGCGCATTATCTTGGGAAGGAGTTGGATGCACAAGTATGCTGTGGTCCCATCAAGTTATCACAGTGCATGAAGGGAATCTGGGCAGGACACGATAGCCGCGTCGGAAAAGCCGTTCGACACGGATGAGGCCCACCTGCCCGATGCAGTTTTTACTTCTCCGAGATGGAGGAAGAAGTGGAAGTAGTATCAGCCAAGCCTATAGGCATAAAAGTCCCAAGGTGGGAGAGCATCATGAAGAGAGAATGGGCGGCCGCGAGCAAGCGGCCCGCCGCGAAGGTGGCATCAGAAGTCCCAAGAAAAGTTACAAAGGTTCAAGAGGGTGGCAAGACGGTGTACTGCTTATGACGGTGCGCGGGGGTAACGGTACCTCGCGGGGTCGCTATCCCCTACACTGTGGATGCAGTAAAAGTCGAGCCAAACTTGATGGATAAGCTGGAACCAGCTCTGGAATGCTTGCAAGACGGTCCTAGGCCCCAATAAGAGGCCTTAGAGGAAATAAACCTAAGAATAGGTGAAGGAACCCCGCGGCCTGTGTTCGTAAGCAAGGTGCTGGGGGGAGAAACGCGAGAAAAACTGATAGAACTGTTGTGGAAATATGCGGATGTCTTCGCGTGGCACTACGAAGAGATGCCTGGGCTGGATGAAAGCCTGGTTTCGCACCACTTGGATGTGTTCCCCAACTCTAAGGCTATGAAATAGGGGCGGCGGAAGTACAACCCTGAGTTGGAAGAGAAGATCAAGGAATAAGTCGAGAAGCTAAGGAAGGCCGGTTTCATTCGGCCAATTCAATATCCTTCGTGGCTGGCCAACATAGTACCAGTAAAGAAGAAGAATGGGTAGATTAGGGTTTGCATAGATACATTGGTCGACGCTACTTCAGGTCACCAAATGTTCTCATTCATGGATGGCTTCATCGAATACAACCAGATAAAAATGGCCCCCGAGGATGCAGAGAAAACAGCGTTCCACACGCCACTCGGTAATTTCTACTATGTGGTGATGCCCTTTGGTCTGAAAAATGCAGGTGCCACTTATCAGTGCGTCATGACTGTAATTTTTCACAACCTAATGCATCACATAATGGAAGATTATGTGGACGATTTGGTAGTTAAGTCAAGAGAGAGCTGTGACCATTTGAAGCACTTGGAAGAGGTGTTCGAAAGATGCAAAAAGTTTAACATGAAGATGAACCCACTGAAATGTGCCTTTGGTGTCACGGCAGGGAAGTTTTTGGGGTTCTTAGTGCATAGGCATGGCATCGACGCAGATGAGACAAAGATAAGGTCCATCGCGGAGATGCTCGCGCCGCACTCGCAACGGTCACTGAAGCATTTCCTCCGAAAGGTTTCCTACTTGCGGAGGTTCATTCTAGCACTGGCGGAGATAACAGCGCCATTCAGTGATCTGCTGAAAGGGAAGGCAGAGTTCAGATGGAGTGACGAACATCAAAAAGCCTTCAACAATGTCAAGGTTGCCTTAGCCTCGCCTCAAACCATGATCGTGCCGCGAGCAAGAAAGCCTCTTATTCTCTACCTAACATCGACGCCAAAGTCCGTCGAGGCACTCCTTGCTCAAGAAATAGAGGGGGTGGAACGACCGGTGTACTACGTAAGCCGAAAGATCCAAGGAGCAGAGGAGAGGTACACTCCAGTGGAACGACATTGCTTGGCCCTTGTATTCACTGCTCAGAAGTTAAGGCACTATTTTCTGTCATTTCCAGTACAACTCGTCACCAAAAGTGACCCAGTAAGGTACTTACTGTCGCGACCAGCCCTATCTGGGAGGATCGGGAGATGGCTCTTAGCAATGGCAGAATTGGAGATTACATGTGGTACCCCGCGGGCTATCAAATGTCAGGCCCTAGCGGATCTCCTCGCGCAGTTTCCAAGCGGACATTATGAGCCGTTGGAAGAGGCGTTGCCCGGGGATGGTTTCGAAGCTCTCGCGACCAGTCCAAGCGAGTCATCCTGGACGCTAAGCTTCGACAGGGCAGTAGGAGGAGCACATGGCGGCGTAGGAATCGTCCTTCAAAGTGATGGAGGAGAAAGGGAATACTTGTCCTACAAGCTGGGATTCGCATGCTCCAACAACGAAGCAGAATATGAAGCTCTAATCATGGGGCTCTTAGCAGTAATTTTCAGAGGAATTTCATGGTTGAAAATCGTGGGGGATTCAAAACTCATCATTCTCCAAGCATCTGGGGAATACGTGCTGAAGGAGCCCACCCTCGCGCCTTACAGGACGACAGTCCAAAGGTTGATGGGAAGATTTGAGGCGGTGGACATAATCCACAGGCCAAGATCAGACAACAGATTTCTAGACACCCTCGCGACACTAGGGGCAAAGACAAAATTCGATGAAGAGAAGGTGACAATTGAGATCATTAAGAGGACAGAGCCGTCAATCATAGATGAGCTCGGGGCACGCCGCGAGGAAGACTGGAGCGACCCCATCCTGAAGGAGTTGGTTTCTGGAAAACGAACCTTGCCCATCGCGGAGGTGCTAGTTTACGGTCCTTCACGGTCAGTTATACTATCGCGGACTTCAGGGTTGGCTAGCGAGGTGGGTAGGCCCAGGTGAGGTGAAGACTAAGTTGCGTCAGATCCATGACAAAACTTGTGGCGAGAACGAGATCTCCTTATACCGAAGAGTCCAGAGGCAGGGCTATTATTGGCCCAACATGAAAGGAGATGCCGCGAAGGTGCTTCGCGCTTGTCAAAACTGCATGCTCTACACAATGGAACCGGAGTGTTGCCTCATGGAAGAGCTAGATTGGAGATAGGAGTACATCGATTTCCTTCGCGAAGGAGCGCTGCCTCTAGATCCCAAGAAGGCTGGAAGAGTTTAATGCTATTCCTAACACTACTTCTTGGAAGGGGGGCAATTTTACCAACGTGCCCTGGACGGGATACCCCTGCGATGCCTGTCTCGCGACAAAGCTGAAGAAGTCCTACTAAAAGTCTACGAAGTGGAACATCAGGGTTGGAGGAAACTATATGAACACTTGATTCATCTCAGGTACTTCTGGCCCACGATGGAAGCGGATTCAAAGCGACATGTGCGCAGGTGCGCGGCTTGTCAAAAGTTTGGAAACTTGGTCCATGCGCCATCCGTGGAGCTACACTCTATTCGCGCCCCCTATCCGTTCCACACTTGGGCGATGGACCTGATCGGGCCCATACATCCGACATCTAGGGGAAATCAGTGGATCCTAGTTGCTGCGGCGATAAGCACGAAGTGGGTTAAGGCTGATAGCCTGAGTAAGGCGACTAGCGCGGCAGTTGCGAACTTCATCAAGGAAAACATCATTTGTCATTTCGGCATTCCAAAAGTCATCCTTTCGGACAATGGCACCCTTTTCATCAATAAGGATGTGAAGAAGCTCCTCAAATCCTATTCAGTGAGTCACCTCATGACGACTCCATACTACCCTCAAGGCAATGGTCAAGCCGAAGCGACTAACAAGACTCTCATCTATATCATCAGCAAGTTGTTGGACAAAAAAGGTGGAACATGGGCTGATCATCTTGCAATGGCATTATGGGCGTATAGGACCTCTCGTCGCAAAGCCATGCGATCCTGCCCTTTCAGCTTGGTTTATGGGGCAAAGACTGTTCTCCCCACGGAGCTGAGCGTACCATCCGCGAGACTGGCCCTCGCGGCTGAGGTGACACAAGAAGAAAGAAGAGCGGACCTAAAGGCCATGGAAGAAAGGAGGAACACCGCGGCAAAGAATCAGGAAAGGTATTGGCAATCAGTGGCCAAGTATTACAACAAGGGTGTAGTGCCGCGAGTGTTCCAATTCGGAGATTTAGTGTGGAAGTCCACCACCACAGTCATGAGGGACATGGAGTAGCCAAAGTTCACTCCAAGGTGGGAAGGTCCGTATGAAGTAATCAAGGCTAGTAGCAGCGGCCATTACGAGTTAGCAAGGGTCAGTGATGGTTTCAAAACTGGTCCTATTAGTGCTAAGTTCATTAAGATGTACTACCCATGATGTAAGGGTGTTTCCTATCTTTTCAGTTTTAAAGAAGGCATCATGCCATGCTATCCTTAGTTCATTTATGAATAGTTTTCATGTAAAGGGTGGCAAACAGCGTGTAAGGGACAATCAATGGAAAGTAAAGCAGGTAGTTGTAATATCACTTAACTATGTTCTTAAAACATAGGTATATTACACATAAAACTACTGCGAATATCCAAAGTTGTCGTTACATCACCAAAAGTTGCCGCAAAAGTTACCACAGATATCCAAAATATTCAGCAAAAGTCGTTACAACATCAAAGTAAACAAAGTCATCAACCAAAGACTTTCTTCAGAAAGGGGTCAGTGTCACAGAGAGGCACGTCAACGAGTCTCTCACCAAGGCAAGACTCGTCAGCCGAACGCTCATAAACCAACCTGTGTTCTTCTACCGCCGCCTCAGCTGCGGCTACTACACTTTGTGCTTTGGCAAGAGCTGTGCGAGCTTCCTCTAGGACCGTCTTAGCCCACTCACTGTCCCTCCGTAATTGCTCATTCTCGCGCATGATCTTAGTGGCCTCAAGCTCTTTGTACAACCACCAAATATGAAACCCCAACTTGTCAAAGTTTTGGATGGTAAGCCCGATCTCCTCAATCTGACTGGGACCCAAATCACACACCCTCATGCCCTTGACACTTCGCAAGAAGGTGTAAAGGCACTCGAGCTGCATCCGGCCCATGGTCCAACTGTAAAGGTTGCGAACCTTGAAGAATGTATAAGGAAAAAGGTCACGAACAAAGGAGAGGAAAGAGGCCGCCTCGTGAACGAAGCCATAATACCCGAAGAAGGCCTCATTCGAAAGCTTTTCCACCTCGTCTGCCACAGGTGGCTCCACCACTTGTATGTCAGAATCATCGTCAGCCGCCACATGCCCACGGCTAGAACCAGCCTCAGTTTGTTGTTGTGAAACAGACCCCCCAGCCAGTAAAGAGCTACCCTTACAAACGTCACCAGTGACGTACCCCTCCCGCGGGGTCCCAAGAGCTATCGAAGAGTCATCTTGCAAGTCCGCGAAGACCTCCACGGAAGTCAGATTTGTGAGTTCCATTACTGCGTCATGCGCTTGGAAGTGCGTGGCAAGATCACCAGTAGGCGGAACGACCACACGCCTGTTGAATAGGTTCAAGGTAGTCTCTAATGACTCACGCAGAGATAACTGCTGAATAGCGGCCTCTGGCGCCAGCTGATTGATATCCGGGACTGAGAGAAACCCCTCTGTCGGCGTCCTGAGGTGAAGTATCAGGCTCGAGGTGTCATCATCCTCCTCAACCACGGAAGGCACTGTGCCAACACCCGAATTCCCACCATCACCTCCGCCACCATCGCGACCAACGTCGTCGTCGCCATCACCACCATCTTCACCCCCGTCATTTCCATCCTCAGCACCATTTCCTTCCTCATCATCACCCGGGTCTTCATCACTATTGTCATCATCACTATGGTCTTCATCATCACCATTCTCATCGCTTTTGGCTCCCTCGCTGCCATCAGCGCTGCTGTCCTTAACCTCTTCGCTGTTGCGACCATCGCTACCCTCAGTATCGCTATCAGCTCCATCAGATTCCCCCTCATCCAGAGTAACAACGACCTTCTTACCTGTGGCAACGGATGTGCCGCCTAGACTGGGCAGAGCAGCGCGAGGCAGTTTGAAGGATTGGCTCATCGGAAGGGTGTCATCAATACTGCTATCAAAATCCCCCTCGCGTGCCTCCTCGTCTTCCCTCTTTCTCTTAAGCTTACTCGAGGGGGTATATTCCCCCCTTCATGTCTGAATGAGGACCCTACGGAGCAAAAGGGGACACGTGAGAACACAACAAAGAAACAGTGGGAGAGCCAATGAAATGTAAGATTAGAAAGAGGAAGAGGAGCAGATCTCACCAGCAGACGTGACGCTCGCGGGGGTCTCTTCCAAGTGACGAGTCCTTGCTGCTTGAGTAGGGGTACCCTGAAAAGAGGAACGAGTTCAGGAGTCACGGAGAAACATGAATAGCAAATACTGGTAAGGATGAAATGGCGAAATGCAAGTTTAAAGGCATACCTTCCGTATTCGCTTTAATTGAGGACTTTGCTGTTGGGAGGAGGCTTGCTCCTTTGCCTTCGCGCAAGTCACCCTTGTCGGAATTACAGTCGAAATTGGTTCCGCGATGATAATGCCGCGGTTGGCCACGGGGGTGATGCTCGACGGATCCCAATAGCTTTTCTTGCCGTGCCACCAGGGTTGCCTTGCCTTCGGGGACCTTAAAGATACGTCGCGGTGATAAATGTCTGAAGAGTCAGGAATTTTAGGGGTGCCACAAACATAGTTGACAAAAGAGTCAAGGTTGCGACGCCAGGCCAAGCGACTATTAGCTGTAAAGAAAGTCTCTCTATCGTTCCTCGGGAATACTACAACAGCGTAACCCTCAGTCAATTCGCCCATGTGAGCCCTTGTAAAATGACGAAGACTCTTGACATAACTCCTCAGCGGTGGCGCCGGACCCGGCACGCCCTTGTCATAACCAAACTGCTGTGCTACCCTGTCGGGACTATACAACGTAGAACACTGTCACACCCCACCCCGAGCCAGCACTCAAATGAGTCCAAACCGATGTGAGGGTGCAACTACAACCACCAAACCAAACCTGAACTCAAGTTCTAGCAATTAATTAATTTAATCAAAAGTCAATTTATTGATTTGTGCATGTAAGTATTAGGTGGCTGTAAGTGAAGGTGTGTGCATGTGGACTGTGCACAGGTGGCCAAGAGTTGTACTTGTGTGCATATATATCTAATAAGAGAGTTTTAATAAAGATAGGTGAACAAATAGTGTTGGACATGTGTCCACTTTGAGTTCATTACGTTTTGTATAAAGGAAGGAAGGGCTATTGGCTATTGGAATTTAAGTTTTGGTAGAATCAGTAGAAAGCTTAGGAAGGAGGCAATTTGGTGGTCTATGTTGGGCGTGCGGTTTCAGTATGTTAGTAAAGGGAACTGAAAGAAGAGAAACCGAAAATATAGCAAAGGCTTTCGGAGATGAGCTTAGGTGTGATAATCAAGGCGATTTGAGGGTGAGTATGAGATACATATTTTCTCGTACAATATTGATGTTGAATTCTTGTTAGTTGTGCTATGTGCGGTGACTGTATGTCGTGGAACTGTTTGGTATGTGACGGGGCGACTAGGCTAATAAGCTATGCCAAAAGACATGTTGGCCAATGGGCTATGATGAGGCTGGTGAGGTGGTACGTCACCTGTCATATACTAAGGAGGACCGGATATGTGGTTGCATTTATGTGGAATGTGTTATATTCGTGGTGGTTAGTGTTAATACGTGGTGGTTGGTGCTGTGCGATTATTTCTAGTGTTATTGTACACGTTATTATGTCTCACACACTCCTGGAGTCCTTTTGGACTCCAGCTTGCAGGTTGGTTAGCAAGGCAGGTGCTGGTGGTACGAGCTTGTCTGAGTTGCTGCGAAGGTGGTTGTTTATTTACTTAAATTGTATAGTTTTTGGAATAAAAGACAAATTGTGTTCTTTTTATATCATGGTGTTTGAGGATCCGGGTTGTTACAAACACGTTCCTTCCGCGCATAACGGCGGAAAATGCAGCGAGAGCAGAAGCAGCAATGGCAACACCCTCGATAAGAAGGCGCCAGCGTTGTCGATCCGTTTTCCCCAGAACTTTGTCGAGCTCACCCCACTCCACCTCATTATCCGGGGTTGTGGCTCGTCACCCCCGCTGATGTCCGTGGGGGAGGGGGGCAAGGCTCGAGAAGTGTTTGTGGGCTCCCGTGCCCTTTTTCGAAGAGTCGCCACCCGGATTTTTGAGATGGATGATCCGAGGAACCGAGAACTTGCTTGCAAAAGGCTCTTGGTCTAGCAAAACGTTGAGATTTTGGATTCGGGAGCCACGTTACGAATGGGGAAGGTTTTTCTTTAAAAAGCACCCCACTCGCCCGGTAAAACCGGTCTCTACTTAATGTTTTCAAAAGGGGAAACCTTCAAGTATCATTTAAAAGATTAAGCTCTTTAATAAAAGCAAATAGCGGGGAAGGGACATGGGAAATATATCACGTTGACGTGCTTGTGGTGCTGTCTGTACAGTAGTGGTAAAATGACGTGAGCAGATGGAATAAAAGCATACAGCAAACTGTCTGGACCTCAGTCATACTGTACACGGCACCTTGAGTTGCCGCGCGCGGCACCTCAACATGCTGTGCGGGGTACCTGCTCTGCTGTCAGACTGTCGCAGAAATTCAAAACATCATCTAGCTCATTGCTTTCTTTGTACGTCTTTTGGAAAACTCATCAGAAACCTCATGGCAGTCAAATCATCCCAAAAAGGTTGTTATTTTTCTCAAAACATGGTTTTAAAATAGCTTTTAACATATTTGATCATTCGGGATGATCTAGAAAACCTTGTTAAGAGCCAAGACATGGCTTGTAGATATGGTCTTATTTCGAAAGCAACAGAAACAGTAAACAGCAGATACAAACAACCACAGCAAGGGAAATCTCAGATCCAGACAGCCTGCCTACAATAACATCAACATATAAAGGTGCCGTGCCCTGATGGTCAAGGTGCTGCGCGCCTGGTCATCCAGCAGCGCGGTTTCCCAACCTCAGCACAGTGCTGGCTTTGTTTTATGAAAATGGGTTTTAAGTCAGAATCTAACCAAAGGGATTACATCTAACTGGAGAAAAGTCCCCTCAGGACCAGAACTGAGTCTAGTCCGAGGAAACTTGTTTTTACCTTTGGTGTTGAGCTTGATCAAGGATCGTTGATGCAAAAATGAGGATGGATCGTGACGGATGTAGATGGAGGAGGTTAAATGAGATCAAGGGAGTATGAGTGTGAGTGAAGGTTAGGTATTTCGGGGGATGGGGCTTTGAAGTTGATGGGGGATCAACTTCAATGATGAGAAAGAAGTGAGTAAAAGTACTTAAAATATGTCTTTTGGGAATGACATTCTTTAAGACTTGGAAATGGAAATGGAAATGGAAATGGGAAAGTGGGTGTGGAAACTAGAGAGAGAAAACTTATGGAGTAAGAATACCCAAAAGCAAAGAGAGCCAAAACAAAGGCCAAAAGGGGAACCCCTTTCCCTTGAGTGGAGGGGATAATTTATAGCAAAAGGCCAAGGATTTTGAATTTCAAATAGTGGAGGTATTTTCTGAGCGGGCCAGAAGTGTATTTTCGGCTGACCCATTCATCAGCTGTGGCTCAAACTGGCGTGGCCGACAGCTTTCTGAGCCAGTCAGACTTTTGCTTAAGGTGACGTGCGGTAGAGGTTGGTCATGCACGGCCCCTTGAATTTCAACATGCCGTACGCTTTAATCCCGTTCCGCACGGTACCTCCTGTTTCGGTCCAGGGGCTTTTGGGCTTTATCTGGGCTTTTTTGGGCTCTTTGGGTTTTTGGGTTTTCATGGGCTTAGAAGAAATCCTTTTTGAAACTCACAAAGGTATTGTTTCCTTTATTTCATCATCGGGGCGGACAAAGACTCTCCGAGGTTCTGATTGGGGTGTCTACAGTGTTCAAAGTATAAGGCCATCAAGAACTGTGTGTGAACCACCAAAACCATATCATAGCGTCCTAAAGATCTCTCCCTGTCTGTGTGAACCTGATCCAAACGGTGGAAGCCCAGGAAGAGAGGGCCAAGCAGAACAAAGTCCCCCCCTCGCGAGACTTACCGCAAGAGGGAAAACGGTGTGGTTCGGCCCCTCGTAAAGGAAATCAGGGATGACAAAGAAAGACAGCCTGTAAACAAGGAAACCTAAAAGATGGAGATCAGAATCATACAACTTCCCATAGAACTCCGTCGCTCGTCCCGCGGGAGGCTTGGTCCCCAGAGGAGGAAAATCTTTGAAAAATACCGCAACCAGCAGCCCGAAGAGGTCTTACCAAACTTCGGAGGAGCCCGTACGCGTCCCTCTCGATCGAACTGAGATCCGTACTTACCAGCCTTAGTGTACACCCTCTTCAACCGATCCACTAACCTCGCATCCGCTGGAGAAAGGCTCGATGGGTCAAAAGCCACCAACCCCCTTGTGCTCAACCTCATCATCACAGCCATGTCTTGCAGAGTGGGGCCACCATCTCCCCATGGAAACACGAAGGTGTGGGTGTCCGTACTCCACCGGGAAACCATGAGGTCGATGTTGGCGTTGTTCTTTCGAATATTCAACTCCGCCGAAAGACGGACAAGCTCAAGGACGCGGGAAGACCTTGGTGCATGCACAGAATCTGGGTTATTCAAAACCGACTCCACCCAGTCGCCCCAATGGGCCGGCGCCTGAGAAACGGCCTCATAGTTGACGAAGCAACAAGGGATATCCCCTCTTTCCACTCGGAATCTCAAAACAGAAGAAGGAGGGATCAGATCAGCCTTTTCATGTGGCACCTTGGGAACCAAGGAGAGAGGTTCCTCTGGGATCTCTATCTCTGGACTGAAAGCCTCCGCCTTCCGCCAGAATGAGTCGCTCGTGCCGCCAAGATATGGCGCCCGGCGCCACTCGTCCGCTGGAAGCGCTCAGATAGAAGTCTGCAATATGGCCTTACTCCCTTACTCCATGTCGTCTCTCGCCATTGTAAACCAAGAAGTGGGTTTGTGAGGGAGGAGAGAGAGATGGAAGTTGCAGTTGGGCGGAAGAAGAGGAATAAGGGGGAAGATGGGATTTTGGTAGAGAGAGAGAAGGAAAAGGTGGGATCTTTGAAAGAATGACGGGATTTTATGGCTAAGTATTCCTATTTATACTCAGGAAGGGGTCCCCCAAATCTCGAGAAAGGGATGCAATAAATTAAAGGGGTGTATTGGTTGCACAGATTCGAACCGTCCCGACCGTTGCACGCGCACGCGACAACGCGTGGGTCACAAGTGCGTGGGGAGGAATTGTAGGAAAGGTCAAAAGGTGCGACGGTTGACCATTTGACTATCCAATGAGCATGTGACACGTGTACTCGTCCTTGCGGGGTTAACGATTTTACCGACGAACCCTAGCTCACCACGTGGCACCTCAGTCGCGCAACACATGACCCCCGCGCGAGGGAGCCTCGCGCTACCCATCACTTTGCAGTGACTATGTAAAGGTCACGAGCCTGAACTCCTCCCTTAAGGAGAGAGTTATATTTATTCAGGTGAATGCTTGGCGCGGTCCCAATCTAATGGAGACGATAACGCGGTTTAACCAAAGCACACTAGCAATTTGCCCAAACTCTTATGTCTGCTCTGGCCTTTAGGCAGGACCCGAGGGGCCCCTTTAGGCTTGGCAGCGGTAGAAGGGCGACCGAATAAGGTCACGACTTTGCCTTGACGGGAATGAAGGGAATCTAGTGGCTTGGTTGCTATAAAAGAAGAAGAGGATCTCCGCAGATAAGAGGACGCGCTTGCCGTCATACTCGCGGTCATCGCAAGGGTAGCGACGCCTCCGCGGTCAGGGAAAACAGGAGGGACACGTGTCATTTTATCAGCGCGCCACTTGGTGACCGAGATTAGCTCGTGTGGGCTATAAATATGAAACGTCTCTTCATTGATTTCCAGAGATTGAGCTTTGTGAACATTCCCTAGAGAGAGAAAGTTAGTGAGCACTGATTTCAAAAGAGGTCTTATCCTCTTTCAGGGGCTCTATTGTCTTTCCTCTTGGGGATCTCTGGGTTAGGGTCTCCACTGCCTACCCTCTCTGTTCACCCTTGCTCTCTTCTTCACCCTTCTAGATCACTCCTCTCATCCCTTTCCATAAGCTATTCTAACCTCTCCGGCACATCTATTCCTAAGGGGTATTTGTCCACTCAGAAATCGGACCTATCCTACAAACGGGAATAAAAATTCGATACAAGCAATATCCTTTCCGACTCAAATTCTGATCAAAGAGTATGTCGGAGATGTCGATTAATTGGAAAATTGTGAAATGCCCTAATTTCAAAAAAAGCCCTAATTTCTAGTTCGAACCCAAAAAAAACACTAATTACCAGAAAATTCGGAGAGAGATTGGGAGAGAGATGAAATCAAAATTGAACCCTAATCGTAATCAACATCAAACTCTAGCCAGAGAGAAAGGGAAAGAGACCTTGGTGGTGGTCGGTTGATCTCGTTCGTCGTTCGATCTCCAGTTGTCTGAAATCGAGAGAGAGAGAGAGCTCTTGATCGATGCAACTCCTTCGTCTTTCTAGCTTCGGTCGTTCTTCATCGTTGTTCAATCATTCGTCTCTCGCTCGTCTCAGCCGTTCGCGATTTTCTTCTTCTCTCGCTCTCTCTGGAATGCTCACTCTCTCTCTCTAGAACGCGTAATGAAATGGGAAGGGGTATGACCCGCGTAGGGGATTTTACCCGGTACCCCTGATCCGGTTCTCTTTTTACCCATTCAATACCCGTAAGCTTCCCTTTTATTTCCTAGTCGTTGGATCACGTTAGAGGTGCGGACGAAATCTCCCATCCAAACTTCCTGACCAGAAACCAACTGTGTGTGTGTGTGTGTATATATATATATTGTGTGTGTGTGTTTTTTATCGAACAGTTTAAATAAAAACTGGTTGGATGAAACCCTTTCTGATCTTTTTCTTTGCATATTTCTCGCTAGTGCCCTTAAAATCACGTTCTGAACACAATGAGTGGCTCAGATCATCGAAATTCGACCGGGAAATAGGAGAAATTGGGAGGTCCGCATTTTAGTTAAAATAAGGTGGTCCTTAGGAGAGAAAAACTGTATATATATATATGCATACAGTCCTGATCAAGTTCGGACCTCTTACGGTTCAAGACCGCCTATTTTCCAATTGAATTTCGATAATCCGAACCGGTCAATGTGATCAGAATGTAATTTTAAGAATACCCAAGTGAAATCAGCAAAAAAATTGACCAGGAAAGAATTCATCCAAACAGTTTTTTATTGAACGGTTCAATAAAAATTTGCTCAAATCAAGCAAATCGAGCGGGAAAAGGGAGGTAGTAAAATCCGGACGCCCGTCAGAAGTGCAATTATAATTCTTTAGTAGTATGAATTACAATTTGTGTAATAAAAAAATATAATCCTTGAAGGATAAATGTTTTTTTTTTTATTTGCACAAGGAGCCAATCAATATTTATTCGCAGGTCTGTGTCATAGCCTATAAATATAGGCCTCGTTTGATTCGCGGACTAAAACAGGTAGGATTAAGAGTCCTGGGATTAGTAATACTGGACTATTTGTCCTGGTACTAATTTAATCCTGAATCCTGTACAATCCCCTGTTTGGTTCGCGCAGGATTAATATTGGGATATAGGCCAATCCCATGTTTGGTTCTGTCACTAAATTTCAGGATTAATTTCAGGACTATTTCTCTCTCTTCCCTTCTCTCTCAAGCAATCCAACCAATTTATGGGCATTCCAACCAATTTATGGGCATTCCAACCAATTTCTCAAGCAATTCAACTAATTTTAGGCAATTTCTCAATCTCATTGACTGAGCATCTGCTTTGACAGATTCATTATTGCAAATGATAGTGGGGATGAGAAATTGTGGACAATGCCATATTTCCAAAAAGTGCATATTTTTGACGTGGACCATTTTTTTTCTATCTTTCTTGCCTTATTTCTTTGTGGTATTTACTGTTTTGAAAATATCGATACAGCCTCTTCAAAGAATGAAGGATGAGCTGAACTCTTATGCACGGCGACATAGCTTGGCTGAACTTGGAGAAAATGCAAAAGAACTGTTTGAGGGGTACAACATGTTAGAAAACTTTGAGCAGTTGCAAGTCTCTGAAACTTGTTCCCAAGTGCACAAAGAAATGAATCTCGGCAGAATCATAAACTGGGCATGCTAACCAACAAGATGTGACATAACTTGTGCATTGTAACATGCTAAAGCCAACCAAACAAAAAAAAAAAAAAAACTGCAGTCAGGTAAAAGGCATCACATAACCAAACAAAAACTTATACTAAAGCCATCACATAAGATGCTAAAGCCATCACAAAAAGGCATAACATAAAGTTATACTCCTGTTCCAAAAGTGCATCACAAAAGGCATCACAATTGTTAAAAGTGCACCCCACACTTACCAACAAAAGTTAAAATTAAACATAGTTTTAAGTTTTTGTTCCAAGTAGACTTGAAATTTAAGGACACAAGTCACCCAACTTCTTTAGCACCCAACTTCTTCACCACCCAACTTCTTCACCATTACCATTTTTTCCTCATCATCAAGGCTGAAAAAGTGATCAACCTTTTGTGCATCTTGGGTGATTGCCATTCCGACAATGACCCTAGACTCAACTGTGATTGGAAGTTTCCTAAGTGCGTCATTAACTTCACCTCTTTTCTTTGAGAGGTCATGTGCATAACCCATTCTACCTCCAAGCATCTCAAGCTTAGCATCAGACCTCTCAAAATATATCCCCAACTTGTCAGCGAAATTATTCATTCCAGCCAAGATGTTCTCAGAAACCTTAGCCTTTTTCTTCGGATGCTCTTCAGGTGAGTTGTCAGTGTTGTTCACCGTGGTTGAATCAGCACCAGCTTCCTTGGCAGCCTCATCTAAGTTCTCAACCATATCTGCTGCACTCTCAGCCATCTCTCCCGTTGCTCTGTCATTCCCAAAAATCATGCACCAATCATCATAGTAAGGGAATGACTTGAACCTTAGCCCCGACGCATTATTGTCTGTCTACAAAAGATTTAAAATGCAATGGTTATTTATGTTGGGGGGAATGAGGGCCTAAATGCACACACAAATATCACCAAAAAACAGTCACAAACTGAGCTAAATCGCAGCAGAAACGCAGCAGTAACAGATCAGATTTTCAGCACCAAATCAAGCTAGAAACATGCAGTTTTCAGTCACAAAACAGAGCAGAAAAATTGCAGCAATAACAAGACTTATCTGGGCCCTAAAATGTTGATTTCATTCACTTGATTCAAGCTTTACAAAGCTTTTTCTTCACCTTCAAAACACAGCACACACGAGCATACAAAAAATCCCTTTTCTTTTCTCTTTTTCTCTTCTCTTTTCTCTGTCTCTCTGACCACGTTTTTTTTTCTTCTTTTTCTTACTTACAATACAAAGACACACCACTAGATATTTCTAGTACTTCTTGAACCACCTTTTAACATATTACAAACTAAGACACAAAAGATACATGAAATTACAAAAAAGCCCCCAAAACAATAAAACAAGGAAATACCCAAATTGGGTTTACATATTTCTAACAATTTACATGGTTAACCATTGCTATAAATTGGTAGACTTGATAGGGAAAAAAGATTACCTTGCAGTAGTCCTCCCAAATTTTATCGTCTGCTACTTCTATCATATGTGTTGAGTCATTCCATCCGAACCCACTACAACCACGCATAGCCTTGACAGAGTAATAGTTTTTTTTCCAAACCTTCAACTTAGACGAAATATGAGGACTGGCACGAATGCTAGTGCCAGGCAAAGCAACAATTAACATTCCCTCAACTTTCCTCAAGTATCCAGATTTGAAAGAATTTTCAATTCTTTCACCTTTGACAACCATTTCCTTCATTGCATTAAGAAGTGCATCTTCCTCCTTTTGATTCCATGAACGCCTACTTGCATCAGCAACGTTTTCTTCGCCATTCCCTCCTTCCTTTGCCTTCCCTCCCCTCTTACGAGACTTAGTAGGCTTCTCCATCCCTAATATAGTCACTGCCCATATTCATTTTTACACAATTCAAGGATTGGTATTCCAAATTCTCAATTCAAGGATTCAAAAAATTTGTTCTAGCACTGTTTTGAATCAAAAAGCCTTCTCAATTATAACATGCTAAAGCCAACCAAACAAAAAAAAAAACTGTAAACAGGTAAAAGCCATCACATCACCAAACAAAAACTTATACAGAAGCCATCACATAACATGCTAAAGCCATCACAAATAACAAGGGTACTCTAATTGTACGTGATCAAAGAGTTACATAAAGTCATACAAATAGTACGTGATCAAAGCCACCAATAAAGTCTTACAAACAAATACATGATTAATGACATGATGTTACAAATAACAAGGGCACTCTAATTGCCACCATGGCCCCTTCGTTCTTGCCACTCTTGATAAATATGTTGTGCAAAGGCATCCCTCCAGTCAGTCCATTGACCCGATGTCTCGACTGTATCAATGTAGTCATCATCATGATCTTCCTCTTCAAGGTTATCAAGTTCATGTTCATGTGGGTCAATACTCATCTCTTTCCTAATGTGATTATGGACTAGACAACATGCCGTAACAATACGAGACTGCGTTCTAATGGGGAAGAATGAGTAACTCCTAAGAATAGCCCATCGAATTTTTAACAAACCAAAAGTCCTCTCAATGACGTTACGGGCTTGGGCATGCTTCATATTAAAGTACTCCTCATGGTCCTGAGGAGCTGGACCATCCCATTCTTTCAAATGGTAACGCTTTCCTCTGTATGGAGCTAAGAATCCTTCTGCATTTGTGTAGCCGGCGTCAACAAGGTAATACGAACCTGTGTATGATTGATTTACTAAGTTACGTACTTTTTATTAAGAAATATGTTGATAAAGTTACATATGTAATAAAAAAAAATGCTTACCAGTGGGAATTTTTAGCCCATTTGTCCTAGTAATAGCATCGCGCAAGATTCTAGAGTCTGCTGCTAACCCTTCCCAACCAGATAAGACATAGATTATGTTCATAACTGTGTTACAAACACCCAACACATTTATAGCCAACTCTCCTTTTTGATTCCTATACCTTGGTCTGACAGATGGACCAACTCGAACATCAATGTATGTGCCATCTAGTGGCCCCAAACAATTCTAAAAATATTGCAAGAAGTTAATTATTTTTACTTAGAAACTTAAAATAACCGTACGAGTTATGTACTCAATTTCAAATGTTACCTGAAAAATTTTCCACCTATCATCTGTGCATGCTTGAGTTATAGGCTCAGGCTTGACGAGTAGTTGACCTTGCAGGCGTATGACAGCCCGAAGAACATCATTGAAATGCCTACTAACAGTTTGACCTGACCGAAAGAAGTGGTGCTTAACAACTCTATTCTTATGGTAGTGCGCTATGGTGTACAAAAACATCGCAACTTTCTCCTCCAAACAAACTGACCTTGAATGGGACAACCCTCCAACTGTTTCAATTAGGTTACACAGACGCATAAAGCAATTCCTATCCATCCGAAGCTGCTCCAAACAAGTTACGTCGCTACGACGCACTAACCGATTGATGTTATCTATTTGTTCTTGGAATGGGTTCGGTTCTGTAAACCTAGATTCGTGTCGAGAGTAATATCTCTCAAGAGCAACTTGGACCACAATTATAGCCAAACCACACACCACTTTTTTCTGCCTGATCAAATGCGTCACTATGGTGAACACCTCGGTCTCCTCCGAAACATAATCCAACTCATTTCCAGTGATATCCATCTACTAACAAAATATAAAAGCAAAAAAAAATCAGTGTTCTAGATACAAATGTTAGAACAAAATATACCAGTGGAATATTAACCCTTCTAAGTAGCAAAATGTCACCTAATCAACCCTAAATAAAGCAGATTTTATTGGTCTATTGGAGGCTAAAATTCGACAGGTTAATTTTCAAAATGTTCTCCGTAGCATCTCTGACTCTTTGAGATCTTCTAGTAATCATCTTGCTGGACACGCCTACACTGGTATATGCCTACACTGGTATTCTAGGGTTTCAAAAAATCAACTGAAACAGATTCTAGGGTTTCGAAATAGTTTGTGACTAAAAATTATTAAAACCTAAACACATGAAACATAAATCAAAGCAGAAATCTCTCACATCTCAAACGGAAACCAAGTAGGTTCGATCTCAAACGGAAATCAAGCAGATTTCTCAAAATAACTCGTTCCAGAAATCTCAAGATCGAGATCGATCGAGAGAGAGAGGGCGAGAGGGAGAGAGAGAGAGGGAGAGGGAGAGAGAGAGAGAGAGAGAGAGAGAGAGAGATGAAGTACCAGGTTCGGAAGAAATCGCCAGGAATCGCCTGCTGCTCGATCTGGTGTAGAGAGATGGTGCGGCGACAAGAAGAATAGTGAAGAAGTAGCGTGGAAGCGATGTTTTATACCCAGTGGCATTTTTGCAATTCTTGGGAAGTTCCTTCCGTGTGTTTTTTGTCCAGGATAAATAATCCCTACCCCCCCCATGGGATTATATAATACACCCCATATAAGGATTAAAACAATCCCAGGATTACTAATCCCAGCGCGCAAAACGGGAACCAAACGAGGGAAAACACGGGATTAGACGCGTTTAGTCCAATCCCAGGCAGGTAATCCTTGAATCAAACAAGGCCATATTGTTATATTCTCGAGAGCTTTGGCCAGGAGTCCATAGTAGAGGGACTTATAATGCGATAAGGACAACTATAATTTCTTTATTGGAGCAAGGACTTTTGTCACCCGCTTTCCACAAAATACCCCATTCTACACGTAATAGGGTGGAAAAACCATTCAATGAGAGCTGGGGTGTAGGATCCGCTGCAAGAGAAGCACTGTCGATTGGGAGGCACGGATGGCAATGCTGGGCGCTAGTGTCGGGGACTAGGAGGATATCGCGGTTGCGGTGTGGATCAAAGATGGGGAGGAAGAGTCGCCAGAGTACAGGTGTCGGAGACGACGAGTGCTGCATCTCCATCTCCATCTCTACTGAATATCAACGGAGGAAGAAAGCTTGCGAAGGACGGAGGAAGAAAGCTTGCGAAGGACGGAGGAAGTATTTACCGAAGCTGGTAGTATTTTTTGAAACTCGAAGCTGGTACTATCGAACAAGGGTTTTTCGGATCAAAATCAAAACAAAAAACAAAAACGAGGGGTTTCCTCTTCTATTTGATGATGATGACAACAATTGTGGACCGATTTTGCATCAGCCTCCATTGCTTTCCATTTCAAGGCATTTAAGAGGGAGGATGTCAGAAGAATTAAAGAACCAAGCCTCTTTTTTGGTCTACTGCAATTTGATGGCAGATCAAATGACTTTTCGCTTCTTTTTCATTTTTTTTTTTGGGCCCTTTTTTGATTGTAAGAAGTAGGGGTGTACAAAAAACCGACCGAACCGAACCGAATTGCCGAACCGAACCGAACCGGTCCCGAACCGAACCGAATCAAACCGAACCGAACCGGTTCGGTTCTTAGATGTTAAAAATTTCTGAAACCGGTTCGGTTTTCGGTTCTTGAAAATTTCCAGCGAACCGAACCGAACCGAACCGGTTTAATATATATATTAAATATTTTTAAATATATTTTAATAAATATATATAGATTAATTGTTTTTTCCCGAACCGAACCGAACCGGCCCCGAACCGAACCGAACCGAACCGAACCGAACCGGGATCAATATAACCGGTTCGGTTCAGTGAACCTCCCGAACAGATCAAATGACTTTTCGCTTCTTTTTCATTTTTTTTTTTGGGCCCTTTTTTGATTGTAAGAAGCTTACTATACAGATCCCATTAACCATTTTAATATTCCTTAAATTTACAGATTTCACCTTGCAAACAAAATCTTTTAGCACCCAACAAAAATATCAATTAACAAGCCTATCAGGAATCTGGTGTTTTTTTTTTTTTTTTGAAAAATTCTCATATGCAAAACAAACATATAACCTTACATGTGTTTACTTTGTTATACAAATAAACACATACAGATAACGTAATATGTGTAACATAAAAGAAACAGATAACATTATATGTGTTACTTTATCACACAAATAAACACATACAGACAAAATTATATGTGTGACACTAAACAAACAAATTATCTTATATGTGTTGCTCATTCTAATAACCCAAATAAATACACAAATAACCCTTATACTAACTTTATGGGACAGAGGAAGTACGTGTTAGTTTATTCTCAGTATAGTCTAGAAAAACAAAATATAACGATATCAGTGCCAATCTATTTTTTTACCTCTTCCCAAATAAAAAGTGATATCGCTATTTGTTGCAATTTTATTTCTTCCTATTGTTTTGTGTGTAATCTTATTGTTTTATGCTAATTTATTCCCCCATAATTTAGGAGGTGTGTGCCAAATGTGTTAGTATTTTATATTCCCAACAAAATGTGAATCTTTAGATATTCTCGCAAGTATGTGTTACTCTGTCATTCTAATAACACAAATAAACACATACAGATAACATTATGTATATGATATACAAAACACACAAATAAGAACAGATATAATTATCTGTTCAAGCCCTTTTATTATCATAAAATGACAAAAGATATGGTTATCTTTGTAAAATATGTACTATGTATATTCGCAATAAAACCAACATATGTGGTTATCTATCAAACTCTATACTCTTTATTGTTCCCAAATGACCAGCATAGAAGGTTATCTATGCAAAATATATACTCTTTATAATCGTAATAAATTAACAGATCTGATTATCTGTACAAATTCTTACTCTTTATAATTCTTTCCACTCTTTTAAATATATTTTTTTGATCGACAAAAGAAAAGATTTCATTAATCATCAAAGAAGATTACAAAAATTGAAGGGAGCAAAGGGAAAAAAAAATAATCACAACAAAAGCCGAGCATCCCAACTATGTTAGTTGACACACACATACCTTGACAATCATCTGCCCACCTAAAACTACAGGGGAGAGACAGCAGATGGCAAGCTGCCAACCACAGAACTCAACCCCAAAGAAGAACATAGAATAAAATAATGCAAGTTGTTGCATGGAGAATAACTGAGCATCAAATTAATCCAAATAGGACACCTGGAATTCTCAAAACCAAACAAAAGCTTGACATTTTGCTGAACCTTCAAAATAAAAAAAACCACCGTAAAGCCTTGACGTGTTCAAGTTTCCATTTGAAATACTATTATATTCCTACACTCATTTTATGTTCACAACACTCATAATGTTCCTACACTATTATATGTGAGTAGTAAAAAACTTCAGCAAGAGCCACGTTGCCTCTTGAATTCCTACGTTGTAGCCTAGTGAGTTTTCTCTAACATTTGATCAAACGTGTGGTGGGCATTAGCCAAGACCCAAGTTGCCTCTTGAATATCACTCAACATCTGAAAATCTCATCGGCAAAATGCTTGATTCGATTGCAAATAAGAATCTTTTTCAAGAAGTCAAGGAACCTTTCCAATCAAATTCGAGCCCTAATCTGTAGATGTATGAAACTGGTTCAGAGAGAGAGAGTTGCAAGACTGGTTTAGGGGAAGTGAGAAGGCAGTGGACCGGGCAAAAGCAATCAAATTCGAGCCACCATCTCTAGTGCACCATCAACAAGCTTCTGATTTCCGATGACAATCAACAGAAGCTTCTCTTTCTCTCTTTCTCTCAAACTGTAACGACCACTATGACGTCTTCTCCGGCGAACTCGACAACCATCAGAGTGGTACCACAACCACGGCCCACCGTTGATGCCTTCAGTGTTGGGGTACCACAACCACGCATACGGTGATCGATCTCGGGAGAGAGAGAAAGAGAGGGGAGAGGGAGATAGCACAACGATCCTATTAGATTAGGGACATTTTTGTCCATTTAAGGACCTAACATAGCAAAACTTACAAAACAATGGATTCCGGCCTTTATAAAAACGTAGCCTGGATTAAATGGCCCTATAGACACTGTTTTTGGACTTTAGCCCAATTTTCTGTATATTCTCTAGGTCTCGCACAATTTCAGAATATATGAAGTTTAGTTGTGAGAGAGAGACTCGAAGATTGCGTTCGGAGTCCAAAATAAAAAACGCAGTCTAGATATAATGGAATACGGTAGAAGATATTGAGGTTGTTCAAGTTCAGAATGAAGGTAGCTTATCGGCTTTCAGTTGGAATGAACAAAACCAGCGGTAGCGATCGTGTCATGAGATCAAGTTAAGGCAATTAAACCCTAATTTCACCTCATAGGGTTTTATGTTTTATTGTCTAATCTGTACACTTCAACATCGGCACCTTCATTTTTTTTGTAGAGGTTTTTTTTTTTTTTTTTTTTTTTCTCCAGATACGACACATATACACATGATAGGAGTATATAGAATTGGGAGCCTTCCCAATTGGAGGTCTGGAGCTTGGGCTTCAGTTGCCTAACCTGAGTTTAGTCCTGGACGCTAAAAATAATGAAGGAAAAAAAAATTGATTGTCAACTATTTTGAGTCATGATAGTACCATAAAATCGTTGGTTCAAATTGACAAGTAATTGAAATTTGTCCCTCAGTATTTGAATTCTAGTCTCAGTAGAGACCTGAATTAACTTCAATCCTATTCCAACAAACAAATAAAGACCTCAAACTGAAATCCTATTCCAACAAATAATTATGTGAAGGTGAAGACAATACTCGTTGACATTAATACTACTTTATTATCTGCATATCCATTTGTTAAAACAGACGAAAATAGTTATATATTGCCCACGTGAATGTGTCGTTGATAACCAACGGAATAACTCAATTGGTCAGGATTCTTGTATTTCACTAAAAAGTTAGGAGTTTGAATCTCCCCACCTGAATGTGAGTGTTCTTTCCTTAATGGGTTTTTCATTTCTTTATTTGTTTATACCCCATAAGAGCATCCGCAATGGGAATAATCAAAATCAATAATCAAAATGTGTCACGTCAGCATTTGATTATCCATTTAGTTCATAGTCAAACTTAACAACCTCTACCTCCACATTGGTTATTTTTACATCCCTAACCAAAAAAAATCCCACAATGCACAATGCACCAATGTCCAATCGCAAACGAGTTCTAATCACGCATCCGGCTACATCAAATTATTCGTCTCGATGAGACGATTCTAATGTGAGGTGTTTTTGAATTATTGAGTTTTGAGTTTGGTTATTGGGTTTGGTTATTGAGTTTTGGTTATTGGTAAAAGTTGTTAAGTTTGGTTATGGAATGGGTGGAATTTGATTATTTGCTAAAAGACTTGTAACTTTGCTTATTACAATGTGAGGTATTTTTTGAGCAATGTTGTTAAGTTTGCTTATCCACACCTATTTGCTTATTACAATGCGGATGCTCTAATAGACTTATTTCTTGTATTGATTGAATTGTTGAACTTGGTTGTCTCGTGAACTCTCACAATTGATATAGTGCCTCAAATTTATATTTTATAATATTTCATAATGTAAATGATCTCTTCTATCGATTTAAAAAAAAAAACCGTCTCGTTTATTATATATAAATTAAACCCCTTTCTTGCGAAGTAGTGAAGAGTGAAGACCCTTTCTCACTTCAAGAGTCCAAGAAAATCCCAAAGAGCCTCTCACATCTTGCCTTACCCCACTTCACATGGCCTCCCCTTAAATGTTGCTCACCATTATTTCGTCAACGCCCTTATATACATTGACTTTTGCATCACCATCACATCATTAATAAATAATCAACCAGTCATTTATCCATACCGGATTGAATCAGCCCACTAGGTAGGGAGTCAAATTACTCAAAAATGCATGGGTCCAAGCCTTGGAAATTATAAATATTAGGGCGTGTTTGAAGGCCGGATTCAAGGATGGGATAGGATTACGAGTGGGCACTCAAAAACCTTGTTTGTTTTGATTTTTGTAAGCCGGATTGATAATCCGAAGGGATTGTGAAATCCCCCATTTCACCGGATTAGCCATCCCATGGGTGGGGCGTTACTAACAATCCTGTCCCATGGGATTGAATGTGGAAGACCTCCACTTTTTAGCTATTGACACAATTTACCCTACTGCATATACACCATTTAACCGGAACAAGCTCCTCGGAAAAATCTGAACAAGGTCTCTGGGCTTGCCAGAAAAATCAAAACAAGGTCACTAGAAAAATTAGAACAAACACTTTGGCCGGGCTTAGCGGAAAAATCAGAAAGTCAATACCACGACTCAGATCTAGGGCTTAAATGATAGTAGGAGTTGCTCCAGCAACTGAATTTTCTCCGTCGTTCTCCGCCGACCTTCCTCCAACGATTCCAGCAACTTTGACTCCGGCAGCCACAACTCCTCTCTCTCTCTCTCTCTCTCTCTCTCTCTCTCGTCCTCATTTTTGGGTTTCCAAACGATCAATTTTCAGACGGTGGGTTTGGGCGTTTGTGGGTGAAAGTGACTGCATATGGGTTTTGTTTTTTGATTTTCAATAATTGGGGAGAGAGACAGGATAATGGGTGGTAATGGTTTTTTTGTTTTACTAGTAATTGCATTTTTCTCAAGTCAAAATTGTTAATGGTGTTCTTATTGTAAGGGTAAAATTGGAAACACAAATTTTAATCCCATTCTATTTTCTAACCTAAACAAACATGTTACGAGTATTAACAATCCCATGATTTAATCCTATGCTAAACAAATATGAATAAAAGATTCATCTCCTCATTATTAATTTCACCTCATCACTAATCTTAATCCTAATCCCACTACATTATGAATCCCCCCAAAATGAAATCTGCTATCACACATGACCTTAGTGTACAATTCAACAATGGCGAATAGCAAAAGAAATACTACTTTGCACAACAATTTAAGATTACCAAAACAAGACAATTCTGTCCGAAGCGAGGGATTAATCAATGCTTCTGGAACAATACTAGAGCAATATTTTTTCGCCCCGAAATCTTCACGCGCGTGAAAATTCAAACAAGTGACGAAATCGAATGCATAACGGAGCGCCCCTTACGAAGATTGCCCCAAGAGCACCGTTTAAGTTTACATCCCACGAGCTCCTATGTTCCGAATTTTGGGCAGTTTACTAAGACGAAAACAGCTGGAGTTGTGTTTACACTTGAGGTCCATGTAGCTTGAGTAGAGATCACGTCTGTGGATCACTCCACCTGGGCTCCACTCTCGAAGTCAACCATTAATTTGTTCAATTTCTTGTTACTTATCCTCTGCTGGATTATCCTCATATCCTGGTCGCAACTGTAGAGTTTAACATAGGGAAAAAAAAATACAGTGTGAGTATGAGGACCAACGTAAAGTACGTCACAAACACGTAGACCGTTAAATCGTAAAGCAAATCACCGATAACGATCAAACAAACTCACGTGGGAGGTTGCAGAGACATGGGTGACAACAATTGGGCGAGCTTGATGGCGTCTTCGGTGTGATTGATGACGTGGTTGAAGCACAAGTATCGACCGTACGATGAGACGTCTTCGAAGACACAGATGTGGGCATCCACCAAAAAATTCAGATCGGCGGTGACGAACACGCCGTCTTCGTACATCTCAGCCGCTCCTTTCAAGTAAGGGTTGGTGATCGAGAGATCGGGACCCAGAAGCAATCCCGCATTGATACACACCATATTTATCCCTCTGTCCATTGCTAAAGCCCAGGCTGCCTTCTCTGCTAGCGTCTTGGACATGGCATGCCATAACTGTCATTACCAAGTCACAGGCAAATCAGTTAGACTCAGTTTCGATGGCAAAAATTTTGAGGAATAGAAATGTGATACCTGATTACACGACCAATCAGGAATCAATTTCCACATTAAGTTGATTACACGATCAATCAGGAATCAATTTCCACATTAAGTGAAGATCTGATCCTTCCCGTGTTCCATGGTAATTTTAGATTTCTAGCTCAATCATAATAAAAGGAATGAACTTGATAAATTTTTAAAATAATTAATTCAAACACTAGAATGAAATTACTCAAATAATTCATTTCCTTGGAATTTGGTTGCTAGTAATCATATTCTTATTTCAACTCAAGAAAATTAATCCTACAAATTTGATTCCCGATAATCAATTTTCTAAACCTGCTCAAGATGCCGGTCATTCAAACATAGTCTAAATTCATTATTCCAAGAATCTATGGAAGGCATGCATACAGCGATACACGAGTAATTTAATGTTTCAGTTAGAAGTTGAAACTAAAACAAACAAATACTCCGTATTTTGTTTTCGATGAGTGAATATAAATTAAAATTACCTTGAAATTACGACAGATGGTGATGTCAGACCAATCCCTCTCGTCCAAATCAGATAATGAAGATTTATTAGTATTATTAGGATCATCAATACCCCTCCAAATAACAGCTGTTGCCGAGGCTGTAAAGACCACTTTGTCTATGGTGTCGGTTTGAGCACACGCTTCCAGTACGTTGTGGGCTACTCTAACCTCCAACTCTGCCATAAATTCCTGCTCCAAATCCATGGGTTTTTTTAATCAATAATTGTGAACGATATGTTTTATTCCAAATCCAATATATCAACAAAAATGATTGGTTCGATAAAAACAATCAATAATTGTTTCTTGACAATGCTTAAATAATTTAGACATTTGTTAAAACATTTTTTGAGAAATAATTACTTTTAAGCAAAAAAGTCAACTCAACTTTTTTTTTTTTAATGTAAAAGTTGTTATTTCCTGAAATATTGAGGTAAAAGTAAAAAAAAAAAAATTACTTTTCTGATACATTTCGAATAATGCACAAAAGTTTGGCGCAAAACTCGCAAATAAGGGGAAAAAAATTAAATAAAGACAAAACGTGCACTTTTTCTAAAAGTAAAAAAAAATATTAGTAGAATTAGGCCTTAGTTTAAATAAATCCAATCATCTACTTGAAAATTTGTCCGAATCGAATTGAACTGCATGTTTTGGTCCTGCTTCGTGGATTAATTGTTCAAATACAGATTCAAAATAGAAAATCGTGACATATATAGTTTGGTGAGGTTTTTTTTTTTTTTTTTGGTAAAGTGAACATGCCAGATTACGCTCACATACGACGACCATACGCAAAATATATGCATCCTACAAATTAAGAAATTGCAAGACATCTAACATACTAGCTAGTAGTTCCAGTAACAATTTTTTCTTTGGGCTCGGCAAAAGTCAGTGTCATTAGTTGAAGTTAGTTCCATTAACAATCTGAAATGGATGATTATGTGCCGGATCAAGTATTAAGAAACTTCAATCGGCTAAAAACGGAATTGGTGAGTCAAGAGGGAAAGGGGGTAAAAAAAAAAAAAAAAAGAGAGAGGAAGTGTACGTTTAACTTACATCGTAGGTGGGTTGGTCTTGAGGAGGCTCGAACGTGTAAAACAGACCAGAACATCCCTTTAAAGCCTCAATTATGCTTTGGTAATCAAATGGATCCGATTTGAAAATCTTCAGTTCCTTGTTGCCACTACTAAGTATATTCGACGAATGATTTTCACCTGGAAAAACAACGAATCCATATGAGCCTAGTCCCCAGATATATTCCTTTTTTTTCATAACTCAAAGCATCCAAACCAGCAATTACAGTCCTGCTAGATTACATGTTCAACCATACTAACTATTTTCCAATTTTCAACATTTTGTATACTTCTTCGGATGTTTAGCCATACTAACAATTTCCAATTTTCAACATTTTGGTTACTTCCTTGGTTCTTTTTGAGTAGAAGAAACAGGAAAAAATTGTTTTAGTTGGGAAATTTTAATTACAGATGATTAAATTTAATACTCGATTTTTTATTTTGTTTTTTTTTTTTGTTGTTCATGTGATTGCACTTATTTCCAATTTAAGTCGTTTTCTTCTTTTTTTTTTTTTTGTGCTTTTTAAAATGGGGGAAAAGTGGAAAACAGAAAATTTTGACGAAAAACCCACCGAAGAACAAAAGTTTCAAAATATAAAAAAAGTTCCTTTCTAGTGATCTACTAGAGAGAAGAAAACTGACTCTGGTTCTGGACGGCTGCATGGACAGTATAGCCTCTATGGAGTAGACGCTCGACGAGGGTGGTGCCTAAGCAGCTTGAGGCGTCCATTACACATACTGTTCTGGACTCGTGTTGGAGAGCAGCTGGCGCCATCGATCAGAGATAATTTAGATCTTTAGAGAGAGAGAGAGAGAGAGAGAGAGAGAGGTTGAATTTTGAATTGTGACGTTGTGAGTTTTAAAAGGAAAGAGAGAGTGCATGGAGATATCGAGCTAGCATTCAAAGGGCGTGGTGAGTAGCTGGTTGGGAAGTGGTTGTTAGCTAGCAAACGAGAGAGAGAGAGAGAGAGAGAGAGAGAGATGGGGTTCAATATCATCTCAATTATAAAAGGTAGTTGGTAAGAACGTGTGTTGGGAGTATTATGGCCATACTACAACCACGAGAATTACTACCTACTTCTCCATCATTCTAGAAAAAAAAAAAAAAAACGAATCATATATGCTAGCGCAAAAAAGCATAAAAAATCAATTAAAGATCTAGCTCGTTGATAACTTGTGGTGATGCCCCAATTGAAACATACTACTACTAATTAAAGTACTAATTGGACCGTTTTTGAAAAAGGCTAACATTTTCACACATATGGAAAACTCATTTGGAATGTCCCATGAAAGTGGGCAATGGCTTTATTTTATTAGACGTGGTGCATGACCTATATTTTTTAAAATTATTTTGTCTTTTCTGATATTTTATTAGTTTTCTGTCTAATTTTTTGAAATCATGTGTCACGCGAAAATTTAAAAAATGAAAAATTATGATCGAATGATTAAAAATAAAATTTCCAATAAGGAGAAACTATAAAAATCACTAACAAGGAAAATAACTTGCTGCTTGAAAAAAATTTAGGGGAGTGACAAATCGTTAACGACTGGGGAGTGCCAAAATTGATTTCGCCACTCCCCAAAGTTAATAATTTGGGGAGTGACAAAATCACTCCCCAAAATTTAAGCTAGTCTTATTAAGGCATAGTTCCGCTAAGTAAAAGAACTTTTTGAAAATTTTGTCCTCATTCAAAAAAATTGTGTTCATTACTTTTGTGCTAAATTTTTATAGATTCTTAATTCGTCTCAATAAGGAAAACCAGAAAAGTAAAAAAAAAAAAAAAAACAACTGTAAGCTCTCCAAACATTTTTCTCAATCATCTACCAAAGCTTTTCACTATAGTTGACACCTCATTTATGAATTTACCTGGCGGTTGATATTAAGCCAGCAGATGCAATCAAACAAGGTCTTTGTTTCTTTCTTCTCAACTGGTCTGGGCTAAAAGCTAGCTTCTAGATGGATCAATCCGAGGATTTGCAAGGCATTTTGTGTAGTGCATTCTATATGGTAGATTCGGACCGTTCATTTCGACAATCAATGGTTCACATATATTTGTTGTTTTTGATCAGTAATAGCAATCTTTTTTCTGTCAAGATTAACAAACATATCTAAACCATTACCGTAACGAACGGTCCAACATGAAAGCGCTGGCAGGATTTCCGATTCCCTTCTAGACATGCATGATGCAGCCATGGGCCTACTTTAATTTGGTAGCCTTCCACGCGGGGAGTAGTCAATTTCAACTTGGAGTTTTAAAAGTTCGAAGTTCGTTTGAGAAAACTTCCTGCATTATAATTACGAACCTTGCTACTGACATAGCAAATTTGTGTATCGATTGTGTATAGATTGCGTTGTGGGATCCACTGAGGATACTATACAAATAATCTGATCCATTAATTATGTTTAAATTGCGTCCACAAAAAATTAGTTCAATTCGATACCTAAGTATTTGATCAAATCATTTAACTTTTCATTCAGGTTTTTAGAGAATGAAAAGTTAGACTATTTGATCAAATACTTATAGGTATCGGATTGAGTTGATTTTTCACCGGGCTCTTGAAAAAATGTTTTAAACATAATGAACTGCTCGGATCAGAGCAATCTGTGCACGATCTGTGTAAGAATTTGCTGTGTCCACAGACTTTCTATACAATTACTAATAATTTGTAACAAGACATTTTTATTTTACCAAAAAAAAAAAACAATTTGAAACAAGAAATATAAATTTGTCACGTACTAATTTTTTTTGGTTTTTTCCCCAAACATTGTACTTGTGGTGGTATGGTGTTGACAGTGTTGGTTTTGTTTGTGCTGCATGCATGTGTGGTAGTAGCAATAGAAAAGTTTCGATAAGTCGGTAGGGACGGAATCAAGATTTTATAAACGTGGGGTCCGAACTATGGACAAAATTTTGAAATTTCAATGTTGGTAATTTAATAATTTGTTTGGTTTAGATTTTGAGGAAAGATTTTTGGGTAATAAGTGGAGAGAGATAGAAAAAGAAATGAGATTAATAATTCAAGGAAAAACTTATGGGATACTGTAGGCAGAAAAAGAAATTGGGGTTTGGGATCCGAAACGAACACATTCTTAAAACATTTAAATATCTAAATAACACCCCATACTAAATACAATATTTAAGTGTTCTCAACAAACAAACAAAAAACAAAAACAACTAATCTTAATATTAATTTTAAAAAATAAAATAGCCTGAAACCGCACGGAACCCTTGGCCCCCATACACCCACACTTAAATCCGTCTCTGCTTTTCGAGTCGGGGTAGACCAAGTCACCCAATCAACTCGTGGGCGTGGGTTGATTAGTCCATGAATTAATGATTCTATATATATATATGACCGCTACCACATCTTCCAACTAATTATTATACTTAACAACGGTGCATAATGCAACAGAAATTTCTATAACTTAGATGTGACTGGCCTAGCCAAAAACTGTAAGCTCTATAAGAGCATCTGCGTCAGTTTCAACAAATTTTGGACCAAATTATACCAAAAAAAAGGCACTTTTACATTTTAGCTGCTCACTTTTTAAAAAGTACACTGTATCAGACTCTCTATTCTAATTTTATTTTATTAAACTCCTATTTTCATTGTACTTAGGATTATTCTAACCTCCGCCCAATGAGTGTAGGATAATAAAATAAGTTGCATTGACATTCGAAAAAGATGTATTGATATTTGTAAAAGTGTATTAATATCTGTGAGATATACATTAACATCCGAACTTGTTTGGAGTTATTGGCATATTATCCTCCGTCCAGTGAGTGGAGGTTGGCAAGGTCGTTGTACATATACTTTTCAATTTAAATGTTTTTTAATTTTGTTAATCATTATATTTTCTTATAGGGTCTGTTCTTTATTATTATTTTTTTTGAAAACGTACAGGATCTATTCTGAAATGGCCTATTTGTAACATCAATATTTAAATGGTCATATTTAATTGACTATCTTAACTGTCATAATTTGTAAAGCTATGTCCCAAAGGTTATATTTGTACAGGGCCCTTTCAATAAGGGATCCCTTATTGATTTAAGTTAAGAACCTCTCATTTCCTGATTGAATTTTATAATCCGAACCGTTCAATGTGTTCAAAACATGATTTTAAGGATACTCGTGAGAAATCAGCAAAAAATATGACCGGAAAGGGATTGATCTGAAGAGTTTTTCATTAAAATGCATTTATAACGTTTAATTGCATTTTTATGAAAAACTGTTTGAATTAAATGCATTTTATGAAAAACTGTTCGGATCAAGCCCTTCCTGGTAATATTTTTCACCGATTTCACACATTTACCCTTAAAATCATGTTTTAAACACATTGAACGGTTCAAATCATCAAGATTTGATCAGAAATAATGTCAAACTCATAAGATCCTTAACTTAGGAAGTTCAGGAATCCCTTAATAGAAGCTCAATTTGTAACTGTTATATTTTAACGCCCGTACTTGTAATAAATATATTACAATGGTCATATTTGTAACAGCTACATTTTCTAACTTGAACTTATATACTATACTAGATACATTGCCACGTGCAAGGAACGTGTGCCATGCCCGTTGAATTGATCGGTTTTAAATTTTCTTGCGATATAGCTGCATATAAGTAGGTTATATTTATGCCTGCAAAAGATTTGTCAACAGTAGGTTACATAAGTTTGGTACATTAACATAACTACCTGCAAAGGGGCTAGCATTGAAGTAGATTACAAAAGGGCTAGCACTAAAGTAGATTTTGTGTTCCTTAGACACAACAAAAGTCTATGAATTGCAAGCTGTTCATGGCAAAAGCTTGGGTAGGTCTGCAGGAGTGGTGGCAGCAATTGACTCGCTGAAAACCCCCACAGTCCTGCTCCCTTTCTCTCTCTATAACCCCCCAGGTTTCTTCCCTCTATGAAGCTCTACCCATAAATGATGTATGCATATATGCATCTTTCTTATATTCTTAGCTTTAAAGCTGCTTGTCTTCCCCCTCCTCCCACCATTAAAACAAGGACAATATCACTCTCTCTCCCCCACCCACTAACTACATGTAAAAAAGACAATAAGCTTAATCACCAGCATAGGGCAGCGCAACAAAGCACACAACACACACTGCATATGAAATCTAAGCTAGAAACAGGTGAAACACAAGAGCATGTAATAATGGATGGAAAATAAAACAATCCAAACAAAGTAGACTTCATAAAACAATAGTAGTAAACTAAAGAGAATTGAGAAACCTAACTCTAATTCACTCTAGAGTAACTATGCCTTGCGGTAGTGGCCTCCATTCTTCTCCTGCACATTTTAGCATATTGAATCAAGGGAGATCGGAACACTAAGCAGTCAAGGGCAAGGGAAAACATGCAGTCCTAAAAAAAAAGACTTACAGATCCTTTACCTTGCACTTGTCAATGTTGACGAATTCAACATGCTTTCCGCCTGATGGTGTAGCACTTGTCAACTTAGGTATCCCGACAAGCTCAAGAACATCTGCTAACTTGGCCCCACTCTAGACAGCTCCCATGAATATACAATAAGAAGTTAAACATTGATAATGGAGGTGAAAATAATCAGGTACATCATCTACAATGAGTTCAAGCACATCATAAACAAAAGAAAACAAATGATGAAAAATCTAGTCCTACTGTATTCAGAAGTTCAGTGAAAAAGGGAAAAACTAAGGGAAAAAAATGTCTCAAACTGTATGTTCAAGTTGGTCATAATTGGAGTCAAAATAACTGAACAATGGCTTCTATCTATTCTACTAAGCCATGCTATCTTGAATACAGACTTCTGTAGATGACCAAATCACCTGCAGGGCTGTAAGCAATGACATCTATTAGTCAGGGACTCAGGATATCGAAATCCCAGCCATCAATCTTTTCAAATCCCAATTCTATCGTCAAATTCAAGCCCTTAGTATTGCTCAAAATGTGCTTGAGGCTCACACAAAGGATGAGAAGCTCAAAATACTGAAATAGTAGCTACCTAGCTAATAGGCCAGTCCTCACTTTAGGAAAGAAATGGGCGAAAAAAGGAAAGAGAGGGATAGGGTTTCCCTTGCTTTTGGCATAGCGGGCCCCCCAGTCCACAAAGGAATTAATTTTTGTAACTCGACAACTTTAGAATAAGTTGTGTCAAGAGAACAAAACAATCTAAGGAGAAAACTAACCATTTCCAAGGGCAGCAACATCCCAACCAACACCTTTCACAGTTTTGGATTTGCTCATTGCAGTCCTCCTATTACCAGCACACTGTATCATCACACAAAACAAGCCAGGTCAACATCTTCAGAGAAATTTGTTGAAACAGAAAAAATGTTTGTTAGTTATTATGGTAGAAAGAGTGCAATAGCAAACAACTCTAAAATATAGACCACGTGGTTTGTACGATTTAAATACCTGTAAAGTGGCAGTGACCGTAGACTTTGGAAGGTTCCTATTATTTATTTGACAATATAAGTTCCTTCTCCAAATAATCACGAATAAGACAACGTATCATGAAATATGAAGGCCGAAACTCATTGCTCACCACACATCTTTCATGAACAGCAGTTTTGGATGATTAACAAGACCAGTTATAGAAACAGAATATCTGTTCAAGCGAGCACATTATGTCAGTTCTTTGAAGTTGGTAGACTTCAAACTTGAAAGAGGTGGAACCAGGATAGCTGGAGAGAGCTAAATCCATCAGAACTCAATATTCAAAAGCATATATAACCATGTGAGCAACGACTAACCAGTAATCGAGTGAACAGTGGTCATAAGACCCTCAACAATGCCAAACCTATCATTAATAACCTGCAAAAAGTTTAAACAGAAAACTATGAGCAAAGCCATGTGAAAACATCAACTAAGCCAACAATTCTGGCTAATCCTTGATTGGTTTAGATGTAAACTTGGCCAGGGGAGCTAGACAGTTGGTAGTGCAGCTAGCATTGGAGACAATATCGATATCGGGCTTGTAATCCTTCTCATTCACCCCCATAACGAACATAGGAGCATCCTTACTTGGGGCAGAAATGACCACCTTCTTCGCCCCACCCTGATCACCACCCACACAATTAAAGTTAAACATAGAACTTTGGGTGACTGGAAAGAACACATGGGATTGATATAACACCTGCCTCGTAGACTACAAGAAGGTTAAATACCAGATGGTATTGGTATATTGTAGACACTCCAATCCGGACCTCGGAGAGTTTTTGTCTACCCCGATGATGAAAATAGAGGAAACGATACCTTTGCGAACTTGAAAAAGGATCTCTCTAAGCCCAAAAACCCAAAAAGCCTGAAAAGCCCAGATAGAAGCCCAAACAAAGCCCAAAAGGACCCTGGACCGAAGGAAGAGGAGCCTGTGGAGCATAATTGGAGCGCACGACACCTTGAAATTCAAGAGTGGCCGTGCGCGGGAATCCTTAACCGCACGGCACCTTGAGCAAAAAGTCGGTGGCTCGAGAAGTCGGCCACGCCAGTGTGAGCCACAGCTGATGACTGGCTCAGCCGAAAATGCACTTCTGGCCCGCCCAGAAAATACCTCCACCACTTGAAATTCAAAATCCTTGGCCTTTGCCTATAAATTCACCCCTCCACTCAAGGGAAAGAGGTCCCTCTTAGCCCTTCTTTTGAGTCCTTCTCTTGCCTTTCTCTTGGCTCTCTCACTCTACTTTCTCTCTCTAAGTTCTCAAACCCACTTTCCATTACCACTTCCATTTCCAAGTCTTAAAGGATGTCATTCCCAAAAGACATTCTTTAAGAGCTTTCACTCACTCCATTCTCATCATTGAAGTTGATCACTCATTAACTTCAAGACTCCATCACCCAAAATACCTAACCTTCACTCACACCCATACTCCCTTTGTCTTATTTAACCTCCTCCATCCACATCCGTGACGATCCATCCACATCCTTGCATCCAGGATCCTTGATCAAGCTCGAAACCAAAGGTATAAACTAGTTTCCTCGGACTAGACTTCGTTCTGGTCCTGAGGGGACCTTTCGTCGCCAGATCCGATCCCTTTGGTTAGATCCTCGACTCAAAACCCATTTTCATAAAATAAAACAGATCGTGGCCGAGGTTGAGAAACCGCATGGCCTGTCGCTTCAAACGCGCAAAGATCCCGACCCCCAGCGCACGGCATAGTACACACTAATGCTATTGTGAACAGGCTGCCAGGATCTGAGTTTTCCTCCGCTGTGGTTACCTGTTTTTGCTGTTTACTGTTTCTGTAGCTCTTAAAATAAGACTATATCTACAAGCCATGTTCCGGCTCTTCTAAATTCTTTTCAAGATCATCCCAAGTGATCAAAAACGTTGAAAGCTACTCTAAAACTATGTTTTTAGAAGGATAATGACGTTCTTGGGATGGTCTGACCGCCGTGAGGCTACTCGTGAGTTTTCAAAAGATCTACAGAGAAACCAGTGAACTAAATGATGTTTTGAAAGACTGCAACAGTCTGACAGCAGAGCAGGTGCCACGCACGGCATGTTGAGATGCCTCGCGCGGCATCTCAGGGTGCCGTGAGCAGTATTCTGAGGTCCAAACAGTCTGTTGAATGTTGTTTACTTCCATTTATTCATATCATTTTATCACGACTGTACAGAAAGCACCACTTGCACGTCAATGTGATATATTTCCCATGTCCCTTTCCCGTTACGTGCTTTATTTAAGAGTTTGATATTCCAAATAATATTGAAGATTTCCCCCCTTTTTGAAAACATCAAGTAAAGATCGGTCTTACCGGGCGAATGGGGTGCTTTTTAAAGAAAAACCTTCCTCATTCGTAATGTGGCTCCCGAACCCATCATCCCAACGTTTTCGCTAGACCAAAAGCCTTTCTTTTTCAAATCAAACTCTCGGTTTCTCGAGTGACCCATCTCCAAAACCTGGGTGGCGACTCTTCGAGCGCAAGCGCTTCTTCGGGCGCGGGAGCCCACAATGGCGACTCCGCTGGGGATGTGACTTTTTATTCAATACTTTTTTTTTAAAAAAAGAAAAAATGTACAAAAGTATTGGATAAGCAAGAGGGCCAAACTTGAAAGGTGTTTTTTTTAAAGGGGGGGACTTTCAAATATTTTCCGGAAGATCAAGCTCTTTTATCCTGTACACTTTGCACCGCACAAGCCTCGCTACGCGTGTTTCGGCTATCTTGCCCGGTTTACCGGTGACAAGCTCTCCCGGGATGCCTAGCAACCCTCGACTATGATGAGCCATCGTGCTGTTCGACCGTTGTCTTGCAATACACTCGACACGGGGTAGTACATCTTGGCTCTAGTCCGGGGAACCCTTTTGAGACCAAAACCAGCCTTTGCACTTGTACATAGCCATAGAACCTTCCCAACTAGGACAGGAACCCATGGCTAGGACTTATGTGTTATATTCTGCTTACGTGCTTTTATTCCTGTACACACGCATCATTCACACATCATTGCATCTTGTGGGCTAGAGGAATAGGTTCCCTTAGAATTCTTTAGGGCCTTCCGGTCGGTCTAGGAGACCTTAAGTCCATGGAGTTTGTGATACCTCCGGTGTTTGCCGTGCCCGAATGGCTCCCTTGGTTTGGGTCTAGCCTTAAGAATGTCCGTATCTGGATTCCGGTAGCCATATTGCTCTGTCTCGGATGGTCACGATAAGGAGATTGGCTCTGGTTCCGACCCGTTCGGAATTTAACCTGCCTGACGGCACCTACCCGGGCTATCGGAAATCTTCTGTACAACGTCTTAAGTGAGATTTGAACCACGGTAGGTCCACTAGGACGGTCTAGGAGACCTTAAATCCATGGAGTTTGTGATACCTCAGGTGTTTGCCGTGCCTGAACGGCTCCCTTGGTTTGGGTCTAGCCTTAAGAATGTCCGTATCTGGATTCCGGTAGCCATATTGCTCTGTCTCGGATGGTCACGATAAGGAGATTGGCTCTGGTTCCGACCCGTTCGGAATTTAACCTGCCTGACGGCACCTACCCGGGCTATCGGAAATCTTCTGTACGGACGTCTTGAGTGAGATTCGAGCCACGGTAGGTCTTAGGCCTCGTTTCTAGGAGATGGGTAGAAGTAGGGCGAGTATTTGGATTGGTCATGAGTTGCTCCCTTTTGACTTGTTGCCAGTGCTGCCAACATTGATCGCCTGCGAAGAAAAGAGGCTGTACCCAATTGGTCTCGTCTGTCCCGAAGACTAGTTCGCGTAGACACCCTGGAAGGACCCCCACTGTTTGAGAAGGAGGAAGAAGAACCCGTAGTCTCAGTCCCGTCCGAAAATCTTTCATCCATGTCTGACCAAGGAGACGGAATGGAGGAACTTAGGCAGAACATGGCTAACATGGATATCCAGTTTAAACAATCCCTCGCCGGTGTTGATGCACAACTCAAAGCCGCCGTAGCCTCCATGAAAAATGACATGAATATGATAATGGAAAGCATGCAGGAAATCACTGACAAGATCCTGATCAAAGCTTCCCTGCAATCCGAGCAACCACCTAAAGTGGAGATACCAGCAGTTGACCCCAACCTGGCCGCTATCATGGATAAGATTGGCAAATTGGAGGAATCTGTCCAGGAAACCAAACGGCTTGGAAAAGGAGAAATCAACATGAGGAAACTATGCCTCTTTCCGAATGCCAAGCTGCCAGAAAAGTTCAAAGGAGTGGACTTTGCAAAATTCGATGGAACCGGCGACCCGAGAGCCCACCTTCAAGGTTATGTCGGATCCCTCACTATACGCGGCATCGAAAAAGAAGCTATGGCCCAACTCTTCCATGAATCCTTGTCCAGGCCAGCCCTGCAATGGTTCCTCTCTCTCGAACCGTCCAAGAAAAGGACTTGGGAAGACATCGGGACAGCTTTCGTGGCTCAATATGACTTCAATGTTGACCTGAAAATGACCACGAGGGAGCTGGAAAGCACTAAGATGAGTGAGAAGGAAAGCTTTGCTGATTTTGTGAAGCGTTGGAGGGCAAAGGCAGCCCAGATGCAGAATAAGCCTGACCTAAAAGAACAAATATGGATAATAACCAAGAACTTGCCAAGCTCTTTTGCACCATACATGGTTCTTTCTCAGGCTGCCCCAAATTTTGAAACTTTTTATGATTCTGGATTGGCTGTAGAGGAGGCTCTGCGAGATGGGGCTTTGGAAAAAAAGGAGTCAGGATCTGGGTCGAAACCCAAGAGGACATACTCGGGAAACAGCAACGTTCTCTTTGGAAATACCAACCAAGCAGGAACATCATCCACTAAACCTGTAGAAGTCAACCAAATTGCTGAAAAACCAAAAACCCAGAACCGAACCTTCACCCAATTCAGCACTCCAAGATCCACTCTCCTTAAGAAACTCACAGACATTGGGGTGCTGAAACCTCTTCCGCCACCACAAACCATTCCACCAAACCTTAACCTAAACGTCTACTGTGACTTCCACCAAATGCCCGGCCATACCACCAACAACTGCATCCGCCTCCGTCATAAAATCCAAAATCTCATCGATAACAAGGTTATCGACACTCCACCTACCGATAAACCGAACACCATTTCAAACCCCCTACCACAGCATAGTGTCCCTTTCCGTATCAACCAAATCACCCTAGCCGAGGTTCAAAACATCCCAGAGTTTGACCCTACCCTGCTCATTATCCCCGATACCGAACCAATGCCTACTGGTGAAATTCCCGGAGGAACTGCCTTCCGCTCCATATGGGAATGGGAAGATACATGGGGAGAACTAATTGCTGATTGGGAAGAATTTGAAGCTGCCAATTTCCAAGGAAATGACGAACCCTTATTCGAGGCTGGATGGGAGGTTGATTGGCAAAACATCCAGGCGGATCCTCTTGATGGATTCTCTTTGTGCGCACTGTTTGGGGAAGAATACCAGGTTTTCCAGGATATGCCTGAATGGGACCCAACCCCAGACGAATACCAGCTCTTGGCCTGGAATGACCCTTTGGATACCTTCACCCTCCCAGCACTATTCGGTGAAGAATACCAGACTGGGTATTCACCCGAGATGATGACGTACAATTGGCCAGAGCTCGCTCCGCTCCGCCCGGACTTCTCTCATTTCAATGATTTTGTCATCAACAACCTCTATAGCAATGTGAACCTCACCCCGTACCCGAACTTTCCTGGGTCTGAAGAAGAAGTTGCTAGCAATGGGTTCGACCCAATGGACTACCTTGTAGATGGGGCTGAATCCGAATCATCGGTTACTTTTCCGAAAGATGCCGATGTCGCCATGATAAACCTATGGGAGAATGAGCCCGGGGTTGAAACGAATTTGTGGGCTAACACTGAAGTGGTTAGCATAAAAGTGGGAAACGAAGAATGGACTGTCAACAAGACAAGAGGACGAAAAATGGACACCCGAAGATCTGTGGGATGACCTAGTCATCGCCGATTTAGCTGCCAATCTGCAGGATACGACTATTGGAAACAAGCGTAAAGCCCTGGCCGACTTATGGAACGAAGAATCAAAGTACCGACAGATTGACCATCTAACCAGAAGCGGTCGTGTTTACCAACCTCCAAATCTTCAGGTTGGAGAATCTTCCAACCCTGTGGCCGCAAAGCCCTCTGATCCCTTCACCACCCCGGTTAAGAGCACCTTCCGACGCTTTGACCCACCAGCTAAGGAGCCCTCTCGACCAGAAAAGAACCCCGAGGGAATGATCAAGCATCAACTCGAACAAACCCATGCCAAGATGTCTATCTGGGATGTGCTGGTTCATTCCACACGCCATCGTGAAGGTCTCATCCAAGCACTCTCTCAGCTAAAGGTTCCTTCCGCCATAACCCCCGATGAGCTTGTGGCGCTGATCAAAACCATACCTGTCAAGCATGCTATCACCTTTACTGATCGAGACTTACCTGCCGAAGGAACCGATCACAATCGTCCGCTGCATATCACCTTGAAGTGCCATGGCAAGTCGGTTCCAGCAATCTTGGTCGACAATGGATCAGCAATTAATGTTTGTCCACTCCGTGTTGCTTACTGTTTGGGATACAAGAATAAGGACTTCTCCCCATCAGAAGTCAAGGTCCGAGCATATGACAACACTCGGAGGGATGTGGTTGGGACTCTCATGATTCCTATGACCTTCGGACCATATCAGACGGATGTAGAATTCCACGTGGTGAATATCCCCGCATCCTTCAACCTGCTTCTGGGCAGGCCCTGGCTGCACCGGCCTGACATCATGGCCGTACCTTCCACACTCCACCAGAAAATTCGATTGGGACTCGAAACGGGGATGCTCACCATCCACGGAGACTCGGGGATCCATGTCCCTGTTGAAGACAATGCCCCACTATTAGAAATTCAACACGGAGAGGAAGATATCGCCTTGGGAGGCTTCTCTCTGAATACCTCCAAGTCTGTCTATTCAGTTAGGATCGATGATGACTTTGTCATTAGCAGTGTTGCCATCAAGATTATGAAGAAGATGTCCTACATGCCAGGATTGGGACTGGGAAAGAACCTCCAAGGCCCTGCGAAGTTTGAAGCCCAGGGCACTCTGATGCGTACAACAGGCCTTGGTTACTCACCCTCAAATAGCAGCAAAGTGAAAAGGGGGAATAGGCTAGAGGACTACTTTGTCAAAGAAGAAGCAAAGCAGATTTATCAGGGACAGCCGGAACCGTTTTGGGACGAGGAAACCAATACCTTCCTGCCAGGGTTTGAGATATTCGCCAACGATGTCTGGCCAGATGGTGATGAAGAAGCTGAGGTTGTGGAAAAGCAGAAAGAGCTCCCTGACTGGATTGAGGTTTTTGCCATGGGTAGTCTCGCAACTCTGTTTAGGGAAGATGAATCAATGGGTACAGCTGCAGAAGCGAAAGTGCTGATGATGGAACAAGATGCCCCTGAGGATCCGACATTGTTTATCATGGATGCTACTGAAGAGTACAAGAACTGGATCTTCGTGCCGAGTGCAACTTACCATGGATCGGAGTCTGAGTCTGAATCTAAGTCTGTTAAGTCTATCGAGTCTTCTGCGTCTTCTGAGTCTGTCCAGTCCGAGTTGGTGCCTCTCGGCCCAAACTCTCAGAGTCTCTATTTTGAATTCAAATCTACCCGTGTGTATGGTGCCCCCGAGGCCTCCGTTGATCATGAAATAAATGAATCTGATTCTGCTTACTTCCCTGACTTTGAAATAAATTGCGTCGACCCTGGTGATGAAGAGATTGATTTGGATGGGGACATCCCCAAAGAAATTCGATCCCTAATCGACAGGGAAGATGAAAGGCATGCTCAGACTGTAAAAGAAGAAATCGTTTTAATAAATTTGAGAGATGAAGGGAGTCTTCGGATGACCCAGATCGGTTCCGCGCTATCCGCCGAAGAAAGCAAGGCCCTCATAGATTTGCTCAAAGATTTCGACGATGTGTTTGCATGGTCACACGCAGATATGCCCGGAATCGATCCTGAAATCGTGGAACACCGGATTCCCCTCTATCCTGACACGAAACCAGTAAAACAGAAACTAAGGCGCATGAGACCTGACTGGGTGCTTAAGATAAAGGAAGAAGTCACTAAACAGATTAACGGTGGGTTTTAATGGTAACTGAATACCCTCAGTGGGTTGCAAACATCGTCCCAGTACCAAAGAAGGATGGTAAAATAAGGGTCTGCGTCGATTTCAGGGATCTCAACAAAGCCAGCCCGAAAGATGACTTCCCGTTACCACACATTGATGTGTTAGTTGATAATACTGCCGGTCATGCCCTACTCTTTTATGGATGGTTTTTCGGGGTACAATCAAATCTTTATGGCTCCAGAGGATCGGGAAAAAACTACGTTCATCACCGAGTGGGGGACATATTGTTATCGAGTCATGCCCTTCGGACTAAAGAACGCCGGATCTACTTACCAGCGGGCCGCCACGGCATTGCTACATGACATGATTCATAAAGAGGTAGAGGTCTACGTTGACGATATGATTGTTAAAGCCAAAGAGTGAGAAGGACATCTGCCCGCGCTCAGGAAGTTTTTCGAAAGAATCAGGAAGTACAAGATGCGGCTCAATCCCACCAAATGCACGTTCGAGGTCACTGCAGGAAAGATGCTTGGATTCATGATCACCACCCGAGGCATCGAAGTCGACCCATCGAAAATCAAAGCCATCCTAGAAATGGAACCGCCGAGATCTGAGAAGGATGTAAGGAGTTTCCTCGGCAAGGTGCAATTCATCAGTAGGTTCATTGCGAGACTGACTTCAACCTGCGAACCATTGTTCCACTTGCTCAAGAAAGGAGTGCCATTTGTTTGGGATGATAGGTGTCATAAAGCTTTCGAAGCCATTAAGGCCTACCTGCACAAGCCGCCGGTGCTGACGCCGCCTGTAACGGGAAAACCTTTGATCCTATACCTGTCAGTCACTCCATCCTCAATGGGATGCATGTTGGAGCAGGAAAGAGATGATGGGGTGGAAAGGGCCGTTTACTACCTCAGTAAAAAGATGGTTGGATCCGAGGAGCGTTACACTCCCCTAGAAAAGACATGCTGGGCACTTGTATGGGCTTCCAAGAAGTTGAGGCATTATATGTTAGCCTACCCGGTCAGGCTAATATCTCAGATGGATCCCCTAAAGTATCTATTCGAAAAACCGGCCCTCACGGGTAGGATGGCACGGTGGTTGTTGATGTTGGCCGAGTTTGAACTAAAGTATGTCACCCGAAAGTCGGTAAAAGGAAGAGCCGTCGCAGAGTTCCTAGTCGATTGCCCAGTCGAGGGAGGGGAGGATGCCGAATTCAATTTCCCCGACGAAGACATAATGACGGTAGCCGAGGACATTTGGCAGTTGTACTTTGATGGAGCAGCCAACCAGAAAGGATTTGGAATTGGTGTATTGCTCATTTCGCCCGATGGATCGCACATCCCGTTGGCGTTCAAGCTTAACTTTGAAGTCACCAATAACCAGACCGAGTACGAGGCTTGCATTGTAGGCATGGAGGCAGCCATCGAAATCGGCATAGAAAAACTGGAAGTTGTAGGGGATTCGAACTTAGTTGTGTCTCAAGCGAATAGTGACTGGAAGGTTAAGGAAGAGAAGTTGAAACCATACCATCAGGATCTCGAAGACCTTATCCCTCACTTCAGCAAGGTGACATTCACTCATGTCCCGAGGTTCAAAAATCAGTTTGCAGACGCTTTGGCAACATTGGCATCAATGATCGAGACCCTGTTGGCATAAAGTTAAGACCAATTGTGATAGAACAACGGGATATTCCAGTACACCAGCACGTCATGGTGGTCGACGAGCCCGATGATGGCCATCCATGGTATTATGACATTTGGAGGTACATAGAAAGAGGAGAATACCCCGTGGGAGCGAACAAGGGAGGCCGAATCGCTCTCCAGAGGATGGCAACTCAGTACATTCTATGCGGGGGAAACTTATATCGAAGATCGCCCTGTGGCACACATAAGCTCTGCATCCATGGAGAAGATGCGAAAAGGGTAATGGAAGAAGTTCACGAGGGTGTATGCGGTCCTCACATGAGCGGCATAATGCTTGCAAAGAAGATTCTCAGGCAGGGATACTTCTGGTCCACCATAGAAACAGAATGTGTAGAGTAAGTGCGAAGGTGTAAAAAGTGCCAAATTCACGCCAATCTCACGCATGTCCCGCCGCACGAGTTGCAACAAATGACCTCGCCATGGCCCTTCTCGACGTGGGGAATTGATGTCATCGGAAGGATAGTGCCGGCAGCATCCAATGGTCACAAGTTCATTTTGGTAGCCATCGATTATTTCACGAAATGGGTAGAAGCTGCTTCCTACACCACTTTGACTGCGGTTCAAGTTGCACATTTCATCAAGCAAAATGTCATTTACCGGTATGGGGTCCCCCAAGCTTTCGTATCCGATAATGGGGTTCATTTTAAAGGGAGAGCTCGAGAAGTATTGGATGAGTTCCAAATCCAAGTGCACAAGTCAACAACTTACCGGCCGCAAACTAATGGCGCCGTGGAAGCGGCTAACACGACAATCAAGGCCATTCTGGAGAAGACTATTCAATCTGCAAGGGACTGGCATGAACAACTACCCCTAGCCTTGTGGGGTTACCGCACATCTGTAAGAACACCGACGGGAGCAACTCCTTACTCCCTGGTTTACGGGATGGAAGTAGTACTTCCCATTGAACTGAAAGTCACATCTCTTCGAACCATGATTGAATGTGAAGTTCAAGAGGCAGAATGGTTGAGCAATCGGTTCAAAGAACTTATGCTATTCGATGAACGTCGGTTAAGGGCTCTTTACCACATTCAAGGGTATCAACGAAGGATTGCACGGGCATTCAACAAGAAAGTGAAACCCAGGAACTTGGTAGAAGGTGACATGGTTTTGAAGGAAATCCGGGCTCCGGTTTATGACCCACGAGGAAAGTTTCGACCAAAGTGGTCCGGGCCGTACATTATCAAGGCCATCCTTTCCGGAGGAGCTACGCAACTCATCGACTTGGACGGAAACGAATTCTCAACCTTGGTCAACTTGGATCAACTCAAGCGCTATTACCCCTGAGAGAAGCTTGCTAGGCTGAAAACCGCAAGGGCGGGCAGTCCTAGGCAAAAATTAGAGCAAAGCCTGCTAGGATGAAAACCCGTCAGGGCATCCTAGGCAAAAGTTAAGGCATACAATAAATGAGCTCGCTAGACCGAAAACCCGAAAGGGCGGTTCTAGGCAAAAGTTAGAGCGCAAAAGGAGAGTGTTAAAACCAGAGCGAACCCTACCCTGAACTACGTCATGACCTGATTCCTTCGCCAGAAGGATACGTAGGCAGTCTCACACTGAGGCCCGGTCACGATCCATCAAAATAAAAATCCAGGTTGAGAAGACTTGAAGAACAAGAGTCGAAAAGGGGGAATCCCTCCAAGACTCGTTTTTATTAACACGATTACTTCTACTACATAAGGTTGAGCAAAGTTTTCATAACAAAAGAAATACGACGTAATAACCACAATTTATTCAACGGTCAGGGTGGTAGGATTGAGTCAGTTTCCTTGAACTCCGGCTCTTGTAGCAATGTCCCTCCTAAGCCATTTCCGATAGCTCCCGCGCATCGCCACAGAAGGGTAGGGATGTGCGTCGGTCACCTCTCGAGTCCTCCAGAAACGCTGGTAATGGCAAAGAACTGAATGTCCAAAGAAGGGCAAAACCACATCCACGAGAACCTCCGCAGGGGCCTCCTGCCTCAAACCGAGCTGACGCTGAATGCGGTAGGGGATGTAGAAAGTAAAAGCTCCCAAACCAGCAAGGACGACCCACTGAGGGCCCATGTAGTGCACTGTCATGGGAGGAAGATCCAGCCATCGACACCTCCAAGCAATGGTCTCCGTTCGCCGGCGCCTGAGAAAATCGACCCACTCGGCCCTGCTCCTATCCTCAAGCTCAAAGCATCGCTGAGAGACTAACCTCGCCTCATATGCCCAGTTGCCAGGAGGAATGGTCAGTACGTTCACCTTATCGCAAAGCCAAATCTGTGGAAAGAGAGAAAACAAGTGAGAAGCCTTAGATAGCCAAGCCGAGCGTTGAGATAAAATGAGAACGTGGGAGAAACCCGAAAAAGGAGCGCTGAGTGAGAAGCCAACCTGTAGGAGAAGTGGACTGCCCCCAAAAGTCTCAGTCTCTCCAGAACAAACCTTGTCCAAACCAATCAATGTCTCGGCCAGAACCATCGGAATCACGTCCTTTCGAGCCTCGACCTGAACAACGACGCTGGCTAATGCCGAGCTAGCATGACCGGTAGAAGGGACCAAGAGATAGGCTGCGAGCAAGCACATGCAGAGAGCAGTCATGCGTCGAGTCTGATAAGTCATGTCTTTAAGATCGCCAGGAGGAGAGAATAGCTCGATAAGGCGCATGGCATTAAGGTGGCCATTCCTGACCAAGTAGCGAGCGGCATTATCGCTCAGTCCAAAGGCTGCGACCAAGACTCTATAAGCACTCTCGCGTACAGGGGGAATGATGACCTCCCCCGAGCCAAAACCCCCAAGGTATGCACGGAACTCCTCGACAGTGGGACAGAGCTCCTGATCGCCAAATCGGAACACGTGAACCTCCGGATCCCAGAAACTCACGGCTGCCCTCAAAAGCTCGGGATGAAGGCGAATGTTGCGGAGGTACCTCATGGAGTAGAGACCGTGAGCTCGAAAGTTAAGCCAATCGACACCTTCCATAGAAGCAAAACCATGGACGGAGCGAGCCGGTGAGAGAAAGAGCCATTTCAAGGAGCAAAGAAAGAAGACAAGAGTTGGATGAGGTGTGGAGAATATAGAATGAGAGAGCCTAAATTTATAGGAGAGGTAGAAGGACAACTTCAACTTTCAAAGAGCCTCGGGTTTCAAAAGCGCAAGTTTTCCATGAGTCCAACATAGGGAAAAGCTTGGTCAAGTCCTAAAAGGTTCAAAACAGACATGCGTTGGTTCAGAAATGCCATTGCATGGGTTAAACCTCAACCCCGGAGCAATCTGCCTTGGAAAGCAGCAAAACTGGAATCTGTCAGGAAAATTACCTCGCGCGGCACCTTGATGGGTCGCACGGCATGTTGAAACCAAGGAAATTCCACGGCAGAGTGATTGAGGTACCGTGGGGCAGATCTTCATTCGCGCGGCACCTTGGTCTATCCGCATGGTAGGTTGAGTCTGCATTTCTGCAGTTTTTGACAGCAACACATCAAGGTGGAATCGAGGCCCCGCAAAGCACCAACCAGCACCTAAACACACTCTAACGGGTATTTGGGACTTCATGGATGTTTCGTTTCAAGATAACTCTCGGGATTCGCCTTCATGGCGCGAAAACTCGATAAAATCCGTTCCTTAAGCCATGTCAAGGTATCAAAGTCCGTTTCGGGTCATTCCAAGTTGTTCCTTCAAGTCCTACAGGTCATAATGTTCAAAAGTGACTTGGTCCGAGTCCCGGTTCGTGTCCAGAGTCAAAACTCGAGAATGTCACATGCTAAAATCAACATTTTCCTACTTTTTCGAGTATATTCCAACGGCAAAGTCAAGTTTCCGAGCCTCATAGTGAGATCAAAAGGTCGTTATTGCCTTATGCTCGTGTCTGGAGTCAGTTGCAAAGATGTCTATATAAAGTCTTGTATACAGAGTCGATTTTACCAAGGTTTACCTAGTTGCTTTCTTTGATTTCTATTTCACTGTCAATATGCTTCAATCGTTAATGCATCCCTCATCACAAACCTCACATTCGGTTCAGCGGTTGGTTGCACACCCCGGTCAATGTTTTTAGTTATTCAATTTTCTTCATACGAACAAAAGGAGATTGAATGGCATAAACAATGGAAGGACAAAATCTCTGTATGAATCCAAAGGCATCCATGAGTCGAAGTACAAAAAGGGGCACAATGACCCAATGATCGAAGTCCTATCTACCAGGGGCAAACAGGCGCCCTACAAAAGAAGGACGCAGGCTCCGTCAAAAATACAAAATAAAAGAGGAGTTCAACTCTCATCCTCGTCCTCGCCCTCGCTCTCCTCCTCGTCCTCTACGGAAATCTCCTCGTCCGCAGGAGAGCTGCTCGCTGCCTGAGTGCCGGTCGCCCTAGGCACAGTGTCTCCTGAGGTGACCTCTAGGTCAACGTCTGTAGGCTCGGGTGTATCGTCCTCGGAAACGTCGATAGGCTCGTCCTCGGTCCCTACAGAGCGTCGTGTCCTCTTCGACGCCGGCTCCTCCCGTGAGCCGGCAGAGGAGACCTGTCGTACTATCGGGCGGACAGACTTCCGCCGCAACCCTCGTGTAGCCCCTCCTCTGGCCTGCAATGGTATAAGCATTCATATGACATTCGCATCATAATCATAATATAAGCGGTAGAAGTAAAGCAAATGACTAAAGTTCGAGAGTGTACCATCGACCCGCCAACGCGAGGCAACACCTTTGGAGGGTAGCCCATGGCGTACTGCCTCACCAACTGCTCCAGGCCCATCATGGCCTCCGCCATCTCCTTCACGTACCCTGGAGGAGCCTACAATGAAGGAAATTGATCAGAATATGCAAGCAGAGCAAATGTACAGAAGATTGAGAACATGTTATACCTGAGCAAGGAACCCGGGAGCCTCAACAAGAGGGCGTGGCACTGCGACCACACCAGGGACTCCCTGAGGGGTCGTCACGTCCACTGTCCAAGAAAGGGCAGGGAGGCTAGCACCGCTCGGGCCTGCGCCCTCGCCGCGACCTCTGTCACTACGGCCTCCGTCTCCTCCACCGACTCCTTCTTCCTTCCTCTTCTTTCCTTCCTCCTCCAAAGACCCTCTCGTGCGCTGTGCCGCCTCCCAAGCAAAGACGTATCCTCAGACATGCCATCAGTGCCGAGAACAAGATTGTAGTCCGCAAGGCCAAGACTCGCCTCGAAGAACGGCTCTAACTCGAGGTCCGCCGCATAAATCGCTCGACCTCCCTACGGGTGTACTTGGTCCGTCCTTCAGACTAGGTCGAAGCCAGGGACTCAAAACGTCCACCTCAACGATCGGGCGTGACACTCGGTCACCCAAGTACCACTGCCAGCCGTAAGGGGACTCCAGAAGCACTCTCCCCCTGGCAACCACCTACTCTGTGCAATGTAGGGGATCTCGAAGCGGTCCCACACCCGCCAGTGGACCTGTCATTAAGGATAAGCAATGTCAAAGTACTGTTTATATAAAGATGAGCAGGAAATAGAAACGAAAGTGCTTTGATACCTGATCAGGACGCAGCTCGTCCAAGTATAGGCGGAAGGCATCCAGCTTGCCTCTTCCCCTCTTCACGCCCTTATACTCTGTCGACCAGCGTAGGGCTCGAGGAAGTATCGTGTCGTCAGGACACGTGGTCTCAGGAGGGTACATCCCTATCACCTCGTACGTCCAAAGCTGCAATTCAAGACATGGAAAGTTAGCACAAGATATACATTGAATAGATACAAATGGAAAAGCTAACTGTTCATAAGAAAGGAAACGAAATATACCTCCCAGACCCTCCAGTAGCCTCTGAGGCTCACTCCTGCTCTGCGAGACAAAGTGCCCATGAAGGCGTAGCACGTCCCCAGTGCTGCACCTCCCCAGTCAAAACGGGCGATCTCCCCGACGTCCCTCAAGGCCGGGAGAAGCGAAAGGTGTACCCGGTTGCGCCTGTTGGGAAACAGAGACGCACCGAGTAAGTACAGCAGGAAGCACCTCGCCATCTGCTCCTCCTCCACCCTATCAGTCGGGAGCCTCTCCGTCCAAAACCTCAAGAGCTGGGCGTACTTCGCGTCATCACCCTCCGCCCTCAGCTCGTGTCCCAGCATCGCTCGCTGGAACGCCGCCTGCCTCCCTGTGGCAGCGTCAAAAGGGATAGGGTCACCTCCGACCCTGAGACCGGTGATCGCCGCAAAGTCCAACGGCGTCACGGTCAGCTCACCAAAAGAGAAGTGGAGGGTGTTCGTCGTATCCCACCACCTCTCAGCCAAAGCCCTCACCACCGGGCGGTCGTTGCACACGCCCCTCGCCAGCACCCCTACGAACTCTCCAAAGCCCGCCTGCCTCACTATCTCCCGCGAAGCCTCGGGCAACCTCTCCCAAAACGTCGGCACAGCCGCCGAGCCTCCATAGCACGAGAGCGAGATCGCCTGTTACAACAAACCAGCAATATTCAATAAACAGGCATGGCATACAATACAGTGGTGTACTTGGATACAAAGGAAATACGATGCATTGGAATTTGAAATACAGATATTTAAAGTATACCTCGTCTCGGCGCAAAGAAAGGTGCTGCTGAGGGTCCCTCAAGACCAGAGCCTCGTCGTAAGTCGGCCTCCTCGGAGTGTAAGGGTCGAAAAGTGAAGGCACCGCCATGTGCTGAAAGGGGACGTAGGCTGCCTCGTCGTAGGGCCCTCGCCCCTGCAACGCCAGTGTCGCCTCAACCACCACAGTGACGTGAGGAGCCATCACCCTGGCCTCCTCAGCTCGCCTCTCCTCAGCCTCCGGCTCTCTATCTCCCCTAGGACCGAGCCCAGCCTGTAACTCCGCCTCGCGGGCCGCGAGTAGAGCGTCCGCCAACCCAGGAAACCCGTGCACTAACTCCAGCACGTCCTCCATGGACGCCGTCGCCAAGTAGTCGCCCACGCCTATATGGCGTGACGACCCTGCACCTGTACCGCTGCCCACAAACATAGGCGGTGTGTCCTCCACCACCAGCTCCACCTCCGGCTCACCCTCGACGACGGGGGCCTTCCCCAAGTCGGTCCGAGGCTCTCTCACGGGAGAGGCCTCTGTCTCCTCCACCACCACCTGGCCTAAACCACCACCGTGGCCCTCTGTGGTCCTCTCCTCCACACCCGTCGCTGCCTCTAATCGGCCCGAAACCTCGGCGTCACCCCTCGACTCCACTGCACCCGGAGTCTCCGCCTCCTGGTCGTACCCGGCCAATACCGCACCACTACCATCATCACCGTCGCTACCAGCCACTGCAGCGGCCGGGACCGTGGCCTCCTCGGCCAGTGCCGCCTGGTCCGAAACCCCGGTGATCTCCGGAACACCCTCGGTAATAGCCACATCCTTCGGGACGACCGAAGGCGAGGTAATCTCGACCCGTGATAAATGGCTGTCGCCAGGAGCATCCCTGGACTCCATGACTGAGACAGTCGAGAGAGAGAGCAGTCGGGAGAGAGAGAGAGAGTAGCGAGAAAGAGAGAGAACAGTCGAGAGAGAGAGAGAGAACAGTCGAGAGAGAGAGATGATCGAGAGAGAGAAAGAGAGAGATGATCGAGAGAGAAGGAGAGAGATATAGTCGTGAGAAAGAGAGAGATGATCGAGAGAGAGAGAGGGAAATTCGAACTATGGGGTGTATTGTGTACACCCCGTATATATATATATCCCCCGAACCGATTCACTCGGAAACCAACGTTGGACCGGGTTCACAGCCAAATTGGCCGCACGGCACCTTGGCGTAGTCGCACGGCATCCTGGAAGAACATACAGCGCCTCCGGTTTACTCTACTGTGCGTCCCTAAATTGACCTCGCACGACATCATGGATTATTTCGACTGTTCCAGTTTGTGGCCGATTCGTTCGAATTCGTATGAGACGAGAAGTTTGAATGCAGGAATAGAAGAAGAAAAAGTGACTTGTCATTCAATAACACCCGGGGTAACCCCCAGGATTTGTCATTACATTCAAAAAAAAAAAGAGAGAGAAAAACAACAAAAAACAGAAAACGGGCCTACTGCCCTCTTTTCTCCTTCCTTCTCCTTCCTCTTCCTTCTCTCTTCCTTCTCCTCAGTCGCTGCCCCCGTTGTCCGAAGCGTCATTCGCCCCGTCCGAACGATCATCCGACCCATTGGGGTTGCCCTCGGAGTCTTCCGCCGTATCCTCCGAGCCGCGCCCAAGAACGGACTCGGGGTCGTGCTTGTCGTCCAGTTGATCAAAAGCGAAGTCCTGAAGATTGGAGACGGCACGACGAAGAGTCTGGATAGTGGAGATAAGCCTCGCAATCTGCTCGTTCAATTGTTCAATCTCCCCGCGGTAAAAGGCCAGCTCGGCCTCTAGGGAAGCAACACGCGCTGCCAAATCGTCATTTGCCATGCTCGAAAGTAGATTGATGCAACGAAAGTAAAGGAACTTTTGAGATTTTGGTGGTGGTGCATGGAATGTGGCACCCCCCATGCTTATAAAGCCGTTCCAGCTGACGAAGGGGCACGCCTGAATTAATGGCACCCTTAAACCTTTCAACTGTCCTCAGAAATCGAAAAGGTGCTTAGAAGATCGAGATGCCGCGCGCCCCTGACTTAACCCGCATGGCACCCTGGCTTAGAAGCTTAAATGCCTCTTCTCGAAAATTGATCCAATCAGCCACCAAAATCCTCTTGGAAACTCAATCCTCAGCCGATTTGCAGTAAAGGTCCCTTAGATTGTCGCGCATCGGTTACAGCGCCATTTAATTCCCCAGGAATTCACCGTATTCGCCTTTTTTTTTTCTCGGTATTCGTCCTCCGGGACTCACCGTGACCGGTTCAAGGATCCGACATATTTTCCCCAGCTTGTCTCAAAAAAATTCTAAATTGAATTTTCGCCTTCCGAGGGCTCCTCTCAAAAATTCAAAATTCGATTTTCGCTTTCCGAGGGCTCGTCTCAAAAAATTCTAAATTGAATTTTCACCTTCCGAGGGCTCGTCTCAAAAATTCAAAACTCGATTTTCGCCTTCCGAGGGCTCGTCTCAAAAAAAAAAAAATTCTAAATTGAATTTTCGTCTTCCGAGGGCTCGTCTCAAAAATTCTAAATTGAATTTTCGCCTTCCGAGTGCTCGTCTCAAAAATTCTAAATTGAATTTTCGCCTTCCGAGGGCTTGTCTCAAAAATTCTAAATTGAATTTTCGCCTTCCGAGGGCTTGTCTCAATCTTCGCTTTCCGAGGGCTCGTCTCTTGAGCCACTGTCTAACGGACCTAACGTCTCTCCTCGTCTTGATTTTCGCCTCCCGAGGGCTCGTCTCGATTTTCGCCTCCCGAGGGCTCGTCTCAAGTCTTTCACAATGCTTTGAATGACACACCGCACCGCAAGCACTTCTTTGCATAAGTTTGTCCTCCGGGACTCGTTTCTCGCATTGCATTGTCCCAATTGAACTACGCTGGTCTGATCCCTACAACGGGGTACGTAGGCAGCTCCCCGAGCGCGACCACCATCATATTTACTTACAGTCTTCGTTTTGTCTCTGGCCAAAGGCACTAGAGCAACGGATTGGGATGCCTATTCTTTAAGCGTCACTCGTACCAACTAATGGTATCCGAGTTACGTTAAAGAGGGACTACTGTAGACACCCCAATCCGGACCTCGGAGAGTCTTTGTCCACCCCGATGATGAAAATAGAGGAAACGATACCTTTGCGAGCTTGAAAAAGGATCTCTCTAAGCCCAAAAACCCAAAAAGCCTGAAAAGCCCAGATAGAAGCCCAAACAAAGCCCAAAAGGACCCTGGACCGAAGGAAGAGGAGCCGTGCGGAGCATAATTGGAGCGCACGGCACCTTGAAATTCAAGAGTGGCCGTGCGCGGCAATCCTTAACCGCACGGCACCTTGAGCAAAAAGCTGGCTGGCTCAGAAAGCTGTCGGCCACGCCAGTGTGAGCCACAGCTGATGACTGGCTCAGCCGAAAATGCACTTCTGGCCCGCCCAGAAAATACCTCCACCACTTGAAATTCAAAATCCTTGGCCTTTGCCTATAAATTCACCACTCCACTCAAGGGAAAGAGGTCCCTCTTAGCCCTTCTTTTGAGTCCTTCTCTTGCCTTTCTCTTGGCTCTCTCACTCTACTTTCTCTCTCTAATTTCCCAAACCCACTTTCCATTACCACTTCCATTTCCAAGTCTTAAAGGATGTCATTCCCAAAAGACATTCTTTAAGAGCTTTCACTCACTCCCTTCTCATCATTGAAGTTGATCACTCATTAACTTCAAGACCCCATCACTCAAAATACCTAACCTTCACTCACACCCATACTCCCTTTGTCTCATTTAATTTCCTCCATCCACATCCGTGAGGATCCATCCACATCCTTGCATCCACGATCCTTGATCAATCTCGAAACCAAAGGTATAAACTAGTTTCCTCGGACTAGACTTCGTTCTGGTCCTGAGGGGACCTTTCTGTCAGCAGATCTGATCCCTTTTGGTTAGATCCTGACTCAAAACCCATTTTCATAAAATAAAATAGACAACATCTTTGAGGTTGAGAAACCGCCGTCGCTTCGACGCAGGCATCCCGACTCCAAATAAGACGGCATAGTACACACTAATGCTATTGTGAACAGTCTGCCTGGATCTGAGTTTTCCTCTATTGTGGTTACTGTTTTTCTTTGTTTACTGTTTCTGTAGCTCTTAAAATAAGACTATATCTACAAGCCATGTTCCTGCTCTTCTAAAATCTTTTCAAGATCATCCCAAGTGATCAAAAACGTTGAAAGCTACTTTAAAACTATGTTTTGAGAAGGATAATGACGTTCTTGGGATGGTCTGACCGCCGTGAGGCTGCTCGTGAGTTTTCAAAAGATCTACAGAGAAACCAGTGAGCTAAATGATGTTTTGAAAGACTGCAACAGTCTGACAGCAGGGCAGGTGCCACGCACGGCATGTTGAGATGCCTCGCGCGGCATCTCAGGGTGCCGTGAGCGGTATTCTAAGGTCCAAACAGTCTGTTGAATGTTGTTTACTTCCATTTATTCATATCATTTTATCACGACTGTACAGAAAGCACCACTTGCACGTCAATGTGATATATTTCCCATGTCCCTTTCCCGTTACGTGTTTTATTAAAGAGTTTGATATTCCAAATAATATTGAAGATTTTCCCCCCTTTTGAAAACATCAAGTAGAGACCGGTCTTACCGGGCGAATGGGGTGCTTTTTAAAGAAAAACCTTCCTCATTCGTAATGTGGCTCCCGAACCCATCATCTCAACGTTTTCGCTAGACCAAAAGCCTTTCTTTTTCAAATCAAACTCTCGGTTTCTCGGGTGACCCATCTCCAAAACCCGGGTGGCGACTCTTCAAGCGCAAGCGCTTCTTCGGGCGCGGGAGCCCACATATATGTCTCAACAAAAATGTACAAGCACACATCTATATGGGTGTAGACACCCCAATCTGGGCTTCCAGATTAGTTTACTTACGGTATTTGATTCCCCGATGATGAAATCGGATTGAGAACAGACTTGAGTTTGAAATGGTTTGAAGTTTGTGTGTGTGGAGCCCTCCTTGAACCTTTTTGACCTCAGGAACCCTAAGTCAAAACCCTGAAGCCAGGGTTGACCATCACGCGTGGGTTTGGAATCCTCACGTGAGTGTTCTATGCCAGGTGTGGGTCAAAGTCAATTTGTTGACCGTTGACCATCGCGTGATTTGTAGAACCCTCGCGCGACTGTTTAGAACCCTCGCGCGACAGTTCTCTCCTGTCCCCATCCTTAATTTCCAGCTGGATTTTATGATGATTAGAGGTCTAGTAAGCCTGAGGAACCGCGTTTTCCACCAGCACAGCTGTTGTAGACTGCATGGTTGGCTCTTCCCAACACACCACTCCCATCACCTTGTTGGAGGCCTTCTCCACCAAGTGTGGCTAGCCAGCTTTGTTGGCTGGTTATTTAGCCATGTATGCCATCACCCTTTGGCCTTCCTTTGGCCTATAAATACCCCCCATGCTTCCAAAGCTAAGGGTTACAAAAAAATCAAGCAAAAAAGGCTTACAAACCCTAACCTCACTTGCAATTCACTCACTCTTGTGCTCTACATACACTCATATTCCAAGCTACATCATCTTGTTCAAGCCATTTCAAAACAACTCGAGAAAAGGTATAAACATTTACCCGCTTTCTGTTCTAATCCCTGACGGGGGTTGGCAGGGCCAAGACTGGTAATCAATACCAGTTCTGGCCCTAAAGTCAGCAAAGCTATAAGAAGCATGTGACTGGGAACCCTCGCGCGACGGTTTAGAACACTCACGCGACACTTTGTGTCTTTGTGAGATGCAACCTTGTGGGGAAGGGTATTCTGGTTTTTTAGCTTTTTATACTTCTATTACTGTTTTGAAGCATGTTAGAGCTTTTAGATCACTGTGCTGCATGAAAAAAGCCATGGTTAGCCTATATCACTGCAATGTTTGGTTTGGAATGCCTCTGGGAAGCTTTTGAGCATGTTTCAGAGCCTCAGACATGCAAAGCAATTCCTGGAAGTCCAGTCAGAACACTCGTGCGTGTATTCACAATACTTGCGCGATGGTTCTCCATTTTCCAGAGATGGCCCTTGCATGGCAACTAATGTTGAAAACATCTGTTCATTCACCCCCACTGTTTAGGGGTTGTATTTCTTTTTGTTGGCTTCTGTTTGATTCAAATTGTAATAATTATTTACTTTACAGTACATATTAAACTGCTTGGTTTGCCCCCTGGGTGAACACTGGTCCTTCCAGAGCCCAGAAGGGGATCAAAATTCAACCTGTGGTGAGAACAAACACTCACGCGAGTGTTTAGAAGTGTTGCGCGATGGTTCTTTGCATGTACATAGGTCCATGCATGCAAAGTTGGCCATGGTGTTGGCATGCTTAAACCTTGTGTAGTGTTCTTGATGTTCTGATCAGAGGGTTGGGTTTTTATCCCAATTTATACAGTCTTCCATCCATCCATGCTATACACATCTTGCGAAACGTGTTACAGTTTTAATCCCCGATTAACTGTTTTCCCGCCCTAATTGGCTAAAATTGGTTAAAAAGAAGAAGAATCACAAAAGTTTTCACAAAATGCCTAAGTAAAGACCGATCTCCGGATTGGGCGAGAGGGGTGCCTTAAAACCCTTCCCCTCTCGTAACCTGGCTCCTGAACCCAGATATGGTTATGACGGACTGGTTCCTTCACTTTTTCAAATCAAATAGCGCGGCAGGTGCTTCGAAATACGGTTCCTTGGGTGTCGGACCTTCAAAACCGAGTGGCGACTCTGTATTTTTGCGAGCGCCTGCTTCTCCGCTCGCGCTCCCTCGATTAGAGGCCCGTGCATTTTGGAATCCGGAAATTCCAGGGCATGCTGCCCACAATGGGCCTATATAAATTGCAAATACGGTGCATTATGAAACTACATATGCAGTTTGACGATCAAGAAGAGCAGAAGGAAGGTGAAGATCACGGTAAACAAAACTACAATAATTCACTTCAAGGGTGAAGATATATACCAAACAAAATACAAGCACAAAATTGGGAATCCCCAATAAGTTAAGAATCTCGGTTACTATGTACCTATGTGCAAACAAGTATTGCTTACAGGACAAGCAAAGGTAATAATTTCTAGGACCATTCCAATGTTCCACTCTGTACTTCTTATAACCTACTTTTTTGATAGATGTTCTTTCAATGGAAACTATGAAAATAACCAAGATGCATATGGTTGTAACACTCCACCATTTAGATATGAATTCACAACAAAATAGATCGGTTACTCAATGAGTAAGACACCTTCTTGTGTGTAGCTTTATTATGTTCCAAATGCCATGCATAACTTAAGAGAGAACATATAACAAGACCATGCAATGCGAAGAATGATACATACGAAGAAAGTAATAGTTGTCTACCAGGATAAGCATGCAGCGCTTCCATGGCAGCAGATTTGGTCAAAGGATCAGCTCCAATCATGATGACATGACCACCTGTAAGCCCATCTTCTTTGTATATGTTTGCATACTCTGCGGCTGACTTATCTGATTCAAAATTGGTTACTGGAGTGAAACTACCCTCCTTCAAATCCTGAATGGTAGACCCCACACGATTAACTTTCCCCTAAAAATAACTCTCTGTTAATGACGAAAAATACAAACAAACCCTCTTCTAAGTGCCTTGCGATTCAAAAATAAAATGAAAAAATCAAACCCATGAATCAAAACTGTAGGTCCCTAGCATAAATTGTAACACGAAAGCCAACCATTGATCAACTACCATTGGATAATCCAAATCACAGTTTGATGGTGACAAAGATAGAAAAGGTTTTTGCTCCTCCTTAGCATTACACTCCATGCAATGCGTCACAAACATTAAAGCAAAAATGGGAAACCCACCCAAGCAAGAAAGGTTTATTAAAGTTTAAACCACTACGAGCTAAAAAAAGTAAAAAAAGTTTCAGAAGTGATACAAGAAATAACCATATCAGGTGAAAGAGGGATTGGAAACCCCTGGCCTATTAAGAAACACAAAGGTCCACTCAATGCAGTGATACATAAACTAATTTTCTAAGCTGAACTGATATATCCAGACTTGAGCAGAATGTAGTGTCCTATAACTGATTTCTAGAGTGTCTAGTTTGGGTTAAATACTTAGTGCTTCTTCAAAAATCAAGCCACTTCTTTTCTTTTCTTTTCTTTTTTTGGTACTCAGAATTATACCCGGATAATGAACTACAGCCTTGTAGTGGAGAGGTGCACTACAGGGTCCCCATCAAAAATAAATGCTCGTGTATTCCAGAAAAGGAGTAGTAGCCCAGAGCATATTATTTCCACAATTGAGAGGGATATGACTTATGAGGGCTTGCGTTAGCACCTGGAGAAATGTTGGGAAATCAGATGCTAATAGGCTCATCTGTTCCCATTTATCTCACGAAAAGCATCAAGCACAGTATCAACGATTTCTTAATCTTAGCATGGACTACACCTCAAGGATATTGTTGCTCATAAATTTTTCGGGAAAAGACAACTCCAGCTTTGGCTCCCAGACTTTTTATCTGAATTAGAAGAACATTTAGAGTGGTCAAATTAAATAATTGGTGAAACAAAATAGAGAGCAGTCTCCATTTAGGACTAAACGCAAAGTGAATACATCAAAGCTGGAATAAATAGGTATACACGAGAAGTGAAATATGTGTCACAAGCATTACATGCACACAGCACAAATCGAAAACCACAGTTTCGCAGAAAATCTAAAATTTAACAAACAATCCAGTCCCATTGTTGGCTAATTTCAGCAGATTTACGGTAACCAAAATCAACAAGACAGGAAATAATCGTACACCCAAATCAAGTTTAAAAACTTACCAAAAACGTAGAAGAAAAAGTGCAGATCTGGAACGGAATTCACTCTGTGATAAACTCTGCAAAAAAAAATTAGGGAGAGAGAGAGAGGGAGATGATTTGAGATCAGTGAGAGACATGCAGAACCTGTGCAACTGATATAGTGCGAGTGACTCACCGACATGGCGATAGGTGTGTTGACTGGAAATTCGGACTGTGCTGGAATAGAGTCGTCGCTCGCCGGTGTCCGTCACCGTCCTCGTCGCCCGCCGTCGCACTCAGATCTGGGGAGAGAGAAAGAGATGGGTATGGCTGGTGAGAGAGAGAGAGAGAGATGGCTCTGGCTGGTGCGAGGCAGCGAGACAGTGTGCTGGAATAGAGTCGTCGCTCGCCGGTGTTCGTCATCGTCCTCGTCGCTTGCCGTCGCCCTCAGATCTGGTGAGAGAGAGATATGGCTCTGGCTGGTGAGAGAGAGATATGGCTCTGGCTGGTAAGAGGCAACGATATAGAGAGAGAGAGAGAGAGAGAGAGAGAGAGAGAGAGAGGGGCGAAGGGAGAGCAGAGAGAACAGCGGAGAAGAAGAAGCAGAGTTCTGGAAGGACAGCTGGAGCTTCAATTACAAGAGCAAAGGAGCGGGAGTCACGTAGCCAACACTACAAGCCTTCAAAAGCCAAGCGAAACGCACTCAAAACTCCTTCTTATTTAAGAGGAGTAGGATATAAGACCATTTGTTGTTTAATTTTCATCCACCACGACCTAAAATTCCGTCATCTTTTTAGTTCGGCTCTACAAGAACAGAAAATTTTGGAAAGTAAAAATTTATGACAAAAAACTTAAGAAATTTCAATAAAGGAAAAAAGTATACACTAAATTTAACAAATATACTACAAATTATTGCACCAAGTAGAATATTGGATAGTGTAATGAACAGTGGCTCGTGGGATCAAACGGGTTGCTGTAGAAAACTACAACAATTGCAAAGTAGTGAGGAAGCCACCGAGTTTGATGCAGCAGTGTTTGTTGGGTTTTGCTCTTTAAAATTTTTTGTCATAAATTTTGGCGTATTGCGGCTGCTGAAGTATGTATATATGTTTGTTAGAAGTAGTTTTAACTCTGGTATTATTAATGGAGGCACTAGTACAATAATAGATAAATACCATATTAAGGAGATTCACAAAGATCACAGTTTTCAGTAAAAGCGTAATAAAAAATTGTAGATTAACTTTTTAATCTCAGTTTAAATCAAAAGCTGAGATAAAAAGTGGTGCTTAGCCATAAAAGAAAGCAAGATAATAAATCTCACTCTTGCGATGAGATAAAAGATAAAAGATCACACCCTTACAGTGTGATAGAAGACTTTAAGACCTCGCTCGTGCGGAGAGATAAAAAAAAAGATCTCACCCCTGCGGTGTGATAAAAAAACTTTGGCACGAAAAAGAGCGAGATAAAAGATCACGCTCTTGTGGCAAGATAAAAGACTATGCTAAAACCGAGAACTTCTGAATTTTTGCGTGAGCGCTGCTTCTCGCATTTAGGCGCGAATTGAAAAGTTATGTGCTCAAAACGACGTCGTTTCACGTTAGCCCAAAATAAATAGTTACACTATCCACTCACCCGTTGAATCTCAGTACTCATCCTCATCCTCACCTGCCTCTCCCGTACACATTTCATCTCCATCCCGTTCCTCACCCGCCATCGCCCCTTCGCCCCCATCCTCATACGCTGCCGCCGCCTTATCTCTCTCCACCACCACCGTGAAGGAAGAAACGGCGCGCTCCCTTGCGCGAGCTTGTTATCAGAGAGAGAGAGAGAGAGAGAGAGAGAGAGAGCTTCAAATGGAGAAGTCGATCAATCGAAATGGAAAATTCCTAAACCCAATAGGTATTGTTCTTCTCTCTCTCTAAAGATTTTCTCTGTTCTTCGCAAATCAACAGGTATTTATGCAGTTTAAGTGTTTGCAAGCATTTTGGTTTAGGTTCTTAGTTATTGCTCTTGAATTTTTTGTTCTGCTTGAAGTTTTGGCTTCCCCAGTTCTTATAGATTTATGGTGTACTTAAGATCTAAAATACATAGAAATTACGATTGTTGTGTACGCAAGTCATCCAAATGATATGTCTACTAGTCCCAAAGAGTTTCCCCCGAAGAACTCACAGGGTTTGTAGGTAACTGTTGAGATTAGTGAATACCAAAATGGCTTGTTTAGTTGAGTCTCAGATGTTCGTTTGAATTTTGTGTCCGAAAAGAATGAAAACCAATTAAATTTCTAATTTTACCTTGTACTCTTAAATCATTGTCTAAACTAGGGTCCTATCAAGTCGAAACTTTTACCTTTTACTTCTTAAATATTCTCTTTCCTTCCTTGTAAACTGAGTCTAACTTGAGACACATGTGTCCTTGAGGTGTCCCGGGCGTATCCCAGGCTTAAAAATTGAAAGTAATTGGACAGCTCCATACCTGTCTCGGTTTCTCCCCCGCCTGGCCCATACAAATATGCATTAGGCATGTCGGTTCTTTATAGCCCGTAACTTAAGTAATTCATGTGATAGACGTGGTAATGGGTGAAGCCTTTCAAAATGACTTTAATGGGATCTTCTCCTTGATAATTTTCTTTGTAATAAACTATACTCTGTTGGAAATTTGTTATTTTAATATTAAATTTCTGTGCTAGACTTTTACAAGTCACATGTATATCTGCGTGGAATGCTCTTATCTTAGCATTTATTTGGATATCTATGAGCCAATCTAGAAGGATCGGGAGCATATCTTTCGTGTCTATCCAAATCTAGGCAAATCTAGAAAGAATCTAGGATATCTATCCATATCTTTCATTCCTATCCATATCTAGTGAATCTAGATAAGATCAAATCTATCTATATCCTACTGAGATTTGGTCATTAATGACAAGATATGATCCGGATTCTTTCTTGCCTATAAATAGCCTACATTAGTGGTCATTGTATGCAAGAAGTACCAAGACTTCTCCAAGACACTACTTAGCCTTTCCATGCTCAATTCTCCCTTCTTTGTTCTCTAAAAAACTAGTTAGTGAGTTTTTAATATGTACGTGTGAGTCTTGGGTAAAGTGTAAGGGTATCCTTTTGTGGAGCTTTCGGTTCTCCTACTTGTGCAGAGTAGGTTCGAACCATACGATAAATTATCGGGCTGTTATATCCTGGAGGGGACAAGTCAGAGATTCTCTACTGCATCGGTTTTTTTACCGTAGAGGGCTTGAATCTCCTTCAAGAGAGCGAGATTTCCACGACTCAGCCTGTTAATTTGTCCACTGTAATATTTGTTTTTGGTGCAATCTCTTGTAATATCCCCAACAATTTTAAGGAGATTCAAAAATGGACCAAACAGCTGAGAAGCCCAATGAAAATGTCGGAGATCTCAACAAGCCCTTCAAGTTCAAGGGAGCTCACTTCAAGCGATGGAAAGGCAAGGTGCTCTTCTATCTAAGTCTCCTCAAGGTGGCCTATGTCCTAACTGAGAAGGATCCCAACAAAGTCTCCACTGATGGGATGACCGATGATGAAAAATATGCTTACCTTGAACAAGTTGAGCAGTATAATGCAGATGAGTATAATTGTCGGTATTATCTCTTAAATTGCCTTGTAGATCAATTTTATGATTATTATGATACTACTTACTCCACTACAAAGAAAATTTGGAAGGCCTTGCAGAGCAAATATGATACTGAGGAGGCAGGTGCAAAGAAATATGCAGCTAGCCGTTTTTTCCGCTATCAGATGATAGATGGAAAATCTACTATGGAGCAAGTACAAGACTTCCAAATGATTGTGGCGGAGGTCCGGTCTGAAGGCATCAAAATTGGGGACAATCTTGTGGTGGCAGGCATCATTGACAAATTACCACCTTTGTGGAGGGAGTTCTAGAAATCAATGCGCCACAAGCAAAAGGAGACATCCCTGGAGACTTTGATTACCCGCATCCGAGTGGAGGAGGAGGCTAGAGGCCAAGATGCACTTATGACTCACGAGGGTAACGGACATTCCACCACTAAGGTAAATTTAGTTTCCGCAAAAAATAACTTACCCAAAGGTCAGTTTCCAAAGAATGCTTATTTAAATCCAAATAACAAAAACTTCAAAAATAAGGGTAAATCTCGCGGTGAAATGCAAATGAGAAAAAATAATTGGAACCAAGGACCCCCTTCACAAGCACAACAAACTGGTGGGTGTTTTGTCTGTGGCAAGAGTGGGCATATTGCTCGATTTTGCAAATTTCGAAAATCACAGAATGCTCCACAGGCTAATGTTGCTGAGGAGCCTTTTGTGGCTATGATTACAGACATATATATGGTTCAATGTGTGGAAGGGTGGTGGGCAGACTCTGGTGCCAACAGGCATGTCTGCTATGATAAAAATTGGTTCAAATCTTATACTCCCTTTGCAGAAGGAAAAAAAAAGTGATGCTTGGTGACTCTAATACTACCAAGGTGCTTAGGAGTGGCGAGATTGATTTGAAGTTTACCTCTGGACGTGTGCTGACTCTGAAAGATGTGCTTTACACACCGTCCATGAGGAAGAATTTGATGTCTAGTTATCTACTTAACAAATCTGGCTTTAAGCAGACTATGGAATCAGATCAGTTTGTAATTACTAAAAAAGGAGTGTTTGTGGGTTAGGGATATGCATGTGATGGAATGTTCAAACTAAACGTTGAGAATAATAAACCAGCTACTATTTCTATTTACATGTTGTCTTCTTTAAAATTTTGGCATGCTATACTATGTCATGTAAACAGTAAATATGTAGGAATCATGAGTAGTTTAGGATTAATTCCCAAACTGAAAAAAGATTTCGAGAAATGTGAAACATGCAGTAAAGCAAAAATCACAAGGAGGCCTCATAAAAGTGTTCAAAGAAATACCGAATTGTTAGAACTAATCCATACGGATTTATGTGAGTTCGAAGGAATTTTAACTCGTGGAGGAAACAGATATTTTATCACTTTTATTGATGACTATTCAAAATATACTTAAGTATATTGTGTGAAACAGAAAAGTGATGCATTTGACAAATTTAAAGAATTCCTCCAAGAAGTTGAAAATCAATTCGGTAGAAAGATTAAAAGAATTAGAAGTGATAGAGGCCGTGAGTATGAATCTTTTGGATTTAACTCTTTTACACAGTCTTTGGGAATTATCCATGAAACTACTCCACAGTATTCGCCTGAGTCTAATGGTGTGGCTGAAAGAAAAAATAGAACATTAATTGACTTGACCAATGCCATGCTTATTCAAGTAGGCGCTCCCTCAAATCTCTGGGGAGAAGCACTTTTAACGGCTTGTCATGTGATAAATAGAGTGCCACACAAAAAGACTAAAATTACACTTTATGAGTTGTGGAAAGGTCATAAGCCAAATTTGGGATATTTGAGAGTTTGGGGTTATTTGGCTTTTATGAGGCTTTCAGACCCTAAAAGACCTAAACTGGGTGTTAGAGCTACCACTTGTGCTTTTCTTGGGTATGCAATAAATACTACAGCCTATAAATTTTTTGATATGGAAAATAAAATTATCTCTGAATCAGGTGATGCAATTTTTCATGAAGAAAAATTCCCTTTTAAACTTAAAAATGGTGGGGGCCAAGAATCTAGAGAATTTGTTTTACCTGAGCCTGGATCTTCAACTCCTAATTTACAAAATCAAGAGAGTTTTGAATTTGAACCTAGAAGGAGTAAAAGAGCTAGAGTTGAAAAAGATTTTGGCCCTGACTATCTTGTTTTTAATGTGGAGGATACTCCACTTAATTTACAAGATGCTTTGACATCACCTGATGCTGTTTTTTGGAAAGAGGCTGTTAAAGATGAAATGGAATCACTAATGTCCAATAAAACTTGGAAATTATTTGATTTACCACCGGGTTGTAAAACTATTGGGTGTAAATGGGTCCTACGTAAAAAGCTTAAACCGGATGGTTCTATTGATAAATATAAAGCAAGACTTGTTGCAAAAGGCTTTAAGCAACAAGCTGATCTTGACTTTTTTTGATACATTTTCTCCGGTTACTAGAATAGCATCCATTAGATTGTTAATTGCAGTTGCTGCAATTTATGATTTAAAAATTCATCAAATGGATGTAAAAATAGCTTTTTTAAATGGGGACCTAGATGAGAAAATTTACATGGATCAACCCGAAGGCTTTGTGGAGCCCGGCCTAGAAAGCAAAGTGTGTAAGTTGACTAAATCCCTATATGGCTTAAAGCAGGCACCTAAACAGTGGCATGAGAAAATTGATTCCTACATGATTGAAAATGGTTATAAGATAAATGAGTGTGATAAGTGCATCTATTATAAATCTTGTGAAAATTCACATGTTATTGTTAGCCTATATGTGGATGATTTATTGATCTTTGGCTCTAATGTGCATATTATTAATGAGACTAAAAATATGTTTAGTAGCCATTTTGATATGAAAGATCTTGGTGAGGCTAACGTAATTTTGGGGATGAAAATTACAAAAACATGTGATGGTATTTTTCTCGATCAGTCGCACTATATTGAGAAAAGTCTGAAAAAATACCATTTTGATAATTGCAAGCATGTTCTTACTCCTTTTGATCCTCATGTGCATTTATTTCCGGTTAAAAATGACAAGGATATTGTTGATCAAAAAGGATGTGCTAGCATAATAGGGAGTTTACGTTATGCTACTGACTGTACTCGACCTGACATTGCTTATGCAGTAGGAGTACTGAGCAGGTTTACTAGCAAGCCGAGTAGAGAACACTGGCTAGCCATTGAGCGAATAATGAGATATTTATCTGGTACCAAAAATTATGGCTTGTTTTACAAAAAGTATCCTGCAGTACTTGAAGCTTATAGTGATGCCGATTGCAATACTTTGTCAGGTGATTCACTCTCTACCACAGGATATATTTTAATTTGGGTGGTGGTGCTATATGCTGGAAATCGAAAAAGCAATCTATGATTGCTAATTCTACTATGGAGGCTGAGCTAATAGCATTAGCATCAGCAAGTGAGGAGGCTAATTGGTTGAGAGATTTATTAAATGAAATCCCGTTTTGGGAAACACCAATTCCTCCCGTGTTAATTCATTGTGAAAACACCGCTGCGATTGGTAGAGTACAAAACCGTTATTACAACGGTAAATCTAGACCTATCAGAAGAAAACACAGTACTGTGAGATCTTATTTGAGTAATGGCATCATAAATGTGACTTATGTGAGATCATGTGATAATCTTGCAGATCCATTAACCAAGGCCTTGGCAAGAGAAAGAGTCTGGAATACATCGAGGGGGATGGGGCTAAAGCCATTAAATTCATGAGCCACGTATGAGGATACCCAACCCAGGGACCAGAAATCCTGCAACTGGGTTCAATGGGAAGAACGAATCATATGGTGGTCGTTTGGAAATGCACTGAAATTTTTGATTAAGTCCATCCCTATGGTGTGAGTGCATTTATCCTGTAATGTTGTGGAGGTTGAGTTTTTTCTTAAGAAACTCTTAATGAAATTCTGTAGCTCTTATGAGTGGGGTGTTAGAATTACAAGAGCACCCTTGACAGATTTCACCTATGTGAGTGTGGAGGTGGGGCCGCTTCCTATAAGAATTAGGCTTTGTTCTCAAATACGCTCATGAAAACCGGGATTAGCACAAGGCCGTAATGTGCTGGCTATTAAAGCTCATGTCAATACCTGGACTATTATGTATGCGCAGTATTTTTTATTTCCCCTAAGCAGTCATAGTTCAAGTCGGAGACCACTATTGACTCTGGAGTAGAGATTACTGTTTTCACTAAGTGAAGGTTCAATGCAGAGCACAACTTCATGATGCATAATATCCCTCTTTGCCCAGGAGTCTCATTTAATATTAAAATAGGTGGGGGAATGTTGGAAATTTGTTATTTTAATATTAAATTTATGTGCTAGACTTTTACAAGTCACATGTATATCTGCGTGGAATGCTCTTATCTTAGCATTTATTTGGATATCTATGAGCCAATCTAGAAGGATCGGGAGCATATCTTTCGTGTCTATCCAAATCTAGGCAAATCTAGAAAGAATCTAGGATATCTATCCATATCTTTCATTCCTATCCATATCTAGTGAATCTAGATAAGATCAAATCTATCTATGTCCTACTGAGTTTTGGTCATTAATGACAAGATATGATCCGGATTCTTTCTTGCCTATAAATAGCCTACATTAGTGGTCATTGTAAGCAAGAAGTACCAAGACTTCTCCAAGACACTACTTATCCTTTCCATGCTCAATTCTCCCTTCTTTGTTCTCTAAAAAACTAGTTAGTGAGTTTTTATTATGTACGTGAGAGTCTTGGGTACAGTGCAAGGGTATTCTTTTGTGGAGCTTTGGGTTCTCCTACTTGTGCAGAGTAAGTTCGAACCATACGATAAATTATCAGGCTGTTATATCCTGGAGGGGACAAGTCGGAGATTCTCTATTGCATCGGTTTTTTACCGTAGAGGGCTTGAATCTCCTTAAAGAGAGCGAGATTTCCGCGACTCAACCTGTTAATTTGTCCACTGTAATATTTGTTTTTGGTGCAATCTCTTGTAATATCCCCAACACACTCTAATAAGTTCCTGACGCTATCAATCCTTTTGTAGCCATTTAACTTTAGTTTCAAATCTTCTTTCTTCCTCCCCAGCTCCCTCTGTCCCCCTCTCCCTGACTCTTGTATGTGAATATGTGCACTATACTTACACAGAGACCCACATCACTTGCATGTGTGTTTTGTTTGTGCATGTGCATGCCTCTGCCTATATATGTAGAGGGGTAATTATTTGCTCAGAACCAACCTTGAGGAAGTGAATGGTCCACTTCAGCATTAGAGTGAGATTATTGAAATATTCGTGGAATTAACCCAATTCCGTGGTGCTTCCTTTGGTAGATTTATGCTTTAAAAAGCCTACAAACATCGGAGAGTTCAATATAACGTGTTGTATATAGCCTCCAGTCTGATATCCGGATTTCCAGACTGCGTTCTTAATGTTGGATCTTGCTTTGCAACTGTATTTTCCACTGAACTGAGAGAGTTTTATTTGATAGATTATTGAATTTTGTCACCTTAATTCCTTTCTGTGTTATCAGAGTAATTTAGTATAGAAGTGGTGATTACTTTTCTAGAGTAACGAACTGCCAACAGATTTTGTGATTTGAGTTTTGGGTGGGCTGGTAATGCTTATTGCCTTCCCCTTGAAATATCTATCATAATATAAATTGAAGAGTAATACTAGCTGAATATACAGATGGACACTTTGATGCTGAACACTTATTCCCATCTGCTTGTTTGTTCGTCTCCTTTATTGTGTACAGATGGAAAACACCCCCTTTTGCCATAATAATGTTTGGAAAGTTGGTTGTCTGCTTGATTTGTGCAGTCAAATAACCATCCTAATGGCTGAGAACTTTAAGGTTCAGTTAGTTGCCAGAGTTTGGTTCTAAAGATGTGTTTTTTACTACTTTTTTCTTGGAGTTCTTGATGCTGCTACTTTTTGTTTTTTTGCTGGATTTAGGCATTGGAGTTCTTGATGCTGCTACTTTTTGTTTTCTAGTGGATTTAGGCATGCTCTGAGAATGACGAAGTGCTTGAAATTGGCTTTAAAGAATGAAGAATTCGTTGTAGCTTAGGACATAACTCCATGCTTGTGGTTCAATTAGTTTTCTTTGTCCTTTTTATTGTTGAAGCTTTTGTTCTACATTTTTTTATGCATTTTCAGAAATTTAATTGATGTTAGATTAATTCAAAGTAGGCTTTCCAGCACGATGTTTCTATCTGACATGTTTTGTGCAAGATGCTACGGGCTGAATACATAGTTTATGTGTATTTATTATTGGTTAGAGGTTCGGGCATTTTTTAAATTCAAAAAAAAAAAAAAAGATACATCTTTCAATCACATTTCTAGAGTGTGATGATAAAAACATTTAATCACGGTTTTAGACGAAAACCGTGATCTAAAAACCAGAAAAGATCACACCTAACTATTTTCCAACTTAGTTTTTAGACATGAAAGATCACAGTTTTTCATGGTGATCGTTATCGACATATAATCACAGTTTTTCAGGAATAGTGTGATCAAAACCCGGGAAAGAACACGGAAATGAGTTTTCATCTCGGTTTTGCCTAGAAATGATCACGCCTTTTGGGTGTGATTATTTCTATCTTTCAATCACGGTTTATAACCGTGGTAAAAGAGAGTGACTCACAATCACACCCATATCTATCTGTAGACACCCCAATCTGGGCTTCCAGATTGCTTTACTTATGGTATTTGATTCCCCGATGATGAAACGGATCAAGAACACCTTGGGAATGTCGAGTGTTTGAACTTTGAGTGTTTGAAAAACCCTTGAACCTAACCTAACCCTAAGCCACTTCAAAAAGGCCAAAACCCTACTGGACCAAAGCATGAGTAGGTCGTACCCTCGCGCGCTGAACCTAAACCCGCGTGCGATGGTCAAATGGAGTGTTGACCAGCGCGCCAGGGCGCAACCATCGCACGCCAGAGCGTGGTCAAAGTCAAAGTTTTGACCGTTGACCCACGCGCGACAGCTGTCACACTCGCGCGACGGTCCCACACCATCGCGCGACGGTCCCAAATCTGTCACAGTCACCTTTAACAGCTAGGAAAACTTAGCCATGAAATAACCCACAACCTGCACGTCTCTTTGTTCCAGATCCTTCCAAGCCTCCTATCAATACCCCTATTTGTTCATCTTTTCAAAGGTTCCAAAAAATCAAGCAAAAAAGGTTCTAACCCTAGCCCTTTGTTTATCTCTTCTCCATTAGCAAGTGAAACATTTTGGTTTCCTACTTAGCACTCAAGAACATAGTTTGTTCTCACTCAAATCCTACTTTCAACTTCAAACATTCAAAGTTCAAACACTTTTCAAACCTCAAAGCCAAAGGTATAGCTTGCCTTTGTTCTGCTCTCTGTTCTGATCTCTGAGGGGTGCTGGCAGGGCCAAGACTGGTAATCAATACCAGTTCTGGTCCTAAAGCCAGCAGTGTTACAAGAAACTTGGGATCTGGTACTCCCTCGCGCGATGGACTCACTATCTCGCGCGACCCTCCTGGGTTGCACGCGACAGTCCACGTGGGGTTTGGGATGCTAGTTACTTGTTTGTACTTACTATGTTATTTTTGTTTATGTTTAACTCACTGTTAGCATGATAAACCAGTTCACTGCTTTCCTATGTTAAAAAATGCTAGTTTTACATTTCAATATTCATTTACATTTGCTATGGAGTACCCTGGGAGCTTTACGAATATGTCTCGGACCCGAAACATGTGAACCAAGCAGTGGACCAGTCCCTCGCGCGACAGATCGACTCCATCGCGCGATGATGCGCTGGCGCACTATCGCGCGATGATGCGCGCACCATCGCGCACAGGCGCACCTCGCGACGAGTGACTATCTCGCGCGACTGTTTGGCCCCGACCAGTGGGTGGCCTTGCATGTTTAGCCTGGTTTTAGGCCATTATTTTGTCCCCACACTGTTTATGGGGTGTTTTTGTCTATTTGTTGGGCTTTTCACTTTAAACCGTATATTATAACTGCTTATCAACCGCTTGGTTTGTCTTGGGTGTGCACGTCCTTCCAGAGCCCAGAGGTTTGAGAATAAGAGTGTGGCTTAGGCTTCTTGGCCTTGCAAGAGTCTTGTAATGCGTGCACAGAGTTTAGTCGGCATGCATTGACTTGATCGGTGCATCTTGGTTTCTTCTGTACGACACTCCAAGATCTGGGCTTTCCAGTCTGCTTAAACTCCCACAGCAGTCTGTTCTCATCCTATACTAACTGTTTCAATAAAGCAAACATGCCATCTATCACATTGTGCAAACTGTTACAGTTTTAATCCCCGATTAACTGTTTCCCCGCCCTAATTGGCTTAAAATTGATTAAAGAAGAAAACAAATCACAATATTTTCACAAAATGCCTAAGTAGAGACCGATCTCCGGATTGGGCGAGAGGGGTGCCTTAAAACCCTTCCCCTCTCGTAACCTGGCTCCCGAACCCAGATATGGTTATGACGGACTGGTGCCTTCACTTTTTCAAATCAAATAGCGCGGCAGGTGCTTCGAAATACGGTTCCTTGGGTGTCGGACCTTCAAACCCAGGTGGCGACTCTGTGTTTCTGCGAGCGCCTGCTTTTCCGCTCGCGCTCCCTCGATTACGGGCCCCTGTGCTTTGGAATCCGGAAATTCCAGGGCATGCTGCCCACACTATCACGGTAGGAAGAGTGTGATAAAAGACTAACTATTACAGCCAATAGCTGTGATTGTTATGCTTTATTGTAGTAGTGAGGGATGGCCGGGTGAGGATGCAAATACACGGGAAGGATGCTGGATTAAGATTTAAGACTACTGACTAGATGAATTTGCGAGGATTTGGTATCCTTTAGGATTCTGGACTGAAGTTTTGTACCTAGCTTTTTGTTCTCTTCTCAACTTCTCGTTGGAAGTTTTTCTCCTGCCCTCTTTCTTGATCTTTTCCTTCTTCTTTTTTCCTCGATGTATCCATTATTGAGTTTATCTTTAATTATATTTGTTATCGTTTCTGGCATTATTCCTTCGGACCTCAATAAAACTTTTATTGCTCTCATTCCTAAAAATGAGAACCCTGACTCGGTTAAGATGTTTAGACCTATTAGTCTTTATTATCTATAAAACCATTAAAAAAAATTTAATGGCTAGACTCGGACCTTTCTTGACTAAACTTATTAGTTCTAGTCAAAGTAGTTTTATTCCTGGTAGATCCACCACAGATAATGTTATCAATATTCAAAAAATCTTCATAGTTTGAGAAAAAAAAATGGGGAATTTAGAGGCCAGCCCCAAAAACCAGGTTCGGACTTAATTTAGTCCTGACATAAATATTCATTCTTTATTTCAGCCCCCTTTTTTTTACTTTTACATTCATTTTTACTATATTTCCCATTCTTCTTTACTTTTTGTGTACATGTCCATTTTTAGTAAAATTTATATTTTTAGAATCAACTCCTGACCCATATTATTTCGGACAAAAATACCCTTGGTTATCTGAACTGGCTATGAGAACTGTCAATTCTCATAACCAGTTAACATAATATATCGGACAAAAATATTCCCACCATTTCACATAGCCCGAGTTAACGTATTATTTTGGACAAAAATACCCTTAAATTATGGCTATGAGAACTGAGACTATGAGAGCTATATTTTTAGAATCAATTCCTGAATCATATTATTTCGGATAAAAATACCCTTGGCTATGTGAACTGGCTATGAGAATTGCCAAGTCTCATAGTCAATTCTATAAGAACTGCTCAATTCTCATAAAAAATTGATTATGTGAACCGAGCTATGAAAACTGGTCCGAGTGGTTGCTGCAAGTTCTCGATAAGCGAGCACAATGTCGTTGAAATGAAGTTGGAAGAATTGTCGGCGAAGTTGGACAAAATGAAGTTCAACGTGATCCAAGTGAAGGAAGTAAAGGAAGTTCGACAAGTGGAGGAAGTGTGTGTTATTTGTGAAACGGTGGGTCATTCGACTGATAATTGCCATACTATTCCCACCCTCCGGCACCACTCTAGTCAACTTCCCGCGGAAGAGGTGTGTGCATTGAACCAACGTTGGGATCCGTATACAAATACTTACAATTTGGGGTTGCGCTCCAATCCAGCTTTCTGTTAGAGTAATCAAAACGAAGCAGGTGCTTTGTCAACTTCGCAAGCTCCTCCTCCCACTAAAAACCAGACTTGGTGACAACCTCAGTTACAAGGCCCACCACGGTTCCTTGCAATCTAAGGCCCTCCAAGATTTATACCATCCAGCCAGTTTCAAGGGCAAAATCAGTTTCAACAACAAGAAGCACCTCCTCAGTGGAGATCTTTGAAGGATACTATGAATGCATTTTGTCAAATGCATGCCATCACCAATGAGCAAACTGCTCAAGCGATGAATGACATTCAAAACCAAATGGGCAAATTGACCACGGCAATTGGTGTCCTACAACAAGAGAAAGGAAAGCTTCCTACTCAACCTTTGGCAAATCCACCAGGCCAACACTTTGTGCAAAGCTCTTCGGTGATTATCCCCCAGCAAGCGAAGGCCATTATTTCCTTGAGGAGTGGGAAGACAGTGGACAATGCTCAAGTGGAGTCGCCGGTTACTCCAATCTTGCTACCTTGTCCGGCACCGTCAAAGCCATCTATACCAAATGGGAAATCTCCTAAGCAAGCTCCTACGGAAGAGGAGAAAGGAAAGTCAAAGGAAAGTGATCATCCACAAGCTTTCACTGTTCCTGCACCATATCCCAACCGACTAAAGACGCCGACCTAGCCGAATTTGAACACCGACATCTATGACGTGCTCAAGCAAGTGACGGTCAACCATCCCTTGATTGATGCTATCAAATAAATTTCATCACATGCCAAGTTTTTGAAGGACTTGTGTACTCATAAACGCAAGCTCCAAGTTCAAAAGAAGGTGTTTTTAAGTGAGCAAGTGAGTTCTCTCTTTCAGTCAACCTTTCCGCCCAAGTATAATGATCTGGGGTGTCCTATGATATCCATCACTACTGAGGGCAAGGTTGTGGAGAAAGCTCTTCTTGATTTGGGCACTAGTGTGAATCTCTTACCGTTCTCGATTTATGAAAAACTTGGGTTGGGAGAAATGAAGCCAACTCAGGTGACTTTACAATTAACAGATAGGAGTATTCGAGTTCCTATGGGCATGGTTGAGGATGTGCTTGTTCAGGTCGACCAATTTGTTTATTCAATTGATTTTGTGATTTTAGCACTTGCCCAGTGTCGGCGGTCAGGTGTCTGTTTCGATTATTCTTGGGCACCCGTTCTTAGCAACATCCGATGCTGTGATTCATTACCGAGATGGGTGGCTTAACATGAGTTTTAGGAATATGAAGATGCAAGTCAACATGTTTCACATAGGAAGCCAAATGGGGGATGATGACGATGTATGCGAGGTTAATATGATTGATTCGCTTGTTCAAGACCATGTAGATGAGTTCATTTTAAGGATGAGTTGGGGATAGCACTCACTTCCGCTGAGGCCGATTTTCTTGATGCCCCCGAGGTTACGTATTTGTGCTCCTTACTAGATGAGGAGGAAGTGTGTGGCATAAACTTGTGGATTCCAAAATTTGACCAGTTACCTCAATTGAGAAGCAACCCATTCCGTCTAGTGAGGAACCCCCAAAGCTCGAGTTAAAGGCACTACCGGACACACTAAAGTATGCTTATCTTGGAGAAGGCCAAACATACCAGGTGGTGATCTCCTCCACCCTAAGCGACTTTCAGGAGCAGGAATTGCTTGTCTTGTGGCGAAAGCATATGAAGGCAATCAGGTGGTCCCTTGCAGAGATTAAGGGCATCGATGCATCCCATTGCTCCCACCACATCTACCTTGAAGATGATGTGAAACCATCTAGCTAACCACAACGGCATTTGAACCCAATCATGAAGGACGTCATGCGAGCAGAAGTGCTCAAACTTTTGGACGTCAGCATTATTTACCCGATAGCAAATTCTGAGTGGGTTAGCCCGATACAAGTGGTACCAAAGAAGTCCGAGGTGATGGTGGTGAGAAATGACCAGGATGAACTTATTCCAACGCATGTTCAAACCGGTTGGAGGGTTTGTATAGATTACTGGAAGTTAAATGCAACCACAAAAAAGGACCACTTTCCTCTTCCCTTCATAGATAAAATCTTGGAGAGGGTGGCTGGCCATCAGTTTTATTGTTTCCTCGACGGGTACTCTGGACATAACCAAATCGAAGTGGCCTTGGAAGATCAAGAGAAGACAACTTTTACGTGCCCATTCGAGACCTTTGCTTATCGACGTATGCCGTTCGGGCTTTGCAATGCCCGTGACACTTTCTCCAAGTGTATTATGGGCCTCTTTAAAGACATGGTGGAGAAAATCGTAGAGGTGTTCATGGACGACTTCTCCATGTTTGGCGACTCATTCGAGTCATGTCTTGCCAACTTGGGGCTTGTGTTAGCCCAATGTGACGAGAAGAATTTGGTTTTAAATTGGGAAAAGTGCCATTTTCGCCTATGGCATTGAAGTGGATAGAGCCAAGATTGACCTTATCAGGAACCTCCCCACTACAAAGTGCTTGAAGGACATCCGTTCTTTCTTGGGGCATGTTGGTTTTTATCGGCGGTTCATAAAGGATTTTAGTGCCGTTGCTCGGCCGTTGTGCCATCTCCTTGCAAAAGATGTGCCTTTTGAGTGGACTCCGGCTTGTGAGGCCGCTTTTTCTAAACTAAAACCAAGTCTTACCTCACCAACTATCGTGCGGTCTTCGAATTGGGAATTGCCATTTAAGCTCATGTGTGATGCTAGTGATTACACTGTCAGGGCCGTTTAGGGGCCAACGATAAGGCAATGAGCCGTATGTGATCTACTATGCTAGCAAGACGTTGAATGAAGCCCAAATGAACTATTTGACCACCGAGAAGGAGTTACTTGCCATCGTTTTTGCATTGGACAAGTTTCAGTCTTACTTAGTGGGCACTTCGATCACCGTTTACACCGATCATTCTGCACTCAAATACCTTTTCACGAAACAAGATGCCAAGGCGCGGCTAATTAGGTGGATTTTACTCTTGCAAGAGTTTGACCTCATAATTAAGGATAAAAAGGGCGTCGAAAATGTGGTAACTGACCACTTGTCTCGATTGGAATTCAAAGATTGCACTTCTCATATTTCGATCGGTGACTCATTTCCTAATGAACAATTATTTAGCATCTCCACGGCTCCATGGTATGCAGATATAGTTAACTACTTAGTTAACCAGCCTGATGCCTACCCATTGGAATATGCAAGAACGATGTCGGTTTTTGGCGGAGGTGAAAAGGTTCTCCTTTGAAGACCCGTATCTATTCAAGTATTGCGCGGACCAACTCGTCCGACGTTGCGTACCGGACTCCGAACAACAAAGCATGATCAAATTTTGCCATACGGAGGCTTGTGGTGGCCACTTCTCGTTCAGAAAGACCGCTACTAAGATCTTGCAAAGTGGGTTCTATAGGCCAAATTTGTACAAGGATACTTTTGCCTTTTGCCGGGGTTGTGTTCGGTGCCAACTTTTGAGGTGTGTGACGCAACGGAATGAGATGCCGTGTACACCTATCATGATCATTGAAGTTTTTGATTGCTAGGGCATCGACTTCTGTAACAACCCTGATTTTTGGTAAATAAAAATTTCGTTGAAAATTTGAATTTTTTTTATAATTACTTGGATTTATTTTCATAACCAAAAATCCATCATTATTGACTTATAAAAATCTCGTTTGTTATATTTGAAAATCCTTTATGAAGTCTTGGACCGCTTTCCTTTAAATCCGTCATAATTAGATCTAATTTCATCGTCTGACATCTAGTCATTTTCTAAAGACAAATGTGCTAGTTTATTTTCTTAGTAATTGAAATAAGCTTTAAGATTATATTTCTCGGCTAAAAACCGTACTTGGCAGGTATAGTTAGTTTCTGACCAATTAGTTAGAGTAACCTAACTACCGATTCATCTAGTCACATTTCCCTAACCCTAGAGGAACCTTATGAACCTCTCAAACCCTAGTTGAGCCTTTTGAACATTCCAATGAGAACCCTTTGGACCTTTAGCTTACCCATTGGTCGATAAATGCTAGGGAAAGTTTTATCCATTGGACAATAGAAAACCTAGATTTTCTACCAATAGTCCTTTACTAGATTTTTTAAAAGTATATAGATATAGTTATATATAGATATATATACACATGTTTAAAGGTTATATAAGTATTATTTAGGTATAGAAAGTACCTCATCCTTTATCCATTGGACAATAACCGTTAGGAGAATTATTACCCATTGGTTAATAGGTTAGTCTTACTACTAAAGTACTAGGATTTATTAAAAAAATCATTCCCTAGAATTTCCCATGTGTTTATATGCATTAAAGAAATGTACGTATATCTAATTTCCTAGATTTCTAAGTACTCTAATAAATATAAAAGTACTAGTACTTCTTGAATTATTTTAAAAGGAAAATCGATCTTGACCTTATATTTTATTTGATACTTGAAAATCTTCTTAGATTATATGGTACCTAAAAGTACCTATATATATACTTGAATACTTGGACATGTGTACATATATATAATTATAATAGAAACATGTGTGTATTAGAATATTTCAATAGAAAATCTCTTTACTTGAAAATCTCATAGTACCTAGGTGTACCTATATTATATATACATCGAAGTACTTATAGATATATATTTACTTGGATATATATAGATATATATATATATATATAAGTACAAGAGAGAGAGAGAGAGAGAGAGAGAGAGAGAGAGAGAGAGAGATGGGCCGAGAGAGAGAGAGAGAGAGAGGGAGGGAGATTTGGAGAGATATGGGAGAGATTGGATTGGTACTTGTCTTGATTTTCTAAGATCTTTTCAACACATGTTTATATACTTCTTCAAGCAAACCTTTACCCATTGGACAATAATTGTTAGGGGAAATTTATCCATTGGATAATAAGCCAAGCCTTGGCCTATAAATAGCATGCTCATTCAAGCCATTCTCACACCTTCACTCCTTTGCTCTCACTTCTTTCTAGAAACCATTTTTGTTTTCCAGACAGCCTACTGCCCTTCACAAATCCTCATTTTTCACCTGCTTAAAGTAGTCCTTAGAACCAACTCCTTTCGGGAAAGTTGTAGAGCACTTCGAGACCTTCAAGTTAGACCTAAGAACCACCTAATTAGTCAAGAAATAACCAAGATATTGACATCCGAAGTTTAGTAAAAATCTCAGATTTCCAGATCCAGACAGCATACTGTCACTTCCTTTATAACCATTTTTCTACTGCCTTAAGTAGTTTCTAGGATCAACTTCCTTGTCAAAAGTTGTAGAGCACTTCTAAAGCTTTGATTTTGACCCAAGAACGATCATATTTGGCTAAATATTGACCGAGTTACTGCCATCTAAAGTTTGGTCCGAATTTGTGAGTTTCACCGCCCGTGGAATTTTTCAACAAGCTTATTTGGCCCCGACTAGTTTCGGATCAAGGTAGACTATTCCTAACCACTTTCTCTAAGTATAAAGTTTAATGATATGTAGATTATCACTACCTACTTCTCCTACGTATAGATATTTGTATGATAATGTGGAGTAATCTTATCCCTACCTAAGTATGATTAGAAATGTGTATATTAAAAGATAAAATGTATCACTTGATTAGAAGTAGGTAATATGGAGTTGGATGATCTTGCTAGTTTGGTTTCAAGATTACAATGAATGAGTTATGTGTGTTTATGTGAAAAGTCCGGCCGCGGAGTCTATACATGAAAACGAGACACAAAAATCGAGAAAGTAGAAACATGACACCTAGGGGTGTGGTTAATGAAAAGACGTATTGCAATGGAAAAATATTTTGAAACTACATAATGGCCGGACGTGGTAGCCATTGTGTGGTGTGTGTGTGTGTGCCAATGGGAACCATTATGAGGTTGTGTGCGTTCCCATAGGGATCCGGAGCGGTGGAACCATGGTGAGGATACTCGGGAACCCAGAGCGGCGGAACCGAGGTATGGCTTGGTTGTTCGTGGAGAGGAACCAATGCAAATTGTGTGCGAATGGGAACCCGGAGCGGCGGAACCGAGGTATGGCTTGGTTATTCGTGGAGAGGAACCAATGCAAATTGTGTGCCAATGGGAACCTGGAGCGGCGGAACCATTGTGCGGATACTGGGGAACCCGGCGCGACGGAACTGAGGTTGGGTGTGTTAAAGATGTGTTTTTAAAAAATATTGATTTGGTAAATGAAGGATGAAAATGGTGACACGGTCTACGACGAGTCGCGTAGGAGAAACTCAGATGTCACAAACACCAACGTTTGAATATTGATTGTGGATATGTCATTGTTATTGTTTCTGTTGGATACGTATGTGCTATGTGACTTGCTACTTGTAAGTTAAGGGTTATTGGGTATAGGTTTATTCTGTTGAGCTCTTGTAGCTCATGGTGTTACCTTTTGTGACCCTGACATATTATACTCGTGGCGACGCTGGTATAATGTGTGAGACTTTGTAGATGATAAAGGAGAGTTGTTCATCTTGGAGGCCTTTGGAGACGAGGAGCTAGCTAGGATGGAGGAGTAGGCGGAGCTGTAGATAGGAACCTTAGTTTCCCTTTCCTTGTGTAAATAATGAACCCTTGTGGGGGTTATGATGTAATGATGAGCCAGACTCCATTTAAGTTTTATCAATAAAATGTTTATTTAACTTACCCAAAATTTTTTAGGCGTTATAGAATGGTATCAAAGCTCTAGGCTCAACACTCGGCCATGGGTAGAATGGGTAGAACCATAAGATAGTTTGACCGTTGCACAAACGTGAAAAAGAGTTTAAGTTTACCGTCCTAAATTGGGTGGAATTTTGACAACACAATCTCGTTTGCATCTTCATTCGGTAAATTGCATTCACGTTGAGTCGGTCCTTATGTTGTTAAAACTATTTTCCTTTATGGAGTAATAGAAGTAAAGAGCATGAGTAACGGTACTTCTTTTAAGGTGAACAGTCAAAGGGTTAAGCCTTTCCTTGGTGGCTTTGAAATTGGAGAGCCCAATGAGGATTTGGTCAATCCAGCTACGCGGATGGCCCGGTTGAATAGTTTGTGTACTTTAATTTGCACAAGGAGCGAAAGCATAACTGCTGAACTTAACTGTTTGTCGAACCCGGCCCTTAGGTAGGGGGTACCCACCATTGACTTGGGTATATATAGCTCCACATGCCGCTATTAAAAAAAGGATCATGTGCCCAACTCCGGTTAGTAAGGGCAATTTTAATATCAGTGACATAGGGATTTCATTAGCTTTTCTGATAGGAGTAATTCACAGTGAACCGCTCACATCTTCTAGATTAGCCCCAACGGGGGCGGTATAGATCTTAGGTTAGGCCTTGGTATTCCCGTGCTCCATTACCGCACTAGGCTCTATCATGTCGCCTGCCTAGTTATGATCTTAGGGGACACTGGACTTCATTGTTTGGCGGAGTCTAGCTGTGACTTGGACGCTCTGAGCTCTGATATTAAATCTTTTATGCTTGTACATTTGTAAATATTGTTTTTATGTTTTATGCATGTTTGCTATGTTTTAGGATTCTCTCATTAAGAGATTTCACCAATGCATCATTGTATCGGGCTTTAATTAGTACTCTTTGTAGTAGTTTACCGTTCATGATCCTTGCTTTCCAGATATGTCCTTATCGGGGGCAGTTTAGGTCTTTGGGTGAGCCTTGATATTCCTGTGCTTTGGTGCTAGGCTCTGTCTTGTCTCACTTTGTTTCGATCATAGAGAACACTGGGCTTAATTGCTTGGCGAGGTCAAGCGGTAAATTTTACTTCGGGCATGATGTAACAAAGTTTCGACGGTCTAGTATAGCCACCCGTGCCTTACCTCACCGGTGAGACACGGGAAGAAAAGTATGACTCGTACGATTGCGTGAAAATCGGGCGGTGTTTTTGATGTTCATTTGTATATATCTGTTTGTTGGCGCCCGAATAACACGAGCCGGGCGGCAGTTTTAATGTCATTTGTCTCTTAGTAGGTAGTCCGAGCTTAAGTCTTTTGCAGGGTGTACGTGCTACCATACTAGCCTTGGTGGATTGGGTCTAAAGTCGAAGTGATTGAGGCATTTAGGAGCCCTAAGCATTGGTGCGATTACGTGTCACAGTTGTTAGGCCTAAAGCTTTGACCATGTCCCTGTGTGACTAGCTATGGTTTCGTTAAAGAGCCGAAGAAGTCGACCTTGGAAGGGTTCGAATGACGAAAGAAGCCGGTGATGCAAAAGCCTCCAACTTGGTCAAGGTATAAGGGGGTTGACATTCCCCCGGTGGTACGATCTTTCGTTCCCTTTCCATGCTGTTGTTCTCCATGCTATGAGGGTATAGCATATTTCAAGTTGGGGGGAGGGTTATATATATATGCTATATATATGGTTATATGTTTTCAGTTAAAATTGTTTGTTTTTAGCTATGCAATCCTTCCGTTATTACAAAATTAGAGGATTTAAATAATGACACATGCTCACTACGTGTTATTTGGCAAGAGTTCGTTTAATGCAAATTTTGTATATCTGAACTTGGATGAATGGACTAAGGTGGAATTCGCGACGTTTCAGTATGTTTCCATCAAATTTTGTCCATATCCCGTTCTTGTTCCTCTTAGTTTAGGTAAATATTCTCATGTTCATACCTAAGTGTGATTAATATCTATATTGAATTGTTTTGGAATATATGGCGTACTTAGGAAGTGATACTGTAGACACCCTATTCTGGATTGTCCAGATTTGTTTACTTACAGTCTTTGATTCCCCAATGATGAGTAAAGGTCAAGAACTTCTTGAGAATGTTGGTGTGTTTGAGCTTTGAGCATTTCGAACCTCTTTCAAACCCATCGAGCTAGAACCAAAAGACCTTAGCAAAACCCTACTTACATACGCTAGTACTGTACAGGCATATGCTGGTCCACTGCCACATCATTGGTCAACTTTGACCATTGCCCAGGCTTGGACTGGCGCACGCAGGTAGACCACTAGCGTACGCCGATCAAAGCTAGTCAAATCACCTTTTTCAGCCACGTGCACAAGACTTTTGGGCCACCCTAGTACACTGTACATTCATCTAATGAGTGTGAGCGTGCAGGGGATGTTCCCCTCTCTCTCCTACAATATCCATCACCTTGTCCCATGCATTTAATGCATGTGAGACTTCCATTCCAACTCCAACCAGCCCCTTTGAGTTGGTTACACTCCCATCTCTCCTCTATATATACCCCGCCATGCATTCATATGCAAAGGGTTACAAGACTCGAAGTCCAAAAAGTCTCAAGTTCTTTCTCCTTCAAAGCTTCTTGCTTTCTTCTCTCATCTTTAGAAAGAGTAAGCATGCACCCGCTTTCCATACACCATTCACCTCCAAACACTCATCATCCATCCAGCAAACCCCAAGCTCACGCTCAAGCACACCTCCAAACTCCAAACTCCAAAACCAAAAGTATACCACCTTTGCATATATGATGTTCAGACCCCTAAAGGGGGCTAGCAGGGTCAAAACTGGTGGTAATCAATTAACAGTCCTGGTCCAAAAGCTGGCAAAGCTTCAAAGCCATATGTAGCTATCACTGGCGCAAGCCAGTGGTATGAGCCCATATGCCAGTAGTGGTTGTATGTGCAGTACTGGTGTGGGGATCAGTGACTAGTTATTTTCTGCTTTTTCTTTCCATTTTCATCACCTTATTGCATGTTAAAACCAATTTACTACTTTCAATATTTAGAGCTGTTAGTGGTAATATTCAATATTTATTTATGTTGCTTTGGAATGACTTTGGGATCCTTCTGGTCATGTTCCAGAACCCATAAAGTGTAAAGCCAAGCACTGGACAAAAAATGTGTAACTGGTGCACGGTGTACCACTACCTGCGTACAGCAGTTATGACCAGTCAAGTGGCTGGCCATTGCATGGCAACTAGGCCTTAGCCTTTGTTTATTCCCCCATACTGTTTATGGGGTGTTCTATTTATTTCGTGGCCCTAAGGCCCTTTAAACTGTCTGTAACAATATATAAACTGCTTGGTTTGTCCTGGGTGTATACTGGTCCTTTCCAGAGCCCAGAGGGTTGAAAATAAAAGTTGTGAGTTTAAGCTTACTGGAGTACGCCAGTTTATGTGTGGTGTGCGCAGGTCAGCTCTGCATGTAATGGCTTGGTCAGTGCATGCTAGTCTTCTTCCAGTACACATCCCTTTGGATTAGTGTATTATAGTCTGTTTAAACGCTTACAGAAGTCTATTTTCAATCTATACTAATTGCTTTAATAAATGATACATACCATTTTGTCACATACTGCCAACGTGTTACAGTTTTAATCCCATTTAACTGGTCCCCTGCCTTAATTACCTAAAAAAATTATTAATGAGAGAAAAATGCAAACGTTGTACAAAATGTCCGAGTAGATACCGATCTCCGGATTGGGCGAGAGGGGTGCCATAAAACCCTTCCCCTCTCGTAACCTAGCTCCCGAATCTCAGATATCAAAAGTGATGACGGTCCAGTCTACAAAACTTTTTCCAATCAAAACGTAGCAAATGTTTCAAGTTCGATTCCTTGGGTGTTTCACCTCTAAAACCAGAGCGGCGACTCTGAATTGTAGCGTTTCGCCGCACTTTCCAAAAGGGCACACCCGATTTTACATAAAAATTCAAGGGCTTGTGCCCACAGTGGCGACTCTGCTGGGGACTCATTGCATTGATCTGTTTTTGAAAATTAATACATAAAAGAACAATATTTCAAAAGTCTGTCAAAACAGTACACTCCACGCTACTGAAGAACGGAGTGGTAACGTAACAGGATCTCATATCCGACCAATCCGAACTGGGACTTTTACTATTGTTCACTCGTGTAGTTTTCTCCAAGTATCGATTAATAAAAATGAGCCAAACTTTAAAAGGCATTTTTCAAAACATTGTGTTTCTCTCTCCTTCAATCATTCTTCGACATTCTTCATTTTGCATCGATGTTGGTAAAGCCCTGTTGAGGTGTTTTGGGTAACTGGCACAATTTACTGGAGCCCGAGGTCCTCAAACGCCCAACAATTTTGGCAGCGTCCAAATGTTGTGAGATGGACTCATCTATTAGTTCTAAAGTCTAGGAGGACACGACGATGTTAGCATGTGCTTTTTCATTCTTTTAATTCTTTCAATAAATTGCTGCAGGGATAGCACTCAGTTCTCATTTGCTTTACTGTCTAACCGTGAGCCATTGCACCGTGAGCCATTGCACTGTCAAAGAAGATTCCGAAATCAAGAGCCAAACGTGCTTGGGAACGTCCACCGGTTCGTCAAGGAAAAGGTTGGATAGGGTTGCTCCTCAGTCGGTCACAACAGAAGCTCTAGCAGGTTCACCGACAATGGCAGAAGAGGATTTGCAACCGGCTACCCTGCACAAGACACCTTTGACATCCCCTTCTTCAACATCATCTGTCAAAGCACTCATCATGGCTGACATTCCTCCTCAGAGGCAAGCTGCTATTTTGACAGACCTCCAGCATAACATGGCTATCATGCAAGAAAGGGCCAATCAGGCCGAGGCTTCTATGGCCAATCCACTTGCCTTAATAGAAGAACGACTCCCAGCGAGAGGAGGTGGGGGTGAGGGTGAAAGACCCAATACCAAGCCCAAGCCCAAGCCTGAAAACCCTCATGCTAACATTGTTGTCCCGAATCTAGAGATGGCTGCTCTAATTGCCAAGATGGCTAAACTTGAAGAAGCTATCTCCAAGTCTGAGAAGATTGGCACTGGAGGTTTGGACATGGATCGTCTCTGCCCGTTTCCGAATGCTAGGCTGCCCGAAAGGTTCAAGATGCCTGACTTTGGAAAGTTCGATGGAACTGGAGATCCTAGGACTTATCTTTTGGGGTATCATGGTGCAATGAAACTGCATCCGGTCGAAGAGGATGCAATGGCACAATTGTTCCAGCAAACTCTCTCTGCCCTGGCCTTCCAATCGTTCTTGTCTCTCGATGTCTCTAAAAGAAGGACATGGGAGGACGTTGGCGCGACCTTCAATGCTCAGTACAACTATGACTCTCAGCTCAAGATGACCATTTGGGAGTTGGATTCAACCAAGATGAATGCAAAGGAGTCTTTTGCAGACTTTATCGAAAGGTGGAGGGCCAAGGCAACTCTTATGACTGATCGCTCGAGCGAAAGGGATCAAATCCGCATCAATCTCTCGTAATCTACAGCCCGACTTCGCCAAGAACCTCATGCTAGTTCAGTGAGCTAATTTTGAGTCTGGTCTGGCTATTGAAGAACCTCTTCAAATAGGAGTTCTGCTAAGGAGTGACACCTCATTTTCTCCATCAGCTCCAAAAGCTAAACCCCATGCTTACACAGGGAATAGTACTGCTCTGTTTGGAAATAACAACTATGCAAATGCAGCCTCTGGCAGCAACAACGCCACTACCCAATGCTCTAACCACATTGTGGATGTCAACCCGGTCCAAACCCCACAAAAACCCCGAAAAGCCACTCAACCCCGAAACTTTGCCAATTTCAAGGCGTCTCTTTCCTCAGTGATGGAAAAGTTAGTCAAGTTCGGTCATCTTATTAGGCCATGGACTCCAACTCCACTTCCACAAAATCCACCTCCTAGCCAGAACCCTGATGTTTTATGTGCCTATCATCAGATGCCGGCCCATCATACCGATTCTTGCTATCGTCTGCGTCATGCAATTCAAGATTTGGTAGACAATGGCACCCTGCCAACCCCACCTACTAAACCCAACGTCATCTCCAACTCCTTGCCTAAACATAACTCTAACCCACAAATTAACCAGATATCTCTCAACTCCACTATAATCAACCCAAGCTCCACTATATTCAACCCCACTGACCATATAATCCTAGAAAATCACCCTAAGCCGATTGTAACCGTCCCATCCGATCTTGACATTAACATGTTGGTCGTAAGTTCGAACATAGTGTAAACACCCCAATCTGGCTTTCAGATTAGCTTATTTACGGTTTTTGATTCCCCGATGACGAAACGGATCAAGAACACTTCGGGAAGGTCGACTGTTTGAGCTTTGAGTGTTTGAAGAACCCTTGAACCTAACCTAGCCAAAAACCACATCAAAAAGCCAAAAACCAATTGTCGCGCGAGGGTTTAGAACCATCGCGCGAGGGTCAAGCTGCCAGGTGTGGTCAACAGTCAAACTATTGACCGTTGACCATCGCGTGCCAGGGAGAACCCTCGCGCAACAATTCCAAACCATCGCGCGACGGTTCTCTCCTGTCCTTTTCACCTTTTTCAGCTGGGCAGCTTAATCACCAAGTAATCTTCAGCCAGACCTCGGCTGGGCTTCTCTCCTTGCAAGCTTTCCATAAGTGGCAATTTGGCCACCAAGCCAAATTGGTTGGTTCTTTCTCCTCCATACACCATTTCCACCACTCCTCCTATAAATACCCCCATGGTGCTTCCATTTAAAGGGTTCCAAAAAGAAGGGTTAACAATCTTGGGTTCAAGAGAAAAAAAAGAAGAAAGTAACAAGGTTCAAGTTCAAAAGGCTACACAACCTTTAATACACTTGGTATTTCACCACTCTAGCCACCTTCATACACTTATTTTCCAAGCTCTATCACCTTGTTCAACCTCAATTCAATTCAAAGCTTAAACACCATTCAAACTCAAAGGAACCAAAGGTATAGCTTACCTTTGTTCTGCTCTCTGTTCTGATCCCTGAGGGGGCTGGCAGGGCCAAGGCTGGTAATCAATACCAGTCCTGGCCCTAAAACCAGCAAAGTTACAAGAAGCAGTGGAGCAAGAACCCTCGCGCGACGGTTCCTAACACTCGCGCGACACTTTGTGTCAGTGTGATGATGAACTTCGTGGGGAAGGGTATCCTGTTCTTTGTGTTTCATAAATAGTTCTTACTGTTTTGGAGCATGTTTTAGGTTTTAGATCACTGTTGATGCATGTTAAAACCAATTTACTGCTTTTTCTTAGCTTAAATTGCAAATTCAAAATGTCAAAATGCATTACTGTTCTGTTGGAACATCCCTGGGATCATTCTGGACCTGTCCCAGAACCCAGGATGAGCAAAACCAAACACTGGAAGGTTGACCAGAACCCTCGCGTGATGGTTCTAAACCCTCGCGCAATAGTTCTAAACCCTCGCGCAATAGTTTGAAACCATCGCGCGACGATTTGTCCCCGACCAATGAGCTTGCCATGCATGTTTAACTAGGTTTTAGGCTTCTGTTTTGTCCCTCACTCTTTAAGGGGTGTTTTAGTAATTTTGTGGCTCTATAGCCTTTAGAATTGTTTTAAACTGTATATTTAAAGTGCTATAAACTGCTTGGTTTGTCCTGGGTGTGCAAAGGTTTGAGAATAAGAGCTGTGGGTTGTGGGCTCAGCCTGTAAAACCCACAGCAGTCTGTTCTCATCCTATACTAACTGCTCATCCATGCTATCTATCACATCTTGCAAATTGTTACAGCTTTAATCCCCATTAAACTGTTCCCCGCCCTAATTGGCTAAAAATTGATTAATAAGAAGAAGAATCACAACATTTTCAAAATGCCTAAGTAAAGACCGATCTCCGGATTGGGCGAGAGGGGTGCCTTAAAACCCTTCCCCTCTCGTAACCTGGCTCCCGAACCCAGATATGGTTATGACGGACTGGTTCCTTCACATTTTCAAATCAAATAGCGCGGCAGGTGCTTCGAAATACGGTTCCTTGGGTGTCGGACCTTCAAACCCGAGTGGCGACTCTGTATTTTTACGAGCGCTCTGCTTCTCCGCTCGCGCTCCCTCGATTACGGGCCCTCGCTTTGGGATCCAGAAATTCCAGGGCATGCTGCCCACACATAGAGGATAAAGCTACTGAGTGGAAAGCGCTCTCCGGAGATTGGATTGAGCAATACAATTTGGGTTTTCCTGCTAACCCTCATGTCAATCAAGAGTGGATGGACCATTGGGAGGATGAATGGAATGCGGCTTTGGCAGACCCTTTGGATGGCCTCTCATTGTTCATGCTCTACCACCAACCTGAACAGGTCAATCCCAAGGCAGAAGTCGAGGAGTATGTATGGGATCCTCAATCGAATGCAAGACAGATAGCCTTGGGTCTCAATCCCAACTTGGTTCAAAAAGACCCTGATAGCAATATTGACGAACAATATTGGAATTACTATGCGAAAGGAGAGCCTGTTATAAATGTGCGATGCTCACTTGGAGCCATGCTCTCATTGGTAAATTCAATCTCGAACGCCGTCAACAATTTGTAGACACCCCAATTTGGCCTAACGATTATTTCAAGTCCCACCTTGGGACCATCCCGATGATGAAATGGATATAGTGATCGCTGATTGACTTCTTCTGAACCCATGGACTTATGGTAAGAACTTTGAGCCACTTAGAGGACCTAATCCAGAGCCATATAGCCTTTCAGACATAAATGCAGAATCCTAGGAGAATGCATCTATCGGCCGTAACATTGATCTCACGGCCTTAACATCATTTCGTCACACGAGCGACCTGCTGCTTGAAAGTGTCCCTGAGATTAATTCATCGGCCGCAAGATCTATCCTTCGGCTGCCACATCATTTTCGCGGCTGCCATATCCATTGCTCGGCCGCTAGATTGTCTATTTTCCAGACTCTGGAACGTTTTGTCGATTGTTTGATCCAACTACGATACCTCTCCGATGCGCTCGGGCCACGTTCAGAGATTACCACGAATAGTTTGCATTGCATTGAAATTGCAATTGCAATCGTGCATTTTGATTGGCCGGAGTGAGTCACCAATTGCCTATATAAAGGGCCTTTGGGTTCCGCAAATAAAGACATCAGATTCACCTACCAAATTACTCCCTAAAACCACGAAACTCTGCAGAATCATACTCTCAAACCCTCCTCTACAAAAACCCTAACCTCTCGAAGGCAGCCGTCAATCCGACGATCAAACCCCGAAGTCCAAACCCTAAATCTAGGATTTTTCAAGAAGCAATCAGTCAATAACAATCAATCCGAAGCAATCACGCTACTGAGGGATCACGGTGGTGAGGCCCAGGGGCCTCTGGTTCAATTTATTTACAGTTTTTATGCTTAGTCATAGCGTCTGATTATCTATTAACTTTTCTGTCTGGTGTGAGGAAGAACATCGATCGGGGCTTCGATCTTTTCTGCCAATACAGTAATTCAGTGCGATTGCTCGGCCGTGATATCTATTCACCGGCCGCATAATCGATTTCCTGGGACAGTTTGTTTTGTGTTCCGCTTTCTGATGCATGATTTCAATTACAATCCTGGCTCATCTTTAACTGCTTAAAGGCTAAAAACAGACTACATGTTAGAATTAAATAAAGCATGCATATGTCTTATATTGAATAACTATGGGCCGGTCTCACGACTGGTCAGAGAGGGGTGCCTAACACCTTCCCCTTACTGTACCTTTGGCTCTCGTACCCAGAATCTCTATCTATTTTCCTAGTTTTAATAAATTAGGTGGCGACTCTGTTTTGATGATAACCGCTATCGTGTGGCGATAGTCCTAGCCATGGGAATATCCATGATCTTGGTTTATGAAGCAAGCAACCAAACGATCAATCTGTATGGCGATTCCCCGCTCCAGGGAGATGTCTACAATTTTCTGGCGACTTTGTTGGGGACGTTGAGAGCCATAACTAGAAAGTTCAACATAAGACTAATACATACTTTATTTAATTCATGTATCATATGCATCGAGCGGGTAAACCTCGTTGAGTTCACCTGATATCCCGGCATGTCACGGGCTATGTTAGGGGTTCCAGCAAACTCCACAGTCACTTGTACCTAGTGGTATATCAAAAAGGACATTACCCGATCGCCGCCTATGATGGGCTGGCAAAAGGACTGGTGCCGCTTTGACAACAGAGCACCCTTGAGACTACCCGAGCCTTTCATGTGTTAGAAAGCCATAGAAGTTATCAAAATAAGATAGGAACCTATAGGCTAGGAACCTATTTGCATCTTTTTTAGAAGTTCTTCCTCACACCTTGTATATGTTGTTATATCATCGTGTTTTGTGCATAAGGGTTGGGGCTTAAACTAAGAGCCCTAACTCTAAGTCTTTATAGCTAAGCACTGAGGCATAGCATTGCCTGCAAGGTATGTTTTTTTAAGTTGAAAGCACCACTGCTTACTTCCTACTCCTACTTCGTTTGAAGCATCATGAGGCACATATTTCTAAATCAACATCAGGCAATGGCAGTAGCATAAACCGCCCCGTTGGCAATTGAACTAGGGATTGCTTTAGCATTCTTTGCCTTGCGAGGCTAAAGGAAAGAGGGAGTGTAAGGTAGTATAGCAGGTTATGGATGATTGTATGCAAAGTCAAGGATATTATGGATAGAACTTGCAATACTTATTTCTCCATGGATGATTCAGCATGACACTTTGGTTTCTATTTCCAAATTGGCCAAGCAACCCATCTTTCAAAATTCAAAATTTTGAGCATGCTTACCGCAACAAGCCGGTAAGATTTAGGAGTTTGTCAATGCGCTAGCAAATAATCAAGTGGATTTCAATTACCTCAATCACATTTTAAGAAAGAATCTTCCCTAACCAAGAATTGAAAGAAATTTCAAAACTTTTTGCAATGCCTAGTATAATCCTCAAATGACAAGTTTTTCTGAAACATTCAAATAGCCGCTAGCACAGCGATGGACTCCGAGTCTACTTTCTGTTGTAGTCATATGCTCAACCTTTTCGGTTTGTCTCATACTATGGATTGGCTTGGAAGTAGGATCTTAAGTTGCAGCCACGAGTCTTAAGATTTATCCATATCAAAAATGGCTGGCTATCTATAGTATCTGATGAACTCATGCATACAAACGAATGCATGACTCATCCGTGATCTGTGTAAGTAGCTGTGATGCTATGTCAATACATGTTATTTTGGTTGCCTCTTTCTAACTATGCAGGGGCCAAACCAAAAGAGGAGTCCATCCCCCTCATTTCCTTTCTTTGTTCATCACATGTCATTTGGTTGCACCACCACTAAGGGCAGTTTGCATATTAGAAAATGCACCGCATGGACAATTAGTTTTGGATATCTCAACTTGGGCATGATTAGGTTTCTCCTTCTCTTAGATTTGGAGTTTGATCTCAGACGTGATGGTAATGGCTGATGAAAAAATTAAAGTTTTAATCAAACCAAGTTCTGAGCAATGGCAGCCATGTCCATCACATCTTGGCTTAGATTTTAAAACAATATTTTCGTACCTAGCTAACTTTCGCCGCCATTTTGGCCCATGTTTTGCTTCTCTTGAAAAAAAATTGATATCATTTTGCTCATCATGGTTTCTGGCCAATTGTCACACTCAGTATGAAATACGGGTCTTAAATTCAAGTTTCTTCGAATATGAACTACGAATAGCCTGATTCTCTGTTGGGATACGTAGGCACCTTTTGGTCGGCCACAAATTTGAAAATGTTCCCTCCTGTGCTAGTTTGCTGCTATAGAATGCTCATGATAAAATTGAGTATTGAAAACAATCCTTAGGTATTTCAAAGTAATCTTATGGCATCTTTTGGAACACATCATAATCACTTGAATTGTCAAAAGCACAAAACGAGTTTTTCAAAACTATGGCCCGCGTCATTTCTGTTGAGCTAAGAAGGAGTTGACACATCTCTGCACCCTCACAAAGATCACTTGTAAGCAAAACAGGCTGTTGAAGATGAAGAAGGAGAAAGAAGAAAAGAGAGGAAAAATACAGAGAAAGAAAAAATGATGATGGTAAGCTCGCTAGATTGAAAACCCGTAAGGGCGGTCGAGGCAAAAGTTAGAGCACGAACAAAGTGAGAAATCAGCCATGTTTCCATGCATCTACTATGTGTCTCAAAGGATTGTCCTCAATCTTAGAAAATTCACTTGGATAAACATCGAAGCCCTTAATTTCCTGGTAAGGATCCTTGACACTTTGTCGTGTGTTTCAAGATGAAGGAAAGCATTCATTTCTCTATCCCAAATACTTATCCCTTGCTAGCCACATCGAGCCTCTGGATAATTTCTTTGAAAAGCCTGCTAGGCAGCCATCCCTACACTGGGGCAAATACAAAAAAAATACAAGGAGAGATGAAAGAAAAATCAATGAAAGAATGAGCACCCCGTCATACAAGGGGCATTTTGAAGGAAACATTTCTTCCAATACATACAAAGGACATTTTTGAAAAAACCAACTCTTTCACACAAAGTGAGGCAAGAGACAACAAGAGTTGATAAAAATGTTGAAGATGGCTGCTAACTTTTAAAACCCAAGCATGAGTAGACATTAGATTTGAGCCTTTACATCCGCTTCTTTCTCAAGACAAAACCCAAGCCTACATTATGGTCCATAACAAAGTCCTTTCAGATTAGGGAACACGACTTAGTAGCAAGGTCCTAGACACTAGGGGCATCACCAATGTGGAACTTAACACGAAGGGCAAGAATCCTGAATTTGCATCATCTTGGCAAATCAAACAACATGGAAAGTTACGTGAGACAAGGGGCATGCCTATGTTTCCCTTTATGCACTTCTCTCAAAAGTATCCAACCTCTTATATGGATCTCAGTAGGCATTTATCAATCCAACTCAAGTCAACCAAATCAAGCTCAAAGCAACAAACTCACCTAATTGACTAGGGGCATGGGTTTGCAAAATAGTTCTATGTTCTTTGATGATTGAATGACGTGAGTGTGGAACATGGATGGAGTGATATGACTTTGAAATCCTCAAGGAAAAGCTTTCAAAGATGGTTTTATCCTAAGCATTCTTAAACACAGCAAATACAAGCGCAGTCAGTTTTTACAAATTTCTGAGGACATGACATGGGTCTCTCATTTCATGAAGAGTGCAGCAATATGGTTCCTTGACCAAACAACATTTTCCAGTGGTGTCGCTAGGGCATTGTGATCTTTCTAGTATAAGCAACAAGCCATTACCAAACACGCCAAAGTTGAGATATCCAGAATGCATTGCGGATTCACATGTGTATCATTATCACCCTGTCTTTTGCATTAACCTCTTGATCCTAGAATTTCATGTGTATGTCATTATGGTTGCTTAATGGAAGTAGTTGTCTTGGTTGCACGAGCTAAGCCCAAGTATAAGGTGTTCTTATGCTCAAGCAAGGCAGGTTCATCAAGGCATCATGGTCATCATCTTTATACAAGGAATAAAGGACAACAAAAGGGATGCACTACAGAGTCTACCTCCCTGTCAACACACTTGAAGAAAGCTCAGCCTGAGAAGCATCATATCCTGGGGAACACCTCAACTCTTTTGTGGAATGCTGTCACACAGCACTGTCAAGGGCACGCCAAGATCTCTGCCGAACAGAAACATTGCATTCACATTCGTTGCTATTTACATTGCGTGTTTCTATGCTAGGGGCAATTAAATCATTGTCATCATGCACAATTGAGCTAGGGTCAAGCATTCATGGCCAAAACAGGGGGCTTGCGTTTCTTTTTAAATATTCAAATTAACATGCCTATGTGTTGCATTGCAAATCATGTCACCCAAAATCGTTCAAGCTCTTGAACTAGGGTTCTTTAAGTGTGGTGGTCCTACCCCTAGCAGTCAGCATAAAATGACTTCGACCCGTGGTCGATTCCAAGCCTGTTGCATGTTGTTTTCCTATCCATTGCTGTTTTCTAAACTATCCAAATGTGGATTGCAGGATTCTCTTGGATTTTGGTCCTTAAACTGACCACACCATGCTTGGTATCTATAACCGACAAAGCCAAGTCAGAGAGGCTGAAAGATAGCCTCGTAACTAGTCCTGAGCAAACTCTACAATTGGCACCATGTCAACAGCATTAAAAGTGGCGTCACACTTCACATCTCCATAGCTTCTTGCTTCGTGCTATCATCAAGCAAAATCCAACAACTCTCTGGTACTCAACTCAGCTGCTCAAACGCCCATGGAAACACCGTCTCTGCAAGCATCATACCTCTAGCACCATCAGGTCACTCAGCAGCACCATGTGCTCACTTTTCAAGCCGTTCAGCAGTTCTATGCTCATGCCCGTCATTCAAGAACTCCGAGCAACTCTACACTCAGACCTTGCCATATGCACAGCCTTGTGCTCAGCAGGTCCCATCTCAACAGTGCATTGCTTACTTTAGCTGCCCCGAGCTCACATCTTGAAGCTAAGCAACCTCGCCACGTCCAGGCCAACAAAACAATCCTGCGGCTTTCACTTAATACGTTGAGTGAACAGCCAACAAGAAAAGCACTTGTATAAAACTTGTAATACCCTAGTGCACACTTCAACCCTTCAGCTCGTCAGAAGGCATCTATGTGGCTAAAATCCTCTAAAAAGGGCATCCGTGTTGCTAAAGCCCTTCAGAAGGCGTTTATGTTGCTAGCTTCCAGAAAGCATTTGTATGGCCAGCTTCCAGAAAGCATTCAGCCTCCGGAAGGCACCCCGTTAATGGAGGTGATGGAAATCTCCCAAACAAGGTGTATCATCCCATCAAGCGAGGCAATGGAACCTCCCATGGCACCAAGTTGAGGAAGGCAATGAAAATCTCTGAAAGCAATAATGGTCGACAAGTTTCGCCCAAAAGCATTTAACAGGTCTTATGGTATTTTGGGTCAACAAATTGACAAAGTCAACATGGGATTATGGTCAGATTAGCCTTGGGAGGCATCCCAAGCATTAGGAAACTAGCCTTATGGGCACCCCAATCACGTGGAATTGATCCTATGACTCCTGGCGTTCCCACGCCCGATAAATCAACCTCTCAGCTACTGCATCCTTCTACAAAATCTCCCCTTTCAAAGACAATCGATGTGAATCCAGGCACCAACAAAGCATTCACGGTATTCAGGGCCTGCGGCCAATAGAATTTATAATCAAATCCAGCCTTGGGAGCATCCTTAAGCGTGCATGATATCGAGCACTAGCGTCAAAAGCCTTGCGTAAGTTGTCAAATGTCTGCCAGAAGCACTCAGTCTAACCTCACAATCATTCCAAGCATGAGGAAACTAGCCTTGGGAGCATTCCTAAGCTTGAGAAAGATCAAGTATCAATCAAAGCCTTGCAGGGGTTACCAATGCATGCAATCTAGCCTTGGAGAGTTTCTCTAGCAAGTGATCAAATGTGGCTGAATCTAGCCTTGGGGGCAATCTCGAGCATATGGAATCTAGCCTTGGAGATGACTCTAAGCATTGTAGGGAGGTAATCCCGAACACGTACTAAAGAGGCCCGAACAGGTGGTACGTGGGGGCCAGAATAAAAATATCCGCCGTGCAGTGAGGTGAACGGCACAAGGACCGGGGATACGAGAGGTCCCAGGTCCAAGATACCCGAGCAGGGGTATGGTCCAAAAGCAAGGGTAGTTGTTGGACCAGTCTCGTGGTAAGGGGTCCAGCGGTATGAGAAATCGTTGGTCCAGAGGGTCTGTTCGGCAACGAGAAGGCCGAACAGTAGCAGCAATCTGGAGAAGGTGCCAGGAGGCGCTCCAGAGTGGTCCAGAAATGGAAATATCCAGTAAGGAAACGAGATCTGGAGGAGATACCCAACGAGAATGGGATGAACGGCCAGCTTTGGGAAGAGTTCCTAAATGGTCTAAAAGGAAATACGCAGTTATGGGAATGAGAATCCCTGATATTCTAGGTTCCCTTTACGAGAAAGGAAACTTAGGGCAGCAAGATGGCTTGGACAACAAGTAGACATGGGTCTATAAATATGAGGTAAACCTAGAGGTAAAGGTACGCAATTCCTGGCTATCGATTTATTACTTACTGAGAATTAAAGTTTTACTAGTACGAGATACTAACTTTGGCATCGGAGGGCCTTTGCCACGAGACGGCAAAGGTGCGCTCACCTTTTGTTTGTTTTATAGGCCCAATTCCAGCGGTGTGCTAGGGTTCCGATGTAGAGAGAAAAGTAGCCGTTACAGTTTGGTGCTGTTCGAAGGCCTGTTTCGTTTTCCTGCACTTACAATTGGCGCCGTCTGTGGGAAACGAAAGAGATCCCTTTGAAAAAGCGACCATGGCGGAAGAAGATCCAAAGACTCCACTTGATGCAAACAATCAGCTGGGTGGGGGAGGTGACAAATCCCCACCAGACCCTCCGAGGAAGCCCGACGGCGGGCGTGCGGGGAGGACCACGAGCAAGGACCGCCCCCTGGCAATCCATGGCGACTCCAGAAACAAGGACGGACGGACGGCCACAGGATCCACGAGAAGGAGTAAGTCCCGCCGTGGGAGGGAGTCAGTGGCACGTTCGAAAAGCGTGCACAGCAGGGAAGACATCCTGGACAAAAAGAGACAGGAAATAGAGGAATACGCTCGTCTGATTAAAAGACGAGAATATGAGATTCAGCATCTGCAATGGAACATCCGGAGGATTCTGGGCTTTCACGAAGGAAGTCCAGAAAAGAAAGGTTGGATATGGTGGAGTACAAGAGAGCTTCTCCACGAAAAAGAAGAAGCAGGGGCCTCACTCCGAATCGACCGAGGGCTTCTTCACGAAAAAGGAGAAGCAGGAGTAGGAGATCCTCCCCCGAGGAAGGAGGGAGCAGGAAGCACCACAGGGACATGTACGAGAGACCTGATTCCGACTGGGAAAGGAATAATGCCAGGGCTGCGAAGGTATCGGAGGAGGGGACCATGTCTGCACGAGAAGCAGCACGGAGATCCTTTAGCAACATAGCAACTTCTCCTTTTGCAAAGAGATTGCAGGATGCAAGGCTGCCGAGCAGGGTTAAGCACGGGACGTTTATCCTGTATGAGACCAACGCAGACCCGGTGGCGCACATACAGCACTACCAGCAGGTGATGTTTATGCATGACGGTGATGACGCAATCATGTGCAAGATGTTCCCATCTAGTTTGGGAAAAGTGGCCCTATCATGGTTCCATAAGTTGGGCCCGAACACCATACGAGGGTGGAGACAGTTGGCCGAGGAATTCACTGCTCGGTTCCTGACGAGCAGGAAACCACCCAAAACTTTTGAGAGTCTCTCAGCTATGAAGCAAGGAGAGAGTGAGCCCATCAGGGACTACGCCAAGAAGTATTGGGAGACTTTCAGCGAGATTGAAAGTTGCAGTGAGGAGTATGCAATAGCGACGTTCAAGACTGGGCTACCTGTTCGAGGGGAGCTACGAAAGTCCCTAAACATGAGCCCAGTGAGCACACTGGCAAAACTAATGGAGCGAATTGAGCAGCATGCCAGGAATGAGGATGACATACTACGGGAGGATGGCAAACTGAGTGCCGAGCAAGTCAAGGGCCCTGCGAAGAAGGCAGATAAGCCCGAACCCAAGACTTATAGAGAGAGGAAGGAGCATGGGCAAGCTAAGAAAGAGTCATACCGGGAAAAGCATGCCCCTGACCCAAAGTCTTTCTTCTCAGTGACAATGGTTTGGAAAGAACCCATTTATCAGGTTCTTTATCGAATAAAGAACCGTCCGTACTTCAAGTGGCCCCCAAGGCTGGAGGGAGATAAAGACGCAAGAAGGGCTACGAGTCAAGATCGCAGCTACTACAAGGATCGGGTCACATGACTAAGATCTGCAAGATGTTTAAGCAGCACCTTGATGACCTGGTCTCACGTGGGTATCTGAAAGAGTTCATCCAAGAGGAGCACAAGGGTGCGGAAAAAGCGATGGAACTGGATTACGAGCAGAATCCAAGGGGCGTGATCCATATGATACATGGATTGGCCACACCTTATACGAGAAATGAGGTGAGGTTGCTACAGAGGCAGGTAAAACACAACCAGCACGTGATGCGGTTAGGAAAGAAACGGGGACGTGAAGCAGAAGGGTGCAACGAGGGCATTGTCTTCACGGATGAGGACCTAGGAGGAGTCCAGGTGCCGCACAACGATGCTCATGTCATAACCCTACGAATTGGAGAATATGACATTGAAAGGATCCTGGTGGATTCAGGAAGTTGCACTGAGGTGCTTTATTACGATGCATTCAAAAGGCTGGGATTGGCACAAGCGGACTTGGTACAGTCAGTAACTCCGTTGGTTGGGTTCAGTGTAGGGGCAGTTTGGCCGTTGGGTAAGGTGACCCTCCCTGTTCGGGCAGGAACAGTGGTACTCAGAACCAATTTTTTGGTAGTGGATGTGCCATCTTCCTATAACGCGATTATAGGAAGGACTTGGTTGCATAAGATGAAGGCAGTTTCATCCACCTACCATCAGATGGTAAAGTTTCCAGGATCCACTGGAATCGAGAAAATAAGGGGGAACCAAAAGACAGCCCAACAGTGCTTGGTTTCCATAATCAAGAAGGCACCCAAGGCACAGTTGGTGCAAACAGTCGAGATTACCAACCAGCCGACCATCAAGGATGTCGGAGGGGATCCCGCCGAGAAAGTGGTGGAAGGATTGGAGAAAATCCAGATCAACGAGAATGATCCTGAAAGATATTTCCTGATTGGGGAAAACCTGTGCAAAGAAGAGGAGGAAGAGTTGGTGAAATTTCTCAAAGAGCACGTTGATGTGTTTACTTGGGTGCCCAAGGAGATGCCTGGGGTGGATGCAAGCGTGATTTGCCACCACCTGAATGTGGACCCGCAGCACAAACCGGTGATGCAAAAGAAAAGAAGGTCTGCCGTACAGCATGTGGACGTTGTTATCGAGGAGGTCGACCGTTTGCTCGAGGCAAAGGCGATCCGAGAGGTATACTACCCCGAATGGTTGTCTAACACAGTGGTGGTAAAAAAGAAGAGTGGGAAATGGCGGGTATGCGTCGATTTCACGGATCTAAACAAGGCTTGTCCGAAAGACAGTTTTCCCCTGCCCAGGATAGATCAGTTGGTTGATGCAATAGCTGGTTACGGGCGTATGAGTTTTCTCGACGCTTTTCGAGGATATCACCAGATAGCTATGTACGGCCCCGATCAGGAGAAAAGACGTCCTTCATCACACCACGGGGGTTGTACTGTTACAATGTTATGCCCTTTGGTCTGAGGAATGCTGGAGCAACTTACCAGAGACTAGCAACGATTATGCTAAAGAAGCTGCTCGGCAAGACCATGGAGGTGTACATAGACGATATGGTGGTGAAGAGCAAGGAGAAACGAAACCACATCGCTGATCTGAAAGAAGCTTTTGAGATACTGAGAGAGTATAAGCTGAAGCTCAACGCCTCGAAATGTGCATTTGGGATAAGTTCTGGAAAGTTCCTGGGTCACTTAGTGACCATTAGAGGGATAAAGGCGAATCCCGATCAAATAACAGCTTTGCAGAAGCTGCAGAGTCCGAGGACCACGAAGGAGGTCCAGCGATTAACAGGGATGGCGGCAGCCCTTAACAGGTTCATAAGTCGTTCAAGTGATAGGTGTAGACCTTTCTTTCAGTTGTCAAAAAAGAGAGAAGGTTACGAATGGGGAGCAGAGTGTGAGCAAGCGTTCCAAGACCTGAAGAAGTACTTGGCAGCAGCCCCACTTCTGTCTACTCCTGACCCTGGCGAGGTCCTGACCCTATACTTAGCAGTATCCGAACATGCTGTAAGTGCGGTCTTACTGAGGGACAAGGGATCCAAGCAAATCCCTGTCTATTACGTAAGCAAGACGCTATTGGATGCAAAAACGAGACACCTGCCTCTTGAGAAGTTGGTCTTGGCACTGAGGACGGCCGCTAGGAAGTTGCCCCACTACTTCCAAAGTCACAAAGTGGTCGTTTACACGGAGTTCCCGTTGAAGTCATTGCTTCGAAAGGCCGATTTCTGGGGCGAATATCAACTTGGCTCGGTGGAATTGAGCCAAGATGATATTGATTATCACCGCGCATGGCGGTCAAAGGGCAAGTTTTGGCGGATTTCGTGGCAGAGTTCTCTCCCACAGTGGCTCCACGGCCTCCTACGAAAGGAGCAGTTGGACGAGCCATCTGCCGAGAAGCGAGGGGCACCCGCCGAGCAGCCATTGGAATGGAAGCGTTTTGTAGATGGATCCGCATGCAACACCGGATCCGGAATTGGGGTGGTGCTTTTCCCTCTGAAGGAGTTATGATCGAATTATACCTGCGCCAGGGTTTCAGTGGCCGAATAACGTGGCGAGTACGAGGCACTCCTGGCCGGGTTACGGAGCGCAAAGAACCTTGAAAGTAAAAAGAATTCGAGTTTCCGTGATTCACAACTCGTGGTGAATCACTGTCCGGGAATACGAGGCCCGGAGTGAAAAGATGGCGGCCTACATGGAGACAGCCTAAGGATTTGCTTGATACCTTTGAGAAGGTACACATCGAGCAAATAAGCTCGACAACGCCCACGCCGACTCATCGGCTTGGTTGGCGCGCCGTGGCCAACAGAGTTCAAAAGGAAGGTAGCAGTGGACTATCTTGCTGAACCGAGCATTGGGAGAAGTGTGGAATTGGTCCTGGACGTGAACCAAGGACCAAGTTGGATGGATCCAATAGTGAAGTTCCTACGGGATGGGACACTCCCCACAGATAAAAAAGAAGCTCACAAGATAAAGACGAAATCTGCAAGATTTTGGCTATCACCAGAGGGGAAGTTGTACAGAAAGTCCTTCACTGGACCGTACTTGCTTTGTGTGCATCCCGAGATGGTGCAAAAATTCCTCCATGAAATAAACGAGGGAACGTGTGGGAGTCATGCTGGGGGCAGGTCCATTGCTCATCGTGCAATTACCCAGGGATACTGGTGGCCGCATATGCAAGAAGATGCAAAGGTGTAGGTGAAAATCTGTGAGAAGTGTCAGAAATTCTCACCTATGATCCGAACACCAACTAAAGATCTGGTGCCCCTGACAAGTCCTTGGCCGTTTGCGCAGTGGGGTATGGACATCGTGGGTCCGCTCCACAAGGCTACTGGGAACAAGAAGTTTCTGTTGGTAGCAACGGACTACTTTACCAAGTGGATTGAAGCAGAACCACTGGCAAAAATCACAGAACCTATGATAGAAAGGTTCGTGTGGAAGAGCATCATCACTCGATTTGGAGTTCCTTATTCCTTGATCACTGATAATGGGTCGCAGTTCCAGAAAAAGTTCAAGGCTTTTTGCGCCCAATATGGAATAAGGAACTACTATTCCACACCGGCCTACCCTCAGAGCAATGGACAGGCAGAGGCGTCCAACAAAACTATACTTGACGGGATCAAGAAAAGGTTGGACAAAGCAAAAGGCAAGTGGCCTGACGAATTGCCACACTAGCCTACCCTCACTGGTACTTGATGGGATTTTCAGCTGCTCGGATTCGTCGGTCGATGAATCCGCCGTACGATGCACGACCAATGCAGAACCACACTGGTGGAGAGTGGGGGCAATGACAGAGCCATGAAATTGAAGTGGACCTCGCCGAGGAGAGGAGAGAACGAAGGCTTCGTACCCCTCGTACCAGGAGCAATTGATGAAAAGATACAACAAGCATGTCCACCCACGAGAGTTTGGTGTTGGAGACCTTATGCTTCGAAAGGTGCTCGGCAACACCAAGGTGGCCAACGAGGGCAGGTTAGGAGCCAATTGGGAGGGCCCGTATAGAGTGACAGAGGTTGTGGGCATTGGGGCATATCGATTGGCAGACCTGGACGGGAACCCGGTACCAAGGCCCTGGAATGTTCACAACTTGAGGAAGTTCTACGTGTAAAGAACTTCGACTTCGTTTCTATTCTGTTTTAGATGCACATCGTGATTGTGTGGGAATTACGAATAAAATTCCCTCGTGCTCTCTTTTACTAGTTGTAAGGGGTACGCGTAACGCCCCCTTGAGTTTTTCGAATTATGAATAAAATTCGCGAATTTTTGGTAACACAAATTCTATTTTTACGAGTTTTGCTTTTATTATGCTTGGAATACGAAGTCAAGCTTAGTCCTTAGTCCTCACTTCGTATTGAGGAGCACAGGTAAAGGGTAACTAAATGGAATTTTGAATATTTAAAAATTGAACCAAGTACGAATATACTTGTCTGTTTGCTCGGGTACGAATACACCCAGAATTAAACCAAGTACAAATATACTTGTCTGTTTGTTCGGGTACGAATACACCCAGAATTGAACCAAGTACGAATATACTTGTCTGTTTGCTTGCGTACGAATACACCCAGAATTGAACCAAGTACGAATATACTTGTCTGTTTGCTCGGGCACGAATACGCCCAGAATGCATACGAGAGTATGCACACTGTCCTCAAACACGAAGATGTTTGGAATAATTTCAAGTATAAATAGATTTGTTTACTTGTACGGGTGCACGCCCACATGAACTTGTAACATAATCTGGGTACAAATAAACTCAGGATTACTGTGGCCAAATACGAGTACATTTGGGTGACCTAAGTACGAATATACTAGGGAAAGTTTCCAAACACAAAGCATATGGGCTGCATACGTAAACATACAGCAATATCTAAAGTACGAAAAAACTTAAGGGTTGCTCAGGTACGAACAAACCTTGAGCGCGAGCATATTCAATGTGTTTAACAGCCTGCTCGGGCACGAGCAGACCCTGAACACATATGAATATGTGCACTGATTGGCAGGCTACGAATACTAGTAGCACTCTTCTAAGGTACGAGAAACCTGTAACACTGTAAATGAGAATACAGCTAAATCTACGACAGGCACGATGAAGCCTGGGGAGCGCATGAGCGTATGCAGAAACAAGGTTAGAGTATGAAAACTCTTAGCACATAAAAAATTGGCCAAGAGATGGCCACTTGCATTGATAAAGAGCCACGAAGGGCCAGGCTAAACAGAAGTTTAGGCCAAACAAGGCCACCAAAAACATGAATGGCCACGAAGGGCCAGAACCAGCAGAGTTAAAGTATGCGTAAATGTATCAAGTGCCACGCAGGGCAATACCAATGGCCACGCAGGGCTAGTCAAAACTGATTCAAAGTTTCAAATGTTATCACTACGAAGAGTCCAACTTACTCTTCAATCGTCAGGTCTTGGATGATGGGGGAGGCAGGAGCAGTTGGAGGAGAGGCTAGATCAGTCGCGTTTCCCACCACAGGGGTTGATTCGAGAGCACCACCACTGGCTTCCTTCTGGCCAGGGTTGGTACCATCTTCAGCAACAGCATCGTTCCCCGTCTGCTCGACGACTTGTGCGTTTGGCTCACCCTCCACGTTGTCTTCTTCTTCGGCCTCTTCCTGCTCGTCAACTACCACCTGGGTGCTAGAAAGGTCAATCTCAGTCCAGAGAGGAGAGGACTCCGCTGTACCAATCTTTTTGAGGTAGGCAAACCAACCAGCCTCGAAGACTTGGTCCTGGATACCTGGCATCTAATCCGTGTAGCTCTCAGTGGCCACGCGGATTCCCTCATTGTAGCCCCGTTGGTAAGAGGTCTTGGCCTCGTTTTTGCTTGCCTCCAGCTCTGTCAGAGTCTGGTTCAGACTGTCCTCAGCCCCCTCCAGTTTGCCTTTGAGCTCGTCCACGGTCCCGCAAGCCTGGTTCCTCTCTCTCTCCAGCCTGACGATAGTGTTCTGCAGCTTGGCATTCTCACTGGCCAGCCTGGCATGTTGGGGCTCAGACTGGCCAAGTTTCTGCGCCATGGCTACCATCTTTTGCATTGCCTGGAGGTACAGTGAACGAAGCAACGTTAGACACAAATAAGGATACGTAATCTACTAAAGAAGCACGATAGGTTTACCTTAGCGCTGTGGCTCATGAACGAGCCCAGGAGGTTGTCAGGGGAGTAGGAGACTTCCTTCTGCATGTCCCCGGGCAACAGAAAAGCCTGGGACAGTGCAAGGGCAGTCCCTTCAGATTCAGCACTATCACGGATAGTGACCGGCCGGCCTCCATGGGTAAGCTGAGGGGCCCAGAGCGGGGTTGGAGGAGCTGTAAGTTGGGACGGAGGCCACTCGACCGCAGAAGTTTCCAGCCGCTGACGTTTGTCGCGGTGGCTGGCCTCAATCTCCTCAGGTGAGAAGCCTAGGGGAGCGTCCGGTTGAGCTGGACCTCGGCGGCCATGAGACGGCGCTGGGCTTTGAGACGGTCCGCGGCCACGAGCAGCGCCGCGGCCTTTACCACAGCCGATGGTGAGCAAGTTGCTAAGGTTGATCGGTTGATCCATCTCTCGAGGTGGGGGAGATGGAGTATATCCACTCGAAGATGTGGAGGCTTCTTCGGCGAGCTGGATGGGTTCGTTGGGAAGCGGAGGGGTCCGAGAACGCCTCTCCTCTAGTTGCTCAGGTTGTTGAGCAGGAGGATCTGGGAGGATGGGATTGTCCGCTGCTCGGATCCGCCGGTCAATGAAACCCCCGTATGATGCTCGGTAGCTGAGGAGTATCTGAGCTGCTCTTGCTCGGCTAGCCAGACACGTACCTTGCCCGTTGAAGGCAAGAGCACGGTTGATGTCAGTGACGTGGACCTGAGGGGTGATGATGGCGTGCCCCTGGTTGACGTTTGTGGCTGCAAAATACGAGAAAAATTAGCAGTCAGAAAGGCAATAGCTGGGAAGGCCTGCCTAGACCAAACGATGAGACGTTTGGCTTGGACTAATGATGAGTTTGCACCAAGTACGAGAAACAGGGTGCAGGAGCAAAAGACAAGAACCTTGCTCGGTGTTCGGAAGCTTTGCTCGTCATATTAAAATAAGAAAATAACGAGTAAAGCTGGGGAGCCATTGTAGGGAAGTAATCCCGAACAGGTACTAAGGAGGCCCGAACAAGTGGTACGTGGGGGCCAGAATAAAAATATCCGCCGTGCAGTGAGGTGAACGGCACAAGGACCGGGGATACGAGAGGTCCCAGGTCCAAGATACCCGAGCAGGGGTATGGTCCAAAAGCAAGGGTAGTCGTTGGACCAGTCTCGTGGTAAGGGGTCCAGCGGTATGAGAAATCGTTGGTCCAGAGGGTCTGTTCGGCAACGAGAAGGCCGAACAGTAGCAGCAATCTGGAGAAGGTGCCAGGAGGCGCTCCAGAGTGGTCCAGAAATGAATATCGATGAAGCGAGATCTGGAGGAGATACCCAACGAGAATGGGATGAATGGCCAGCTTTGGGAAGAGTTCCTAAATGGTCTAAAAGGAAATACGCAGTTATGGGAATGAGAATCCCTGATATTCTAGGTTCCCTTTACGAGAAAGGAAACTTAGGGCAGCAAGATGGCTTGGACAACAAGTAGACATGGGTCTATAAATATGAGGTAAACCTAGAGGTAAAGGTACGCAATTCCTGGCTATCGATTTATTACTTACTGAGAATTAAAGTTTTACTAGTACGAGATACTAACTTTGGCATCGGAGGGCCTTTGCCACGAGACGGCAAAGGTGCGCTCACCTTCTGTTTGTTTTGCAGGACCAATACCGGCGGTGTGCTAGGGTTCCGGTGTAGAGAGAAAAGTAGCCGTTACAGTTTCGTGCTGTTCAAAGGCCTGTTTCGTTTTCCTGCACCTACAAGCATATAGAATATACTAGCCTTGAGGACAATCTCGAGCATATGGAAATTAACCTTGGGAACATGCCCAAGCGCGAGGAATGATCAAACACCAGTATTAAAGCCGCATTAGGACTTTTTCAAACCTCTCTCCATAGCTCCAAACTCACCAACTCGGCAGCACCACGTGCTCATTGCCTCAATAGCTCCGCGTTCACCTCAACAGCCTCGGGCATACTATCTCAGTCATTCAGCAGCTCTGCAACCAAGCCCCTAGCTCGTTGTCCCAGCAGCACCGCGCTTACTATCAACATCACCATGCTCATTGCTTCAAGCTCCATATACACAATCTCAAATACCTCAACAGCACCACGTGCTCACTATCGTCAGCAGCTCTATGCTTGCTCAACAGCCCTGTGCCCAAGTCACTCAACGGCCCTACGCCTGAAATCATCCAACGGCTTCTCATTCGCTATCTCATCCGCTCCACGGCTCTACACCCACTATCCCAGCGGCTCCAAATCCGCTACCCAGCGGCCTTACGTCCACTCTCTTATCAAATTCGCTACCCGGCAGCTTTACGTCCGCTATCTTATCAATTCAGCAGCTCCAAGCTCACCACTATCAAGCAAACTTAGCAGCTCCGAGCTCACCGCTATCAAGCAAATTCAGCAGCTCCGAGCTCATCACTACCAAGCAACTCAGCGGCTCCACACCCATGCTCACCTCAGCAGCTCAGTGCCGGCACCCAACTATCTCAACAGCTCTACCTCAGCAAATCACTCAGCAGCTCCAAGCACATTATCTCAGCGGCTCCAAGCCCACAATCTCAATTGGCTCGATGCCATAACAATCTTCAATTGGCTCCATGCCACCCCAAACAACAAGATATCATCTATTCTCAAGCTTCATGCTTTAATGCTTAAAATCTAACATTTTGAATGCTCGAAGCCCTTCGAATGCCCAACCACTGTGTACTGGATGCTCAAGTTCTACACTTGAATGCTCAAGCTCTACGTTTGAATGCCCAACCACTGCGTACTGGATGCTCGAACTCTAAGTTCGAATGCTTAAGGTTTATGCCTTGAATGCTCAAGCTCTACGTTTGAATGCCAAACCACTGTGTACTGGATGCTCAAAGCCTGTAATTTGAATGCTCGGATTCTGCCATCCGAATGCTCGAGCTCTACGCTCCGAATGCTCAAGTCCAGAACTTCATAAAAGCTCTATGCTTAAAATTAAACACAAACGCACGGGTCTGTGCACATTTGCATCAATTGCATCACCATTATCACATCGAGTCTACATCATCATATCTGTTCACATCTAACCACCATCATCATATACACATTCTGCATATCTCTCTTATTCATGCAACACGTCAATCCTGCAATCAACCGGCTCTATGCCTCGGTTTTTTTGATCGGTCCCGAACCTCGATCCTTTGGCTCCATGCCAAAATTTATGATGAGAAAGCTCCGTGCACAGACCATCAGAATGCAACCGGCTCTATGCCTCGGTTCAATCACCTCAAAGCTATAAGCTCTGACTCCTCAGGCTCTCGCCTTATCATCAACACCAGCTCAGCGCTTCGGTTCTATCTCTCTAGGCTCTCGCCTTATCACCAACACCAGCTCCGCGCTTCGGTTCCATCAAAAGCTCCAACACTTCAAGCTCTCACCTCATGACTACAACTGGCTCCGCGCCTCGGTTCCCTTATTCCAATGCTCCGTGCTCCAGTTACTAGCCCTGTGCCCCCTATATCTCAAGAAACGACATTCAACTCGTCTCCAGAAGATGGCTTGGGTTACACCCCATATCTCAAAACCGGTGTCCAATTCATCCCCATCAGATGGCTTGGATTCCACCCCAATTACATCAATTCCTTCCAGCTCATTTGCAAGGATAGGCTACTCTACCGAGTTTCCCTCAGTTAAAGTCAAGATGATCAAGAAAAGCAAACACACCTGCCGTGTACTGATCTACCCCAAAATACTAAGGACGCTTTCCCCAAAAATATCCCTAGCAGCCCCGCGCTCCTTCAACTACTCTCCGCCAAAATCCTGGCTCAGCCTAGGTACGTCACACTGCGGCTTTTAAAGCTCGAAGGTACGTCTTCTGTCTCTAACCCTCCAATATTTTCCATTTTTTATTGCCTCCCATACAACGGTTGGTCTGAATTTCCCCTGTGGAATATGTAGGCAGTCTCCCGGCCCGACCATAACAAAAACCTTTTCCAAAAAACACTTGGAATAGTGGTTGGACCAAATTGAGTTGCTTTTACAGCTTTGACTCTTACTCAAACATGTCTCGCGATCTGTCTGAGCTCAGTCAAAGAGAGGCATCTGTAGACACCCCAATTTGGCCTAACGATTATTTCAAGTCCCACCTTGGGTCCATCCCTATGACGAAATGGATATAGTGATCGCTGATTGACTTCTTGTGAACCCATGGACTTATGGTAAGAACTTTGAGCCACTTAGAGGACCTAATCCAGAGCCATATAGCCTTTCAGATATAAATACAGAATCCTAGGAGAATCCATATGTCGGCCATAACATTGATCTCACGGCCTTAACATCATTTCCTCACCCGAGCAACCTGCTGCTTGAAAGTCTCCCTGAGAGATCAATCCCTCGGCCGCAAGATCTATCCTTCGGCCGCCACATCATTTCCTCGGCCACCAGATTGTCTATTTTCCAGATTCTGGAACATTCCGTCGATTGTTTGATCCAACTACGATACCTCTCCGATGCGTTCGGGCCACGTTCAAAGATTACCATGAAGAGTTTGCATTGCATTGAAATGGTAATTGCAATCGTGCATTTTGATTGGCCAGAGTGAGTCACCAAGTGCCTATACAAAGGGCCTTTGGGTTCCGAAAATAAAGACATCAGATTCACCTACGAAATTACTCCCCCAAACCACGAAACTCCGTAGAATCATACTCTTAAACCCTCCTCTACAAAAACCCTAACCTCCCAAAGGCAGCCATCAATCCGACGATCAAACCCCGAAGTCCAAACCCTAAATCTAGGGTTTTTCAAGAAGCAATCAGTCAATCACAATCAATCCGAAGCAATCAAGCTACTGAGGGATCAAGGGGGTGAGGCCCAAGGGCCTCTAGTTCAATTTATTTACCGTTTTTATGCTTAATCATAGCGTTTGATTATCTATTAACTTTTCTATCTAGTGTGAGGAAGAACATCGACCAGGGCTTCGATCCCTCGGCCAATACATTAATCCAGTGCGATTGCTTGGCCGTGATATCTATTCACCAGCCGCATAATCGATTTCCTGGGACAATTTGTTTTGTGTTCTGCTTTCTGATGCATGATTTCAATTACAGTCCTAGCTCATCTTTAACTGCTTAAAGGCTAAAAACAAACTACGTGTTAGAATTAAATAAAGCATGCATATGTCTTATGTTGAATAACTATGGGCCGGTTTCACGACTGGGCAGAGAGGGGTGCCTAACACCTTCCCCTTACTGTACCTTTGGCTACCGTACCCAGAATCTCTATCTATTTTCCTAGTTTCAATAAACTGGGTGGCAACTCTGTTTTGATGATAACTGCTATCGTGTGGCGATATTTCTAGCCATGGGAATATCCATGATCTTGGTTTATGAAGCAAGCAACCAAACGAGCAAAACAATGATCAATCTGTATGGCGATGCCCTGCTCCAGGGAGGTGTCTACACAATTGTACTTGCGAGTTTGATCCAACTCTCAATATCGTCCTCGTGGAACAACCGCGTCCATACATTGCCGCTCCTAGTGATGATTGCTCTGTCATGGTCTTGAATGCACCGCCCGACGAGCTTTAAGATGTGGATGAGATTATCGACATTGACAGGGCCCTACCACCTGCTAATCTTTGGAATGTCAATACAATTGTCGATGTGGCCTTAGGCGATGAGGTTTGGACAGTCAACTCTCCTCTTGTGGATGGAGGCTTTTGGGATGTTCTGTTCGCCACCCACCCGAGGACACCTTTCAAGGAAGCTGCTGCTTAGGACCCTGCTTTTTGGGAAGGATTGGTGATGGAAGATTTGGAATGGGATTTAGCTCTGGGGCAAGATTCGTCAGCAACAGTAGCTTCAGTCGATAAAAGAAAGCGGAAGTTTGGGGATGTTCTTGCTGACCTGTGGGATTTTGATGGTATGTCCTCTCTGTGGGATGTCGCCAATGTCACAAGTAGTGGCCGAGTCTTTCAGCCTCCTCATCTTCAAGCCAGAAGCTCGTCTAATCCTCCTGCTCAAAGGCCCAACTTTCCCGCTGCTCAAAGGAATGTTCCCATAGATCCAAGTGGCGTCCCGAAGGAGGATGTTATCCAAAAGCAGCTCAAACGGATCCCTGCCGCTGTCTCTATTTGGGGTCTGATATCTTCTTCAAAGGAGCATCGTGAGAAGCTGTCCTCAGCTCTGGCTCGTCTCAAGGTACCAACCGACATCACTTTCGAGGCCATGATCGCCCTCATATTGCCACTTCTCTCTACGCACTCCATTACTTTCACCGAAAGGGATCTACCTGTCGAAAGGACCGCGCATAATCGACCGCTGCATATCACCGTTAAGTGTAGAGGACATTAGGTGCCAACCATACTCATTGACAATGGCTCCGCAATCAATGTTTGCCCTATGAGGGTTGCCTAATGTCTCGGTCTCACTAAGAAGGATCTTGTGCCATCTAACTTGGCGGTCAAGGCATATGATAGCACACGCCGCATGGTAGAGGGGACTCTAATGCTCAAGCTTGACGCTGAGGGCTTTGAGATGGATGTGGAATTTCATGTGGTCAACATCCCTACTACTTTTAATCTGCTGTTGGGCAGGTCGTGGCTCCATAGGGCATACATCATGGTCGTACCTTGAACTCTTCATCAGAGGTCATGCTGGGACTCCCCACTGGGACTTTGACAATTTGCGGAGACTCTGGTATCCGTCCGCACGCCCCGCACACCGAAGATGGAGCACTGATTCAGGGGATCATGCACGGATAGAAGGATTCAGACTTTGGGGGTTTCTCTTTTGACACATTTGGCTCGGTCCTCGCCATTGCCGTGGACGATGATTTTATCATAAGTTCAGTTGCCCTCGAGATAATAAGGAGCATGTCGTTCATGCCTGGTTTGGGACTCGGGATCAACCAGCAAGGGATCGCCGAGCTCCCAACCTTTCCTTTTATCGAAGGCCGCTTTGGTTTGGGGCACGTTCCCCTTGCCAAAGAGGCTAAAAAGAGTAAAGGTGCGGAAAAGCCTCGGACCCTTTATGGTAATCCTAATAGCTACTTTGTCCGCATTAGATCGACTTGCTCAAAGAGTACTTCGAAGTTTTTGCATGGTCTCACAAAAATAGGCCCAGCATCGATCCCAAGATAGTGCACACCGGATTCCTTTGGCTCCTGGAACTATACCTGTCAAGCAAAAACTCCGCAGAATGAGACCGGGCTGGGTTCAGAAGATCAAGGAGGAGATCACCAAACAAATTGACGCTGGTTTCTTGAGGGTCGCGGAGTATCCTAAATGGGTTGCTAACATCGTGCATGCTCCTAAGAAAGATGGGAGAATCCGAGTCTGCATCGATTTTAGGGACTTAAACAAAGTAAGCCCCAAAGACAGTTTTCCCTTGCCACACATTGATGTGCTTGTGGACAACACAGTGGGGCATGCTTTGCTCTCTTTTGTCGATGGGTTCTCAGGATACAACCAGATTTTTATGGCACCGGAGGACCTAGAGAAGACAATGTTCGTCACTGAATGGGGTACTTACTCCTAGGTGATGATGCCGTTTGGGCTAAAGAACGTCGGCTGCACCTTTCAACCGGCCCAGACTACCCTGTTACATGACTTCATCCACAAGACAGTTGAGGTTTATGTTGACGACAGTTAAGGCGAAAGAATGAGAGGACTTCATTCCGGCACTTAGGCAGTTTCTCGAGAGGCTCCGTAAGTTCCGAGTGCGTTTGAATCCGCCGAAGTGTACATTTGGGGTCACAGCAGGCAAGATGTTGGGATTCCTAATCATTGCAAGAGGAATCGAAGTTGATCCGTCCAAGATCAAAGCAATTCTCAAGATGTAACCGCCACGGTGTGAAAAGGGAGTACGAACCTTTTTGGGGAAGGTCCAGTTTATCAACAGGTTCATCGCTAAGTTAACTCTGACTTGGGAGCCAATGTTTCGTTTAATCTAGAAAGGTATTCCGTTTGAATGGACAGATAAGTGTCAAGCCGCTTTCGAATCTATTCAAGGGTACCTATAAAACCCACCAGTGTTGATGCTGCCTACGCCGGGTCGACCTTTGATCCTGTACTTGTCTGTCACTCCAATAGCTATGGGATGTTTGCTAGCACAGGAAGGAGATAATGGAGTCAAGAAAGCTATCTACTATCTGAGCAAGAAGATGGTGGGATGCGAAGAGCGCTATACTCCTTTGGAAAAGACGTGTTGGGCACTTGTTTGGGCTTCCAAAAAGCTTAGACACTGCATGCTAGCCTATTTAATGACACTGATTTCTCAGATGGATCCTATTAAGTATCTGTTTGAGAACCCTGTGCTCACCCATAAGCTAGCACGTTGGTTGCTTCTGCTGGCTGAGGTCGATCTCCAGTATGTCACGAGGAAATCTGTGAAAGGACATGCTGTGGCGGAATTCTTGGCCGATCACCCGATTGATGGACTGGAAGACGTAGATTTCACTTTTCTTGACGAGGATGTGTTAACGGTGGTCGAGGAAGTTTGGACTTTCTATTTTGATGGGGCAGCTAACCAGAAAGGATTTGGGATTGGAGTATTGCTGGTCATGCCTGTTGGTGCTCATATTCCGCTTGCTTTCAAGTTAAACTTCGATGTCACAAACAATCAAGCTGAGTATGAGGCCTGCATCGTCGGAATGGAGGTTGCTATTGCTCTTGGAGTTGAAAAGCTCGAGGTTATTGGAGATTTGAATTTGGTAGTCTCTCAAGCCAATGGCAATTGGAAGGTTCATGAGGAAAAGCAAAAGCCTTATCACCGAGATTTGGAAGATCTGATCCCTTCGCTTTAATAAGGTGACTTTCACCAATATTCCATGCTTGAAGAATCAGTTTGCCGATGATTTGGCGACTTTGTTGAGCGTGGGGAGTTCCCCGCCGAGGCTACAAGGAAAGATCAAGTCGCTTTGCAAAGGTTGGCTGCCCAGTACATCATTTATGTAGGGAAACTGTATCAAAGGTCTCATTGTGCGATGCACAAGCTATGTGTAAACGGTGCCGAGGCAACAAGAATAATGGGGGAGATTCACGAAGGAGTTTGCGGTCCTCACATGAGTGGTGTCATGCTCGCTAGGAAAATCCTAAGGCAGGGATACTACTGGTCAACTATGGAGTCGCAATGCATCGACTATGTGCGACGCTATTTCAAATGTCAAATCCAACACTCTTTCAAATGTCAAATCAATACTAATCTGCAACATGTTCCTTCATCTAAACTGTATGGCATGACCTCACCTTGGCCCATCTCTATGTAGGGCATCGATGTTATCAGCATGATTAGACCGTCTACTTCAAATGGCCATAAGTTTATACTCGTGGCGATAGACTATTTTACCAAATAGGTCGAAGCTGAATCTTACAAAACCCTGACGACGGTTCAAGTAGCTCAATTCATTCGGAAGAACATCATCTATCGATACGGTGTCCCACAGGCATTTGTGTCAGATAATGGGAGTCATTTCAAGGGCAAGGGGTTGGAGCTTTTCGAAGAGTTTAACATTGAGATCCACCATTCAACGACTTATCGTCCACAAACAAATGGAGCAGTCGAGGCCGCAAATAAGAATGTCGAGATGATCATCAAGAAGACCGCTGAGTCTGCAAGGGATTGGCACGAGCAGCTGCCTCTAGCACTTTGGGGGTACCGAACGTCAATCCATACTTCAACAGGTGCAACTCCTTTTTCCCTAGTCTACGGGATGGAGGTAGTACTTCCCATTGAGCTGGAGGTGCCATCTTTAAGGGTCATGGCAGAAAGTGGTCTTGACGAGTTTGAATGGCTGAGTGGAAGGTTTGTTGAACTGATGTTGTTCGGTGAGAGAAGGCTATGTGCTTTGTATCATGTTTAGGGGTATTAGCATCGAATAGCTTGCGCCTTCGATAAGAAGGTGAAGTCAAGGGACTTGGTCGAATGGGACATGGTTACAAAAGAGATCTGTGCTCTGTTGTTTGATCCTCGCGGGAAGTTTCGACCGAAGTGATCTGAGCCTTACATTATCAAGACCATCCTATCTGGAGGTGCTACTAAGCTCATTGATCTCGACGGCAATGAATTCCAACACTTTGGTCAACATGGATCAACTCAAGCATTACTATCCCTGAGAGATGCTCGTTGGACCGAAAACTACAAGGGTAGGCAGTTCCAAGAAAAAGTTAGAGCAGCCTGCTTGACAAAAAACCTTAAGAGGCGGTCTAGGCAAAAATAAATAGGCAAAAAAATCGAAAGCTCGCTGGGCCGAAAACTTGAAAAGGCAGTTCTAGGCAAAAGTTAGAGCGTAAAAGGAGAGGTAAAACACACGAGTGAACCTTGGCTTGAACTATGCTTTGACCTGATTCCCTAGAATGGGATACGTCGGCAGTCTTTCCTTGAGACCCGGTCATAATCTATTAACTTGATCCATGGTTGGCCGTTTGGTACACATCACTGGTCAAGAAAGGTCGAGAACAAGTCAAAGCTTCATTGGAGAATCAGAAGGGCGGAAACCTTTCGTCTTTCAACTTTATTGCAAACTACTACTTCTAATACATAAGCTGAGCATAAAAGCCTTAAAACAATTGAAGCATGAAAAATAGAACAAAATGCTTGAGAAGCCTAACGGCTCACAGCTTATTCTAAGTACAGCAAAGTAGTTTCGGAGTCGGTCAATATTCTCTCTTGCCCTTAAGCCTGCTCGTAACCACTGCCTATAGCAATTCTTTAGCCTCGGGGTGAAATTTTGCACTTCTACTTGAATAACCCTAAGGCCCCAACGCCTCTGGTATCCGCCGAGTGTTTGAGCATTGAAGATTGGAAGATGGAAGTTCCCAGTGCTAATACGGTTGTTCTCCGGACGAATGCCTAGCTGGTGAAGGATCTGGCCGGGAATGTAGAAGGTAAACCTTGTCAACCCAAGGATTACCATCCTGTCGAATCCATTAGAGTGAGTAGCCATATCCGGAAGGTCCAACCAAGAGCACCTCCAGACAATCTCATCCGGCTGCATATGCTGCAGGAACTCATACCAACCTTAAAGATCCATGTCTAGGATACCTCATCTGCCCTTGGTGAATTCTTTTCGAAAAGAGGTTCCAGCCTGCCTCTGGAGGATGCAGCAGCCCAATCATGTCCAACAGCCATAACTGCATGAGCGAAAAGACAAGTAAGAAGCCAGATAAAACCTGAGTGGAAAAATAAGGAACTAAGAAATAGTCTAAACCGAGTGTCGAGGAAAAATGAGAAAGTGTGAAAACCAAAAAAAGGTGAGTTGAGTGAGTTTACCTGAAGTATTAGCAAATTTCCACAGAAAGTGTTCATTTGACCAGTGTAAACCATGACCAAGCCCAAGAGTGTCTCCGCTAGGACCAGAGGAATCACCTTCTTTCGCGCCCCCATTTGAGCGGCAACGCTCACCAGTATGGGACTAACCCGTCCATCAGCAGGGATGAGCAGGTAAGCAGCAAGCAGGCAGATTACCAAAGCAAAGCGGCGCTAAGCCTGCACAACATTGTTGTCCAAATCATCGTTTGGAATGTACCTCTCAATTAGGCTCAAGATATTGATTTGACCACCTACAAGCAAAGTGTTGGCAAACCCTGGGAAATGTTGAGTGAGGATGCTAGTAGGCCAAGCATGCTCACTTGGTATGGTGATAAGGGATGCAAAGCTCCGAAGGTACACTTGAAACTCTTCAATAGTTGGGCACATCTCGTCGTCACCAAAGCGGAAGACATGGATATCAGGATCCCAGAACCTAAGAGTAGCTCTCAAGAGCCCGGAACAGAGGGGCACATTACGAAGGTATCGGAACGAGGCAAGGCCATGCGAATGGAAGTTCAACCAATCGACGGCCAGAAATTGCACTAGCCAAGGCTCAATCAAGGTTGGGAATGGATTCTCCATTGAGAATGTCAAGAATCTCTGAATATGGGTAGTGAAAGTGTGGGTTCAACAATGCTTGCACCTTCCATTTATAGGAAAACATGAACCTCGATTCTCGTGTCGAAGTTAAAACCAAGCATTAGTGTCCAAACAACCCTAGCAAGCAAGGACACTGCCCCCTGATACTCAGAAACTGTGTTCAAACCGTGTGGGGATAAAGACAAGGAATGCTCCCCAAAAGGACTGTTGATCAGACAAGTGGGTCTGCATCAGACTTTACCAGCGTACGCTAGTGAATTACCGCATGCACGTATCCACTTTACTGATGCACACAGATGGCTACTGGTGCACGCCAGTAAAGTTCACCAGAAACCAGTTTGCAGCAGCTACTACCATCGCATTGCTGTTTTCAATTATGGGACTTGTTTCGGTCATTTGGTGGTTCCTACAAGTCATAGACGGTATATGGGACTGTGTCGAAACGTCGGATTCCAAACGTCATGCTTATCGAATATTTCAGACCTCCGATGGCTCGTGTCAAGTTCAAATCAAGGTTTCAGAAGGTCAAAATCTGTTCTAGGGACTTTTGCCAAGTTTTGTCATACCGTACGCGTCGTATGGACCAACTGTGACTGTACGGGGGTGTCGATTTCTGTCTGGGACTAAATCGAGTCATCTTTTGCGTCTTATGTCAGTTTTTGAGGTATTTTTAGCACTTTTTGGTTTATTTCTCATCTCGGGATGTTTTTTCCCGATTTTGTCTATTCGTACAGGTCATTGTACATTTATATCATCTTACAGAAGTGTTAGTTTCCCTTGTGTAGGAGAATTTTGAATTTTGGCCCACTAATACCCAAAAATTCATTATTTTCCATGTGTCTAGGGATACGTGTCGTGTCCTAAGACTTTTTTACCCTTTCCTTTTGAGCTAGGTCAGTTTGGTACATGCGCGCGTGTTTATGTGTTGATTCAGATCATTTGCCAATGCAAGTGGATATTAGTGGATGGTTTATTCATTCTTTGGACATGGATCATGGTGCAAAAGAGTTCATCAAAAGAGAATTATAAACGGAAGATGCAAATTTTATTACTACTACTTTATCATTATCCATAAGCAAAGCAACATTCACAAAGAAAAGTAGGAATGTATGTAACGACACAATGACCAATGCAAAACCAATATGTATTGTGCATATCCGTCCGAAAGTCAAAAGGCATGCAGGCCCCATCCCATAATCAAAGTATGCCAAAAGTGAGTCAAAAGGTAGTAGAGTAATTGAGGCTCGGTGATAGCCCACAATCATCAAAGTCCTCAGCGTCGTCGTCGTCATCGTCCTCCTCCTCGTCGTCTCGCTCTCTCGGGTCCATCCTATACTTGGGGTCGTCGTTGGAGCTACTACTGAAAAGTGAGCGATCCTCTTCCTCGTCCTCCTCTTCTCCCTCCTTGCTCTCGGCCTCTTGCCTTCTCTTCTTCTATGTTGGCCCCTAAGCTGGTTTCTTCTACGTTGGCCTCTTCTTCAGCTCTCGGCGGAACTGTGGGTTGTCGCTAGTCGAGATGATCTCTACTCCTCTCTACACGCTAGCCGCTGGTTATGAAGCGCTCGACTGTCTCTGGGCCACCGCAAGAGTAGTAGAGGTGCTCGTAGCCTTCTTCTTTTAAGGAACCGGCAGCACTATCTTGCGCCTAGAAGCTGCCCAAGCCTGTCCCTGCATTGTCAATTCATGCAATCATATCAGCATATATGTTGTGCATATTGTATATATATTAAATGCTGAAAACAGGTTTCAAGAACAGGTCTATCAATCATGCACTGTATCGAAAGCAGGTCTATTTAAGTATCGAAGGCAGGATGGAACAAGTCTTCGGGGTTATGCCTGAGGTCGTATAGTAGGAGCCAGAGCCGCCGGTGGGTAGTGCAACTACAGAGGAGTACCGCCTGCTAGCTTGTGAAATTCTTTCTCCATGGCCAGCATCAAGCGGACGGCCTCCTGCGCCCATTCAACTAGTACCTATGTCACATTTTGGGAACAAAGGTCACGATATAGTTCAAATGCAACTCAAATAGGGCACAAGAAAAAAACAAAGCTGAAAGTACATCATACCGGTCCCGTGATCAGTGTTGGCTCCGTCCTAGCTGGCTCAAGCTGAACTGTTGCAGCCTCTCCCTGTGCGTCCCGCACTGCCAGTGTCCACGAAAGCTGAGGAAGTTCGATCGCCGCTGTATAGCCACTCCTCTCCCTTGAGCGAGCTGTCCGACCCCTCTGGCCTCGCCTCTCCTCACCAGCCTTGCTCGCCACGACCTGGTGTGCCATCACCCCAAGTGGTCCGGCTAAGTACTGTCTCCGGTAGACGACGTAGTCTTGCTCTGTCCTCAAGTAAGCAGAAAGGCCCTCCAGGATAGTGAATAGCGAAGCTCAGCGAGTGTGTACCTACCAGTGTGCGAAGCACGAGGGGGAAGTGGCCCAGGGACTTGGAACTCAGACAAGCCAAGTGACAGTCGCGTCACCCATTAGCCCAAGTACCACTACCACCTGAAAGCCGACTCCAGGAGCACTCGGCTCGCCGTCACTACTCTGCTCCTAGCCACGTACTCAGGCTCAGGCTCCACATTGCTCCACGGGTCCCACTCCACCTGCAGCACATTCAAACAACCAAGACAAAAGATATCAGCGACAGAATTAAAGCATTTCAAAGTATGATCTAGAAATGGAATTGGTTTTTACCTGGGTGTTCGATAGCTCATCGAGGTAGACTCTGAAGGCCAGGAGGCTCCCTTTTGACTTTTTCTTACCTTTGTCTAGCGGTCCCCAGATCATGGCACGAGGGCGCATCCTTAGGTCTGGGCACTTGTTCTCTAGGGATACGTCTTCAGTACCTCATAGGCCCACAGCTGCAAGGTTTTCGAACAATCAAAGCATCAGAAATACAGCAGATACAAATCAGGGAAAAGTACGACTATGAAATAAAATTGAGCTGTAAGTTTTGTTTCTTACCTCCCACACAATCCAGTAGCCAGTAGTCACCTTATTCCTTCGTGAGAACTCCCCCATGAACCCGTAGCACGCCCCTAAAGCTGTTCCTCCCCAGTTGTACCGAGAGACCGTGCATAGGTCACAAAGGGCCGGCAAGTAAGACGGTGCACTGTGGCCCGCTTGTTCGAGTAAAGTGTAACCCCAAACAAGTACACCAGATAGGCCCTCGCCATCTGCTCCTCGTCCTGAACAGTGGTCGGTATCCTGTCTTGCAAGTATGCTCTGAGCTGGTCATGCCAGACTGTCTCATCACCGCCCACAGGCTCCTGTCTCAGGAACCACCTCAGCGCGGCCTTGTCCCGGTGAATTCCCGAGTCAAAAGGGATAGGCTCGCCTCCAACCCTCAAGCCAGTGCTGGCCGCAAAGTCCAACGGGGTCACTGTTATCTCCCCGATCGGGAAGTGGAAGGTATTGGATGTGTCCTGCCACCTCTCAGCTAGCGCAATAAGTACGGCGTGATCACTCTTCACCACCGTCGGTGTCAGGATAAACAAACCAAACCCCGCATCATCCATTAGCTCTCTGACCCTCTCGGGCAGTGCCCTATACAGTTCAAGCGAGCTTGCCAGATCGCCATGTCCCCGCGAACTGGCTACTCCTCTCTGTTCAAAACAACAGCCAAAACAGAAAGAGGTGTGTCAATATATGCAGTTTAAATCTAATAGGTAGTCGAATCAAGCTATCAAGCAGTTTCTCTATCAGTCGATAACAAAGTTATAGATATTCTACAATCAATCTAGCTACCAGGAATACTATTCGTTGAATGTTCAAAAGTGTACTATCAGTCGCGTTCAAACTACCATGCATCCTATTAGTTGAATCAAGTTAACTATTAGTGGTTTTCATTAAGCTCCAGGTATTCTACAGTCGAGTTCAGTTATACTAGGCGTTCTATCAACCGAATCAAGCTATTAGGCATTCTAACAATCGATACAAGTTCTAAGTTACGTTGTCAATCGAGATACAATAGTTCAAAACGGAAGTAGAAGCAAGTTTAAGGGTATTCTTGAGCCCAAGACACAGACAAGTGCTCTGTAGGGTCCCGCAAGACGAGCTCGGAGTCATAGTGCTCCTTACGAGGCTCATAGCTCTCGACCCCTGACGGTATAAACAAGTGCGGCTCCAGTAGTCTATATGTCTTTGTAACAAACTTAGTATGGGGTGTCTTCAGTTTAGACTCAGCCAACATCACTACGGACTCCTGCACCCATGCCTTCTCCTCCAGGGCCCTCTAGGCCGTCTTGGTCTCCCTCACGAACCCTTTGGCCTCTCGCCTCAGCCTCTCCTCCTCATCGGCTAGAGCAATCTACCTCAACGTCTCTTCTCGGGCTGCTAGAACCATCCCGACCACTGCAGGGTTCTCTTCCATGCGCTGGGCAAGCGCGGCCTCGCCTATAAACTCCGCAAGGTCACTACTAGTAATGGGGTCATGCCTTGAGGATCCCACGGGTGATACAAACTCAACCTGCTCCACCGGTGCCTCTCTCGGTGTCTCCTCAACAAACGCTAGACCTTTACCCCTTTCTAGATCTCTCGATGGTGACACTGGACGATCGTCACCGCCACTGCCGCTGCTACCCTCACTGCCGCAGCTACCCTCACCAAAACCCCCTCCAGTCACTATAAAGCCTTCCACGATGCCACGTGAGTCTAATTGATGAACCAGAGGTCCCTCTGATCCCACAGCCATCGGCATACGCCCCTGGGCCACCAACATACGCCGATCACCACCGTCACTCACCTTCATTGAATGGCCATCGCTGTTGCCCTCACTGCTCGAAACCCCTGCACCAGTACTCGTCGGAGCCTCCTCCATCGGTTGATTGTCGACTGGAGGCCTTGATGTCTTGACTCCAACCCTTGATTGTTCCCCACCATCGCCTCTACTGGTTTTGCCGTTGGCTCCGTCTATTTCTGCCATGGGTTTATTGTGGTTGTATGGGCTTTGGAAAGGATGAGAGTGGGTGAATGAGGTTAAGAGAGATTTTGTGAGAGAGAGTTATGGAAGAGTTTTAAAACGTCGTCTGGCAGTTTCCCCTCTGGTTCAGAAGTTTATAAGACGAAGAAGAGTAGCTAGGGGGGTTTGGGCCGAATCTGGGCTCGAGTGTGCCATCATTACCTGCGTATGCCGTTATCTTACTAGAGTATGCCAGTTTTGTTCGGGCTAGAGGCCCAATTGGTATTTCTGCATCCATTTTATTCCCAAGCAGCAGCCCATGTTGCCCAAATTCATGATTTCAGCAAAAGGTAATTATCCCCCGATTTCAACAACAATCTATCCGTCCAATTTCAAATCAACAATGATCTATCCGTCCAATTTCAAATCAACGACGATCCATCCGTCCAATTTCAAATCAACAACGATCTATCTGTCCAATTTCAAATCAACGGCAATTCATCCGTCCAATTTCAAATCAACGACGATCTATCCGTCCAATTTCAAATCACGATTGTCCATCCGTCTAATTTCAAATTAAAGACGATCTACCCGTCCAATTTCAAATCAACGATGGCCCGTCCTGTCCTTTCATATCAAGTAAGCAAGCGAGAATGATTCACACGTCCATATTATCCCCAGCAGCGACAGCCCATTCTGTCCTCCAGCTTTAACAAGTGGCGACCTCTCCCTTCCATTCAAATCAAAGCAGCGATCCGTTCGTCTAATCCACCAATCAGGTTCTTTAAGTATTCATGTCTACTTTGCTAGCATGCTCTGTTCTAGATAGACTGGAAGGGTGTCTAGAAATCTTAGACATTACTTGTACCAAGTCAATGGTGCTCCAAGTGCTGTCAAAAGGAGACTATTGTAGACACTCTATTCTGGACTGTCCAGATTAGTTTACTTACAGCCTTTGATTCCCTAATGATGAGTAAAGGTCAAGAACTTCTCGAGAATGTTAGTGTGTTTAAGCTTTGAGCGTTTCGAACCCTTTCAAGCCTGTCGAGCCAGAACCAAAAGGCTTAGCAAAACCATACTTGGATACGTTGGTAATATACAGGCGTACACTGGTCCATTTCCACGTGTTAGTCATCGGTCAACTTTGACCGTTGACCAAGCTTGGACTAGCGCACGTAGGTAGACCATTGGCGTACGCCGGTCAAAACTAGTCAAATCACCTTTATTCAGCCACGTGCACAAGAATTTTGGGCCACCCTAGTACGTTGTACATTCGTCTGATGAGTGTGAGCATGCAGGGGATGTTCCCCTCTCTCTCCTACCATATCCATCACCTTGTCCCATGCATTAATGCATGGGAGACTTCCATTCCAACTCCAACCAGTCACTTAAGCTGGTTACATTCCCATCTCTCCTCTATATATACGCCCCTTTGCATTCATATGCATGGGGTTACAAGACTTGAAGTCCAAAAAGTCTCAAGTTGTCTCTCCTTCAAAGCTTCTTGCTTTCTTCTCTCATCTTTAGAAAGAGTAAGCAAGCAGCCCCCTTCCATACACCATTCACCTCCAAACACTCATCATCCATCCATCAAACCCCAAGCTCAAGCTTAAGCACACCTCGGAACTCCAAAACCAAAGGGATACCACCTTTGTATATATTCTGTTTTGACCCCTGAGGGGGGCCGACAAGGTCAAGGCTGGTAATCAATACCAGTCCTCGCCCAAAAGCTGGCAAGGCTTCAAAGTCGTATGTTGCTATCACTGGCGCATGCCAGTGGTATGAGCCTGTACGCCAGTAATGGTTGTACGTGCAGTACTGGTGTATGGATCAGTCACTAGCTATTTTATGGTTTTCTTTCCATTTTCATCACCTTATTGCATGTTAAAACTAGTTTACTGTTTTTAATATTGAGAGCTATTAGTGGTAATATTCAATATTTATTTTTGCTGCTCTGGAATACCTTTGGGATCCTTCTGGTCATGTTCCAGAACCTAGAAAGTGTAAAGCTGAGCACTGGACAAAAAGGGTGTAATTGGCACACGGTGTACCACTACTTATGTACGGCAGTTATGGCCAGTCCAGTGGCTGGCTATTGCATGGCAACTAGGCCTTGGCCTCTATTTATTCCCGCACACTGTTTATGGGGTGTTCTATTTATTTTGTGGCCCTAAGGCCTTTTAAACTGTCTGTAACTATATATAAATTGTGAAATAAACTGTTTGGTTTGTCCTGGGTGTGCACTGGTCCTTTCCAGAGTCCAGAGGGTTGAAAATAAAAGTTGTGAGTTTAAGCTTACTAGAGTATGCCAGTTCATGTGTGGCGTGCGTAGGTCAGTTCTGCATGCAGTGACTTGGTCAGTGCATGCTGGTCTTCTTCCTGCGCATATCCCTTTGGATTAGTGTATTCTAGTTTGTTTAAAACGCTTACAGAAGTCTATTTTCAATCTATACTAATTGCTTCAATAAATCATACATACTATTTTGTCACATACTGCCAATGTGTTACAGTTTTAATCCCCTTTACTAGTCCCCCACCCCAACTGGCTAAAAAAATGACTAATGAGAGAAAAATGCAAACGTTTTACAAAATGCCCAAGTAGAGACCGATCTCTGGATTGGGCGAGAGTTGTGCCATAAAACCCTTCCCCTCTCATAACCTGGCTCCTGAACCTCAGATATCAAAGTTGACGACGGTCCAGTCTACAAAACCTTTTCCAATCAAAACGTAGCAAACGTTTCAAGTTCGGTTCCTTGGGTGTTTCACCGCTAAAACCCAAGTGGCGACTCTGAATTGTAGCGTTTCGCTGCGCTTTCCAAAAGGGTGCACCCGATTTTACATAAAAATTTAGGGGCATGCGCCCACAGATACAAGGCATTCTTTGTTTGATTGTACTGTAGACACCCCAAATTTGGCCTAACGATTATTTAAAGTCCCACCTTGGGGACCATCCCGACGATGAATGGATACAGTAATTGCTGATTGACTTCTCGTGAACTTTAGAACGTTCAGTGAATACTTTTAGCCACTTAGAGGACCCAATCCATAGCCAAATAGCCTTTCAGACAAAAATACAGTATCCCAGGAAAATCGATCTTTCAGCCATAACATTGATCTCATGGCCTCAACATCATTCTTTCACCCGTGAAACGTGTTGCTTGAAAATCTCCCTGAGAGATTGATTCCTCGGCTGCCAGATCGATTCTTCGACTGCCAGATCCTTTCCTTGGCCACCAGATCCTTTGACCGACCGTCAAATCGTCTATTTTCCAAATTTTGGAATGTTCTGTCAATCGTTTGACCCGCTCACAAAACACTAGCAGCCAAATTCCGATGCGTTCAGGCTACGTAAGGAGATTATGAAAAGAGATCTTTTGCACACATACTTCTGATTTAATTGTGCAATTTGATTGGTCAGAGTGAGTCACCCCCATGCCTATATAAAGGAGCCTTTGGGCTCTGAAATTAATACCAACAAATTACCCTCTATAGCCACAAAACTCTGCATATATACTCTCTCATATCCCCTCTACAAAAGCCCAAACCTTCCGAAGGCAGGCGCGATCCAAAGATCAAACACCGAAGTACAAACCTTAACCCTAGGGTTTTCAAGAAGCAAATCAGTCAATCACCATCAATATGAAGCAATCAAGTAACTAAGGGATCAAGGTGGTGAGGCCCAGGGGCCTTTGGTTCGGTTTATTTACATTTTATGCATGCTAATCGTAGAATTTTAATCTTCTATTAATCGTTTAGTCTAGTGTGAGGAAGAACATCGGCTGGGTCTTCGATCCTTCGGCCGACACATTAAACTAAGAGGATTCCTCGGCCGTGAGATCCATTCACCGGCCACGAAATCCATCTCCCTAGAATAGTTTGTTTTATTTATTTTCCTGATGCATGCTTTCAATTACTGTCTCGGCTCACCATTAACTGTTTAAAGGCTAAATAAACAGACTCTCTGCTTAGAATTACATAAAGCATGTGTTAATCGTATGTCGAACAACTATGGGCTAGTCTCACGACTGGGCAAAGAAGGGTGCTAACAGCTTCCCTTTATTGTACTTTTGGCTCACGTACCCGGAATCTCTATCTGTTTTTTGTTGTTTTTATAAACTAGGTGGCGACTCTATTTTTAATGATAATCGTTACCGTGTGTCAATGTTCCTAGCCATGGGAATGTCCACGATTTTGGTTTACGAAGCAAACAACCAAACAAATAGCAACAATCAATCTGTATGGCGATACCCCACTTTCGGAGGTGTCTATAGTTTTTGGCAACTCTGTTGGGGACTTAAGAGGCACAACTAGAAAGTTCAACATACAACCAATACATGCTTTATGTAATTCATTTATCATATGCATCGAGCGGGCAACCTCATTGAATTCACCTAATACCCTGGCATGTCAAGGGCTACGTTAGGGATTCAAGCAAACTCCACAGTCACTTGTACCTAATAGTATATAAAAAAGGGGATCATCCCATCACCGCCTATGATGGGCTGGCAGAAGGACTGGTCCCCTTTGACAACGGAGCACCCTTGAGACTACCCAAACCATACATGTGATTAGAAAAGCCATAGAACTTTTTAAAATAAGACAGGAACCTGCAGGCTAAGAACCTACTTGTATTTGTTTATAAAAGTTCTTCCTCACACCCTATATCATTTGTTGTTATAACATCTCTTTCTATGCAGAAGGGTTGAGATTTTTAGGCCAAATCCTAACCCTATACAGCTTAGTACTGACTTGCAGATATTTTACTTTTAAAGCAGGCACAATAGGTAAGCCAAGGAAGCAACCTCAGCTAGTTTTATACTCTTACAACACCCAAAGTCACGCCAAACATAGGTCTTTGCAACCACTTCATCTATCACCTTCACCTGTCAAAACGCCTTCACCGCAGCTGTCCCAATCACTTCTAGGGACTTCGCGGTCATCTTTTCAGCAAACCCGATTAGTTACTAAATCTCAAGCTTCACCAAGCAATCCTTCCACTCCTAAAATGGCAGATAACGACGCCACTATCGTTGACCTCCGAGCCCAAATTACCTATTTACTAGCCGAGAAAGCAGCAAGAGATGCTAAAGACAAGAAAGACGAGGAAGAAGCAAAAAATCCTCAAGAACTGGCAGTAGCAGAAAACCCTGAATTGGGCGAGCAAGTCAAAGAGATCAAACACGCTCTGGCCCATTCACAGGGTGACCAAATTCTGGACTTTGAAGGACTTTGCCTTTTTCCAAATTCTCAACAGCCTAAGAAGTTCAAGATGCCAAACATCAAGAAGTTCAATGGAACTGGCAACCCCACTAGGCATGTTTGCCATGTTATCAACACCCTAAAGCCAATGGGCTTGAATGATGAGCTCATCACTCAATTGTTTCAAAGGACTCTAACCGAAAGCGCTCTTGATTGGTTCCTCACCTTGAAATTTGTGCACTATCATACTTGGCCAAAAATTGCCAATGCTTTTGTCAAGCAATATGTGTACAACATGCAGATTGAGTTAACCACTCGAGACATGGAAATAACCAAACAAGAGCCAAGCGAAGACTTTGCTACCTTCGTAACAAGATGGAGAGAAAAGGCTGCCAAAATGAGGAACCGCCCTTCTGAGGAAGATCAAGTGAGAATAGTCGTCAAAAAACTATAGCCTAAGTATCTTAGGCATATCTACACTCAAGCCATCACTGATTTCAAGCGCATGCATGCTACAGGGCTGCAGATTGAAGAAGGGATCAAGCTGGGGCTCATTGGGAAAGAAGAAACTCCTCTACCTAAGAAAACCTTTCCCACTCATACTTTTCATGCCTCTATTAATGCCTTTAACCCGGCCTTAACTCAAGACCCTTTCCAAGCTAGCTCATCCCGAAACTCAAATCACCTCCGGCGTAGCTTTAATCCTCTCTATATGACCTCATCCCAAGCCTTAACCCTTTTGAGCCGTCAGGGGCATCTCAAGCCCTTGAATAACCCACTTCCTCAGCCACCTTACGTCCCAAACTATGATGCCAATAAGCAGTGCACTTACCACCAACACCCTGGGCATGAAATGGATAGTTGCATGAGTCTCCGCCATGACATCCATGATCTCATTGATAACCAAACCATAAAGCCACCTAAGCCCAATGAGCAATTCAACCTGCTCCCCACTCACAATGCTGAACTGCCACCTCGAAACATCAATCTTATAAGCCTATCCAACAACTCAACATATAACCCTACCTAATGCATCACCCCAAATATCCAAGCGAAACCACCCTTAACCTTCTGTGGGCAGCATGCCCTAGAATTTCCGGATTCCAAAGCGAGCCTTCGAGAATTTCAGTTCCCGAAGCAAGGGCCCATAATCGAGGGAGCGCGAGCGTAGATGCAAGCGCTCGCAAAACACAGAGTCGCCACCTGGGTTTGAAGGTCTGACACCCAAGGAACCGTATTTCGAAGCACCTGCCGCGCTATTTGAATTGATTAGGAAAAGTGAAGGAAACCAGTCCGTCATAACCATATCTGGGTTCGGGAGCCAGGTTACAAGAGGGGAAGGGTTTTAAGGCACCCCTCTCGCCCAATCCGAAGATCGGTCTCTACTTAGGTATTTTGAAAACTTTGTGATTCTTCTTTTATTAACCAAATTTTAGCCAATTAGGGCGGGGGAACAATTAATCGGGGATTAAAACTGTAACAAGTTTGCAAGATGTGATAGATAGCATGGATGAGCAGTTAGTATAGGATGAGAACAGACTGTTGTGGGTTTTACAGGCTGAGCCCACAACCCACAGCTCTTATTCTCAAACCTTCTGGGCTCTGGAAGGACCAGTGCACACCCAGGACAAACCAAGCAGTTTATAGCAGTTTAAATATACAATTTAAAACAATTCTAAAAGGCTATAGAGCCACAAAATTACTAAAACACCCCTTAAACAGTGAGGGGACAAAATAACAGCCTAAAAACCAAGTTAAACATGCATGGCAAGCTATTGGTTTCGTAACCATCGCGCGAGGGTTTCAAATTGTTGCACGAGGGTTTAGAACTGTTGCGCGAGGGTTTAGAACCATCGCGCGAGGGTTCGGGTCAACCTTCCAGTGTTTGGTTTTGCTCATCCTGGGTTTTGGGACAGGTCCAGAATGATCCTAGGGATGTTCCAACAGAACAGAAATGCATTTTGACATTTTGAATTTGCAATTTAAGCTAAGAAAAAGCAGAAATAAGTTTTAACATGCATCAACAGTGATCTAAAACCTAAAACATGCTCCAAAACAGTAAGAACTATTTATGAAACACAAAGAACTGGGTACCCTTCCCCACGAAGTTCATCATCACACTGACACAAAGTGTCGCGCGAGTGTTAGGAACCGTCGCGCGAGGTTTCTTGCTCCACTGCTTCTTGTAACTTTGCTGGTTTCAGGGCCAGGACTGGTATTGATTACCAGCCTTGGCCCTGACAGCCCCCCTCAGGGATCAGAACAGAGAGCAGAACAAAGATACTCTATACCTTTGGTTCTTGGGGTTTGAAATGCGTTTGAGCTTTGAGTTGAATTGAGGTTGCTTGAGGTGTTTATGTTGCTTTGAGTAATGAAGGAGAAAGAACAAGCTATGTTCTTGGATTGACTTTGTATTTCTTTTATTAGCTTAAAAGAGTACAAAGTAATGCCCCTTTGAAAGTGGAATTCTTGTAACCCTTTAAAAGAGAGACAATGGGGGAGTATTTATAGGGAAAATGGTGGAAATGGTGTATGGAGGAGAAAGAACCAACCAAGTGAAGGTTAACTTGGCTTGGTGGCCAAATTGTCTTTTATGGAAAGCTTGCAAGGAGAGAAGCCCAGCCAGTCCACGAGGTCTGGCTGAAGATTACCTGGTGATTAAGCTGCCCAGCTGAAAAAGGTGAAAAGGACAGGAGAGAATCGTCGCGCGATGGTTTGGAATTGTTGCTTGAGGTTCTCCCGGCACGCGATAGTCAGCGGTCAACGGTTTGGTATTGACCACACTGCGACTTGACCCTCGTAGCGATGGTTCTAAACCTCGCGCGACAATTGGTTTTTGGCTTTTGATGTGGTTTTGGCTAGGTTAGGTTCAAGGGTTCTTCAAACACTCAAAGCTCAAACACTCGACATTCCGAAGTGTTCTTGATCCGTTTTCATCATCGGGAATCAAAACCGTAAATAAGCTAATCTGAAAGCCAGATTGGTGTCTACAGTAGCCCCTCTTTGGCGGCACTTCGGAGCACCATTGACTTGGTATAAGTAACGTCAAAGAATTCTAGACACCCTCAAGGCAATCCAGAGCGGAACATGGTAAAGTAGACAAGCATACTTACATAACCTGATCGATTGAATGGACGGGTGGACCGTCGCTAGGGATGGAAGTAGAAGTGGGCGATTGCATCGCCGCTTGTTGATCAAATTTACGAGACAGGCTGTCGCTGTAGATCTGGACGGGACAGGCCGTCGTTGTTGGGGATCAAGCTATCCTCGGCACAAAGTATTCCAACAAACACGGGTAGGTCGTGTCAGGCAGGTTGAATTCCATCTGTTGGGAATCAGAGCCAATCTCCTTATCAAAGACCATCCGAGACAGAGCAATAAGCCTGCTGGAAGATGCACTTGTGGCTAGACTGAGGGTGATTGTCGTTCGGGATAGGCCAAGACGGACTCTCCTGAGGAACAATCAGTTGCGAATGAACGGACCATTGGACGATATCTGATCGTCGTTGTGGACTGAACGACGTGTTGATTGCCGTTTGATGAATTTGACAGGACTGGCTGCCATGAAGGCGGACGGAAAGATCAATGTGCTGATTGATCAAACCGCTGGGGAACTTTGACAGGACCGGCTGTTGTGAATGCGGACGGGAAGATCAATGTGCTGATTGATCAAACCGCTGGGGAACTTTGACAGGACCGGCTGTCGTGAATGCGGATGGGAAGATCAATGTGCTGATTGATCAAACCGCTGGGGAACTTTGACAGGACCGGCTGTCGTTGAAACGGCTCCGCAGGATAGCATCCTTTGGTTTACGAACCGAGAATTGGACAGGAGAGATTTCCATCGCATCGGCTGACCAATGATAACAAAACTGTAGGAGATCGCATCGCATCCTCCGGCAGACCAAATCGAGAGTTAGAGAGATTTCCATCGCATCCTCTAACCAACGATAACAAAACCGCAGGAGATTGCATCGCATCCTTCGGCAAACCAAATCGAGAGTTAGGGAGATTTCCATCGCATCCTCTAACCAACGATAACAAAACCGCAGGAGATTGCATCGCATCCTTCGGCAAACAAATCATATGACGGCAACCATGCTGGCCATCTTCCTGCTTTCAACATTTAATGTACACAATATGCAATGATGTATACAAAATTGAAAATGCAGATGCAAGCTAAGGGCGGCTCCTAGGAGGACAACGACGCCTAAGGACTACCACTGAGCCTCATTATTGTACTGTCAGTTACTTCTGAGATGCGCACCCAGATAGATAGACGCTGAACGGGCTGGCATGCCCCAGTTGACGAATTTGGGCTTGTGTGCCCTCTCTTCGATGCTTGGGCGGACTTGCCCTAGAAATGCTTTGCTTGGCCTTGGGCCGAGATACCCTTGCTGTTCATGAGATTTCCACAGCTTGTGGATTACAGGAGCTAGGGTAGCACATGTAAAAATTGCACTTTCTAGCCGCTAATATCTAATTTGCATTGACAAGTGACCTGAAGTGACACAGACATGCGCACATGTATAGACTCGCCTAGCTCAAACGAAAAGGGAGAAAGAGCCCCAGGGTACAATGCGAACCCTTAGACACACAGAACACAATGAAATTTTGGGCATTAAGCGGCCAAAACTCACAACATTCCTTAGATAGGTGAAACTGACACTTACGAAAGCGCAAAAAGTACAAAGACCTGTACAAACAAAAGTGAGAAAAGTATCTCAACATGACAATTGATTGAAAAACTAGAAAAATGCCGCAAAGATGGACATAAGACGCAAAAGATGACTCATATAGGCCCGGACTGAAACCGACACCCCCGTGCAGTCACATTAAGTCCATATGACTTGCATGGTATGACAAGACTAGGCAAAAGCCCTTGGAACGTCATTCGAGGGCAGTAGCAGGCTACCGCTGGAGTTGAAAAAGCACGCACGCGAGGCTGCAGCTGCTCATACCAGACCTCACTGAACTTAGAATAAACTGTGAGCCATTAGGCTTCTAGCATTTCGTTCTGTTTTTGATGCTTCAAATATTTTAAGACTTATGCTCACCCCGTAATAGGAAGAAGCAGTTTGCAATAAAATTGAAAGGCAAAGGTTTTCCCCCTTCTGGTTCCTCCAATGCAGCTAGATCTTTGATGCTCTCAGACCTTTGATGTGTACCAAAACGTCAACCATGGATCCACTTTGATAGAGTGTGACCGAGTCTCGAAGAGAGACTGCCTACGTATCCCATTCTGGGGGAATCAGGTCAGAACGTAGTTCAGGCTAAGGTTCACTCGTGTGTTTACCTCTCCTTTTGCGCTCTAACTTTTGCCTAGTACCGCCCAGTCGGGTCTTCGGTCTAGCGAGCTTTCGAATATTGCCTATTACTTTTGCCTAGACCCCCTTCATAGGTTTCTGGGCTAGCAGGCTGCTCTAACTTTTGCTTGGAACTGCCCACCCTTGGGGTTTTCAGCCCAACGAGCTTCTCTCAGGGAAAAGTTGCTTTTGAATTGATCCAGGTTGACCATGGTATTGAATTTGTTGCCGTCGAGGTCGATGACCTTTGGCTGCAGCCCCAGATACAATGGCTTTGATGACGCAGAGTCAAAAGTGTTTCGGTTGGAAATGCCTTGCTCTAGGCCGTTTCGTGCACTTCCTCATTTGTGCTTGGCGGAACGCCACTGTTGTTGTTTTTGAACACGGTACGAGGCTTGGAGCCTTCTGAGCCACTGCTTTCTGGCTTGGCACCAGGTAGCAGGGGATTTGATACGTTTTATCTCAAAATCAACGCCAGGCATGTCTTTGTGAGACCACGCCAAGACGTTTGATGAATTCTTTGAGTTTGCCTGACCGTCACAATGCTTTTCTGGGGACAGCTTTGAACCAATTGAACCATTGGGAGGTTATCCTTGTCTTTTAAGTTTGTTAAAATTACTTCTTCTTTTAATAGGCTGAGCATGCCTTTTGTCTTCCCTTTTGGCGAGGGAACACATTTCCTTGGGAATGATCCCATCGAAATCTATCCCTTCGTCGTCAGGGTCGACACAGTTTATATAAAAGCCAGCGAAGTACTTAGAAGCAGAATAATGCAAATCATAAAAACCCTCGGGGTTTGCCAAGTACAGCAGACTCAAAACTTGAAATGAAAGCTACGACGTGAAGGGCCAAGAGGCACGAACTCCGACTCAGAGCTAGACTTTAGACAAACGCAAAAGACTCTGTGTCAGACTCAGACAAGACGCCAATGCAAACTAGACGCGGTTTTGAAAATGCAACTATTAAGAAGCTACCCATAGCTTCCACAAAAAGAGGTATGATCCAACAGGCGTCAGGCCCAAGCAACAGCACTTCGGCTTCCTTTGGCTTCTCGGCCAAACCTACTCGATGCTCCTTTGAACAATGGATCTCAGCCAGTTGGTCTTGTCATTTATAAGCCCCTCATCACTGTCAATCCAGATGTCGGCAGTGAAAACCTTAATTGCCCAACCTACTGCCATCATGTTAACCTCCGGCTCAGATGGGATGGATACGATGGGTTTGGGTTGATGTGCTGGGACGATGTAGTGGCTAGGGTTGAATATGGTGGAGCTTGGGTTAATTTGAGTGGAGATGATAGATACCTGACCAACCAGAGGGTCAGACCCGTGTTGAGGCAAGGAGTTGGAAATGATGTTGGGCTTTGGCGGAACTTGGACTGTGCCATCATCAATGAGATCTTAAATCTCATGTCGAAGACGATAGCACTTGTTAGTGTGATGGCCAGGCATTTGGTGGAAGGCACAGAAGAGGTTAGGATTATAACCAGCAGGTAAGACTTTGGGAGGGGAAGTTGGGGTCAAAGGTTTGAGATGCCCAGACTTGATAAGTTTCTCCATCACCACGGATAGAGATGCCTCAAAAGCAGAGAAACTCCGAGGTTGGGTTCGGGCCCGGTAGCTTTGAGCGTTTTGAACCTGATTGATGTCGGCTGTAGGATTAGGGGAAGCAACAGCGTTGTCCCCACTTGTAGCCGTGCTGGCGTAATTGCTATAGCCAAACAGTGCACTACTGTTTCCAGAGTAAGCCCTCGACTTTGATTTCTGAGGATTGGAAGAAGAGGATTCCCCTCTTGGCAGAATCCCACTTTGCAGCGCATCCTCGATGGCTAGGCCAGCGTCGAAGAATGTTTCAAAGTTGGCGGACGCTTGAGCAAGGACCAGGTGCCTAGCATAGTCTAGCTGGAGATTGCGGGAAATGATGCGGAGTTGGTCTCTCTCGCTGGGGCGCTTAGTCATTAGAGCGGCTTTGGCTCTCCACCGCTTGGCAAAGTCCGCAAAAGACTCCTTAGCTTCCATCTTGGTGGATTCGAGCTCCCGTGTAGTCATCTTGAGCTGAGAGTTGTAGCTATACTGCGAAATAAACGCAGCCCCAATGTCCTCCCAAGTTCCTCTTTTGGAGATGTCGAGCGACAAAAACCAATGGAAGGCAGGCCCAGAGAGAGTTTGAGGGAAGAGCTGAGACATGGCCTGACTTTCTACTTTGAGTAGCTTCATAGCAGCATGATAGCCGTAGAGATGAGTCTTGGGATCACCGCTACCATCGAACTTAACCAAGTCGGGCATTTGAACTTGTCAGACAGCTTAGCATTAGGATACAGGCAGAGACGATCCAAGTCTATTCCGCATGTGCTGATCTTTTCAGATTTTGTGACGGATTCTTCTAGCTTTGCCATCTTGGCCACAAGAGCAGCTACGTCAGGGTTTTGAACAAGTTCCCTACCCGCAAGATTCAGGTTTGCAGCAGGCGCACGAGCCTTCCTAGGGTTGGGCTGAACAATGAGACGCCCCTCGTGATTCGGATCTGGGACCATGATAGGCTGCTCCTGGTCGTCCTCATCGTCCTTGCCTTCCTCTTCGAGCGGTGGTGGAAGACGAGTGTTGACAAGGTCATTGAGACGGGTGATGTTAGCATCAGTCTGGATGGCCCTCTGCTGTATAGCGGTGATACTGTTCTGGAGGTTCATGAGCATGTCTTCCAGAGAAAGTGGTTGAACCTCTGGCTGACCTGACATGGTAGGTGATTCAGAAGTGCTCGATGCAGAAGATGGGGATGCTGGTTGCCCTTCCTGTACAACCGGTGGTGACCCTGACTGTAGAGCAGCCAACAAAGAGCACGGAGAGCCTTCCGTTGTGACTGATTGGGATTGTAGCCTGATAAGCCTTTGAACCAGGTTCTGGAGACGTTCCCAAGTAGGTTTGGCTCTTCCTTTCGGTACTCTCTTGCTCGGTGCAATGGTTATTAACTAGACAGTAAAGTAAGTGAAATCTCAGTGGCGTTCCTATAGCAGTTTATTTGCAAGAAAAATGCAATGTACATGACATCGTCGTTGGTGTCAAACCTAGACTCTAGAACTAGAGACGAGTCTGTCTCATGATGTTCAGATGCTGCCAAAATCCTCGGATTTCTTTTCGAGGGTGTATCCTTTGAATAGATCAAGCTGATCCTAAGAGATGTCAAAACAGACTAAGTCTTCGTCTAGTCCCTTTTGAAGATTTAACTTTGAATTAGAAACAACTCGGTATTGATGGCATGACACCTTTACCGGGGTGGCTTCAGCGACAACGCGCGTTAGCCGGGCGGTGTACGTGTTGCGCACGATAACCAAAATGGACATCAATATCACGACATCAATACTTTGTGGTTCCTTATTTTCGGTTGAATCTTCAACCGGGCATGAGCCAAGGATTTAATAAGATTTGATTTCTCGAAGTCTCGCTGACCTAGGGACTTGAAAAATTAACAACATGCACCATCGAGATGCACGACTCTTCATCGGGTCTAGCAGCGTCCAAATTAGCATAAGACAAACTCGAAAGCGAGAGACAACCTAGAAGCCGCCCTAAACATGCTCCTACGCAAAACGACATGTATGTGTGTACAGTTCCAGAGACGAGTTTGCCTCACGAATTTCAGACGTTGCCGAAATCCTCAGAATTCTTTTCGGCGATGTGTCCCCATGTAGATCGACAGATCCTAAAAGATGTCAAAATAGACTAAATCTTCGTCTAGTCCCTTTTGAAGATTTAACTTTGAATTAGAAACAACTCGGCATTGATGACATGGCACCTTAACCTTGAACAACGTGGTGTATAGTGACAACGCACTTCAACCTGGGTGGCGCCAGTGACACAGCATCAATACTTTGTTGTTCCTAATTGTCGGTTGAATCCTCAATTAGGCATGAGCTGAGGATTTAGCAAATTTTGATTTCTCAAAGTCTCATTGAACTAAGGACTTTGAAATGACAACGAACATTCAACAAAATGAACGACTCCTCATCGGGTCCAACAACGTCTCAGACAGCGTAAGACAAACTTGAAAGAAAGAACTGCCCAAAGCATGCTCCTATGCAAAATGACATGTATGTACAGTGCATGCGATAGGGAAAGCAATAACACGTAGACAGTATATGGGGTTAGATGCATTTAGATCCTACCCTACAGGTTCCTGTCTTAGTTTGGAAAGTTCTAATGCTTTGTATATACAAAGGCCGGTTTTGGTTCGTAACGGGTTCCTCGGACTAGGGCCACAGATATACCTCCCGTTGCCCGCGATTCGCAGAGCAACAGTCAAACAGTAGCATGACCCATCATCGTCGAAGGTTGTTAATCGTTCGGGGCCCCCGGACTCCGGTAAACCGTGCCGGATTGCCAAACGATCCAACGAGGCTTATCCCACATCGATGCAAATGAAATGCTAGAAATTGATCAAAAAGAAGAAGAATCACAATTTTGCAAAATGCCTTTTCAAATTTGGCTCACTTTATTTAGTCCATCTTTAGAGGAAACTACGCAAGTGAACAATCGAAAAAGTCCCAGATTAGATTGGCCGGACACGAGGTCCTGTTAAATCACCATTCCAACCTTCGGTAGCGCGAAACTCACCGTTTTGACAGACTTTTTTAAGGGATTGTTCACAAGTGTATTAAACCCTAAGTATGGATTAATATTGGTTCGATTCTCCCCAGCAGAGTCGCCACTGTGGGCAGCATGCCCTGGAATTTCCGGATTCCAAAGCGAGCCTTCGGGAATTTCGGTTCCCGAAGCAAGGGCCCATAATCGAGGGAGCGCGAGCGGAGATGCAAGCGCTTGCAAAACACAGAGTCGCCACCTGGGTTTGAAGGTCTGACACCCAAGGAACCGTATTTCGAAGCACCTGCTGCGCTATTTGAATTGATTTGGAAAAGTGAAGGAAACCAGTCCGTCATAACCATATCTGGGTTCGGGAGCCAGGTTACAAGAGGGGAAGGGTTTTAAGGCACCCCTCTCGCCCAATCCGGAGATCGATCTCTACTTAGGCATTTTGAAAACTTTGTGATTTTTCTTTTATTAACCAAATTTTAGCCAATTAGGGAGGGGGAACAGTTAATCGGGGATTAAAACTGTAACAAGTTTGCAAGATGTGATAGATAGCATGGATGAGCAGTTAGTATAGGATGAGAACAGACTGCTGTGGGTTTTACAGGCTGAGCCAACCCACGACTCTTATTCTCAAACCTTACGGCTTTGGAAGGACCGTGCACACCCAGGACAAACCAAGCGGTTTATAGTATTTATAATATACAATTTAAAACAATTCTAAAAGGCTATAGAGCCACAAAATTACTAAAACACCCCTTAAACAGTGAGGGGACAAAATAACAGCCTAAAAACCAAGTTAAACATGCATGGCAAGCTACTGGTCGGGGACGAACCGTCGCGCGAGGGTTTCAAATTGTTGCGCGAGGGTTTAGAACTGTTGCGCGAGGGTTTAGAACCATCGCGCGAGGGTTCGGGTCAACCTTCCAGTGTTTGGTTTTGCTCATCCTGGGTTCTGGGACAGGTCCAGAATGATCCCAGGGATGTTCCAACAGAACAGAAATGCATTTTGACATTTTGAATTTGCAATTTAAGCTAAGAAAAAGCAGTAAATAAGTTTTAACATGCATCAACAGTGATCTAAAACCTAAAACATGCTCCAAAACAGTAAGAACTATTTATGAAACACAAAGAACAGGATACCCTTCCCCACGAAGTTCATCATCACACTGACACAAAGTGTCGCGCGAGTGTTAGGAACCGTCGCGCGAGGGTTCTTGCTCCACTGCTTCTTGTAACTTTGCTGGTTTCAGGGCCAGGACTGGTATTGATTACCAGCCTTGGCCCTGACAGCCCCCCTCAGGGATCAGAACAGAGAGCAGAACAAAGATAAGCTATACCTTTGGTTCTTGGGGTTTGAAATGCGTTTGAGCTTTGAGTTGAATTGAGGTTGCTTGAGGTGTTTATGTTGCTTTGAGTAATGAAGGAGAAAGAACAAGCTATGTTCTTGGATTGACTTTGTATTTCTTTTATTAGCTTAAAAGAGTACAAAGTAATGCCCCTTTGAAAGTGGAATTCTTGTAACCCTTTAAAAGAGAGACAATGGGGGAGTATTTATAGGGAAAATGGTGGAAATGGTGTATGGAGGAGAAAGAACCAACCAAGTGAAGGTTAACTTGGCTTGGTGGCCAAATTGTCTTTTATGGAAAGCTTGCAAGGAGAGAAGCCCAGCCAGTCCACGAGGTCTGGCTGAAGATTACCTGGTGATTAAGCTGCCCAGCTGAAAAAGGTGAAAAGGACAGGAGAGAATCGTCGCGCGATGGTTTGGAATTGTTGCACGAGGGTTCTCCCTGGCACGCGATGGTCAACGGTCAACAGTTTGACTGTTGACCACACCTGGCAGCTTGACCCTCGCGCGATGGTTCTAAACCCTCGCGCGACAATTGGTTTTTGGCTTTTTGATGTGGTTTTTGGCTAGGTTAGGTTCAAGGGTTCTTCAAACACTCAAAGCTCAAACACTCGACATTCCCGAAGTGTTCTTGATCCGTTTCATCATCGGGGAATCAAAAACTGTAAATAAGCTAATCTGAAAGCCAGATTGGGGTGTCTACACCTTCCTTGAGGATAATGAGTGTCTTGTGATAGAAAGGGAGTTCAATTTCCCTTACATTTGTGCAATTGATGATGGAGATTGGTGGTTAAAAAAGGGCCAAGCCCTGCCAAGCGATTAGGAGACTAAAAGAATCGAGCCTGCTGACCCTTAGGGCACTCAAGAAGAAATAAGTCATCTCACTCAAAGTGGAAGAGTGTACAAATCTCCCAAGCTCAGCGGAGAATGCTCAACTACAACCCGAGTAATGGAGGAAGAAGAAGAGGAAAGCCAAAGGATCGAACCTAAGGAAGACAGGGTACTAAAGCAATTAAAGAAAATCCAAGCCGATATCTCTATCTGGGGGCTGCTCATGTCTTATTATGAGCATCGCAACTCCTTTTTCAAAACTCTGGGAAAGGCCAAGGTTCCCATTGATATCACTCTCGAGGGTTTGGTGGGCCTTATAATGGCATCCAAAACCCTGAAACCAACAATAGCTTTCACTGACAAGGATTTGCCTCCTGAAGGTCTTGCACACAACAAACCCCTATACATCTCTCTCAAGTGTCTCACCAAATGGATCCCATTGCTTTTGGTGGATAATGGGTCTGCTTTGAATGTTTGCCCTCAAAGAACCCTCAACAAGCTGGGAGTAAGCACTACTAACATACGCCCCTCGAGCCCGGGTGTAAGGGGATATGACAATTCGAAGAGAAGAGTGGTTGGGTGTGTTACCCTACCAGTAGAAGTGGAAAAAATAAGAGAGACACGGAATTCCATGTCATGGGCATACCGGCCACCTTAAATCTCTTGCTGGGAAGGCCTGGGCTACATGACGCTAGGGCAGTGCCCTCCACGTTACATCAAAAGGTCAAGTTTGTAGTCGACGAAAGGGTCGTGACCATCTTAGGGGACTCATCCATCCGAGCACATTCCGTCACACCCGTACAAGAAGTAGGGACTGAGGAAACCTTTCTTATTAGGTTCAGTCTCAAGGAAGCAAATGTCATGCAAGCTTTCATGGCTGAAAGAAATTTCTATATAAGCCCCCCTGCCATACGAATGATGAAGAAGCAAAACTACTTTCCTAGATTCGGTTTAGGCAAAAGATCACAAGGTATCCGACAGATGATTGATCCCCCACATAATCAATACACCTTTGGTCTTGGCTACACCCCGACAGAGGCTGAGATAGAAAATAAGAGAAACATGGAAAAAGCTAAGGCAAAAGGAAGCAAGGTCAAAGAAGAGAAATTCATGATTCCAAAAACACTCAACGGTTGGTTTGTAAGAGAAGGTGAAGACTTCCCATTTTGTGGTTCGCAAAAACATGGGAAGATGAAACCACTAAGGAAAAGCATCTTGGGATGCAAATCTTCTTTGATCAACAATGGACTGATAGTGACATGGAAGAAGAACCAACGAATTCATCCCCCATACTCGAAGACTGGATCAAGGTGCTAGCTGGGTTTGACCAAAAGATTCTGTTTGGCAAAGAAGAGGGTGAAGTAGAGTCTAAAACTGTGAAAAGCAAAGGATGCTGCAGTAATTGCAAAGTTGCGACATGGCAAAAACATTAAACCATTACTTTCATTTCCTAAATCAAGCTAGGACATGTTTTGGGCCCCTGTTTGGGCATTTTCTATAGCTGAATGAACTCCCATTTTATCTTTCCATTTTATGCTCATTGAATGATTTGATCCTTGAAATGGCAGTTGCCATACAATACGGTCTCTTTGCCAAAGAGATATTTTAAGAATTAAATTCTTTATGTTGTTGACATAAAGGAAAGAAGGGACGAGCCCTAATTACTTAGAGCTAGGTTTTTGTCAAAACTTAGAAAGTAGACGCTATCTCCGTGAGAACACATAGAGTTAGCTTGCCCATCATGAAAGTACAAACACAAAAGGAGATTTAGAAAAATGTCCCACCAAATTCCTCTCCAAAGCACAAAAAGCCTCTTGTGAGATGCTCGTTGGGTGACCCGAGAAACCCCAGCAAAAGTAAGAGCAAAGTCTGCTACGGCAAGAAAATACAAAAATGCAGTCGAGACAAAAGTTCAGGCGTTCAAAGAAAAGCTCGCTAGGAATTCAACCTCCATTAGGTAACCTAGGCAAAATCAAGAGCATGTGAGAAGAAAAACCAAGAGTGGAAACCCAACCTCGAAGGTGGTGATTTTGGAACTACGTAAAAGGCCTGATTCCCTGATTGGGATACGTAGGCAATCTCACTTTGAGATGCGGCCCAAACATTTGGGGAGAAGGAAAATTACCAAATAGATATGTACTCAATGATAGGTATATCTAACTCTGCGTATTGAGCACGCAAAAGATGAGTTAGTCATTTTTCAAAGAATTGGCAAAAGCGAAAAGTCACGAGAATCATTGATCGTCTTCTCTAACTCAAAAATCATCAACATAAGGGACAAGATATCCCAAAAATCCCAGATGGTGGCAAAGAAACTATAGGAATGGCAAAAGTGACCAAAAGGCATGAATCATATTCAAGCATGAGAAGGGAGGAACAGCACTTGGCTAAAACAAAGAATCCAGCTTCTTTAGGGAATAGAAGTAGCGGCTGAAGAATGGAATCCTCAACCGAGCAATCCATTCCTCAGCCAATGTTTTTACCAAAAGACAGATTTGCTGTAAAACCATTATCAACCCTCATTGCTCATTCAAAATAGTAAATACCAATTTTAAGCCATCGTATACAAATCTGAAGTATCTCAGACAAAGCATGTTCCCATAGGACAACAAAGTTTAAATCACAATGCTAAAGTTGCTTCACAAAAAAAAAAATACATATCCTTGTCTATTTCAGAACTAATAATACAGGTACAAAGAAAAAGAGCATGCTACTGCCCACAACCCCTCTTGGGTGCACGACAAGAAAAGGAAGGACGAAAGCGCTCAGGAACTGGGATGTTGATCCTCTGTCCCTCACCTTCATCGTCAGCCCCAGCATCTCAATCACCAGCTCTTGTACTCTCACTTTCACTGATGCCAACGCTCTGGGTAGCAGACACCGGCGGCACCCACTCCGCTTCAAGATACAAGACACGAAAGGTGGACGTTCAAATTCACAACGAAAATATGGGATGGTAAAAGGAGAAATTGGACAGTACATACCGCAACTATCCTATTACACTGCCGTCGAATCAGGGCCTCTGCACTCTGAAATGCACGCAGCCACTCCTAAACTATATCCGCTGGCACCTGCAAAGGAAATCGTGTCATTTATCGCAAAGTGTAGGAAGGATATCAAAGGCAATCAAAGCTCTAAAGTTACCTGTTGAACCCCGGTAGGTAGCACGTAAAGCTGGGTGGCACACGGTGTCAAGCTGTCAGCGTCAAACGTTCCTTTTCTCTGTTGGCATTATGGAAAGAGTTGAAGCTAGGGGCCCGTGGCCAAACAGGATGAGCAGCAGTGGCAGTGGTGGTAGCCAAGGCTAGCGAGGCTAAAGAGAAAGCCAAGTAATCTCCTGCCTGGAGAAAATCTGTGGCTGGCTTTCTCTCAAGAACAAGCAATAGGCTTTCCGCCGTCAAAAGATGAGTCGACCTCATACCAGTTGGAGGAGGAAGAGGAACAAGCTACAACGCCTCTAAACGCTGGAAATACATGCTCGCCATTCTCTCCCCGAGATACCAAGCTCTCGAGAAGGGTCCCTCTATAAGGAAATGCTGGCTATCCAAAGCCCGAGCTGAGGTCAACTCCAAAGGGGCGTCATCGAGCAAGGTATCCCATGGATCAAATCGCACCTGCAATAAAGGGAAATAACATCAATATAACAAAGTGGAGAAATCACATGAATATTAAAGGGAAGAATGCATCATACCCGATCCACTGTTAAGTGGTCCAAAACTCGTCTCAAGGCCAACAGGTCCATAGCAGGCGACCGTGTCCTCTGAGGAGGAAACTGCAACAGGTGCTCAAAAGCCCAGAGCTGCAAGTAGAAGCAAAGACAAGCATAAGTTGTAGAAATTAAAGTAGTAAAAGGAAGATGAAGAAGGGTAAAACATGTACCTCAAAAACACGGTGATGTCCACCCAGTGACAGACTAACTCCCCGGGAGCAAGCATTGAGGTGTCTGTATAGTGTAGCCAAAGCAGGAGTCCCCCAATCGAACTCTGCTATAGTCTCCAAGTTCACCAAAGCAACCAAAAACTAAACATGCATCAAGTTCTCTTTATTTTAAAACAAGGTCTGTCCAAGGAGGTAAAAGAGGAAGGCTCGCACTAGCTAAGAAACAGACATCTCTATCAGGATACCTTCTTGATCATACTGTGCCCAGAGCCATGAGTAGGTGACATGACCGCTCTTTGTTACATCAAGGGTCTTCCCCAAAAGATAGTCAAAAGCACCCTCTTGTTCATGAATTCTTGGGTCAATCGGAAGGGGATTGCCACCAACTCTCAAACCTATAAGAAGAGCAAAATCACCCGGTGTGATTGTCATCTCTCCAGCCTCGGGGAAATGGAACGTATTCATGGTATCCACTGCTCCACCAGCATCGTAATCAAACCCAACTCCGCCTTCGGAAGATGGAAGCCTAGTATCAAGAGTTCAAAACCGACCAGGGCATCCACAGCCTTAGCACCCTGTGGAAGCCTCTCGTACCACTCATAAACCTAGGGACAACTCCCCCACATGCATAGCTTCTCGTTTGCCTAGCAAAATGCAGAGATCAATACAAACACATAAGGATATCGCCTACACAAGGGGCAATTTCTGAAAATTTTATTTTTAAAATATCAAATCATTGCTTCATAAAGTCTTATACAAACGATATCATTGACAGGGAAGAAGATTACCTTCACATTGGTAAAACCGAAGTACTGCTCTGACTCTCTATGCAAAACCTTGGGCAGGACATTGCTGAGAGAAGGGCGATATCGCAATGAACCGCCATGCCCAATTATGTGAACCGGAGGAATGTATGTATCAGCATTGAACGGCGATAAAGCCTCATTGCCCGCATCAGAAGGAGCCTCAAATTCAGTCTTAGGAGGGTTAGGTTGCGACGAGCTCCCTCCGATGCTAGGTGTGCGACGACTCAAACGAAGGACGCGGGTACTTGAAACCCCGCCAAGAACCACGGCCTCCACGGCCGGAGCCTTACCTCCATCTCTCGATGCAATCATGGAAGATGATGGGGCGTCGAACGGTAGTGCCGACGTCGTGGTGGTGTCAACCGGAGGAGGAGACAACGAAGCCATGAAAAAAAAAGAGCAAGGAAGACGAAGAGGATGGCAGTAACTGCGGAGAATGACGGTAGCGGCGACGGTAGTTGGAGGAAGAGAGGAGGCACTCAGACGAGAGGGAAGAAAGAGAGATGGAGGAGGAAAGATAAAATGATCCGTCAAATCGATTGAACTTAACTTAAATCGATTTTCTGACTTTTTGAAGTTCTCGCGGCCGAGATATCGATCCTTCGGCCGAGACATCGATTCTTCGACAGATAAATCGATCTCCTAGCCCTCCAATCCATTTCCTACAACAGCATCAGGTTTTACTCAGTACACCAATTCAAGTTTTGGGTCCTTGACCAATAAAACCAACAAGCAAGGAATGATCAAAACAAGCCTTGGGGGTATCCCCAAACCCGAGAGAAATAAATACAGGCTCTATGCCCCAATTGTTGTACTTTTACTCTGGAAGTACAACAGCCGTCACATCCTGGTTTACCTCAGCAAGCCCTATGACCATAAATTCGTTATTCTAAGCTCCAATAACTTCGTACTCATCACCATCTCTATCAGGTTACCCAGCAGCTGCGTGCTCGCTACCATAAAAGCTAGTCAATGGCTCCCTCACCTCAGCAGCTCCGAGCTCATCACTATCAAGCTATTCGGTGGCTATATGCCCATGTTTACCTTCTCAACGGCTCTACGCCCATGCTCAAGCGATCTCAGCAGCTTCACATACTCAACCGCGGCTCTACACTCGTGTTCGCCATCCCAAAGGCTCTGTGCCCATGCTCACTATCTCATCATCACTCAGCAGCTCCGAGTTCATCATTATCAAGACATTCAGCGGCTCTACGCCCATGCTCACCATCTCAACGGCTCTACACTCATACTCAATATTCAGTGGCTCTACGCCCATGCTCACCATCTCAAAAGGCTCAATGCCTCATGCTTACTATCATTTATCTAGCAACTCTATGCCCATGCCCACTACCGTTCGGTAGCTCCAAGGCTCACTATCCCTCCAGCAGCTTCATATTCACCTCACTATCAAGCTACTCACCAATCTCTATCACTCAGCAGCATCACGTGCTCATCACTCAAGCCCGTTCAGCAGCTCTAAGCCCACCATCGCTAACCAGTCAATGGCTCCATCATCACCATCAGCAACTTCAAAAACTCAGTGGCTCAACGCCCGTACTCACCTCCACTCGGCATCTCCATGCTCACCATCTCCATCAAACTACTCAACAGCCCTATGCCCAAGTCACTCAATGGCTTTATGCCTTGTATCGTTCAGCGACATTGCGCTCACTATCTCAATCACCTTGCAGCTTTATGCCCAAGTTGCTCAAACAACACCATACTCCTTGCACCATCAACATCCCCAAGGTCACTTAACAGATCCAAGCTCATCGCTATGAAGCTATTTAGTGATTATATGCCCATGCCCACAAACCCAATGGCTCTACGCCCGTATTCACTCAACAACTCTAAGAGCATCCGCAAGGTAATAATCAAAAGTGAATAATCAAAACTTGTCACGTCAGCTTTTGATTATTCATTTAGAGGGTTGCTAAAGCTAGCAATGTGAAGTCCCACATTGTTACTTTTGATTATTCAAATGCCCAAATTTGATTATTGGTTAAGAGGTTGGAAACTTTGATTATTACAATGTAAGCACTTTTTTAAGCACACATTGCTAACTTTAGCAATCTTTTAATTTTGATTATTACATTGTGGATGCTCTAAGCCTCACTCAACAGCTCCAAGCTAACCATCTCAGCAGCTCTATGCTCGCTATCTCAGTAGGTCTACTCTCGCTATCCTAGCAGCTTCGTGCCCACCATCCTAGTGGCTCTACGCCTCTATTCACCATCTCAGCAGCTCTATGCCCGTATTCACCATCTCAGCGGCTCTATGCCCACTATCTCAACTGGCTCTATGTCGTAACAATCTTCAATAGGCTCCACGCCGCAACCAATCAGCAAGCTATCATTTATTCTCAAGCTCTACGCTTGAATGATCAAAATCCAACATTTTGAATGCTCGAATCGCTTCGAATGCCCAACCACTGCGTATCAGATGCTTAAGTTCTACGCTTGAATGCTCAAGCTCTACGCTTGAATGCTCAAGCTCTACGCTTGAATGCTCAAGCTCTACGCTTGAATGCTCAAGCTCTACGCTTGAATGCCCAACCACTGCGTACTGGATGCTCAAAGCCTGTACTTTTAATGCTCGGATTCTACCCTCCAGATGCTCAAGCTCTTCGCTCTGAATGCTCAAGTCCAGAACTTGAAAGAAGCTCTACGCTTAAATCAAACACACATGCATGAGCCCGTGCACATAAGCATCAATTGCATCACCATTGTCACTTCGAGTCTACATCAATTGCATCACCATTATCATATCTAACAAACCATCATCATATACATTTTTTGAATCTCTCTCTCAGTCATGAAACAGGTCACTCCTGCAATCAACCAGCTCTACGCCTCGATTTTATTGATGGGTCCAGAGCCTCGATCTTCTGGCTCTACGCCAAAATTTATGATGGGATAGCTTCATGCACAAACCTTCATACTACAACCGGCTCTACGCCTCAGTTCAATCACTTCAAGCTCTAACCTCTGACTCCTCAAGCTCTCGCCTTATGACTGCAACCGGCTCTACGCCTTGGTTCTATCACTCTAAGCTCCGACTCCTCAGGCTCTCGCCTCATGATCAATACCGGCTCTGCGCCTCGGTTCCTTCATCTCAAAAGTGATGAGCACCCAATATTGTAGATATTTGGTGCGACTAGTCCCATTTTATGTTGTTTTAACTTGCTTTTCTTTAGCTTTTGTAGCGATTTTGCACGTAAGGTATCTTATTGAGTTTTGTAGGAAAATCAAGTGGTTTTGTGGGCCCATGAACGTTCCGGGATATATCCAAGATGCCAAGCGCCCGTCGATACTACATTCACGATCATCGGGTCTCATTAGCATCACATGGAGGTCCAAAGGTCAACCGTTGCTCAAGATTTGCTTTGGACTGTGCCAAAGCGTGACAAACAAGCCAAGTGCATCGAGAATGATGTTCAAGGGTGTTTGAGCACTCGAGGCCATGGGAAACGATGCCACTGAGCCTTAGCAATCATGGGATCAAGCTTTGGATGAAGTTCAGGAAGGCGTAGGTCTTGGCAGCAGTCCAGCAGACTGGTTACTGCATTTTTTCTCAACGTTATCCATAACAATGTGTAGTGTTATCGATAACGATTCCCTTAGTTGGTCCAGCAGTCAAGTGTTATGGATAACCTTTCACAGTGTTACGGATAACAGTGCAACTCCTTGGTCCAGAAAGTCTCCAGACCTAGGAGTATGGATAACGATTGTGACTGTTATCGATAACATGGTGCTACGGGGAAGTTGAAAGGCAGAGTTATGGATAACACTTCACTATGTTATGGATAACGTTTGGTGCCAGAAGATATTTTTTGTGCTGACTTTCCATCTTTCCATTTATGGAAACTTTCTACTTTTGGTTGGTTTTTAGGATATTTTGGGGGCCTTTTTGTCCATTGTTTGGCTGATTTTGTAAGCCCTATAAATAGGCTTGTATGCCATTTATGGAAAGGAGGAGGCCAATAGTTGATTTTATGCTTTAAGTCTTTTCTTCCTAGTTAAGTTTCCATAGCTTTGTTCTTCAAACTTTCTTAGTTTAATTGTTCAAGAACTCCTTAAGGTAATTGTTGTTCATTCATTTTCCGTTTGTTAATGTCATAGCTACGGTTTAGATCATCATATAAATCAAGTTTGTTTTAACTTTTATCGGTCAATCACGGGGTGAGATGCACCCTATGGATTAGTCGTTTAAATGGTTTCGCCTAAACTTTAGCTCGATTTCAAGGTTTTGAACGAATTAAACCCATGATTTCTCGCATTGATCATGGGATTGGTGGCTTCTTTGATCAATGAACTCACTACAAGAAAAATGAGAATATGTGACGAAATGGTGGTGAGGAAAGTAGTTTTCGTCTCCAAATATACCTATTTTGTGAGGAAAATATTTTTTTGTCACCAATTATGAGGACAGAAAAATTTAAGGTGAGGAAATTTTATTTTGTCGCCAAAAAGAGTTAATTAGTGACGAAAAAATAAAATTTGTCAGCAAAAGAGTGGACAAAAAAATATAAGGTGACGAAAAATTAAATTTCGTCGCTAATTCGTTTCCTCCACATATACTTGCAACCATTTCGTGACAAAATAATTCCTCACAAAAGGAAATATTTTGGGTGACGAATTCTTTTCATCTTCCATTTTAAAGAGGGGATTTAGTAGGGGTGTCAAACAGGCCGGGTCGGCACGGGTACGGCACGAGCTAAACACGACACGTTTAAAGGCAGCACGACACGCCACAGGCACGGTTCAATCCTAGCACGACACGGCACGACACGGGCACAACACGGAAGTTGGCTTGGCATGACACGGCACGACACGAAAGTGGGACGAGGCACAAGCTGCGACACGATTCTAGCCAGGCACAACATGAGCATGGGCACGGGCACGAGCATGAAAGTAGGGCAGGCATGGCACGACACAACACGGTTCTAGTCAGGCACGGCACAGGCACGACACAACATGGTTCTCGTCGAGCACGGTAAGGCACGACACGAGGCATAGAAAAACCAAAAAAAATATGTTAATAAATAAACAAGGGATTTCAAATTATACTTTACTTTATTTCTATGTATTTTTTGATAATCCAATAATTTATTAATCTTTTCTTTTTATTTAACTAAAATAAGCTTTTAAAATATTTTATATGATTAAGAAATTTTGAATCAAAATTATAATATACCAATACCACACATATACATTGCGTTTTATCTAATACAGATTTTAAAAAAAATATCAATATTTTTTTTTTGTGGTGAAAATGAATTATTTTTGTTTGTGTTAGTGAATTATATTAAGTTAAAAAAACTTATCAAAATAAGGGGAGAAAAAGTTTCAAACACTGGTCATGGGAAAAAAAAGCCAAAAACTTAACCACTCCACCAACCAAATGGCTTGTGATCGTAACACAATCACGATGATGATGATCGTAACACAACCACAATGATCGATATCGTTCATTTTGTCTTTCTTGGTGTTTTAATCATCCTCATTAATTTTTTGGTTGATCGGATTTTGAAAACTCTTTCATCGGGACACGGAATCACTATTTGCCTTGGGAAAAAAAGAAAGGGAAAAAATAGAAGGGAAAAAAAAAACAAAACAAAACATGCTGGCACTGCAAATGGCCAAGATGAGTCCGGTGACTCGAACCCATGTGGTTTGCCTTGTGACCTCAATGCTTTACCGCCATACCCAAGCATTAGTTTGTGTTTACTTGTTCACATATGTTATGTATATAACCTTTAATAAAATTTTATATAAGTAACCTTTTAATGTCCGATTAAGTATGTAAGGATGAGCAATTTACTTCATTCTTGGCATGAATGATCTAATTTCTCCCACGTAAAAGTTAGATGATTCTGATTCTAAAAAATAACTTAGGCGGCCATCAAGGTGCATTATAGGACTTTAATGCCTATGGAAGCACCGAATATGTTTAGATCATATGGTTTTCGACATCCGATTATCATCTATTTGGGGGAGAATGATAAATTTGATAAGACGTTAAATCGTAATGGTTTAGATCGAACATTTAAAAAAATGAGTCTGCAGCTACCTTTCAAATCTATACATTGAACTTACTCTATTCTAAACTAAGGTATTTTGCTATAGTCTAATGGACTATAGCCACACGATCACGACAAATTTATTACGATCCATACCGTTCGTTTTGTTGTTCTTGGTGTTTTAATCATTCTCACAATTTTTTAGGTTTATCGGGTTTTGGAAGCCCCTTTATCGTGATGTAGATTCATTAATAGAAAAAATGTTATTATTACGATCAAGTATATAACAATAACCAATTTACTTCAATTTTTGCACGTATGATGGAATCTCTCTCACATAAAGAATAGACAGATCTGATTTTCAAAAAACAGCTCAGGCGGGCCACAAGTGATGCTTATAGGACTTTACAAGAATTTTTCGTTATTGGTGCATGGATCATGGTGTGACTTATGCACATGATCAAAACTTGGATGGTATATATAGAAAGAGAGATGAGAATCAACAGCCCTAGCCCATAACACACACTCTCTCTCTCTCATCCTCTCTCTCTCATCGGTAACAAGAGAGATGAGTTCCGGTGCCCTATTCTGAAGGAGCTCATGAGGGATCCCGTTAGTGTCGCCACCGGTCAGGTTAGGGCTCATCTAGTAATCTGGATTTTCCTTTGATACATCACAAAATTTATTCTTCCTTTTTCTTGTTTCTTCAAAGAGGTATTGCAAGTTGTGTCCATTCTTTCCTCATGTTATGCGTATTGATGTATTTTATACGTATGGATCTCCAAGCCTCCCTCCGTTTGGTATCCACGAAAAACTTAGGATATTTTTTCTAATAGATCTAGTTCATTTTTTCGGACCAAAACGATATGATTGAGCAAGCGATGAAGATGGGATCTTTGCGCCTCGAAGCCAGTAAGATGGGATCTGTAGTCCTCGTACCAAAGCCGGTAAGATGGGACGAAGCCCTTCTCTTCTGTATGTTTCTTTTTTTCCTTCTCTTTTTCTTTCTTTTTTTTTTTTTTTTTACCATTGCTAGTTTGATCTGTTTTAACAGTTGGGGTTTTTTTTTGGGTGTGATTGCAGTATTCGGTGGATGAAGTGGCTACGGGCTGAAACAAACATGTTGCGGTTGTTGGGTGCGTATGGGCACCAAGTGTTTGATATTATTCCTCAAAGAAACTGGTACTGAATTTCTTTTTTCTTTTTCATTTTTCCCGTTGTGGTTTCACATCTAATACATAGCTTTCAATCTCTATTTTGATTGCCAAGGAGGAATCATCATACGAAAGAGATAGAATGGTCCTCACAAGTTTTGGTTCTCTCATGTTTGCAATTGTTTGCTTTTATGGTACTAGCTTTTATCCTCAATATCGGATCAAATATGTTTGATGTTTTGGAATCTGAATTCTAATTGATAGTCTGTTATAAGAAATTGGTTGGCCGCCTGGTGCCTACCCGTAAACCAAACCATTCACTATTGAAAAATCCTTCGGTGTCACTGTTAAACCAAGAATCCGATGACCCAGCATAGTAACCCAAAATCTCTTACTTCACAGCCTTAGGATCATCAATCAAACAACCACTAGAATCAGTAAGACTTAGAATGGTATTCTAGCTCTATGGTAACACATTTTATTTCACTCTAGACTTCTGTTTCAGAAAAGATTCTTCAGCCATCCTTAGCTCCACATATTTATTCAACTGGACCTCCAGAACTGTAACGAACATTCTGCCATTGAGGAGGAAACATAAGACCTACTATTATGTTTAGGAAGCAAGTGGCGAGGCTTGAACCCTCACTAGTCACTTTTGGTTATAGAAGAATGCTCCCTCGTTCGGACTTCGGAGTCCTGTAATAGGTCAGACATTTTATGGGTGTGACATTATTGCAAACTGCAATGATAATGATAAATGACCAATGAAGTATGTTGCATATGTTTTAGAGTAAAAGATGGTCTTATGTAATCACCTATTGGACCATGTTTTGGCATTCTACTTTTGCACATTTTCTGCTCTTGGTGAGGGTGGGTTGGGTAGATAAGAGTCATAGTTGGCATTAGCTATTGGTACAAGTCTGATGCATCTTGAAATGATTGTTGATTGTCTCAAGGAGAAGTCTACCCGTTCATGCGAAATTTCCTCCACAACAATGTTGTGGCAATGCATTTATGAAATTGTAAATATCCACTTTGATCGGTTGTTTGCTTTTACAGTGAGAGGACCAAATCAGTATAGTATTTTCATATAGAAATTTCGCATATTGTTTCTGCTTGGGTATGTTGATTTTCTCATTCTCAAGGATTAGGGAAACCACGTAGTTAAGCCTCGTAATACTCTTAATTCCTTCGTCGATTGTGCAGAGATGGAGCATGTATGAGGTTTATAACTGAGAAAATTTTGTTTGAGATTCAAAAAAGGAGGAACCTAAGAAGCACGTGTTTGACACTTACTGAGATGTGTCGGACACGCGGAAATGTCTTATTTGTATTTGTACAATAGTTTTTTAGAACCGGATACTCGGTGCCTCATTGGATCTTGGGGGACGCATATGTCCATCACTTAGACATGGATGAAACATGTCACAATTTTGTTGTGTTGAAAAGGAGTGTTGGATTCAATGGTAAAATGAGAACAATGTAGATTTGTACCTATTAATATCTCATTCTCTTCACTTTTTAGTCTTCGGATGATTGTGTTACATAATTGATGTATATTTATGCTTGGAATACCTTTCTCCTCGTGATGGTAGATATATTGGTGTCCACTGTATGGTATATATTCACATACTATGTACCCATTTGTAATATGCATGGAGGCATCTTAAAATTGCTAATGTCTTCAAGGCAATTTTTTATTTGGCATTTCAGAATGTCCATATCCTGTCCATGTCTGGGCTACTTAGGTTCCATGCAAATTGGGGAGTAACTAATGTAGTACTGTAACTTAATCTAACTTTAGCTTCTACCACTCCCATTATAGACAACTTATGAGACAAGATAAGGGATTTAATCACTTGCTATTTAAGGGGATTATTAAGCTCCCTTGTATTCCAAGCTCCAACTTTGAATGTTTAAGAGGAAGACGCTTTATCAACCCCCCCCCCCCCCCCTTACCAGGAGGACCAACAGAACCTTTAACCATTGCTTGCACCGATTTCTGAAAACACCCTTGCTGCAACCCTTCCCTTCTTTTTAGGGGGAGATACTTAAAGGATCAGTTCCTGATCCAACCCATCAGCAAACTGCTCATCAGTAGGCAAAGTAATTGGCTCAACCCCTGAGTCTGGCTTATCCTCACCACTATCTAAATTCTGCAAAACAGGGAAACTATTCACAACTTTGGAACCAGAAGAAGACACCAAAGAATCCAGCACCTTAAGATAAGCGGCCCAATCAATCCCAGCCTTCTTCTTGATGTCCACAACTGTAGGAATCCTCTCAACCGCCCCGTCAGCAACTACGAAAACAGAAACAGGAGAGGCTGACGCAGCAACACCAACCACATCATTCACTATAGGTGACACAACTTCAGCAACAATAGGAGCAATATGAGTTGGTTTTATAAGCCACACCTATGGTTTAGAGTTCATAAGAACAGCCTTAGACTGACAAGTCTTATGCCCAAACACCTTACAAGACTCACATCATAACAGTCTCCGAGGATACCACACTCTGATATTAAAAACAGCCCCAGAAGGTAATGTCAAGTCAAAATTGTCAGGCAGAGCAGAAGATATGTCTATTTCCACACAAATTTTAGAAAACTAATCTGTTTGCATGACTCTGTGAAATGATCTGCATACAATGGTCTACCAATGGCACTAACCAACGGTTACACTAAAATAGTCTAGTTACACAACGCCGTCTTGAGTCTAATAGTAATGGACACCTAAATAGAGGTCTAACGGCTGCACTTCTAGGTTGTTGGTTCAACTTCCACGTCGTTGTCTCTCTCTCCAATTGCTTTTGATTTGTTTTCTCTATATAAGGGTACCCAAATGGGCTTTCGTGTCCCGAAATAGAGAGGTTTCCACCTCTTTACGGTGGGGACACAACATGGACATGCGGGGGACATGACATATATGGGGGCACAGCTCCTTAGGTGTATAAAACCTTGGCACCCACACAACACACCAGTAATGAAATCCACACATACGCACACCAACACACACACCACACCTTTAGAGGACACAACACACCTTTAATGGACACAACTCACACCAACACACACCTTTAGTGGACACAACGCACCCAACACAACCAAACTACTTTGTGCGTGCAGATTGAATAGCGTAAGGTGTGTGTGCAGATTGTTAAGTTTCCATAATGTTTTGTGTTCTATTAACATCATAACCAAAATACTTTATCCTACTTTTTGTGTTCAGATTGAATACGCATAAGGTTGGTAGCGGGGAAGATGGTATATATACGCTCTTCTATGAAGGCTTTTCGTTTGGATATATGTTTCTATGAAGACTCCTTTTTTGGATGAAATTTTGAGCCTTCTTTTCTGGATACATGCTTCTATGAAGACTCCTTTTTTGGTTGAAGTTCCGAGTCTTCTTTTTTCATTTTAATGATGCTACCAAGCTATGATTAACATATATGGTATGGTCTACCTTTCATGTTTTTGTCATGGGAACATTGACGCTCTAGATCCTATGGTTGAATGGACATTTGGTGTAGAATACATAGTTTTTGTGGTTAATGGATGTCTAGTTTGACTCATGATTATATTGGTTTATGAAGATGTGTTGGCAATTATGGTGTTACTTATAATTCATTTGTTTGGTTGAGTATTGAATTCCAAAATGAATAGGATAATATTGTCTTGTAAGAAGAGTGTTAGTGACAATTTATTTTTTCACTTTTACTTCCTATACACATATTTAAGGTGACAATTTTTTTTATCGCCAAAGATGTTTCTCTGATCAATTTTTCAATGACTATATCTTTCGTCACTAATTGGCTTTAATTGGAAATTTTAGGTGACAAAATATTTTGTCACAATAATTATTTTTAATTAATTTCTTCGGTGACGAAATTTTTTTTGTCACCTATGTACTTAAATTATTCAATCACCTGCCACAATTAGTGACAAAATTGAAAATGGGTGACAAATAATTATTACAATGGTGACGAAATATTTCGTCGTCAAAAGGAATAATAGGTGACAAAAAAATTTCGTCACGAAGTGATTTTTTCGTCGTCAAAAGACACCATAGGTGACGAAAAACAAATTTAGTCATGAGGTAGGAATCCTCGACAACCTTTAGTCAACAAATTTTTTTTTCATCACGCATACTATTTGTGACGAAAAAATTGCAATTTGTGGCAATTTTCATTCGTCACCCAATGCAATTTTTCTTGTAGTGAGTCTATCGCCCTATGCTACGTGCTTGATAATCGTACGCGTGCGAACGATCCATTTTCGTCTCTCACTTGCGTTAAATGAGTTCAGTTTGAATTAATGCTTTGAGTTGAATTACAAGTAGTCTTCAGCTGTTAATTCTTCAAGTGAAATCCGGACGGTTTCGGTCCACTCATTAGTGAGATGAAGAAACTGTTTAATGGCTAAGTCGTGGGTTAATCAATCCCTATGACTTGATCGCTTTTAATCTAGTTTAATTTTAAGTTCAATTTCATCAATCGAATCAAACACCAAAGTTGGCTGCTTGAAAGCCGTGCTGCTTACTTACCTTCTATTCCAAATTTGCTAAAGAAGACTTCTCTGTGGGAACGATCCCGGTCTTACCGGTTTTATATGCTATCAACGACCTAGCCCTTTGCTCGAATGCGAACCTTTCTAGGAGGTTAGGTTGCAGAGTTAAGCAAAAAGCTCTATGCTCCAGTTACTGGCCTTGTGCCCCCATATCTCAAAATCGGAGTCCGATTGTCTCTTGCAGATGGTTAGAATTCCACCCAATTACATCAATTCCTTCCAGCTCATTCGCAAGGATAGGCTACTCTATTGAGCTCCACTCAGTCAAAGTAAGGATGATCATGAAAAGCAAATGACTCACCCGCTGTGTATTGATCTATCCCAAAATTCTAAAGATGCTCACCACAAAAATTCCTCCGGCAACCCTGCGCTCCTTCAACTATTCTTCGCCAAAATCCTGGCCTAGCCCTGGTACTTTACACTATGGCCTTTAAAGCATGAAGGTACGTCTTTAGTCTCTAACCCTTCAAAACTTTTTTACTTTTTATTGCTCTCGAACTAAGATTGGACTGAATTTCCCTCGTGGAATACGTATGCAGCCTTTCGGCCCGACCACAACTAAAAACCTTTTTCAAAAAACCTTGGAATAGTGGTTCGACCAAATTGTGTTCCTTTTACATCTTTGACTCTTACTTAAACATGTCTCACAATTTGGCTAAGTTCATTCAAAGAGGGACATCTGTAGACACCCCAATTTGGCCTGACGATTATTTCAAGTCCCACCTTGGGGGACCATCCCGATGATGAATGGATACAGTGATTGCTGGTTGACTTCTCGTGAACCTTAGGACTTTCGGTGAGTACTTTTAGCCACTTAGAGGACCCAATCCAGAGCCAAATAGTCTTTCAGACAGAAATAAAGTATCCCAGGAAAATCTATCTTTCGGCCATAACATTGATCTCACGGCCTTAACATCATTCTTTCACCCGTGATTGATTCCTCGGCTGCCAGATCGATTCTTCGGCCGCCTAATCCTTTCCTCGTCTGCCAGATCCTTTGACCGGCCGTCAAATCGTCTATTTTCCAAAGTTTGGAATGTTCTTTCAATCGTTTGATCTATTCACAAAATATTAGCAGCCAAATTCAAATGCGTTCAGGCTACGTAAGGAGATTATGAAAAGAGATCTTCTGCATATATAAGTCCGATTTAATCGTGCAATTTGATTGGTTGGAGTGAGTCACCCCCATGCCTATATAAAGGAGCCTTTGGGCTCCAAAATTAATACCAACAAATCACCCTCTCTAGCCGCGAAACTCTGCATATATACTCTTTCATATCCCTTCTACAAAAGCCATAACCTTCCAAAGGCAGCCGCGATCCAAAGATCAAACCCCGAAGTACAAACCCTAACCCTAGGGTTTTCAACAAGCAAAACAGTCAATCACCCTTAATCCGAAGCAATCAAACAACTGAGGGATCAAGGTGGTGAGACCCAGGGGCCTTTGGTTTGGTTTATTTACATTTTATGCATGCTAATCGTAGAATTTTAACCTTCTGTTAATCGTTTAGTCTGGTGTGAGGAAGAACATCAGTTGGGTCTTCAATCCTTCGGCCGACACATTAAACCAAGAGGATTCCTTAGCTATGAGATCCATTCACCGGCCGCGGAATCCATCTTCCTGGAACAGTCTGTTTTATTCTGCTTTCCTGATGTATGCTTTCAATTACTGTCTCGACTCACCATTAACTGTTTAAAGGCTAAATAAATAGACTATCTTCTTAGAATTACATAAAGCATGTGTTAATCGTATGTCATACAACTATGGGCCAGTCTCACGATTGGGCAAAGAGGGGTGCCTACCACCTTCCCCTTATTGTACTTTTGGCTTCTGTACCTGGAATCTTTATCTGTTTTCTTAGTTTTTATAAACTAGGTGGTGACTCTATTTTGATGATAATCGTTATCGTGTGGCGATGTTCCTAGCCATGGGAATGTCCATGGTTTTGGTTTATGAAGCTAACAACCAAACAAACAGCAATAATCAGTCTGTATGGTGATGTCCCACTTTGGGAGGTGTCTACATGTACCACATACGTATCCCCTCGGCCTATTTTGTATCCTAGTCCGTGTCTTCCCTTTTTGTTCATTAACTTAAGGAACAGGATGCTCGAAAGGTTGTTAGGAAGTCTGTTTTAGTGTTGTGAGGTGTTTCAGAGAGTATGAGGATGTGGTACAAGGTTTCGGGAGTGAAACAAGAGAAGTGATGCAAAATTTTCAAAAGAAGCTTGATGTTATCGATACCAATGACAAAGTTATCGAAGGATTCTTGAAGTTTTCAAGCCCCAGGTCTTCAAAAATGAGGTAATTCGAAATTTTTTGTTCTTTCCCCGTTTTTACCCATTCTCCCCTCTGTTAACTCCATATTTTCCCCACACAAACTCTCTTTTAACCATTCCACACACCAATTTCATTTCTACTGGCCATAAATCCAAAATTTGTGAACCCCAACCCCAAAATTTTGAAATTTCCTTAACCCAAAACCAAAATGGTTTGTAAGAAGGATACGGGTAAGGGCATTGCTTCCTCATCTCGTCAAGAGATTGACGAAGAGATAGAGGCTGCCAGTGATGATGATTTCATGGCCGAGGACAGTGATGAGGACTTCGTTCCTTTGGAGAGTCGAACAGGCAAGCGTGAGAAACGCCGTATGTTACGGCCTAGCATTTTTATTTATTTAAATAGTTATATACCCATTATTAATTAGTGTTATATTGGGTCCCAACTAATTAATTTGTGCGCGCTATGGATATTGTTGACACGATTGTAATATTTGGGGCATTATATTCATTTTGTGTAAAATAGCGGTACCGGATGTTAATTTTATAAATTGTGTTACATTCTATCTTATTCTAATTAACTAATTAGATATAATATAGGGAGTAGTGAGTAGTTAAGTATGTTACATATTTTTCAAAAGTTCCTTGTGTCCCTTAAAAGTATTTCCTTCAGAAATGTATATGAATGTTATTCGTAGACTCAAAACTGTTTATAAGTCATTCTATTAAATTGGCACGCGGTATCGGTGAAACCATTTGTTGTTCGAATAATCTTTTGGTGAGATCTTTGTGGATATTGATGGGTGTCGGGGAGAGAGAGAGAGAGAGAGAGAGAGAGAGAGAGCATGGCAGGTGAGTAAGTGTGTGCTGTGGTGTTTTGCGGTGCGTGTGGGTGGTGATCTGTTGTCGTGGAGATTTGGTGGTGTGAAAGTGAATGCATATTTTGGGTTATAGCATATGTAGGAACTAGTTATATATTGTATAGATTGAGGATGGTTGGTTAAGGAGTTTCAGATGTTGATAGGTGCTATGTACGTGGGAGAATAATTACTTGGACTTGGGATAAACAAATTGGGTCTTCTAAGTTTCTGGTGATTGAGATTGGGTCTAGTTATACGTTTAGTTCATTGCAGTTTTTATATTAAAGCTAAGATGTAATGGTAATTGTTAGTTGATATAGTAATATCCCTATGTGAATTATCTTGTCGCTTAGATTAATTTGATTTCGAGTTTTTTGATCACACATGTTACGTAGTTTCGAATTTTCCCATGTCCCTTTAATTGTTGTTATGGAAAATTTATGATTGAAATTGGAAACACATACTCCCTCCGTCCCTTTTTAAGTGTCCTACTTCGTAATTTCAACTTATTAAAAAGACATCATCATTATACCTTTTACATCAACTTTTTCATCCACTTTCCCTACTTACCCATCATCATTACTCTTTTACTCACTTACTTTTCAAAAAGGAATCTCCTTTTAGGGACAAAATAGACAATACACCAATTTTTACCCACTAACTTTACAAAATGGACACTTATTAAGGGACAGCCCAAAATGGAATACTGGACAATAAAAAAGGGACGGAGGGAGTATTGTTTATATTTGATCATATTAAATTGGCATGCGGTATCGGTGAAACCATTTGTTGTTCGAATATCTTTTGGTGAGATCTTTGTGGATATTGATGGGAACATATTTTGGAAGTCTAGGGAAATTAATCCTCTGTGTGCGGATGACTCTAGCCATTTGGGAAGAGACCGGATTAGGCCGGTGACCCTAATGCTCAATGGTTGTTATTGACCGGATCGTTCTTAGGGAAAAGTTCCACAGGCTGCCTACTCGTGCGTGGTGACTCTAATTTTCGATATTGGATCCAATTTTGAGATATTTGTTCACTGGCACTTGATACTATATTGTTGTTGGAGATTGTATTGAGATCACCAGTAAGATTTATCGGATGGATCGTTAATCGAATTAATTGATTATTTTGTTGTTCACCCGCATGCCAAATCTATGTTGTTATGGTAAATTATTTTGATCCCTATTTTAGAACTTTATTCTAATATATATGCTTGCCTATTCACTGAGCTCATCAGCTGATGGATTTATTCCAACTTCTTTTTCAGGCAAGTTGGGCAATTAGGAGGACTCTGACGGCATCTCGAGGATTTATTTTGGTTGATCTCCTTAGGGTGTCTCATCCTAATTTAATTTATTCATCGCTTCCGCATTTGAAACAATTTGTCAGAGATTTGGATTTCTTTTATTACGGTGGATTCATTGGTGTTGTTTGGTTCATGGGATGTTTGTGCCCCATTCTTTTGACTAAACCTTTTTGGCTGGTATTGTTCTGAAAGGAAAAAAAAAGTGATTGTTGATTGCTTAGTAATTCAAAGATTTGGTGTTTAATAAATTTCTTTTAGGCTACATGCTCTGCGAGTTTGTGTCTTGTGGTTCATGGCTGGCCAGTTCTCATTTTGGGGTGTGACACCGTAAGTGTAGGACGCAGGAGGAGATGGAGGCGGATGCTAAATTGGATTGGGTGGAGTCGATTCCAAACAAGGGTTTGAAAAGTGAATGGCAAATCAGCCGAAAGAGCTAGCTTTAACAATGATAGCAATATCATTATTCAACTCAAAAATCAAGGTTTGCTATTCTGGACTAAAGCTCTATTTGGTTATAACAAAATTGGCATTGTTGAGTTTTATCAGACATTGGACACTAGTGAGGCACTGATGAAAGGAAAAATTAAGTCGAAAGCAAATGGCAAGAAAATTGTCGTAGATGCTGATGCGATTGCTAAGTATTTAAGGTACGAGAGGTCGAAAGGAGATTGGTCAATTACCCTCGTGCCGAGCCGATTGATTCAGATATTATAATCAGTGATCTATACTCCACCGTTCCTAATGTTGGGGTCCCTCCGCACAAACCAGGGAAGTTTAGAGATACCTCTCAGGTTTTGAACCAGGTGGTGCATTACAATCTCTATCCCTGTGGACCAGAGAATAAGCCCTCACCAAGGAGTGCAGAGATTATGTATGCGTTCATGAATGACGCTGATTATAGGGCGGATTGGGTTAGGTTTATTTTTGAGCAAATTGTGGATTTTAAGGGTGATACTTTTGGCACGACCCGTTGTCCTTTCCCGTACATGATCATTGCGTTCTTAAGACAGAAAGGTATCTTGAAGGAGGCGTATGAGAAGCTTGAATCACCATCCCCTAGAATTATCACTAAGGCTGTGCTTGTTAAAAGTAAGTCTCAATCGAAGGCTGCTATAGCTGGTACATCGGCTGGCTAGTCGGCTTCTGTTCCACCCGAGCCATCCCTATGGTCGGTGCCCGATCCTAAGGCATCGAAAGAGGTATATGGAGGAAGTTGTGTTGCCAGAACATTGCCATTTGGAATTGCATCCAGAAAGAGAAAAAAGAGATGAAGAAGTTGGCATGAGAGGTCGGGGAGCGTAAACATGAGCTGAATTGGCATACGTGGTACACTGAGAGTACTACAGATGAGAACTACGAGGCACCCCCGAGAGTTGAGGAAGCTGATAGTGAGGAGGAGGTTTTGTTTAGACCGGGCGTTGCTCCCGGAGGGCAGTGAGGAGGAACACTCGAGTCGGTAGTTTTTAGTAGTAGTATAAAATCCCTTAACTTGGTTGGGGTGCTTGGTGGTTGACAGCCCACCTTTCTATCCTTTTATTGTCTTTAGCAGTTGAACTTTTATCGAGTAGATTAACAAGTTTTTGTTGTGGTCGGCATGTGGACTTGATTTGGTAGTTTGAGTTGGTGGCGGCCAAAGGGTAGTTGAACCATGCTAGTATATGGCCGCCACCCCATTTTGTTAACCGTTCTTTCATTAAACCAAGGTCAATATATGCTATAAAGTCCTTAGTTGATCTGTAGTACGCCTTTATTCTGTTTTGATTCAATTTCTAATATTGTGCATATTTAGTTTGTGGCATGCTTTTTTTCGGTACTTTAGCTTATGGCTTTGTGGTTAAGAATTCTGTTTGACGGTGCTCTCAAAATATAACGCATGGCATTTTTGTTCTCCATTGTTTGACTCCGAGCACTGTTTTTGGGATATGGTTTGTAGCATGCGAATGCATATGTGTAGACCGTATCCTCCTTTGTAAAGTCTTGGATACGGTCTTTTGTATTTGGTTCGGAATGTGCTCGTGCTTAGTTATCCATCTTGGTTTTCAGCTATTAGTTGCGGTTTTTGAATAAATTTGTTTTTGGAACTCTTGTTAGTTGGATGCGATGAGGGCATGTGCTAGGTGTTTAACCGAAAGGATTGATTAGTTTACTTTTACTTTTTGTTGTATTGTTGCTAGGGGCTAGCAATGCTCAAGTCGGGGGGTAAGACAAGCACCCAAGATTGTATAATCTTGGTGCTCAAGTCCTCCAAATTGTGGCGCTTATATGTATAAATGATTGTTTATGTTAAATATTACACATAAGGTATTTTTGTAAGCATTTCAGGTTAAATGCGAGAATAAGGCGTAGTTTGATGCCAAGGATAGCCCTCGAGGGTAACCGAGCACCCGAGCCCATGAGGTGTTATGCCACCAAGTCCTAAAAATCAAGAGACAATGTTTTGGATGAAGCCTGGAAGGTGCCAAGGCAAGGAAGGCTAAGCATCAGCTCGAAATCTGCATTTTCTGGCAGTGTTATCGATAACAACCTTGATGTTATCGATACCTTTTGTCTCATTTTGGTCTAGAAGTTGTCAAGACTCGAGGGTCGATACCTTTCCCTTTTGTTATCGATAACATGCTTCTCCGGGGGAACATCAGAGTAATGTTATCGATACCCTTCCTTATGGTATCAATAACATTTGTTTTCTGCAGATATTTTTGTTGCTTTTTCAGACTTTCCACTTATGGAAACTTTCTTTTAATAGGTAGCTTTTTGTATTTTTTTGCTGACTTTTGTGGAAAGAAAAAGCCTTTGTGTATATATAGGGCACTCTCTCACAATGTTTGGACCTAGCTCATTACTAACTTAGTCTTTGTCTCCATTAAAGCTTTCAAGTTTTTCTCAAGTGTAATTTCTTTAGAACTCGAGTAATTTTTGTTTGTTTTTTCCCGTTTATTAAAGTTGTAGCTATGAACTAGATCCTTTATAATATCAAGTTTGTTTTCAATTCTATCAGTTAAAAATCATGTCTAGTTTTTATGCTTTGTTTTGTGCTTTAGCTATGTGTGAGTAGTGCTTCGCCACAACCTAACCGTTGAAATAAGTTGAAAACCCCGAGCGTAGGGCTAGGTCTTTGTCAGCATAATAACCGAAAAGTCCGGGATCGTACCCACAAACATAATCTCTATAGATTGTTAGGATTTGTAGATGTAAGGCTTTGCGGCGTTTAGACGGCCAACTTTTGGTTTTCCTTTGAAAGGTGAGAAATGCCCTTATAAAAAAGTCTAGAAAAATTAGTTTGAGCTAAGAATTAAAAGCGGCAAAGCGATGGAGTTACTACCACCCGTAACTTAGGCCATCCAACCTTTCTCTTTGTTTACTCGGTTGAATCACACGGCATAGGTTATCAACCAGAAGATTTAGCAGTGAAAATGGTTAGACTTGAAACGGAGTTTGAATAACAAGCAAGTTCTAAGGTGCTTTTGACAAACACGAGGCGTGACATCGCTCCGAAACTATGTGTGCAAACACATGATCACCGGAGATTAACAACGCCAAGTTTTGCTACATAAAAGGCGAGCTAAACTTGTATTCAAACTAAATATCAAGAATCATGCATGGACTAGAAGCGTAGTTTGGAAACCGAGTAAGTTCGTTACTACTCTTGGCAAACATGAACCGAGACATCGCTCCGGAACCATGTGAGCAAGCACATGATCACCGAAGATTAACATCGGCAAGTTTTGTTACGTAAAAGGCAAACCCTTCTCATTTTCCAAACCAAACCTCAAGTCTCAAGTTGAGAAAAGCAAGAATAACCTAAGTCATGAGGTGATATTCACCCCATGGCCAAGCCTAAGCAACTACTCAGTCATACTTGAAAGATTAAGCATAAAGCTAGAAATGACAAACATATTTAACCGGAAAAAACAAAATTAAACTTGATATTAAGGGAATCTAAAGCATACCTACAACATTAACATACAACAAATTAACAGGAAACAATTATCTTAAGGAGTTCTTGAACAATTAAACTAAGAAAGCTTGAGAAAAGCTATGGGGAAAAACTAGAAGAAAACTAACCTAGAGCATAAAGTAGATAGACGTATATTTGTGAAGGAGAGAGCTATATATACACTTTTGCTTCTCTCTCTACAAAATATCCCATAAACATACCAAAAGTAGAAAGTTTTAATTAATGGAAGGTTGAAAACTGTGGCAAAAATCTGCCCGAAGCCATTGGTATCGATACAACAAAGAGGTATCGATACCCTCATGGCTGGACTGCTTCAGGACCAAAATGGACCACAAGGTATCGATACCTCTCAAAAGGGTATCGATACCAATGGAGAAACTGTGGCTTTCAGGTTGAGGCTTCAGTTTCAGCAAACAGCTCCCAACAACTTCATAGCTTCAGCATCTTATTTTCATACTCTAAACTTAAGTAAAAAGTACATTTTAAACCTTTCTTGTACCTTTACTTAAGTAAAAACTACATTTTAAACAATTCTTTTACCTTTTCTTTACTTTAATTTATTTAATGAAAATAAGAAAGTACCCCCCCATTTGGAAACAATGGCATTATCAGAATTTCAAGATTCCAATTATATCAAAATGTCAACCCCCCACTTTTAGTATAAAATGGAAAACTGCACGTTTTTCTTTAAAGGAAATGGCTCAAAACATTACCTTGCTCTTCAAATAATACTTTGCAACTTTGTAGTTACTCTTAGAAAAATTCAAGGATCAATTACCGCCATTTTTTATCTCGAAAATCGATACGTTTTCAGAAAGTCATTTTTCCATATTTCGACAGATTTTAATGGGCCGACATGGTCTTCGGGTACTTAGAAGCACTTGGGCCATCCATTGCGTTGAAAAGTGCCTTATTTGCACATTTTACCAGAAATACACAAAAACCTACCTTACGTGCAATATCGCAATAAAAGCTAAATAAACGCAAGATAAAACAACATAAAACTGGACGAGTCGCCCCAAATATCTACAATATTGGGTGCTCATCAAGTAGTTGTTTGGCTAAGTCTCAGGGTAATCTTTCCCAAGGACTTAGGTGGTTATTTGGTTCTCAAACCCTCGGGCTTAAAAACATGGTTTTTGGAATAGAGTTTAACTTGCATTTTTGGTCTAAACTAGGGGTGTTAACTCCTTGGTATGGTGTTTAGTCAAGCGGTCTTGGCAAGCGGCATACCGAGGGCTCGTGGCCTCCTATGTGTTTGATTAATTTGTTAAACGAGTTAGTTCGCCTCCGCTTAACCACATCTTTTGATAAACGTAGTCATTAAATCTAAATCCTCCGGGCGTGAGCACGCGGTCGTGACTCTCGCTTGAGTTATAATCAAGAACCGATAATGGCCTTTATCAAGGGATAGAAGATCCCTAGACTTGCCTCGTTTAGTTTACTAAAGCTCATTTCTAGTCTTTTCCATTATTATTTCCACCATTTAAAGCAAAACCAAGTTGGCCGTCTTAAACGCCGAAATTTACCATATAAAACCAACAATCTGATTAAGCTATATTCGATTCTCTGTGGGTACGATTCCGGACTTTCGAAAATTATTCTATCAACGATGTAGCTCTACGCTTAGGGTTGCAAGCTTATTGAAGGCAAAGGTTTTTTCAGTTTAAGCAATTGTCAAAAAATAAAGAAAACTTTATTGGTGAACAAATTTTGAAACTTGTAAATGGAAGAATGTTTCAAAATCAAATTTAGGCAGCAATCAAAAAAAAGTTTCTGAGTTGTTAAAAATGAAACCTAGTGCCGCTAGAAACTAAATACGACCCGAAGACAGAGAACAGTAATTTATTCCCAAAAAGGAGAGAGCCCTAGGTCAACGTGAACTTGTTTATCGGCAATGCGTGTACAGAATTAACAAGGAATAAAGATAAATTAATGAAAGGAATATGTGAAATTAAGCTTAACTCGCAGCTACAAAACAAAATCGAGCTTTAACTTGCAGCTACAAAGAGAAATCAAGCCTTAATCTCGTTGCTGCGAAGTGAAATCAAGGGATTAAGTGCCGTTAAACGTTAAACCTTTGTAAAATTCCTTCCGTACTACTAATCAACAAATTCCTTCCTTACTACTGTGGGAAATCTTTATAGAAAATAGATCTACTTGACCAGAGTTCAACACCTTTAAAGCCTTGACTACTATTTCTCCAAAGTAAGAAACTTGAAACCTAATAATCAAGAAACTTTGAGGGAGATGGCGTGTGTGACGTGTGTGTGTGAGAGAGAGAGGCATACCAGCAGCAATGGAGAAGAGGAGATTCAGAAGTGTCGATGAAACCAAAGACTAGGGCTTTTCTCTTTTTGAGGCGCCAAGGGAATTGGGAGAAATAGAAGGGAGGGAAAAATATTTACTGTAGCTGATAAAAAAAATATTTACTGTATATAAAACGGTGCCGATTCTATACCAACTTTTCATCTAAATTTTTTCAATTTCCCGCCCCTTTAATAATTAGATGCCCACCAAACTATTTGCAAATGAACAGATGCTCTACAGTCCCATTTTTGAGACTGCATCGCGTAGTTCGTCATGTTCGGATCTCTCCTCGATTATCTGAATCATTCATCTGGTAGGACTCGTCAAATTAAATTATCACGCAAAAGCTCAACTTGATCGGACATCCGCAACTACCTCATTTTGTTAATTTGATGTTTAATATGTCTCTAATTTGATTGTTTGTCTTTATTTTTATCTATTTTTTTATAGATTTTTTTAAATTTTTTTAGTATAATTTGTATAGTTAGTCATTGAAGTTTCATACTTTGGCAAGTTCAGTTGTTCAAGTTCAATACAACATTAAAATATATTAATGCACAATTCGAGCCCCACCTAAGGTATTTTTTTTATCAAAACCGTCTATCTTTTACACAATATCTATTAGATTATTCGTACCAAAAACGAATTTGATAGCTTATAGCTAGACACTTAATCGGATGAAAAATATCATTGTATTATTAAATTTGAGTGCCAATGATGGAGCTTCCAAAATCTGATTGAGCCACAAATTTACGTGAATGACTTTATTCAACAAACATAACGAAATCAACGATTTTGATCGTTACTGTTGTGTCACGGTGGCAAGGCTACTCTACATCCAACTATAGAAGAGGATTAGATTTCATATCAAATATAAATTGAATGTATATTAAATATGTTAGTATATTTTCAGAATGATTGATCAAAACTATAAGAATATCAAGTTATACGATATTCAGTATTGTCACCAAAATCAGAGATCATCATATATCGACAACTCCATAATCGAAAAACATTTAAGGTATTCAGATACATTATAGTCTAATGATAATCACCCAATAATACATATTCTTGGTGCTTAAGTTCTTAGTTTTACCACTTTATGTTTAGTTAATTTAGCTTTTTATTTTACATTGCACGTAGGGTATGTTTACTCTATTTTGTAGAAAAATCGCTTAATAAGAGAATTTTAAAGCTTAAATAGAGCCGAAGGCGTCCAAGACTCAAAGATGATCAAGGAATGAAGCCATCAGGGCCAAAGAACCAAGCGTTGAAGACCCACTGGGTGGGCAAGACCTTTGGAAGCCAAGCCGAAGGCCGGAAGCTAAAGAGCCCAAGGATTTGAAGGCGGTATCGATATTGAGTTTCCTCGTATCGATACCATTTTAAAACAGAGAGACTGGGAATTACCAATAGCAATTGGGTATCGATACAGCGTTTTCTTGTATCAATACCGGTTCATTTGGCGGCCTAGTGGATTTGTCTAAAAGCCATCCAGTATCGATCCAAGAAATCCTTGTATTGATACCAAAGGCCTTCGTAGCAGATTTTTAGGGCGTTTTTCAGATATTTCGTGCACAAATGAGGGCCAGTATATAAGCCTCATTATGTCACATATCCAAGTACATTAGATTTCATTCCGCACTTTTTAGATCTAGAGTAGTATTTTCATTTCTTGTTGCTTACTCTTGCTATTGTTCTTCATTTTCTTAGTTAATTCTGCATTTTTCCTTGCTTAATTAGTTGTTATTTGTTATTTCACTATTCATTAAAGTTGTAGTTGCACTCTTGATCTATCTTAATCTCTAGTTTAATTCAAATTCTGTCATGTTTTCAATATTCAGCTTTGTTGATTCAATTTCTAGCATGAAAGAGTAGTTAATTAGGCTTGGTCGTGGAGTGATTAGCACTCCATGACTTGGATTAATCATGCTTTTCTCTCAATAAATCTACATGTTTAGTTGGAAGATCAAGGTAGTTCGTGTTTGTCTATCAAATCTCGGCGGTGTTAACCTCTTTGATCATGCGTAGGCAAGAGCGATTCTACTTGCCACGCATAGATGCTTAGAGCTCTGTCATTCCTTGCGCTTGCTAGATGAACACTAGAACTCGCTTGGTATTCTAACTCCTTTTCTAGTAAACGGGCTTAATAATAAATCCTCCAGATTGGGAGATCGTTGACGCGTATCTCAACCCGAGTGATTCGAGAGAAAAGCCGATTGATTTGAGTTGTGGGTGTTGAAATCCCCTAGACATAGCCGATTAGTTTAAATCGTTTTCAAATCACACTTTTATCGCACATTTTCTTCGTTTCAAACTACGCCTAAAAGTTAGCAGCTTCAAGGCCACAATTCTTACATCTACAAATCCAATTATGCCATGATGATATTCTCTTGGGTATGATCCCGGACTTCTGGATTATTATGCTTCAATGGACATTATTAGCCTTATGGTTGGGGTGATCTTTTTGATATATATCGACGAATGAAGCATTTTTGGCGTCGTTGCCAGGGATTATCTTATTATGGCTTTCTTAGAGGTTCGACAAACCGCTGTAAGTATCCCACTTTCGTTTAGGTTTAGTAGTTTATGTCTTAGTAGCTCATATTTAGTTTAGTGGATACCTATAACCGATCTTTATATCATAACCTGAGGTGTAACGAAGCTAAGCTAAATATCGAGTTTGTTTTTAGTTAGTTTAGTTTTCTTTAGTTGATTGCATTGCTTTGCCGAGGTGGTGGCGTAACCCCTTGCAATTTGTTGAGAATGAGGTGGTGGCATAACTCCTCTAGTCTAATAGTTAATTAGTTAGTAGTTTAGTGTATGCCTGTGTACCGAAGCCCTATTTCAAATTGACTTGTTTGGTCTTCTTCTCTGCCTAAAATCCAGAGTATCACTCGGGCATATCCCGCACATTCTCCTCCTCTCAAGTTATTTCATCGTCGTCGTAAAGGCCCAATGGCCAAAGAAGCTGCTGTCTGTACTTTGTGTCAATATCTTAATCCAGAATGGGCTCCTCAAGTATCGCCTATAGTGATTCCGACTCTTATCGCTGGGAATACTTTTGATTTCAAGGCAGAGTACCTTCGTGTGGTTCCTGAATTTCGAGGGTGAGAGTTAGAGGATCTTTATTCTCATATCTGTGAATTCGAGACTATTCTGAACTCTTTGTCATAGTTCAGGGTCAACTCGATCAGGCTCATCTCAAGCTGTTTCCGTTCACTTTGAAGGACAAGGCAAAACAATGGTTTAACTTTTTGAAGCCTCAATCACTGCGAAACTGGGGGGAGGTCCAAAATGCCTTCACAACCAAGTTCTTTCAAGCTAGCCAAACGAAGTTACTCGTGGACCAAATTCAGAACTGTAAGCAAAGAGAGGGAGAGACATTTCATATATATTGGGAACGATATATAGACTTGCTCATGGCGGTTCCTCATCATAAAAGTTCAAGCCGTTTCCAACTAAATGTTTTCTTGCAAGGCCAAACAGTTACCAATGAACAACAAACTCAAATGATGGGTGAAATTAAAAATCAGTTGGGTAAGTTGACAACAACGGTGGGTTTGTTACAACAAAAAAAAAGGGGAAGTTCCCAACTCAACCTTAACCTCAACCTAATCCGCAAACTACTCCTAACCCGCTTTCTCAAGGACTTCACTTTGCTAGCTCTTCGGTGACTTTTCCCGAGCAAGCAAAGGCTATCATTTCTCTTCGAAGTGGGAAGTCGGTGGACAATCAAGTGGTGATGCCTCCGGACCCTATCTTATTGCCCCCTTCTATCGAACATTCAATTCCATCACCAAACCTTGCGGAATCTCCCAAGGAGGCTCTAGAAGAAAAGGGAAAGGGAAAGGAAAAGGAATTCATACCGTATCCTCAAGTTATTCCGATACCGGCACCATATCCTCATCGCTTGAAGGCTTTGGCTAAACCAAATTTCAATACGGAGTTGTATGAGTCATTCAAGCAAGTTAAAATCAACATTCCTCTCATGGATGCAGTCAAGCAAATTCCCTCAAATGCAAAATTTCTAAAGGATTTGTGCACTCGAAAGCGTAAGCTTGATGTCCAAAAGAAGATATTCCTTATCGAATAAGTGAGTTCTATCATCCAAACGAATATCGTGCTGAAGTAGAAGGATCCGGGAAGCCCTACAATTGCGGTACATATAGGTGGAAAGCGAACCAAACAAGCCTTGCTTGATCTTGGAGCTAATGTCAATTTGCTTCCATATTTTGTTTACCAAGAGCTTGGATTGGGGGAGATGAAGCCGACCCGTGTCACTCTCCAATTAGTCGATCGAAGTGTTCATGTGCCAAGAGGGGTGGTAGAGGATGTTCTAGTGCAAGTCGATCAATTCATATATTTGGTGAATTTTGTGATCCTTGATACAAATCCGGCTGATTCTTTTGCAACCTCTACTCTGGTGATTCTTGGGAAACTTTTCTAGCCACAATGGACGCGATATAAATTGTCGAAATGGACTTCTCAATATGACCATCGGAAATATGAAGATGGAGGTCAATGTTTTTAGTGTGGGTAGTCAAATGGGGGACGGTGAGAACATAAATGAAGTGAGTCTCATCGATATGCTTGTAGAAGAACGCATGGATGAGTTGCTCTATAATGACCCTTTAGAATTTGCCCTCACAGCTGAGGTGGCCGAATTCCTCGAATCTTCTGAAGTGAGTTATTTGTATTCATTGCTCAATGAGGATAAAGCTTGTGCCTTGAACTCATGGACTCCGAAGTTTGAAGAGTTTGAAGAACTACCCCCAATAGAGAAGAAGGTTCTTCCCTCTAGTGTGGAACCCCCGAAACTCAAGTTAAAAGCCTTGCTGGACACTTTGAAATAGGCTTTCCTTGGAGATAATGAAACATGCCCTGTGGTTATTTCCTCCTCTCTTGGGAATCTCCAAAAGATGGAGTTGACCAATTTATTGAGAAGACACATGAAGGCCATAGGGTGGACCATAGCCGACATTAAAGGGATCGACGCTACGCTTTGCTCTCATCTTATCGCTTTGGAGGACAATGTCAAGCCACCCTGCTAACTTCAACACCGCTTGAACCCTATTATGAAGGATGTAGTACGTGCAGAGGTCTTGAAGCTTTTGAACGTAGGAATTATTTACCCCATCGCTGACAGCAAGTGGGTGAGCCCAATTCAAGTCGTGCCAAAGAAGTCTGGAGTTACAGTTGTGCGCAATGAGGAAAATGAACTCATACCAACACGTGTCCAAACAAGATGGAGGGTTTGTATTGATTACCAAAAACTCAACACAAGCACGAGAAAGGATCATTTCCCCTTGCCATTAATTGATCAAATCCCTGAAAGGATAGCTAGACACGCTTTCTACTATTTTCTGGAAGGTTACTCTGGTTACAATCAAATTGAGGTTGCCTTAGAGGATCAAGAGAAGACGACTTTCACTTGCCCCTTCGAAAATTTTGCTTATTGTTGCATGCCTTTCAGTTTGTGCAATGCTCCAGGAATTTTTTCACGATGCATGATGGGAATCTTTAGTGATATGGTCGAGAAGATAGTGGAGGTATTCATGGATGATTTCTCTGTGTTTGGCAACTCGTTCGAGTCCTGGTTGGTCAACCTAGAGAAAGTCTTGACAAGGTGCAAAGAGAAGAACTTAGTGCTTAATTGGAAAAAAATGTCACTTCATGGTCACTCAAGAGATTGTCCTGGGTCACATTATTTCTTTTGATTGTATCATGGTAAACAAGGCAAAGATCGATATTATTTCCAATCTCCCGACCCCAAAGTGCGTAAAGGATATACGTTCATTTCACGGGCATGTTGGTTTCTATCGTTGGTTCATCAAAGACTTTAGTGCTATCTCTCTACCCCAATGCCAACTCCTCTCCAAAGACATTCCATTTGAGTGGGCTACCGCGTGTGAGCAAGCATTCACCAAGTTAAAGGCCAGTCTCACACTTCTCCAATTGTGCAACCATTGGATTAGAATCTACCATTTGAGCTCATGTGCGATGCAAGTGACTATACCGTCGGGCCATAGTGGGACAACAGAAGGACAAGCATCCATATGTGATCCATTATGCAAGCAAGACTTTAAACGACGCTAAAATGAACTACACTACCACGGAGAAAGAGTTACTTGCGGTGGTGTTTGCTCTTGACAAATTTTGGTCTTATCTAATCGGTGGCGCCCCTATCGTTGTGTATACAGACCACTCCACTCTCAAGTACCTACTTACCAAGCAAGATGCCAAAGCCCATTTGATACGATGGATTCTCCTCTTTCAAGAGTTCAACTTAACCATCAAGGATAAGAAGGGTGTCGAGAATGTGGTAGCCGACCACTTATCGCGGTTACAATTTGAGGATCCTACTCCAAGTCTTCCTTTCATAGACACATTTTCAGATGAACAATTGCTTGCCGTTTCGAGTACTCCATGGTTTGCCAACATAGTGAATTATTTGGCAACGGGTCTTTTACCCCTGCATTGGTCTCCTCAAGAATGTCATCGGTTCCTCTATGAAGTAAGGATGTTCTCATATGATGATCCCTATCTTTTCAAGTATTGCCAAGATCAAATCATGCGTCGTTGCATCCTGGATTCGGATCAACGGAAAATTCTCGAGTTTTGCTATTCGGAAGCTTGTAGATGCCACTACACTTCTAAGAAGACTTCCACCAAGGTGCTACAATTGGATTCTATTGGCCAACCTTGCATAAAGATGCTTACCACTTTTGTGTCGCTTACAAACATTGCCAAAGCTTGGGAGTGTGACTTGGAAGGACGAAATGCCACTCATGAGCATTCTAGTAGTTGAGATCTTCGATTGTTGGGGCATCGATATCATGTGACCATTTCCCATTTCTTTTGGTAACTTGTACATCTTGCTGAAGATTGATTATGTGTCAAAATGGGTAGAAGCCATCGCAACACGTTCCATTGATGCAAAGGTAGAGGTGGAGTTCCTCAAGGATAACATTTTGTCACGATTTAGGATGCTGAGAGCCATCATAGGCGACCAAGGCACTCATTTTTGCAATCGCGTGTTTGAAGCCTTAATGAAGAAGTATGGTATCACTCACAAGGTCTCGATCGCTTATCATCCGCAGACGAATGGGCAAGCCAAGTTGGCAAATAAGGAGATCAAACATATCTTGGAAAAGACGGTGAACCCTAACCGGAAAGATTGGAGTCTCCATTTGAATGGCGTATTATGGGCATATCGCACAACGTACAAGACCATTTTGGGAGCTTCACCATATTGTTTAGTGTTTGGGGAAGCATGTTATCTTCCTGTTGAGCTTGAGCATAAATCATATTGGGCAATCAAAGCATTGAATTATCATTTACCCGTTGCCGAAGCATACCGAAAGCTCCAACTCAATGAGCTTGAGGAGATCTGCAGAGCTTGAGGACATCTGAAGAGACGCTTACGATAACACCGCCATTTATAAAGCAAAGGTCAAGGCCTTCCACGACAAGAGAATTCACTGGAAAGATTTTGAAGTTGGTCAAAAGGTACTCCTATACAACTCTAAGCTCCATTTATTTCCCGGTAAATTGTGTTCTCGTTGGGCTAGCCTTTGTGTTGTTAAGCATGTTTATCCCCATGGTGCTATTGATGTTTTGAATCCCCATAATGGAAATTCGTTTAAAGTTAATGGTCAAAGGCTTAAATCATTTCTTGGTACTATCAAGGTTGGAGAGCCGGATGAGGAGTTGATCGATCTAGTTACATAGACGATCCTTTAGTTTAGTTTGTTAAACTTTACATTTGCACGAGGAGCGAAAGCATAACCACTGAACTTAATTGTTTATTGGACCCGGCCCCCGGGTAGGGGGTACCCACCATTGACTTGTGTATATATAGGTTCACACGCCATTATTAAAATAAGGATCGTGTGCCCAACTCCGGTTAGGAAGGGCAAATTTTTAATATCTGTGACATATGACTTTCATTAGTTCTTCTGATAGGAGTAATTCATAGTAACTCACGTCTTCCAGATTAGCCCCATAAGGAGTGGTTAGATCTTAGGTTAGGCCTTAATATTTCTGTGCTCCACTACTGCACTTGTCTCTATCTTGTTGCCTGCCTGGTTACGATCTTAGAGGACGCTGGACTTAATTGTTTGGCAGAGTCTAACTGTGACTTGAACGCTCCGAGTTCTGATATTAAATTTGTTTATATTGTACATATTGTTTTCTTTCGTGTTTTGCAATGTTTTGTTTTGAATAAAGTCTTGAAGATGTTTCACAAGTTAAAAGATTTCACCAACGTGTTAGTGTAAAAAGGGCTTTAATTAGTTCTTCTTGGTAGTAGTTTGCCGTTAACGATCCATGCTCTCTGAATATGCCCCTATCAGTGGCAACTTAGATCTTTGGGTGAGATATGATATTTCCATGCTTGCATGCTGGGCTTTATCTTGTCTTGCTTTGTTTTGATCGTAGGGGACGCTAGACTTAATTGTTCAGCGAGGTCAAGCGGCAAATTTTACTACGGGCACTAATATAACAACTTTGGACGGTCTAGTATAGGCACCCATTTCTTATCCCACCGATAGGGAATAGGAAGAAAAGTATGACTCGTTTTGATCGCATGATGATCGGGTGGTGTCTTTTATTTGTTTTGCATGTATTTGTGTTTCCTTTCTGTTATGTCTTGTAATTTCGGTTAGGTTTGAAGCCGGATAACACGAGTCGGTAGTTCTAATGTCATTTGTCTTGCGGAAGGTCGTTTCTCTTAAGTCTTCTGCAGGGTTAACATGCTGCCACACCAGCCTTGGTGGTTTGGGCCTAAAGCTGGGGTGAGTGAGGCATTCAGGAGCCGTAAGCATGGGTGTGGCTAAGTGTCGTGGTTGTTAGTCCGATAAAACCCTGGCCATGACCCTGTGTGACTAGCTATGGTTCCAAATTGAAGAACCGAAGGAGTGAACCTTGGAAGCATCAAATCGGGCCGGAGCGCGACATTGGCATCAAAGCCTCCAACTTGGTCGAGGTATTGAGGGGTTGACATTCCCCTTGGAGGTACAATAGCTAGTTTCTTCCTCTCTTTACTTTTGTTCTTCATGCTATGAGGGCATAGCATCGTTTAAGTTGGGGGGAGGAATAGCTATGTGCTATGTGTTTTTGTTGTTTTGTGTGGAAAATTCAAAAGAATTAAAAATGAGCAAAAATTCCAAAATTTTTTAAAAATAAATAAGTTTTTACTTTCAATCCTTCCTTTTGTCATAGGTCTTAACTTTTTCTGTAGCTTGACACATGCTTTTTGAGTTCTCAATTGGTAAGAGTTCGGTATAGTCTAAGAGTTTGTGCTTCTTGACTTGTATGCATGTTTTAGATTGAGCGGTCTAGGTGTCAAGTGTAGTTTTGAGCAAGTGTTGTCCATATCCGAGCATTTCATTTCTAGTATGTTCTTAGATTAGGTCAATAATCTCATGCCATGCCAAGGTGTGTTAGTTGTATGCTTTGAATAGTCATGGAATTTGTGGTACATTTAGGAAAGGATACAAGGCATTTTTTTGTGTAAATAAAACCACATACGAGTCCCATTGTCCTTTCAAATAAAGCCAAGTCCGAGTCATATCAACCCTAGGCAACCGGATGCTTGTGATGAGCACCCAATATTGTAGGTATTTGGTGCTACTAGTCATGTTTTATGTTGTTTTATCTTGCGTTTATTTAGCTTTTATAGCGATATTGCATGTATTGCATGTAAGGTATATTTTTAGTGTTTTCAGGTAAAACGTGCAAATAAGGCGTATTTCAATGTCATGCATAGCCCAAGTGCTTCCAAGTACCCGAACACCTTGTCGGCCCCTTTAAATCTGTCTAAGTATGGAAAAATGACTTTCTGAAAAAGTATCGATTTTCGAGATTAAAAATGGTGGTAATTGATCCTTGAATTTTTCTAAGAGTTACTACAAAATTGCAATGCTTTATTTGAAGAGCAAGATCATGTTTCGAGCCTTCTTTCACTTGAGAAAAATGTGCAGTTTTCCATTTTACACTAAAAGTGGGGGGTTGACATTTTGATTTAATTGAAATCTTGAAATTCTAGTAATGCCATTGTTTCCAAATGGGGGGTACTTTCAGACTTTCCACTTATGGAAACTTTCTTTTAATAGGTAGCTTTTTGGGATTTTTGCTGACTTTTGTAGAGAAAGAATGTAACGACCCTGATTTTTGGTAAATAAAAGTTTCATTAAAATTTTAAATTATATTTTAATTACTTGGATTTTTAATTTCATAACCAAAAATCTGTCGTTACTGACTAATAAAAATTTCATTGTTTATTCGAAAATCTTTTAATTATGCTTGGAAGGGTTTAATCGTCTTCTAACTGCTGATACCCGTCGTTTTTAATATTAAGTCTTAAGATTTCACCTTTTGGCTGGAAATCCTACTTAGCAAGTCTAGTTAGCTTTTAACCAACTAGTTAACCTAACGACCGTTTAACCTAATTACCATTTACTTCCTTGGTGAACCTCATGAACCTTTTGACCTTGAACCTTTTGAACCCATTGAGCCTTGTAACCCTAGATGAACCTTTTGAACCTTTTAGCTATCAACCATTGGATAATAGATATTAGGGTAATTTTTACCCATTGGACACTAGGGATTTGCATCTTTATTCATTAAAGTACATTTCTAGATTTATTAAAGTACATGTATATAGTTTTATATGGTTATATATTCACATGCATAAAATAGTATATTTATTTATATTACCTTATTGCATTATCCTTTGGTCCATAAAAGTTAGGAATTTTATTATCCATTGGATAATAGGGTCAATCTTTCAAAAGTACTAGATTTATTATTTTATGAAGTACTAGATTTGCCCATAAAGATTTTATGATTAATTTACATGTTGTACTTGTACCAAAGCCTTAAAGTATTAGATTTTCTAAGTACCTATTATCTAGTATTTTAATAAGAACATGTGATCATTTGAATTATTTATTTAGGAAATCTTGTAAAATACTTCATTTCATTTATCCATTGGACAACAAATGTTAGGAGATTTATTAACCAATGGGTAATAGCTTAGTCTTACCAACAAAGTACTAAGATCTATTAATTTAGTCTTTCATTAGATGTAACGCCACGAATTTTGGGTACGTTAAATAAACATTTTATTGAACAACAAAAGAGAGTCTGGCTCTTTATTACATCATAAACTCCCAAAGGGTTCTTTTATTACACAAAAGGGATGGATATCTAAGGTTATCTATAGCTCCTTCTCTTCTTCCATCCTAGCAAGTTCCTCAGCTCCAAAAGCCTCCAAGGTGTACAGCTCCCCTTGTTCATCTAACAAGTCTGACACATTATACTAGCGTCGCCACCAGTATAATATGTCAGGGTCACATAAAGCAACACCATGAGCTTGAAAGCTCAATAGAATAATCCAAAAATCCACTAACCCTTAACTTACAAATAGCAAGTCATGCATATATCATAAAGAGTCATAACAGCACATGCATTAATATAACAATAACAACAATGACACATCCGCATTCGCTATCTATCGTTGGTGTCATGTTTTCGTGTGTTTCTCCTACCCGACTCATCGTAAACTGTGTCACCATTGTATTTCATAAATCATTTCTCATTCTTTGTTACCAACGGGCTACCAAGTCCGGCCACATTATCAAATCTTGCATTGGCTCCTCTCCGTGGATAACCAAGCCCAATTACCAATGAAGCTACCACGTCCGGCTCCGTTAGCAATCTACACAATGGGCTACCAAGTCCGGCCTCATTGCGGTTTTCGCAAGTCCACACAAAGGGCTACCAAGTCCGGCCACCTTGCGGGTTTTCATACTACCATTGGGCTACCAAGTCCGGCCACAATGTAGCTTCAAAAATCCTTTTTATCCATATCAACCACTCCCTAAGTGTCATGTTTCTACTTCTCGGTTGTCGTGTCCCGTAATCATGCATAGACTCTGCAGCGGGACAAATCACTTTAAAGAAATCTTGAAACCAACTAGCAAGATCATCCAATTCTATATTACCACAAGTAAGGCAAGCAATATGCTATCAAGCTTACAATCTTTGAAAAGGTCAAAATACGAATACTTCGTTTTAAAACAATACTTTATCTTTAAAAATGAAAACATATAACCTTCTTTTTGGAAGTTCAAAACAACATATGTTTATTGACGAGTTCATAAAGTCATGTGATCTTTCATTCTCAAGGTCAGGCTATTAAATATTCACAAGATCAAAGTAAACTACGTAAAGCAATCCTACTAACACATAGCCTTCGATACTTAGGAAATCATGCTTATAACTTCTATTATACTTAGAATAGTAGGTTCGAAGAACTCTACAAGATCATGCAATCAACTAGTCTTACGAAGAAAGTATGCTACATATACTTAGAGATAGCGGGGTTGGAGTAGTCTACCTTAATCCGAAACTAGTCGGGGCCGAATAAGCTAGTTGAAAAATTCTACGGGCGGTGAAACTCTCAAATATGGACCGAAATTTGGATGGCAGTAACTCGGTCAAAACTGAGCCAAATAGGATCGTTCTTGAGTCTAAAACGAAGATCTCAAAATTTTCTACAACTTCCGTGAAGGACGTTATTCCTAGAAACGACTTTCGCCCGGAGAAAAATGGGGATAAGAAAGTGGACTGTGAGCTGTCTGGAATGGAATTTCCAGATTTTTCACTGAACTTTGGAGGTCGATATCTTGGTCATCTCTTGACCGTTTGGGGTGGTTCTTGGGTCTAAACTGAAGCTCTCGAAGTGTTCTACGACTTTCGTGGAGGTCGTTGTTCTTAGAAACGACTTTCGCCCGGAGAAAAAATGGAGTTTTTCAGAGGACAGTAGGCTGGCTGGGCAAAAGGATTTTCCAATTTAAAAAATGTAATACACACATGCTATATACAATAAAATATATATATACAACAAGTACATACATATATATATATATACACGTACTACACTATATCTATACTAGATATGACCTAGGACTAATATCTAATATAGTATTCTACTACTTTCAAAGTACCATGTATAATAATACTAACCTAATGTACTAATTGTATTTTAATGGATTATCACACATGGCCCAAATCTAATATTTAAATCAAACAAGTACATGATTGCCAAGACTAGGATAATAGTTTCTCTAATGGTTAATAACCAATGGGTAATAATGGCTAGGATTCTAGTCTATCGTCCAATGGTTAATAAAACTCCTAACGGTTATTATCCAACGGTTAATGCTAGAAAGTCTAATACTTGAAATTAAGTACTAAACTAATCTAATCTCGTACTTAGGAAGATTAACCAAGGTTTACCTATTGACCAACGCGTAAAAGAAATCCTAACGCTATTGTCCAACGGATAAATATTACTCTAGCTTTTATCGTCCAATGTAAAAAGACAAAAAGGGTAAAATGGTCCATCTAGGGTTAGGGAGAAGCGATTAGGCTAAATGGGCATTAGGTTATTCTAACTAATCGGTTAAAGGCTAACGATACTTAATCTAGGCTTTCATTGCTCGAGTGGTATTTTGGTTTTATTTAGTAGGAAATCGCCTAATAACGGAATATTAGAGCCTGACGGTGCCAAACGCCAAGGCAAGGCGTGAGCGTGGCCAAGGCAGCCTGGTGGCAAAGCGGTGGCCAAGCCAGCGACCAGTGGCATAAAGCGGTGGCCAAAGCGACTGGTAGCCAGCGTAATAGCGGTGGCCAGCAAATGGCCAAACTTGGCCAAGCGACGTGTGAGAGGTAGCGGTAGCCAAAGCGACCGGTGGCCAACAAGCTAAGGCCAAAGCGTAGCTGCGAGGCCAAGCGACTCGGTAATAGCGAGGCCAAAGCGACCCAACAACGCCAAGGCAAAAGCGAGGCGCGACCCGATGCCAAGCGAACCCAATGGCGACCAAAGCAAGGCAGCCCAACAACGCCAAGGCAAAAGCGAGGCGCGACCCGATGCCAAGGTAACGGAGGCCCGTCGCGAGCAAGGCAGCCCAGGAACGCCAAGGCAAAAGCAAGGCGCGACCGACGCCAAGGCGTAACCCGATGGTAGCCTGGGGCAGAGCAAATCCGACAAAGACCGACGCTAGCGAGGTGCACTGACAATGACTCGACGCCTAGGCGAGGCAGGCGCGACAGCGACCCGACGCCAAGGCGAGGCAGGCGCGACAGCGAGCCGACGCCAAGGCAAGGCAGGCGCGACAGCGAGCCGACGCCAAGGCAAGGCAGGCCCGTCAGCGAGCCGACGCCGAGGCGAGGCAGGCCCGACAGAGACCCGATGCCTGGGCGAGGCAGGCCTAACAGCGACCCGATGCCTAGGCAGCCTAGCCAAGCCAAAGCAAGGCGGTCAAGCCGACGGTTAAGGCAAAGACCAAAAATTTCTACTAACTACTATGGCATCGATGCAACACTCTAGGTTAGGGAAATGTAACTAAGCCAAACGGTAATTAGGGTTGCTAGCTAATCGGTTGTCATGTAGGATTTCCAGCCGAGAAAATAAATTCTAGGATTTTCTACAATTACCAAGTAACTATACCAAGGTCTAAATAGGCATAGTCGTCTTTAGAAAATGACCTTAATGCCCGGGCGATGAATTCCAATCTCCTAAGTCATAAACCTAATTATGACGGATTATTAATCACAAAAAGGGATTTATAAAATAAATAAAGAATTTTCAAATATAATAACAAAATTTTATAAGTCGATAGCGACCGATTTTTGGATGTTAAAAAGAAATCCAAGTATTAAAACAAAATTCAAATTTTTAGCGAAATTTTTATTGACCAAAAATCAGGGTCGTTACAACCTATCCCCCTTAAAATAATTTCATCCTCGAAATTGGTGCGTGTCTACCGATTTGACAAGGTTGCTATACTGGTCCTTGAATCGTCGTCTATCCCCCTTAAAAGAACCAAGTCACACTTAAGTCGCAGGTTAGGCGTAGGTTGGCTATTTCTAGTCCGCACTCGCTACTCACTTTAGACTAACAGCTGCACTCTCCCGAAATGGTGATGATATTGTCTTACTCGATCTTAGGGGTTTGTTACTGGTGCTAGCATGCAATGAACAAGACAGATTGTGGTAGACAAACAAATAAAATTTGAGTTAGAAAAGATCAATATATTACACGCCTAACGGCATCATCGGATACAAGAAAATGAAAGTAAAAGCAAAATAATGGCTAGGGTGCCATTGCTACACCTCAAGCCTCCATCGATCGTTGAAGGCTTGGAGTGCCCGACGTTCGTATTCTTTTTCGAACGCCACAAGTGCGACGGCCACGACGGGAACCCAGTACCAGAAGGTGGTGAGGCGGTTATTCCTATCGAACCACCGCGGCATGGCTATGGTAATCATGGCACAAAAGAGGACGAAGGTGAAGGGTAGCAACTGTATTGCTCGGATCGTCGAGGTGAGCTCGATTCGCTCCATCTCTCGGAACTGGGCGTCCTCCAGGAATCCTCGTCACCAGATCGCCGCCATGGCTCGGTTTGATTGGATAGTGGTTTGGAGGGGTTAAGATGGTGAAAGAGAGATGAAGAGATGAAGAGATGGTGTGAAGAAAATGGGAAGAGGAGGGGGGTATTTATAGGGCCGGGTGAGGGGTGAGTGGAGGAGGAAAAATGTTTGAATTTGAATTTTTTGGGGGGAGGTTGAGGGTGGTTTACCGGGGCCCCCTTTTTGGGTATGGCCGACGCGCGATTACCGGGCCCCCCCTTTTGGGTTATGGCCGACACTTGGCGCTCCCATCAGCTAAAATAAAATGTCTAAATGTAGTGTGCTACAGTACCCATAACAGAGAAGATTTTATAGATAAGCAAAAAGATTACTATCATTTAGCAACTTGCGTCAACTAAAATAATTGTCCTTTGTATTAAGGGTTTTATTTACTAAAGTAAAATATTGTATAGCATACAACAGTACTCTTTATTTTAAGAAAATAAGCTTTTCATAGATAAGCAAAGGATTACAAACATAAGCATAGAATTCTACTATAATGGCAAAAAGCGACCTAAGGTTCTTTCTAATACAAGTTGAAATGATCCTATGTACTCCTGCTACGATACTACTACGACTCGAGGTGTAAAGAGAAAATTGTATACGAATAGGTATAAAATACAAGTCTTTAATTAAATGGAAACAAGTACACATAGATGATCTTACAAGTCTTTACTGAAATAGAAGTGCATACAACATAGATGGACTCTTAAATAGACAAGGGTGATCCTAATTTTCCAACTTCCTACATCCCGAAAGATTACAATTATTACTCGACTTATCTAAGATACGCCTAATTGGCATCCTCTGCTTTTGGGGTCTCGTCCTCTTCGAGATTCCCTTCATTGACATCCTTACTTCCACTGACTTCTCCCTCCTTAGTCACCTTGTTGGCAACCTTCTCATCTCCGGTTTCTTCTTCAACTTCTTCAATTATAAACCCCTCATCATCGGGAAATGCTATTTGGACTATGACGGGTATAGCATCATCACCATCTTCCTCCTCATTTTCGGGAAGTGGAATGGCACCATGCTTCTGATAGAAGTCATGAATGTAGGGAAAAGTATAGGGAAAATTGGGATCCCCCACTAGTTGGGTTGTCATGGTTTCTATGGTGTTTCTAAATCGGCGAGCTTCCGCTAGTAGGTTGACTTGGTAAAGGTTCGGTTGGCTCATCTACAAGGAAAGTTTAAACCTCAATTAGTCACGATTTAAAGACAAGGGTTCAATCAACACTAAGGAAAAACTTGGATTTAGCTACGTTCCACATTCGATTCTTGATTTAAGTCATCATCCAATTGTTCGGGAATTCCCAGTTCGGTGGTACTGCCAATTTCCACACCTTACTTCAATCCGAAGATTGTTTTGTCAGAATTCCACCCAATTTGGGACGGTAAACTTAAACTCAATTCACGTTTGTGCAACGGTCAATTTATCTTAAACTAATCTTAAAGGCTACCCATTCTACCCATGGCCGAGGTTTTGAACCTAAAGCTTTGATACCAAGTTGTAACGCCCCGAATTTTGGGTATGTTAAATAAACATTTTATTGAACAACAAAAGAGAGTCTGGCTCTTTATTACATCATAAACTGCCAAAGGGTTCTTTTATTACACAAAAGGGATGGATATCTAAGATTATCTACAGCTCCTTCTCTTCTTCCAACCTAGCAAGTTCCTCAGCTCCAAAAGCCTCCAAGGTGTACAGCTCCCCTTGTTCATCTAACAAGTCTGACACATTATACCAATGTCGCCACCAGTATAATATGTCAGGGTCACATAAACCAACACCATGAGCTTGAAAGCTCAATAGAATAATCCAAAAATCCACTAACCCTTAACTTACAAATAGCAAGTCATGCATATATCATAAAGAGTCATAACAGCACATGCATTAATATAACAATAACAACAATGACACATCCGCATTCGCTATCTATCGTTGGTGTCATGTTTCCGTGTGTTTCTCCTACGCGACTCATCGTAAACTGTGTCACCATTTCATTTCGAAAATCATTTCTCATTCTTTGTTACCAACGAGCTACCAAGTCCGGCCACGTTATCAAATCTTGCATTGGCTCCTCTCCGCGGATAACCATGCCCAATTACCAATGAAGGTACCACGTCTGGCTCCGTTAGCAATCTACACAATGGGCTACCAAGTCCGGCCTCATTGCGGTTTTTGCAAGTCCACACAAAGGGCTACCAAGTCTGGCCACCTTGCGGGTTTTCATACTACCATTGGGCTACCAAGTCCGGCCACAATGTAGCTTCAAAAATCCTTTTTATCCATATCAACCACTCCCTAAGTGTCATGTTTCTACTTCTCGGTTGTCGTGTCCCGTAATCATGCATAGACTCTGCAGCGGGACAAATCACTTTAAAGAAATCTTGAAACCAACTAGCAAGATCATCCAATTCTATATTACCACAAGTAAGGCAAGCAATATGCTATCAAGCTTATAATCTTTGAAAAGGTCAAAATACGAATACTTCGTTTTAAAACAATACTTTATCTTTAAAAATGAAAACGTATAACCTTCTTTTTGGAAGTTCAAAACAACATATGTTTATTGACGAGTTCATAAAGTCATGTGATCTTTCATTCTCAAGGTCATGCTATCAAATATTCACAAGATCAAAGTAAACTACGTAAAGCAATCCTACTAACACATAGCCTTCGATACTTAGGAAATCATGCTTATAACTTCTATTATACTTAGAATAGTAGGTTCGAAGAACTCTACAAGATCATGCAATCAACTAGTCTTACGAAGAAAGTATGCTACATATACTTAGAGATAGCGGGGTTTGAGTAGTCTACCTTAATCCGAAACTAGTCGGGGCCGAATAAGCTAGTTGAAAAATTCTACGGGCGGTGAAACTCTCAAATCTGGACCGAACTTTGGATGGCAGTAACTCGGTCAAAACTGAGCCAAATAGGATCGTTCTTGAGTCTAAAACGAAGATCTCAAAATTTTCTACAACTTCCGTGAAGGACGTTATTCCTAGAAACGACTTTCGCCCGGAGAAAAATGGGGATAAGAAAGTGGACAGTGAGCTGTCTGGAATGGAATTTCCAGATTTTTCACTGAACTTTGGAGGTCGATATCTTGGTCATCTCTTGACCGTTTGGGGTGGTTCTTGGGTCTAAACTGAAGCTCTCGAAGTGTTCTACGACTTTTGTGGAGGTCTTTGTTCCTAGAAACGACTTTCGCCCGGAGAAAAAATGGAGTTTTCCAGAGGACAGTAGGCTGCCTGGGCAAAACAGAATTGGTTTTAGAGAGAAGTTTGGAGAATGAGGTGAAGGTGTGAGTTCAAAGCACCAAGAGCTTGGTATTTATAGGCAAGGCACCCTCTTTCTCTCTCCTTAGCCGGCCTCTCTCTCTCTCTCTCCTATATCTCATTTTTTTATTCAAGCAAATCTTGTTTGCTTGCAAGTTTAACCCTAGAACTAGGCATGCAAGGCTATGGATGTGTCCTTTGGATTGGATTTTGGAAGATTGATCAAGGAAGGTGGATTTGATTCAAGTATTCTAATGGGGTTTGTACAAGGAAGGACAAGATTGGATGGCATTGGTCATGCTTTCACTTGAAGTATACACAAACTAGGACAAGGATGACCAAGCAAGGTCAAACAACTTGCACATACATCACATTCTCCCTCTCTCTCTCCATCCGAATCTCTCTCTCTCTCTCAATCTCTCTCTCTCGACCTCTCTCTCCTCTCTCTCTCTCTTTCTCTCTCTCTCTCTCCCACTTGTTTGTACTATGAAAGACTACATATATACTAATATATATATGTACTATGGGTCTTTCAAAATCTTGTATTTAAAACTAAATATAGATTTTTCTTATTATAAAATTCTATATACACACATGGGTACTTTCATTATAATATATATATATCTATATATATATATATATATATATATATACAAGTACATATATATAATATACAAGCTAGTACTTACACTATCTAGTCTAGGGTTCCATAGTCTAATAAACTAACCTAATGCTTTTAAAGTACAATGGAAGCACAAGAAGTCAATCCAAGGTACTATCTCTCTCTCCTCCTTTCTCTCTCTCTCTCTCTCTCTCTCTCTCTCTCTCTCGGCCCAATCTCTCTCCCCCCTCTCTTGGCTTTCTCTCTCTCTTTCTTTCTCATGTACTATATATATATATATATATATATATATATATATATATACACTTACTAGAAGGCAAATATATATAATAATGTATTAGTGTACTAGAATATCTAATAGATTTACAAGCAAAAGGATTTTCCAATTAAAAAAATGTAATACACACATGCTATATACAATAAAATATATATATACAACAAGTACATACATATATATATATATATATATATACATGTACTACACTATATCTATACTAGATATGACCTAGGACTAATATCTAATATAGTATTCTACTACTTTCAAAGTACCATGTATAATAATACTAACCTAATGTACTAATTGTATTTTAATGGATTATCACACATGGCCCAAATCTAATATTTAAATCAAACAAGTACATGATTGCCAAGACTAACTATTATCCAATGGATAATAGTTTCTCTAATGGTTAATAACCAATGGGTAATAATGGCTAGGATTCTAGTCTATCGTCCAATGGTTAATAAAACTCCTAACGGTTATTATCCAACGGTTAATGCTAGAAAGTCTAATACTTGAAATTAAGTACTAAACTAATCTAATCTCGTACTTAGGAAGATTAACCAAGGTTTACCTATTGACCAACGCGTAAAAGAAATCCTAACGCTATTGTCCAACGGATAAATATTACTCTAGCTTTTATCGTCCAATGTAAAAAGACAAAAAGGGTAAAATGGTCCATCTAGGGTTAGGGAGAAGCGATTAGGCTAAATGGGCATTAGGTTATTCTAACTAATCGGTTAAAGGCTAACGATACTTAATCTAGGCTTTCATTGCTCGAGTGGTATTTTGTTTTTATTTAGTCAGAAATCGCCTAATAACGGAATATTAAAGCCTGATGGTGCCAAACGCCAAGGCAAGGCGTGAGCGTGGCCAAGGCAGCCTGGTGGCAAAGCGGTGGCCAAGCGTTGGCCAAAGCAGCCCGGTGGCAAAGCGGTGGCCAAGGCAGCCTGGTGGCCAAACAAAGGCTGAGCAAAGCATTGGTGAAACAGCAAGGCACCGGTGAGAGGCTAGCCAAGCGGTAAGGCCAAGCGGTAGCCAAAGGCCAAGCGGTAGCTGCAGAGGCCAAGGCAGCGCCATGGCAAAAGCGAGCACCCGATGCCAAGGCAGATGGCAAGGCCAAAGCGGCCAAAGAACGCCAAGGCAAAAGCGAGGCGCGACCCGATGCCAAGCGTAACCCAATGGCAACCAAGGCAGAGCAAGGCAGCCCAGGAACGCCAAGGCAAAAGCAAGGCGCGACCGGACGCCAAGGCAGAACGATGGCAGCCAAGGCCGAGCAACCCGACAGTGACCCGACGCCAGCGAGGAGCCGACGCAGACAGCCGACAATGAGCCGACGCCTAAGCGAGGCAGCCCGACAACGAGCCGACGCTAAGGCAAGGCAGGCGCGACAGTGAGCCGACGCTAAGGCAAGGCGGGCTTGTCAATGAGCCGACGCCAAGGCAAAGCAGGCGTGACAATGAGCCGACGCCAAGGCAAGGCAAGCCCGTCAATGAGCCGACGCCGGCGAGGCAGGCTCGACAGAGACCCGATGCCTGGGCGAGGCAAGCCTAATCGACCCGACGCCAAGGCGACCTAGCCAAGCCAAAGCAAGGCGGTCAAGCCGACGGTTAAGGCAAAGACCAAAAATTTCTACTAACTACTTTGGCATCGATGCAACACTCTAGGTTAGGGAAATGTAACTAAGCCAAACGGTAATTAGGGTTGCTAGCTAATCGGTTGTCATGTAGGATTTCCAGCTGAGAAAATAAATTCTAGGATTTTCTACAATTACCAAGTAACTATACCAAGGTCTAAATAGGCATACTCGTCTTTAGAAAATGACCTTAATGCCCGGGCGATGAATTCCAATCTCCTAAGTCATAAACCTAATTATGACGGATTATTAATCGCAAAAAGGGATTTATAAAATAAATAAAGTTTTTTCAAATATAATAACAAAATTTTATAAGTCGATAACGACCGATTTTTGGATGTTAAAAAGAATCCAAGTATTAAAACAAAATTCAAATTTTTAGCGAAATTTTTATTGACCAAAAATCAGGGTCGTTACATTAGATTTCCCACATGCTTGAAAGATTAAAGAAATAAGATATTTACCATATAATATATTGCCCTAGGATTCTATGAGTACATAATCTAGTATTACAATGGAACATGTGCCAATTAGATTAGTTTAATAAAGAAACCTTGATTTGAAAGATCTAGTAAGATCATTAGGTACATACATATATATATATATATACATATAATATTGCAAGCAAACATGTGCACATTTCATTAGTTTATTTTGAAAATCTTATTTACTTGAAAGTATTGGATTGTTTAGTACATATTGTACTCATATATAATTGTATATATATATACTTCCATAGTACATAGGAGAGAGAGAGAGAGAGAGAGAGACAGAGAGAGAGAATGCCGAGAGAGAGAGGGAGAGAGAGAGAGAGAAAGAAGAAGGAGGGAGATTTGCATTGTACCTTGCTTGATCTTCTTGCATGGTACTTTGAATCCAAGATTGTATTCTTTCAAGCAAAATCTATGTATTCTAGTCCTTGAATGGGTAAACTATGGCCAAATCTTGTACAATTTGTACATTGGCCAATATTAAACTTGTACAAACCATACTTTCTTCCACCCTATCTTCCATAATCAAATCCAAAGGACTAAACCTAGCCATGCAAGCCTAGAACTAGGTATAGATTGTTCAAGCAACACTTTTAACCATTGGATAATAATTGTTAGGGGAAAATTTATCCATTGGATAATAAGCCAAGCCTTGGCCTATAAATAGCATGCCCATTCTCACCATTCAACTCACACCTTCACTCATTGCTCCAACTTCTCTCTAGAAACCATTTCTGTTTTTCCGGTCAGCTTACTGCCCCTCGTAAATCCTCATTTTTCTCCTGCTTAGGGTAGTTTTTAGAACCAACTTTCTTCGAGAAAGTTGTAGAGCACTTCGAGACCTTCGAGTTAGACCCAAGAACCACCCCAATCGGTCAAGCAATGACCAAGATATCGACATCTGAAGTTCAGTAAAAATCTCGGATTTCCAGTTCCAGACAGCTTACTGTCACTGCCTTTATCACCATTTTTCTCCTACCTAAGCTAGTTTCTAGGATCAACTTCCTTCACGAAAGTTGTAGAGCACTTCTCGAGCTTCGATTTCAACTCAAGAACGATCCTATTCGGCCAAATATTGACCGAGTTACTGCCATCCAAAATTTGGTTCAGATTTGCGAGTTTCACCACCCGTAGGATTTTCCAACTAGCTTATTCGGCCCCGACTAGTTTCGGATCAAGGTAGAGTTCTTCGAACCTACTTTCTCTAAGTATAAGGAATTTTATGTTGTATATGTTCTTGTAGTTAATCGCTTCCCACTTATTATAGTAGTCAACTTGAAAAACATATGTTGCTTTCTTTAACTTCCATAAGGAAGAAAATACGGTTTTACCTAAACGATAAAGTGTTGCTTTTTATTGAAGTATTCGTATTTTGACCTTCTATGATGATCATAAGCTTGTTTGTATGTTGCTTGCATTACTTGTGGTTATAAACAAGCATGCTAGAATAGAGTTGGATGATCTTGCTAGATGTAAATGAATGATTCGTGAGAAAAGTCCTACCGCGGAGTCTATGCATGAATACGAGACACGAAAACCGAGAAGTAGAAACATGATGTTTAGGGTGTGGTTAACATGGATAAAAATATTTTTGAAACTACATAATGATCAAGTGTGATAACCATTATGTGGTGGGTGTGTGTGTTCTAATGGGAATCCGTGGTGGCGGAACCATTGTGAGGCTGTGTGTGTTCCAATGGGAATCCATGGTGGCGGAACCATTGTGAGGCTGTGTGTGTTCCAATGGGAATCTGTGGTGGCGAAACCATTGTGAGGCTGTGTGTGTTCCAATGAGAATCCGGAGCGGCGGAACCATTGTGAGGTTGTGTGCATTCCCATGGAACCGGACGTGGTAGTTCCATGGTGAGGTATGGCTTGGTTATCCGCGTAGAAGTGCCAAGAAAGGAAAATGTTTTGAAACCGCAATGTGGCCGGACATGGTAGCCCATTGTGTGTGTTATCAATGGAGCCGGACTTGGTAGCTTCATTGGTAGCGAGGGTTGGAATGTTTTTGAGAAATTATGAATAGGTTTTTGTTAAGGAAAAATGGTGACACGGTCTACGAAACGCTACGTAGGAGATACACAGAAAACATGAACACCAACGATAGATAGCGAATGTGGATGTGTCATTGTTGTTATCTTTATCAAGTTTTATACGTGTTATTCATGACCTTGAATGATATATGCATGACTTGCTATGTGTAAGTTAAGGGTTAGTGGGTTTGGATTATTCTACTGAGCTTTGTAGCTCACGGTGTTGCCTTTGGTGACCCTGACATATTATGCTGGTGGCGACGCTGGTATAATGTGTCAGACCTGATAGATGAGCAAGGAAATCTGTACACTTTGGAGGCATTCGGAGCAAAGGAGCTTGCTAGGATGGAAGAAGAGGCGGAGCAGTAGATAACCTTAGTTGTCCTACCCTTTTGTGTAATATAAGTACCCTCTAGGAGATTGTGATGTAATAATGAGCCAGACTCTACTTAGTTTTTGTTAACAAAATGCTTAATTAACGTACCCGATTTTGGGGGCGTTACAGAGAAAACCCTTGTGTATATATAGGGCTCTCCCTCACAATGTTTTGTATCTAGTACATTATTTCATTTTAAGTCTTTTTAGTTTAAGAACTCCATTAATGGCTTTCAAGCTGTCTTAGTTAATTTCCTTAGAACTCAAGTAAGTATTTGTCTTATGTTAATTTCTCGTTTATTAATGTTGTAGCTATGCTTTGGATCTTTGTATAAATCAAGTTTTTTTTTCATTTTCTTCGGATTAATCTTTTGCTCCATTTTCTTACCATGTCTAGTCTTTTAGCTATGTGTGAGTAGTCAATAAAGCTTGGCCATGGGGTGAATAACACCTTGTGATTTAGGTTAATTTTGCTCTTCTCAACTTAAGACTTGAGGTTTGGTTTGTAAATGTGTGTTGTTCACCCTTTTATGTAACGAAACTTGCCGATGTTAATCTCCGGTGATCATGTGCTAGCACACATGGTTCCGAGAGCTATGTATCGGCTCGTGTTTGCCAAAAGAACCAAAGAACTTGCTCGCTTTCCAAACTATGCTTCTAGTTCATGACCTTGATATTTAGTTTGAATTCAAGTCTTGGCATTGTTAATCTCCGGTGATCATGTGGTTGCACACATGGTTCCGGGAGCGATGTCACGCCTTGTGTTTAGCTTATTATTCAAACTCTGTATCAAGTCTAACCATTTTCACTGCTAAATCTTCCGGTTGATAACCTATGCCATGTGATTTAACCGAGTTATCATTGGGAAATGTTAAATGGCTTAGGTTATGGGTGTTATGAACTTCTATGCCTTGCCGCCTTTAATTCTTAGCTCAAACTCATTTTCTAGTCTTTTTCATAAGGGCATTTCTCACCTTTCAAAGGAAAACCTAAAGTTGGCCGTCTTAAATGCCAAAAACCTTACATAAAGCTTACAATCCAAACAAGCTATATTCGTGCTCTCTGTGGATCGACTCGAACTTCCTCACTATACTATGCAAATCTTTAGTTGTAGTCTGGTTAATAAATAATTGAATTTGACGGCCGTTTGGTAAACTTCAACGACTACCGAATGGGTGCATCAGCTTGGTTGGATGTGTGGTGTCTCAACTTGGGTACAATTCTAGGTTTGCAAGGCTCCGGGCGTTTTTCAAGTGCTCGTCGGATGTATTTCGGCTGCAAAAAAGAATTGGCATGGGCAAAATGGGTTGGAAATTTGGAATTCTGAGAAGAGCTCTCGGTATCGATACGAAGAAACCTTGTATCGATACCATTTCAAAACAGAGAGGTCGAAAAAAGGGCATTTCAATTGAGTATCGATACGAAGAAATGTTGTATCGATACTGAGTCCATATCTGGCGAATATCAACAGCTTCATGGGCTGATCTTCATCACTCCCAAACCCCATTCTCTCTCTAAACCTCCATAGCCGCCATCCAAACCTCTGAAACCCTACCCCAAAAATCCACCAAAAACACTCAAAACTCCACCAAATCACCTCCTCTACACATTTCAAGCCTCGAATCAAAGGTTTTCAAGGTTTTTCAACCCAAATTCGAAAAACCCAAGGTAAACCCACGTTTCTCTCTCTCTCTCTCTCTCTCTCTCTCTCTCTCTCTCTCTCTCTCTACGAAATACCACCCTTTTCTCCCTACATTATCAAAATACTCCACTCTCCTACCCATATCTACCTATAAACCCACATATTTCAACTCCCCCACTCTCTAAAACCCCCAAATCCGAAAACCCTAACCTTTACCATGCCTAAAATCAAGCAAACCACTCAAAAGGGCAAGCATGTGGCCTCTTCCTCTCACCAACCCAAAATTGAAGATGATGAGATCCTTGATCAATTTGTTGAGGAGGAGGAGATGATGGACAATCCCGTGCAACCGGGTGTGACTATTGGGGTGCGAAGGAAGCGGACATCAGAGCAAGTTCGACTGGATAGGCAAAAGATGTGGGAAGAGTCAATAAAGAAAAGGACTGTAAAGAACGAGTGTCGCGTGGATGTGGCAAGCATCTAGGCAAATCACTGGGCTATTCGGTCAATTAAGGCACAAGGTTTGTCGTACTTCTTTGGCAAGAATCCTGGTTATAATAAGGAATTAGTGGTTGAGTTTTATAAGAATATGAAAATCCCGGAGGCACGAGCTTAACGTGCGCCGGATGCTATTGTAGCATCCAAAATTGGACGGGTTGAGGTGTTGGTGAACCATTATTAGATTGCTACTGCTTTAGATTACCAATGCCTAGCCGCCCATGAAATTAATTACCCGAAGGAATATTTTGCTATGGCCTATGACATAGCCCAGGATTTGTACATAAACCCCGCGGATGCCGAAGACCCCCATGTGCCCGGTAAGTTCAAACCGGAGTACAAGCTTTTGAACCAATTTGTGCACCACAACATAAACCCCCGGGAAACTGAGAATAAGCCGAACGAGGAAGAAGGGGTGTTACTCTTTGCCTTCGCACAACAGGGACTGAAAGCTGACTTGGTGGAGTATATTTTTGGGTAAATTGTTGAGTTCAAGACAGTGGCCGATTTGCAAACAAGAATGTCATATCCATGCTTGATCACGAAGATTTGTAGGAAGTATTGGGTGACCAGGCAAAAGTATGCGGAAAAGACAAAGCTTGAGCTGGGGTTATAAATAGCAACTTTTTGACAAGGAGCACATCCCAATCTCGAGCATCAAGGAATTTCCGTGGTGGGACTTATTTTACCTCAATGCCGGCCCAAGGTGCATCGAAGCCTACTTGGTACAAGAAGTTGTTTTGCCAAGGTGTCTCTGATCATTGAGAGCCTAAGGAAGGGCAAGAAGGAGCGTCGGAAGATGGCTAGGAGGCAAGCCCGCATGGATCATCAATTCGAATGGCTAACTCGACGAGCGGGAGGGTCTACTAGTGAGCCGTACGCCCCGCCTCCATTTGTGCAAGAGAAGGATAGTGACGATTTTGGGGGTAATTTGCCGGCTTGGGATGAATGAGAGATAGAAAGAGAAAGAAGAGAAAGATGTAACACCCGGAGGCCAGAGGACTCAAGTAGAAATCCCCCAACTTAGTCAGGTCTAGGATGGTTGACATGCCGTCCATTCTATCTTTAGGTTTATTTTTGCTTTTATTTGAGTCGGTGGACATTGTTTAGTTCATATTAGTTAGTATTTAGTATGTTAGTAATCGAGTCTAGTAGGATAACATGCTCATGGTTAGTTAGGGGTGTGTCGTTGGCCAATTGGGTAGTTAACCAAGCTAGTAAAGGCCATCGGCACTTTTGCAAGTTTTCCCTTTTTTTTTTTTTGCTAACCTTGATCAATATAAGCTAATAAAAGTCCTTAATTGATCTTAAATGCGCGCTTATTCCATTTGTGATTCAATGTGTTATGATTGGCATACTTAGCTTGTGGCATGTTTTCCTATCCATTGTTCAAGTTTTCAATTGTTAGATAAATCTCCTTTCAATAAGTGCTTTTCATAAAATGGCATGATCTTGCTTTACATCATTGCCTATCTTCCAAACACTTTTGTGGGATATGGATGCTAGTTTATGTGTCGCTTTGTTGCAAGTCATATCCCTTTTCCTTTTATGGATACGAGTCCTTTTAGCTTGCTTATCACTCGCTTTGAGTTTAGTTGCTTAATCAAGTTTTCGGCTGCAAGTTGAAGAATGCAATGAATGATTAGGTTTGAGAACTCTTGTTTTGTTAAAAATAAAATGCAAGCATGTGTTTTAAGTTTGCCGGAAAGATTGTATAGTTCAAAATGTTTTCTTTTTGTTTTAATTTTCTTGGGACTAGCAAAGCTCAAGTTAGGGGGTGTGATAAGCACCCAATAATGCATATTCTTGGTGCTTAAGTCATTAGTTTTACCACATTATGTTTAGTTGATTTAGCTTTTTATTTGATATTGCACGTAGGGTATGTATACTCTATTTTGTAGGAAAATCGCTTAATAAGACAGTTTTAAAGCTTAAAGCGAGCTAGAGGCGTCCAAGACTCAAAGATGATCAAGGAATTAAGCCATCGGGGCCAAAGAACCAAGCGTTGAAGACCCGACGGGTGGCCAAGACCTTTGGAAGCCAAATCGGAGGGCGAAAGCTGAAGAGCCCAAGGATTTGAAGGCGATATCGATACTGTGCTTCCTCGTATCGATACCATTTTAAAACAGAGAGATTGGGAATCGCCAATTGCAATTAGGTATCAATACGGCGTTTTCTTATATCGATACCGGTTCATTTGGCCGCTGTGGACTCTCGTGCCCTCGAAACGCTAACTTGAAGAGTCGCCACCCGGATTTTTGAGATGGATGATCCAAGAAACTGAGAACACATTTGAAAAAGGCTTTTGGTCTAGCGAAAACGTCGAGATTTTGGGTTCGGGGACCACGTTACGAACGGGGAAGATTTTTCTTTAAAAAGCACCCCAATCGCCCGGTGAAACCAGTCTCTACTTTATGTTTTCAAAAGGGGAAATCTCAAATATCATTTGGAGTATTAAGCTCCTTAATAAAAGCAAATAACGGGGAAGGGACACATGAAATATATCACATTGACGTGTTCGTGGTGCTATCTGTACAGAGATGATAAGAGTGATGCAAATAAATAAAAGACTTGACAAGCTGTCTGGACTGTGATTGCTTCATGCACGGCACACCGTAATGTCGTGTGCGGCCCTTCAATATGCCGCGCGTGGTACCCGCTCTGCTGTCAGATTGTTAAAAGCATTCAAAATGCCACCTGGCGTATTGTTTTCACCGTGCGTTGTTTCAAAGATTCAACGAAGGCCATACAACAGTCAGATCATCTCAAAGGATTACCATTTTTCCAAGCCATGGCCATAAAACATCTTTTGATGTGTTTGATCATTCGGGATGATCAAGAAAAGCCTTATTTGATAGATAAGACATGGCTTGTAGATATGGTCTTACTTCAAAAGGGATAAAAACAGTAAGCAGCAGATACAGACAATCCCAACAAGCAATAACCCAGATCCAGACAGCCTGACTAAGAAGGCGTCAGTAACTGAAGGACCGCGCGCTGAAGCTCACTATGCCGCGCGACTGAATGAATAGCCGCACGACATGGTGGCCTCATCACAGTAGTTACTTCATTTTCAGAAAATGATTTTTAAGTCAAAAACCTAACCGAAAAGGGTTAGATCTGACAATAGAAAAGTTCCCCTCGGGGCCAGAACAGAGTCTAGCCCAAGGAAACTTAGTTTTACCTTTGGTCTTGAGCTTGATCAAGGATGGTTGATGCAAAATGAAGACGGATGGTGAAGGATGTGGAAGGTTAGATGAGACAAGGAAAGTATGGGTGTAAGAGAGGGTTTGGTATTTTGGGGGATGAGATCTTGAAGTTAGTAAGAGACTAACTTCAATAATGAGGAGGGAAGTGGGTGAAAGTACTCAAAGATTGTCTTTGGGGAATGACATCTTCAAGACTTGGAAATGAAAAATGGATATGAAAGCTAGAGAGAGAAAGCATAAAAGGTTAAAATGCCCAAAAGCTAGAAAAGGAGCCCCTTTCCCTTGAGTGGAGGGGTTTATTTACAGACAAAAGGCCAAGGATTTTGAATTTCAAATAATGGAGGTATTTTCTGGGCAGGCAGAAGTGTGTTTCCGACTGAGCCATTCATCAGCTGTGGCTCAAATTGGCGTGGCCGATAGCTTTTCGAGCCAATCAGAACTTTACCTGAAATGCCGTGCGGTGCACCTCATGGTCGTGCGCGGTGTAATGAATTTCAATATGCCGCGCCATACAGAAGCGTCCCACGCGGTGCTTCAGGTTCAGTCCAGGGGGCTTTTTAGGCTTTCTGAGCTTATCTGGGTTTCTGGCTTATTTGGTTTATATGGGCTGAGGGGAATCCTTTATTCAATCTCACAAAGGCACTGTTTCCTTCATTTCATCATCGGGGTGGACAAAGACTCCCCAAGGTCCGGATTAGGGTGTCTACAGTAGTCCCTCTTTAACGTAAGTATGATACCATTGATTGGTACGAGTGATGCTTAAAGAATAGGCATTCCAATCCGTTCCCCTAAAGTCTTTGATCGGAGACAAACAAGCGCGGAAATACAAGTGAATACGTACCCCGTTGTAGGGATCAGACCAACGTAGTTCAAATGAGACAATGCAAGCGAAATGAGTCCCAGAGGACAACTAGAAAAGTCATGTATAAAAGACGATTGAGTGCATGTGGTGTCAAGTGTCATGCAATCATTGTGGCGAAAATTGAGACAAGCCTTCGGGAGGCAAAATTGAGATGAGCCTTCTGGAGGCGAAATTCGAGACAAGCCCTCGGGGGGTAAAAATTTGATTTGAGATGAGCCTTCGGGAGGCAAAAATTCGAGACGAGCCTTCGGGGGCAAAAATTCAAGACGAGCCTTCGGGAGGCAGAAATTCGAGACGAGCCTTCGGGAGGCAGAAATTCGAGACGAGCCTTCGGGAGGTAAAAATTCGAGGCGAGCCTTCGGGAGGTAGAAATTTGAGGCGAGCCTTCAGGAGGCGAAATTCAAGACGAGCCTTCAGGAGGCAGAAATTCGAGATGAGCATTCAGGAGGCGAAATTCGAGACGAGTGTAGACACCCCAATCCGGACCTCGGAGGGTCTTTGTTCACCCCGATGATGAAATAGAGGAAACAATTCCTTTGCGAGCTTGAAAAAGGATTTACCTAAACCCAAAGAGAACCAAAGCCCAGATAAAGCCCAGATAAAGCCCAAAAAAGCCCTGGACCGAAGGAAGAGGAGCCGTGCGGAGCAAGACTGGAGAGCACGGCACCTTGAAAATTCAAGGGTAGTCGTGCGCGACACACTTAAACCGACAAAGACCTTGAGCAAAAGTCGACCGCTCGAAAGTCGCCACGCCACGATTGAGCCACAATGATGACTGCTCAAATTAAAATGCACTTGGCCCGCCTAAAATACCTCCACCATTTGAATTCAAAATCCTTGTCCCTTTGCCTATAAATTAACCCCTCCACTCAAGGGAAAGGGGTCCCTCTTAGCCTTTCTTTTGAGTCCCTCTCTTGCCTTTCTCTTAGCTTTCTCACTCTACTTTCTCTCTCTAAATTTCTACACCCACTTTCTTATTTCCATTGCCATTTTCAAGCTTTAAAGAATGTCATTCTCAAAAGACCTTCTTTAAGTGCTTTCACTCACTCCCTCATCATCATTGAAGTTGATCCTTCATTAACTTCAAAGACTCGTCACCCCTAAAACACCTAACCTTCACTCACACCCATACTCCCTTTGTCTCATTTAACCTCCCCATCCACATCCGTGACGATCCATCCACATCCTTGCATCCACGATCCTTGATCAAGCTCGAAACCAAAGGTATAAACTAGTTTCCTCGGACTAGATTCCGTTCTGGTCCTGAGGGGACCTTTCTGTCAGCAGATCTAATCCCTTTTGCTTAGATCCTGACTCAAAACCTATTTTCATAAAATAAAACCAACACTGTGCTAAGTTTCGGGAACTGCGCTGCATTGATCGACGCATACGGCACCACGACTCTCCGGCATGGTGCACACTAGTGTTATTGTGAACAGGCTGACTAGATCTGTGTTTTCTTCTGCTGTGGTTACCTGTTTTTGCTGTTTACTGTTTCTGTAGCTCTTAAAATAGGGCCATATCTACAAGCCATGTTCCGGCTCTTCTAAAATCTTTTCAAGATCATCCCAAGTGATCAAAAACGTTGAAAACTACTTTAAAACTATGTTTTGAGAAGGACAATAACGTTCTTGGGATGATCTGACCGCCGTGAGGCTACTCGTGAGTTTTCAAAAGATCTACAGAGAAACCAGTGAGCTAAATGATGTTTTGAAAGACTGCAGCAGAGCAGGTGCCACGCACGGCATGTTGAGATGCCTCGCGCGGCATCTCAGGGTGCCGTGAGCGGTATTCTGAGGTCCAACAGTCTGACAGCAGAGCAGCTGCCGCGCACGGCATGTTGAGATGTCTCGCACGGCATCTCAGGGTGCCGTGAGCGGTATTCTGAGGTCCAAACAGTCTGTTGAATGTTATTTACTTCCATTCATTCATATCATTTTATCACGACTGTACAGATAACACCACCCGCACGTCAACGTGATATATTTCCCATGTCCCTCTCCCGCCACGTGCTTTATTAAAGAGTTTGATATTCCAAATAATGTTGAAAATTCTCCTTTTTAAAACATCAAGTAGACCGGTCTTACCGGGCAAATGGGGTGCTTTTAAGAAAAACCTTCCCCATTCGTAACGCGTGGCTCCCGAACCCAACATCTTAACGTTTCTTTAGACCAAAAGCCTTTTCCAAACGACTCGGTTTCTGGATCATCCATCTCAAAAATCCGGGTGGCGACTCTTCTAGCGAAGCTCATTTCGGCGCGGGAGCCCACAAAGGGCGACTCTGTTGGGGATCGAACTTACCCAATACTTTTTAAAAAAATGTATAAAAGTATTGGATGATCAAGAGGGCCAGACTTGAAAGGTTTTCTAAAGGGGGAATTTTCAAATGTTTTCGAATGTTAAGCTCTTTTATCCTATACACTTTGCACCCACAAGCCTCGCAACGCGTGTCTCGGCTATATTGCCCGGTTTACCGGACAAGCTCTCCCGGGATGCCTAGCAACCTCGACTATGATGAGCCATCGTCCTTGTTCGACCGTTGTCTTGCAATACACTCGACACGGGGTAGTACATCTTGGCTCTAGTCCGGGGAACCCTTTTGAGACCAAAACCAGCCTTTGCACTTGTACAAAGCCATAGAACCTTCCCAACTAGGACAGGGACCTACGGTTAGGACTTATGTGTTATATCTTATGTGCTTTTTATTCCTGTACACACGTATCATTCACACACCATTGCATCTTGTGGGCTAGAGGAATAGGCTCCCTTAGAATTCTTTACGACCCTCCGGTCGGTCTAGGAGACTGTAAATCCATGGAGTTTGCGATACCTCCGGTGTTTGCCGTGCCCGAACGGCTCCCTTGGTTTGGGTCTAGCCTTAAGCATGTCCGTATCTGGCTTCCGGTAGCCATATTGCTCTGTCTCGGATGGTCACGATAAGGAGATTGGCCTTAAGCACGTCCGTATCTAACTGCCTGACGGCACCTACCCCGGCTATCGGAAATCTTCTGTTACGAACGCCTTAAGTGAGATTTGGGCCACGGTAAGTCCACTAGGGCGGTCTAGAGACACTTTGTAAATCCATGGCGTTTGCGATACCTCCGGTGTTTGCCGTGCCCGAGTGGCTCCCTGGTTTGGGTCTAACCTTAAGTGTGTGTGTATCTGGATTCCGGTAGTCATATTGCTCTGTCTCGGATGGTCACGATAAGGAGATTGGCTGGTTCCGACCCGTTCGGAATTTAACCTGCCTAACGGCACCTACCCGGGCTATCAGAAATCTTCTGTACGGACGTCTTAAGTGAGATTTGAACCACGGTAGGTCCACTGTGAGCGATCTAGAGACCTGTTAATCCATGGAGTTTCGCGATACCCGGTGTTTGCCGTGCCGAACGGCTCCCTTGGTTTGGGTCTAACCTTAAGTGTGTGTGTATCTGGATTCCGGTAGTCATATTGCTCTGTCTCGGATGGTCACGATAAGGAGATTGGCTCTGGTTCCGACCTGTTCGCAGTTCAATTTAACATCTCCCAGAGCCCCACCTAACAAAGGATGTACTGTTAGAAAGAACTCTGAGGACCGATGCAACCCAATAATAAAAAATAAAATTCTCAGTAAATCCATGGAGTTTGCGATACCTCCGGTGTTTGTCGTGCCCGAACGGCTCCCTTGGTTTGGGTCTAACCTTAAGTGCGTGCGTATCTAGATTCTGGAAGCCACATTGCTCTGTCTCGGATGGTCACGATAAGGAGATTGGCTCTGGTTCCGACCCGTTCGGAATTTAACCTGCCTGACGGCACCTACCCGGGCTATCGGAAATCTTCTGTATGGACGTCTTAAAGTGAGATTCGAGCCACGGTAGGTCTTAGGCCTCGTTCCTAGGAGATGGGTAGAAGTAGGGCGAGTATTCGGATCGATTATGAGTTGCTCCCTTTTGACTTGTTACCAGTATTGCCAACATTGATCGCCTGCGGAGGAAAGAAGCTGTACCCAATTGGTTCCGTCTGTCCCAAAGACTAGTTCGCGTAGACACCCTGGAAGGACCCCCGCTGTTTGAGGTCCAAATTGGAGAGGAGGAAGAACCTGTGGTAGAAGAATCTGTGGTCTTAGTCCCAACCGAAAATCCCTTACCTACGGCTGATCAGGAAGACAGAATGGAAGAACTCAGGCAGAATGTGGCCAACATGGATGTTCAGTTTAAGCAATCCCTCGCCAGTGTTGACGCACAGCTTAAGGCCGCCGTAGTCTCTATGAAAAATGACATGAATATGATAATGAAAAGCATGCAGAAAATCACTGACAAGCTCCTGATCAAGACTTCCCTGCAATCTAAGCAACCACCTAAAATTGAGGTACCAGTGGTCGACCCCAACTTGGCCGCTATCATGGATAAGATCGGCAAATTGGAGGAATCTGTCCAGGAAACCAAGCGGCTTGGAAAAGGAGAAATCGACATGAGGAAACTATGCCTCTTTCCAAATGCCAAGCTGCCAGAAAAGTTCAGAGGAGTGGACTTTACAAAATTCGATGGAACCGGCGACCCAAGAGCCCATCTTCAGGGATATGTCGGGTCCCTCACTATGCGCGGCATCGAAGGAGAAGCCATGGCCCAACTCTTCCATGAGTCCTTATTTGGTCAGCTCTGCAATGGTTCCTCTCTCGAACCATCCAAGAAGAGGACTTAGGAAGACATCGGGACAGCCTTTCGTGGCTCAATATGACTTCAATGTTGACCAAGATGGCCACGAGAGAATTGGAGAGTACTAAGATGGGTGAGAAGGAAAGCTTTGTCGACTTTGTGAAGCGTTGAGGGCAAAGGCAGCCCAGATGCAGAATAAACCTGACCGACAAGAACAAATACGGATAATAACCAAGAACTTGCCAAGCTCTTTTGCACCGTACATGGTTCTTTCTCAGGCTGCCCCAAATTTCGAAACTTTTTACGATTCTGGATTGGCTGTAGAGGAGGCTCTGCGAGACGGAACTTTGGAGAAGAAAGAGTCAGGGTCCGGATCCAAATCCAAATGGGCGTATTCAGGAAATAGCAATGTTCTCTTCGGGAATGCCAATCAGGCAGGAACCTCATCCACAAAACCTGTAGAAGTTAACCAGATTTTCTGAAAAGCCAAAATCCCGGAACCGAACCTTCACCCAATTCAACACTTCAAGGTCCACTCTCCTTAAGAAGCTCACAGACATTGGGGTGTCAAACCTCTTCCGCCACCACAAACCATTCCGCCAAACCTAAACCAAAACGTCTTCTACCGTGACTTCCACCAAATGCCCGCCATACCACCGACAATCGCATCCGCCTCCGTCATGAAATCGAACCTCATTGACAACAAGGTTGTCGATGCTCCACCCACAGATAAACCAAACACCGTCTCAAACCCTCTACCACAGCATAATATCCCTTCCATATCAACCAAATCACCCTAGCCGAAGATCCAAGTCTCCTAGAAACTGATTCTACCCTATTCCCTGATGCCGAACCAATGCCTGTTCCCGGAGAAATTGCCTTCCATTCTACCTGGGGAATGGGAAGACACGTGGGGAGAACTGATTGCTAACTGGGAAGAATTTGAAGCTGCCAATTTCCAAAGAAACGACGAGCCTTTGTTCGAGGCCGGATGGGAGGTTGATTGGCAAAACATCCAGCAGATCCTCTTGATGGATTCTCTTTGTGTGCACTATTCAAAATCAAGGGAAGAATACCCGGTCTTCCAAGATGTACCGAATGGGATTGGGACCCGACCCCGGATGAGTATCAGCTTTTGGCATGGAACGACCCATTGGATACCTTCTCCCTGCCGACACTATTCGGTGAAGAATACCGGCTTGGATACCCACTTGAGATGACGACATACAACTGGCCGGAACTCCCCGCTCCGCCCTGATTTCTCTCATTTTAATGACTTTGTCGTCAACAATCTGTATGACAACGTGAACCTCACCCCGTACCCAAACCTTCCTGGGTTCGAGGAGGAAGTTGCTAGCAACGGGTTTGACCCAATGGACTACCTCGTGGACGGAGTTGAATCTGAGTCAGTCACTTTTTCGAAAGACGCTGAAATTGCCATGATAAACTTATGGGAGGATGAACCAGCAAACTTGTGGGCCAACACTGAAGTGGTTAACGTAAAAGTGGGAAACGAAGAATGGACTGTTAACAAGGCCATGATGGAGGCTGAAAAGTGGACACCCGAAGATCTGTGGGATGATCTGGTTATCGCCGATCTGGCCGCTAATCTACAAGATACAACTATTGGGAACAAGCGTAAAGCCCTGGCCGACCTATGGAGTGAGGAATCAAAGTGCCGCCAGATTGATCATCTAACCAGAAGCGGCCGTATTTATCAACCTCCGAACCTCCAAGTTGGGGAACCTTCCAACCCTGCAACCGCAGAGCCCTCTGATCCCTTTACCACTCCGGTCAAAAGTACCTTTCGCCCCTTTGACCTACCGGCTAAGGAGCCTTCCCGACCTGAAAAGAACCCCGAAGGGATGATCAAGCGCCAACTGGAGCAAACCCATGCCAAGATGTCTGTCTGGGATGTGCTGGTCCATTCCACACGCCATCGTGAAGGCCTCATCCAAGCACTCTCTCAGCTAAAGGTTCCTTCCGCTATAACTCCCGATGAGCTTGTGGCTCTGATCAAAACCATACCTATCAAACATGCCATCACCTTTACTGATCGAGACCTACCTGCCGAGGGAACGATCACAATCGTCCGCTGCACATCACCTTGAAGTGCCATGGCAAGTCGATTCCAGCAATCTTGGTCGATAATGGATCAGCGATTAATGTCTGTCCACTCCGTGTTGCTTACTGTTTGGGATACAAGAATGAAGACTTTTCCCCGTCAGAGGTCAAGGTCCGAGCGTATGACAACACTCGGAGAGACGTGGTTGGGACTCTCATGATTCCTATGACCTTCGGACCATATCAGACGGATGTAGAATTCCACGTGGTGAATATCCATGCCTCTTTCAATCTACTCTTGGGAAGGCCCTGGCTGCATCGGCCAGACATCATAGCTGTGCCCTCCACACTCCACCAAAAAATTCAGCTGGGACTGGAAACAGGAATGCTTACTATCCACGGAGACTCGGGGATTCATGCCCCTGTTGAGGACAATGCCCCACTCTTGGAAATTCAACACGGGGAAGAAGATATCGCTTTGGGAGGCTTCTCTCTAGACACCTCTCAGTCTATCTATTCAGTTAGGATCGATGATGACTTCATTATCAGCAATGTTGCCATCAAGATTATGAAGAAAATGTCATACATGCCAGGATTGGGACTGGGAAAGAACCTCCAAGGCCCTGCAAAGTTTGAAGCTCAGTGGCACTCGATGCGCATTAACCGCCTTGGTTACTCACCCTCAAGTAAAAACAAAGTGAAAAGGGGGAACAGGCTGGAGGACTACTTCGTCAAAGAAGAAGCAAAGCAGATTTATCAAGGACAGCCGGAACCGTTTTGGGACAAGGAGACCAATACCTTCCCGCCAGGGTTTGAGATATTCGCCAACGATGTCTGCCAGATAGCGATGAAGAAGCTGAGGTTATGGAAAAGCGTAAAAGCTCCCGACCGGATTGAGGTCTTTGCCATGGGTAGTCTCGCAACTCGCTTAGGGAAGACGAATCGATGGGTACAGCTGCGGAAGTGCTGATGATGGAACAAGATACCCCGAGGATCCGACTTTGCTCATCATGGATGCTTCTGGAGAATGCGAGAACTGGAGCTTCATACCGAGTGCAACTCACCATGAGTCCGAGTCAACTGAGTCCGAACTTGAATCGTTAAGTCTTCCGAGTCTTCGAGTCCACGAGTCCGAAGTTGGTGCCTCTTGGCCCAAACTCTCAGACAGTATTTCGAGTTCGAATCCACCTGTGTGTATGGTGCCCCGAGGCCTCCGTTAATAATGAAATAAATGAATCTGATTCGGCTTATTTGACTTTGAAATAAATTGCGCCGACTCTGGTGATGAAGAGATTGGTTTCGATGGGGACATCCTAAAGAAATTCGATCCCTAATCGATAGGGAAGATGAAAGGCATGCTCAACTTTGTAAAAGAAGAAATCGCTTTTAATAAATTTGAGAGATGAAGGGAGTCCCCGGGTGATCCAGATCGTATCCGCTAAAGAGCGCGAAGCCCTTGTAAACCTGCTCAAAGAATTCAAGATGTGTTTGCATGGTCACACGAAGATATGCCCGGAATCGATCCTGAAATCGTGGAACACCGGATTCCCTTTTATCCCGATGCAAAACCAGGAAACATAAACTAAGGCGCATGAGACCTGGACCGGGTGCTTAAGATAAAGGAAGAAGTCACTAAACAGATTAATGTGGATTCTTAATGGTAATCGAATACCCTCGGTGGGTTGCAAACATCGCCCCCGTATCAAAGAAGGATGGTAAAATAAGGGTCTGCGTCGATTTCAGGGATCTCAACAAAGCCAGCCCAAAAGATGACTTCCCGCTACCGCACATTGATGTGTTAGTTGATAATACTGCCGGTCATGCCCTACTCTCTTTCATGGATGGTTTTTCGGGGTACAATCAAATCCTCATGGCTCCAGAGGATCGGGAAAAAACCACATTCATCACTGAGTGGGGGACATATTGTTATCGAGTCATGCTCTTCGGACTAAAGAACGCCGGATCTACCTACCAGCGGGCCGCCACGGCATTGCTGCACGACATGATTCATAAAGAGGTAGAGGTCTACGTTGACGATATGATTGTTAAAGCCAAAGAGCAAGAAGGACATCTGCCCGCGCTCAGGAAGTTTTTCGAAAGAATCAGGAAGTACAAGATGCGGCTCAACCCCGCCAAATGCACGTTCGAAGTCACTGCAGGGAAGATGCTTGGGTTCATGATCACCACCCGCGGCATCGAAGTCGATCCATCGAAAATTAAAGCCATCCTAGAAATGGAACCGCCGAGATCTGAGAAGGATGTAAGGAGTTTCCTCGGCAAGGTGCAATTCATCAGTCGATTCATTGCAAAGCTGACCTCGACTTGCGAACCCCTATTTCGTTTGCTCAAGAAAGGAGTGCCATTCGCTTGGGATGATAGGTGCCAGAAAGCATTCGAAGCCATCAAGGCCTACCTAAACAAGCCACCGGTATTAACACCGCCCGTAACAGGGAAACCTTTGATCCTATACTTGTATCACTCCATCCTCAATGGGATGCATGTTGGCGCAGGAAGGAGATGATGGGGTGGAAAGGGCTGTTTACTACCTTAGTAAAAGATGGTTGGACCCAGAGAGCGTTATACTCCTTTAAAAAGACATGTTGGGCACTTGTATGGGCTTCCAGGAAGTTGAGACATTACATGCTCGCTTACCCGGTGAGGGTGATATCTCGGATGGATCCCTAAAATATCTATTCGAAAAACCAGCCCTCACAGGAAGAATGGCGCGATGGTTGCTAATGCTGGCCGAATTTGAATTAAAGTATGTCACCCGAAAGTCAGTAAAAGGAAGAGCCGTCGCAGAATTCCTGGCCGATTGCCCAGTCGAGGGAGGAGAAGATGCCGAATTCAGTTTCCCAGATGAAGACATAATGACGGTAGCCGAGGACATTTGGCGATTGTACTTTGATGGAGCAGCCAACCAAAAAGGGTTCGGAATCGGTGTATTGCTCATCTCGCTCGATGGATCGCACATCCCGTTGGCATTCAAGCTTAACTTCGAAGTCACCAATAATCAGGCAGAGTACGAGGCTTGCATCGTGGGTATGGAGGCAGCCATTGAGATCGGCATAGAAAAGCTGGAAGTCGTGGGAGATTCGAACTTGGTCGTGTCCCAGGCAAATGGTGATTGGAAAGTCAAGGAAGAAAAACTAAAGCCATATCACCACGATCTCGAAGATCTCATCCCCCACTTCACCAGGGTAACTTTCACTCATGTCCCGAGGTTCAAAAATCAGTTCGCAGACGCTTTGGCAACGTTGGCGTCAATGGTCGAGATCCCTATTGGCATAAAGTTAAGACCGATTGTGATAGAACAGAGGGATGCTCCAGTCTACCAGCATGTCATGACAATCGAAGAACCCGATGATGGTCAGCCATGGTACTTCGACATTTGGAGATATGTAGAAAGAGGAGAGTACCCCATGGGAGCAAGCAAGAAGGACCGAATCGCTCTCCAGAGGATGGCGGCTCAATACATTATCTGTGGAGGGAATCTATACCGAAGATCACACTGCGGTACGCACAAGTTATGCGTCCATGGGGAAGATGCGAAGAGGGTAATGGAGGAAGTCCACGAAGGTGTATGTGGCCCTCACATGAATGGTATAATGCTCGCTAAGAAAATCCTCAGGCAAGGATACTTCTGGACCACCATGGAAACGGAATGTGTGGAATATGTGCGAAGGTGTAGAAGGTGCCAAATTCATGCTAATCTCACGCATGTCCCGCCACATGAGCTGCAACAAATGACCTCGCCATGGCCTTTCTCGACATGGGGAATTGACGTCATCGGAAGGATAGTGCCGGCAGCATCCAATGGTCACAAGTTCATTTTAGTAGCCGTCGATTATTTCACAAAATGGGTAGAAGCTGCTTCCTATGCCACTTTGACTGCGGTTCAAGTTGCACATTTCATCAAGCAAAATGTCGTTTACCGATACGGGGTCCCCCAAGCTTTCGTATCCGATAATGGGGTTCATTTCAAAGGACGAGCCCGGGAAGTTTTGGATGAGTTCCAAATTCAAGTGCACAAATCGACGACTTATCGGCCGCAGACTAATGGCGCCGTGGAGGCCGCCAATAAGACAATCAAGGCCATTCTGGAGAAGACCATTCAATCCCCAAGGGACTGGCATGAACAACTACCCCTGCCTCTGTGGGGGTATCGCACGTCTGTGCGAACACCAACGGGAGCAACCCCCTACTCTTTGGTTTACGGAATGGAAGCGGTGCTCCCCATCGAATTGGAAGTCCCATCTCTTCGAACTATGATTGAATGTGAAATCCAAGAGGCGGAATGGTTGAGCAATCGATTCGAAGAACTTATGCTATTCGATGAACGCCGGTTAAGGGCTCTTTACCACGTCCAAGGGTACCAACGAAGGATTGCACGGGCATTCAACAAGAAAGTGAAACCCAGGAACTTGGTAGAAGGTGACATGGTTTTGAAGGAAATCCGGGCTCCGGTTTACGACCCACGAGGAAAGTTTCGACCAAAGTGGTCCGGGCCGTACATTATCAAGACCATCCTTTCCGGAGGGGCAACGCAACTCATCGACTTGGACGGAAATGAATTCTCAACCTTGGTCAACCTGGATCAACTCAAACGCTATTACCCCTGAGAGAAGCTCGCTAGGCTGAAAACCGCAAGGGCAGTTCCAGGCAAAAATTAGAGCAAAGCCTGCTAGGATGAAAACCCGTCAGGGCATCCTAGGCAAAAGTTAAGGCATACAATAAATGAGCTCGCTAGACCGAAAACCCGAAAGAGCGGTTCTAGGCAAAAGTTAGAGCGCAAAAGGAGAGTGTTAAAACCAGAGCGAACCCTACCCTGAACTACGTCATGACCTGATTCCTTCGCCAGGAGGATACGTAGGCAGTCTCACATTGAGACCCGGTCACAATCCATCAAAATAAAGATCCAGGTTGAGAAGGTTTGAAAAACAAAAGTCGAGAAGGGGAAAACCCTCCAAGACTCGCTTTTATTAACACGATTACTTCTGCTACATAAGGTTGGGCCAAGCTTTCAAAACCAAAAGAAATACAACATAATGAGAAGAGGGTCCACAATTTATTCAACGGTCGGGGTAGTAAATCGAGTCATTTCCTTGGGCTCCAGCCCTCGCTGCAATGTCCCTCCTAAGCCACTTTCGTAGCTCCCGCTTCAACAGAGGGATAAGGATGTGCGCCGGTCACCTCGCGTGTCATCCAAAAGCGCTGGTAGTGGCAAAGAACCGAATGGCTGAAGAGAGGCAGAACCACATCCACGAGAACCTCGGCAGGGGCCTCCTGCCTCAAACCTAGCTGTCGCTGGATGCGATAAGGGATGTAGAAGGTAAAAGCTCCCAAACCGGCAAGGACGACCCACTGAGGGCCCATGTAGTGCACTGTCATGGGAGGAAGATCCAGCCATCGGCACCTCCAAGCAATAGTCTCCGCTCGCCGGCGCCTGAGGAAGTCGACCCACTCGACCCTGCTCCTGTCCTCAAACTCGAAGCATCGCTGAGACAGTAACCTCGCCTCATATGACCAATTGCCAGAAGGAATGGTCAGCACATTCACCTTGTCACAAAGCCAAATCTGCGGGAAGAGAGAAAACAAGTAAGAAACCGTAGAAAACCAAGCTGAGTGTTGAGGTAAAATGAGAACGTGAGAAAAACCCGAAAAAGGAGAGCTGAGTGAGAAGCCGACCTGTAGGAGAAGGGGGCTACCACCGAAAGTCTCGGTCCCTCCAGAACGAACCTTGTACAAACCATTCAATGTCTCGGCTAAATACTTCAGAATCACGTCCTTTCGAGTCTCTACCTGAACAGCAACAGTGTCCAGCGCCGAACTAACATGACCGGCAGAAGGAACTTTGAGATAGGCCGCAAGCAGGCACATGCAGAGAGCAGTCATGCGTCGAGTCTGATAAGTCTTGTCTTCAAGATCGCCAAGAGGAGAGAATAGCTCGATAAGGCGCATGACATTAAGATGGCCATTCCTAACCAAGTAGCGAGCAGCACCATCACTCCAACCCAAGGGCCGCAGCCTAAGACTCGTAGCGCTCTCGCAAGACAGAGGAATGATGACCTCCTGAACCAAAGCCTCGAGGTAATGCACGGAACTCCTCGACAATGGGGACAGAGCTCCTGATCGCCAAACCGAAACACGTGAACCTCCGGATCCCGAAACTCACGGGCCGCCTCAAAAGTTCGGGGCGAAGACGGATGTTGCGAAGGTACCGCATGGAATAGAGACCATGAGCTCGAAAGTTGAGCCAATCGACACCTTCCATCGAAGCCAACCATGGACGAAGTGAACCGGTAAGAGAAAGAGCCATTTCAAGAAGTAAGGAAAGAGGATGGGAGTTGAATGAGGTGAGGAGAATGTGGCATGAGAGAGCTTGAATTTATAGGAGAGGTAGAAGGGCAACTTCAACTTTCAAAGAGCCTCGGGTTTCAAAAAGTGCAAGTTTTCCATGAGTCCAACATAGGGAAAGGCTTGGTCAAGTCCTAAAAGGTCCAAAACAAACATGCACTGGCTCAGAAATGCCACTGCATGGGTCAAACCTCAACCCCCGAGCCATCTGCCTTGGGAAAACAACAAAATAGTAATCTGTCAGAAAAAATGCCTCGCACGGCACCTTGATGGGTCACACGGCATATTGAAACCAGAAAAATTCCACGGCAGAGTGATCAAGGTACCGTGAAGCAGAGTCTCACCCGCGCGGCATCTTGGCCTATCCGCACGGCACCTTGACTCTGCATTTCTGCAGTTTTTAGCAGCAACACCTCAAGATAGAATCAAGGCCCTACAAAGCACCAACCAGCACCTAAACACACTCTAACGGGTATTTGAGACTTCAGGGATGTTTCATTTCAAGATAACTCCCGGGATTCGTCGTCGTGGCACGAAAACTCGATAAAATCTGTTTCTTAAGCCATGTCAAGGAGTCAAAATCCTTTTCGGGTCATAATGGTCAAAAGTGACTTAGTCCAAGTCTCGGTTCATGCCCAGAGTCAAAACTCGAAAATGTCACATGTTAGAGTCAACATTTTCCTACTTTTCGAGCATATTCCAGAGGCAAAATAGAATTTCCAAGCATCACAGCAAGATTCAAAGGTCATTATTGTCTCATATTCATGTCTGGGGTCTGTTGTAAAGGTGTCTACATAAAGTCTTGAATGCGGAGTCTACTTTACAACGGTTTGCTTGCCCTCTTTGATTTCTATTCCATTGTCAATATGTCCCTCCTCGCAAACCTCACATCAACTCAGCGATTAGTTGCACAATTCGGTTAATGTTTTGGTTATTCAGTTTTCTTTGTGCAAACGAAAGGAAATTGAATGACATAAACAATGAAAGAACAAAATCTCTGTATAAATCCAAAGGCGTCCATGAATCGAAGTACAAAAAGGGGCACAATGGCCCAATGATCAATGTCCTATCTACCGAAGGCAAACAGGGGCCCTACGAAAGAAGCACGCAGGCTCCGTCAAAAATGCAAGACAAAGGAGGAGCTCAACTCTCGTCCTCGCTCTCCTCCTCGTCCTCCTCAGAGACCTCCTCCATCGCTGGAGAACTACTCACCTCGGGAGTGCCAGTCGCCCTGGGCACAGTGCCTCCAGAGGTAGCCTCCAGGTCGACGTCTGTGGGCTCGGGTGTATCGTCCTCAGAGACGTCGATAGGCTCGTCCTCGGTCCCTACAGAGCGTCGTGTCCTCTTCGATGCCGGCTCCTCCCGCGAGCCGGCAGAGGACACCTGTCGTACTATCGGGCGGACGGACTTCCGCCGCAGCCCTCGTGTAGCCCATCCTCTAGCCTGCAATGGTATAGCATTCATAAAACATTTGCATCATAATCGTAACATAAGCGGTAGAAGTAAAGCAAATGACTAAAGTTCGAGAGTGTACCATCGACCCGCCAACGCGAGGCAACACCTTCCGAGGGTGGCTGTGGGCTCCCTTCACCAACTGCTCCAGGCCCATCATGACCTCTCGCCATCTCCTTCACGTACTCTGGAGGAGCCCGCAATGAAGGAAATTGATCGGAATGTGCAAACGAAGCGAATGTACAGCATATTGAAAGCATGATATACCCGAGCAAGGAGAACCCCGAGCTCTGGCGAGGAGGGCGTGGCACCGAGACCAGTGCCGTGGACTCCACGAGGGGTCGCCACGTCCCATCAGCCCAAGAGAGGGCGGGAAGGCTAGCACTGCTCGAACTCGCGCCTGCCGCGACCTCTCGCCTTACCGCGACCTCCGCCTCCTCCACTGCCTCCATCCTCTGCCTCTCTTCCGCCCCTTCTTCCTCCAGCGCCCGCCGTGTCGCTTTGTGCCGCCTCCTGCGCAGACGTATCCTCGCATCGCCATCGGTACTAAGAACAAGATTCGCGTAGTCGGCGGCAAAGAAGACCCGCCTCGGAAAACGGCTCCAACTCGAGGTCCGGCCAGTGAAGCGCTCGACCTCCTCCGCGTGCATCGGGTCTGCCTTCCACTAGAGCAGAAGCAGCCCGAGGACTCAGCGCCCACCAAGAATCGGGCGTGACACTCGGTCACCTAAGTACCATTGCCAACCGTAGGGGGACTCGAGAAGCACTCCTCTGGCGACCACCCTACTCTGCGCAACGTAGGGAATCTCGAAGCGGTCCCACCCCGCCAATGGACCTGTCATCAAGAATAAGCAATATCAAAGCGCTGTTTGAATGGAAACAAGCAACAGAAATGAAAGTACTTTGATACCTGATCAGGACGCAGCTCGTCCAGGTACAGGCGGAAGGCATCCAGCCCTCTTCCCCTCTTCACGCCCTTGTACTCCGTCGACCAGCGTAAGGCCCGAGGGAGTATTGTGTCGTCGGGACACGTGGTCTCGGGAGGGTACATCCCTATCACCTCGCACGTCCAAAGCTGCAATTCAAGACATTGAAAGTTAGCACAAGATATATATTGAATTGATATAAATGGAAAGCTAACTATTCATGAGAAAGGAAATGAAATATACCTCCTAGACCCTCAAGTAGCCTCCGAGGCTCACTCTTGCGCTCCGCGAGACAAAGAGCCCATGAAGGCGTAGCACGCCCCTAGCGCCGCACCTCCCCAGTCGAAGCGGCGATCGACGTCCCTCAGGGCTGGGAGAAGTGAAAGGTGCACTCGGTTGCGCTTGTTGGGAAATAGGGCACCAAGTAAGTACAGTAGGAAGCACTTCGCCATCTACTCCTCCTCCGCCTGTCGGTCGGGAGCTCGCCCAAAACCTCGTGAGTGGGCGTGCCATCGTCCCCTCTCGCCTCGGCTCGTGTCCCGATCGCCACTGAACGCCGCCTTTGCCTCCGTGGCGTCAAAAGGAATAGGTCACCTCGACACGAGACCGGTGATCGCCGCAAAGTCCAACGGCGTCACTGTCAGCTCACCGAAAGAAAAGTGGAGGGTATTCGCCGTGTCCCACCACCTCTCGGCCAGAGCCACCACCGGGCGGTCGTTGCACACGCCGCCATCACCCCTACAAACTCCCCAAAACTGGCCCGCCTCACTATCTCTCGCGAGGCCTCGGGCAATCGCTCCCCAGAACGTCGGGACAACTGCCGAGCCTCCATAGCACGAGAGCGAGATCGCTTGTTGCAACAAATCAGCAGCAAATATTCAGTAAACAGGCATGGTATACAATACAGAGGTGTTTTTGGATGCAATAAAATAGAAATACGATGCATTAGAATTTGAAATACAGATATCTAAAGTATACCTCGTCTCGTCGCAAAGAAAGGTGCTGCTGAGGGTCCCTCAGGACCAGAGCCTCGTCGTAAGCTGGCCTCCGCGGCGTGTAAGGGTCAAAAAGTGAAGGCACCACCACGTGCTGAAAAGGCACGTAGGCCGCCTCGTCGTAGGGCCCTCGCCCCTGCAACGCCAGTGTCGCCTCAGCCACCACAGTGACGCGAGGAGCCGTCACCCCGGCCTCCTCAGCTCGCCTCTCCTCAACCCCCGGCTCCCTGGCACCCTCAGTCCTAGCCCCGGCCTCCAGCTCCACCTCGCGGGCTGCTAGTAAGGCGTCCGCCAACCCAGGAAACCCCCGCACCACCTCCAGTACGTCCTCCATGGACGCCGTCGCTAAGTAATCGCCCATGCCTATAGGGCGTGACGACCCGGCACCTGTACCACTGCCCACAAACAAAGGTGGCGTGTCCTCCACCACTGGCTCCACTACTGGCTCCACCACCGGCTCGTCCTCGACGATGGGGGCCTTCCCCAAGTCAGTCCGAGGCTCCCTCACGGGAGAGGCCTCCGTCTCCTCCCCCATCGGGTCTAAACTACCACCACCGTGACCCTCCGTGGTCCTCTCCTCAACGCTGGCCGCCGCCTCCGGCAAGCCCGAAACCCCAACGTCGCTCCCCGACTCCACTACACCCGGGGTCTCGACCTCCTGACCATACCCGGCCTCCACAACACTACCACCATCGCCACCGCCACTACCTACCACCGTGGCAGCCATGGCCGCAGTCCCCCCGACCAATGCCGGCTGAAAATCTCATCGGCAAAATGCTTGATTCGATTGCAAATAAGGATCTTTTACAAGAAGTCAAGGACGTTTCCAATCAAATTCAAGCCCTAATCTGTAGATGTATGAAACTGGTTCAGAGAGAGAGAGCAGTCCAGAGAGAGAGAGAGCACAGCGAGAGAGAGAGGGAGCAGCGAGAGAGAGAGAAATGATCGAGAGAGAGAGAGATGATCGAGAGAGAGGGAACAACGAGAGAGAGAGATGATCGAGAGAGAGAGAGTGATCGAGAGAGAGACTGAGAGAGAGAGGGAAATTTCGAAGTGGGGTGTACTGTGTACACCCCGCGTGTATATATATATAGCCCCCGAACCGGTTCGCTCGGAAGCCAACTTTACCGGGTTCACAGCCAGACTGGCTGCACGGCAACCTGGGCTGGTCGCACGGCATCCTGGACGGAAATACAGTGCCCTTAGTTTACGTTACCGTGCGTCCTTAATTGGCTGCGCACGGCATGACGATTCGTTTCAACAGTTTGATTCTTGAGAACAGTTCGTGGCATTTTCATGTTTAATCCGTAATCAACAGATAGATGCAACAAAATGGAGGAGGAAAAGGGGTTTTTTATTAAATAAAATCCGGGGTTTCCCCCGGGATCTTGCCATTACATTCCAAAAAAAAAAGAAGAGAGAAAGAAGAACTAGACGACAAAAACAACTACGGGCCTACTGCCCTCTTTTCCCCTTCTTCCTTCGCTCAACCCCGGCCTCAGTCGCTCACCCCGTCATCGGACCCGTTGGGGTTGCACTCGGAATCTTCTGCGGACTCCTCTGACTCGTGCCCGAGAACGGAATCCGGGTCGTCTTTGTTGTCTAGTTGGTCAAAGGCGACATCCTGCAGGTTGGACACGGCGCGGCGGAGGGTGCGGATGCTGGAAATCAATCGCGCAATCTGCTCGTTGAGTTGTTCGATCTCCCCCCGAAAAAAGGCCATCTCGGCCTCCAAGGAGATCATCCGGGCTGCCAAGTCGTCGTTTGCCATGACGAGAGTATGCGTTGAGAGATGCGAAGAATTTGGAGATGTTTTGTTGGTGGTGCATGGAATGTGGCACCCCCACACTTATAAAGATGTCCCGACCGACGAAAGGGCACGCCTGCATTAATGGGCACCCTCAAAACTTTCAACTGTCCTCGGAAATCGAAGGGGCGCCTAGAAGATCGAGGTGCCGTGCTCCCCTGATCTTGCCCGCACGGCACCCTGGCTCAGAAGATTAATTGCCGTGCCTCGAGAATTGATCCAGTCAGCCACTTAAATCCTCTTGGAATCTCAATCCTCAGCCGTTTCGCAGAAAAGGTCTCTTAGAATATCGTGCATTGGTTACAACACCATTTGATCCCTTGGGAATTCGCCGTATTTGCCTTTTCTCGATACTCGGGACTCGCCGCGACCGGTCTCTGGACTTTTAGTCTGACGTCTCAAAAATTCAAAAGTCAATTTTCGCCCTCCGAGGGCTCGTCTCAAAAATTCAAAAGTCAATTTTCGCCCTCCGAGGGCTCGTCTCAAACGTCTCAACGATTCTTCGTCTCCCGAGCCACGGCCCAGCGGGCCTAACGTCTCTTCATCTCCCGAGCCCGGTCTAACAGGCCTAATGTCTCTTTTCACCTCGATTTCCGCCTCCCGAGGGCTCACCCCGGGTCTTTTAAACACATTGCATGGCACAAGGCACCGCAAGCACGCTTTTGCATGAGCTTGTTCTCTCAGATTCGTTTTCTCGCATTGCATTGTCCCAATCGAACTACGCTGGTCTGATCCCTATAACGGGGTACGTAGGCAGCTCCCCGAGCGCGACCACCAATGTTATTTACTTGCATTTTTCGTTTTTTCTCTGTTCAAAGACGCTAGAGCAACGGATTGGGATGCCTATTCTTTAAGCGTCACTCGTACCAAACTAATGGTATCCGAGTTACGTTAAAGAGGGACTACTGTAGACACCCCAATCCGGACCTCGGAGGGTCTTTGTTCACCCCGATGATGAAATAGAGGAAACAATTCCTTTGCGAGCTTGAAAAAGGATTTACCTAAACCCAAAGAGAACCAAAGCCCAGATAAAGCCCAAAAAAGCCCTGGACCGAAGGAAGAGGAGCCGTGCGGAGCAAGACTGGAGCGCACGGCACCTTGAAAATTCAAGGGTAGCCGTGCGCGGCACACTTAAACCGCACGGCACCTTGAGCAAAAAGTCGATCGCTCAGAAAGTCAGCTGCCACGCCGCTTGAGCCACAGCTGATGACTAGTTCAGCTGAAAATGCACTTCTGGCCCGCCCAGAAAATACCTCCACCATTTGAATTCAAAATCCTTGGCCATTTGCCTATAAATTAACCCCTCCACTCAAGGGAAAGGGGTCCCTCTTAGCCTTTCTTTTGAGTCTTTCTCTTACCTTTCTCTTAGCTTTCTCACTCTACTTTCTCTCTCTAAATTTCTACACCCACTTTCTTATTTCCATTGCCATTTCCAAGCTTTAAAGAATGTCATTCCCAAAAGACCTTCTTTAAGTGCTTTCACTCACTCCCTCATCATCATTGAAGTTGATCCTTCATTAACTTCAAAGACTCGTCACCCCCAAAATACCTAACCTTCACTCACACCCATACTCCCTTTGTCTCATTTAACCTCCCATCCACATCCGTGACGATCCATCCACATCCTTGCATCCACGATCCTTGATCAAGCTCAAAACCAAAGGTATAAACTAGTTTCCTGGGACTAGACTCCGTTCTGGTTGAGGGACCTTTCTGTCAGCAGATCTAATCCCTTTGGTTAGATCCTGGACTCAAAACCTATTTTTATAAAATAAAACCAACATCGTTTGAGGTTTGGGAACCGCATGGCCTGTTGATCGACGCACGGCACTTCGACTCTCACGGCATGGTGCACACTAGTGTTATTGTGAACAGGTGATTTGGATCTGTGTTTTCCTCTCGTGGTTACTGCTTTTGTCAAGCATCAAGCTTCGTAGCTCTTAAAATAGGACCATATCTACAAGCCATGTTCGGCTCTTCTAAAATCTTTCAAGATCATCCCAGTGATCAAAACGTTGAAAACTACTTTAAAACTATGTTTTGAGAAGGACAATAAAGTTCTTGGGATGATCTGACCGCCGTGAGGCTACTCGTGAGTTTTCAAAAGATCTACAGAGAAACCAGTGAGCTAAATGATGTTTTGAAAGACTGCAATAGTCTGACAGAGCAAGTGCCACGCACGGCATGTTGAGATGCCTCGCGCATCTCAGGGTGCCGTGGAGCGTATTCTCGAGGTCCAACATGCGATAGCAGAGCACAAGACGGCATGTTGAGATGTCTCGCACGGCATCTCAGGGTGCCGTGAGCTGTATTCTGAGGTCCAAACAATCTGTTGAATGTTATTTACTTCCATTCATTCATATCATTTTATCATGACACAGATAGCACCACCCGCACGCCAACGTGATATATTTCCCATGTCCTCTCCCGCCACGTGCTTTATTAAAGAGTTTGATATTCCAAATAATGTTGAAAATTCCCCTTTTAAAACATCAAGTAGAGACCGGTCTTACCGGGCAAATGGGGTGCTTTTAAAGAAAAACCTTCCCATTCGTAATGGGCTCCCCAACCCAACATCTCAACGTTTTCGCTAGACCAAAAGCCTTTTTCCAAACGACTCCTCGGTTTCTCGGATCATCCATCTCAAAAATCCGGGTGGCGACTCTTCGAGCGAAGCGCTCATTTCGGTCGCGGGAGCCCACAACGAGCCTTCAAGACGAGCCTTTGTAAACCGTGATGGTGAATCTCGGGGGTAGAAAATTACATCGAGTCCCGGAGGACGGATTCTGTGAATTGCGGCTGATCCTTGGAGGACACAAAATCCCACGAGTCCCGGGGAATAAGAGTCAAATGATACCATAATTGACGCACAACATTCTAAGAGATTTTCGCTACAAAACGGTTGGAATATTGAATTTCCAAGAAGATTTTTGGTGGCTGAGGGAACTATTTTTGAGAAAAAGAACTTTAATCTGTTGAAGCCAAAGTGCTGCGCGGGCGATCATGGTGGCGCACGGCATTTCAAATTTCCATGCACCTCTTCGATTTCCGAGGACAGTTGACATGTTTAAGGGCGCCATTAATTCAGGCGTGCCCTTTCGTCAGCTGGGGCCTCTTTATAAGAGAGGGAGGGTGCCACATTCTATGCACCTTTTGCCTAAAACTCTTCAAGTCTCTCCACATTCTTCTCGCACTTCTCAAAACACACTGCATTCGGAATGGCAAGCAACGACCTGGCAGCGCGGGTGGCCTCCCTGGAGGCTGAAATCGCCCTCTACCGTCGAGAGATTGAGGAACTAAATGCCTAGATTGCGAGGCTCATCTCCACCATCCAGACCCTCCGTCGTGCGGTGTCAAACCTGCAGGACTTCGCGTACGACCAACAGGACGACAAGAATGATCCGGGGTTCACCCCGGAGTGCCTGTCCGAGGATACCATTGAGGATTCTGACGGGAATCCGAACGGTCCCAACGACCGTTCGGACAGAGCGGGCGACGCTTCCGGCGGGGGAAGCGACTGAGGTGGAGGGCCCACAAGAAGAAGAAGAAGAGGGGCAGTAGGATTTTTTTTTTCTTCTTTCTTTTTTTTTTTTTTTGAAAATGTAATGAAAAAGTCCCAGGGTTACCCCGGGCTTTGTTTAATGAACAGTCCCCTCTTTCTCTTTCTTTCTGCATCTATTTGCTTTCGAATTCGAACACAAAAAATCAACCAAAATGCCACGAACTGCCCTCAGGGTTTAAACTGTCGAAATAACCCAGTGTGCCACGTGTAGTTAGTGGAAGCTTCGCACGCCATACCAAATCATGGAATTCTGCACGTTTGCTGGCTATGCCGCGCGCGTGCTCCGATGTGCCGTGCGGCGCTATGGGTTTTGAACAGGGTCTGAAGTTATTTCCAATCGAACCGATTTACGAGGGATATATATATACGAGGCGTGTACAGCACGCCTGCCATTTGAATTTCCCTCTCTCTCCCTCGGTCTCTGCTCTCTCTCTCTCTCTCAATGTATCTCTCTCTCTCTCTCTCGATCACCTCTCTTTCTCTCAAGGTATCTCTCTCTCTCTTGATCACCTCTCTCTCTCTCTCTTTCTTGATCACCTCTCTCTCTCTCGCTGCCCTCTCTCTCTCGCTGTTCTCTCTCTCTCCTTTATTACGATTATGGATCGGAGTGACGTACCTGGTGGTGATCAATCACCTCGGGTCGAGGTTACACCGCCCCCAACTGCTCCGGAGAGTGATACAACGGTCGGGGGTGCGCCGGAGACCACGGGGGTCTCGGCTCAAGTGGCATTGGCCGAGGAGACCACGGCTTCGGCTGCCGCGGTGGACGGCAGTGACGGTGGTGATGGTGGTAGTAGAGTGCTGGCCGGCTACGGCCAGGAGACGGAGACTCCGAGTGCAATGGAGTCAAGGGGTGATGACGAGGCCTCAGGCCGATTCGAGGCCACGGTCGGTTTAAAGGAGAGGACCACGGAGGGTCACGGTGACGATGGTTCGGACCGAGTAGAGGTGGAGACGGAGGCCTCTCCCACGAGAAAGCCTCTGGCCGATGTGGGGAAGGCCCCCATTGTTGAGGAGGAGCCGGTGGAGGAGCGGGGCACATCAGCCATGTTTGTGGGTAGTGGTGTAGGTGCAGGGTCGTCTCGCCATGTAGGTCTGGGCGACTACCTGGAGGCAGCGTCCCTGGCGGACTTAGTCAAGACCTTGCAGGGGATTCCTGGGTTAGCAGAGGCTTTGCTTGAGTCCCGCGAGTCGGCGCTGTCGGCTGAGCTTGGGACCAGGGGTGTTAGAGAGACGCAGGCTGAGGAGGAGAGAGTTGACGAGGAGGCTGGAGAGGGGGCAGCCTCTCGCAGAAGCGTGGTTGACGAGGCTACTGAGGCCTTAAAGTGGAGGACAGGTTACGACGAGGCGACCTATTCCAGTACGTAGTGGTGCCTTCTCTTCTAGACCCCTACACACCGGAGAGGCCCATGTACGATGCGGCTTTGGTCCTGAGGGACCCGCAGCAGCAACTTTCTTTACGCCAAGACGAGGTATACTTTGAACATTTGCATTTCAAATTCCAACGCATCGTATTTCCATTTTCTCGCTTTGAATATTGTTCTTGCATTGCATGTTGTACCTGTCTACTGACGATTGTCATTTTATTGTAACAGGCGATCCCCATCTCGTGCTATGGCGGTGTAGCGGACGTTCCCGCATTCTGGGAGAGGCTCCCTGAGGCAGTGAGGGAGATAGTGAGATAGGCAAGCTTCGGGGAGCTTGTCGGAGTGCTGACGAGGGCACGCAACGATCGCCAGGTGGTGAGAGCACTTGCCGAGAGGTGGTGGGACACGACGAATTCCTTCCACTTCTCCTTTGGTGAGTTGACAGTGACGCCGTTAGACTTCACGGAGATCACTGGTCTTAGGGTCGGGGGTGACCCTATTCCTTTTGATACCACGATAGGGAGGCAGGCGGAGTTCCAGCGGCTGATGCTGGGGGACGTCTTGAGGGCAGAGACAGATGATGCTCAGCACGCACAGCTCTTGGGGTTTTAGACAAAGGGGCCTCCGACGACCAGGGTGCCGGAGGAGCAGATGGCGAGGTGCTTTATGCTATACATGCTCGGTGCGTCCTTGTTTCCCAGTAGGCGCAACCAGGTACTCCTTTCACTCCTACCGGCTTTGAGGGATATAGAGGATTGCCCGCTTCGACTGGGGAGGTGCAGCGTTGTGGATGTGATGCCTTCATGAGGTCCCTCTCCCGTGGAGCAAGAGTGAGCCTCGGCAGGTACTAGAGAGTCTAGGAGGTACACTATGATTCTTTTCTCTTGAATAGTTAGCTTTCCATTCGCATTTATTCAATGCATATCTTGTGCTAACTTTCAATGTCTTGACTTGCAGGTCTGGACGTATGAGGTGATAGGGATGTACCCTCCCAAGACAACGTGCCCTAACAACGTGATACTCCCTCGGGCCTTCGCGCTGGTCGAATGAGTACAAAGGAGTGAAGAAGGGTAGGGGCAATCTGAATGCCTTCTGCCTCTTTCTGGACGAGCTTCGTCCTGACCAGGTATTAATGCACTTCCATATCCATTCCATAACTTCTGTTCCTATTTCAATTCAAACAGCACGCTGATATCGTTCATTCTTGGTGGCAGGTCTTGTGGGCTCCCGCGCCCGAAAATGAGCGCTTCGCTCGAAGAGTCGCCACCCGGATTTTCGAGATGGATGATCCGAGAAACTGAGAGTTTGCTTGAAAAAGGCTTTAAGTCTAACGAAAACGTTGAGATGATGGGTTCGGGGGCCACATTACGAATGAGGAAGGTTTTTCTTTAAAAAGCACCCCATTCGCCCGGTAAGACCGGTCTCTACTTGACGTTTTCAAAAAGGGGAGATCTTCGGTATCATTCGGAATATCAAGCTCTTTAATAAAATACGTAGCGGGAAAGGGACATGGGAAATATATCACGTTGGTGTGCAGGTGGTGTTAGCTGTACAGTCGTGATAAAATGATATGAATAAATGGAAATAATAACATTCAACAGACTGTTTGGACCTCAGAATACCGCTCGCAGCACCCTGAGACGCCGTGCGAGGCATCTCAACACGCCGTGCGCGGCACCTGCTCTGCTGTCAAACGGTTGGGCCTCAGAATACCCCTCACGGCACTCTGAGTTGCCGTGCGAGGCATCTCATCATGCCGTGCGTGGCACCCGCTCTGCTGTCAGACTGTTGCAGTCTTTCAAAACATCATTTAACTTACTGTTTTCTCTGTAGATCTTTTGAAAACTCACGAATAGCCTCACGGCGGTCAGACCATCCCAAGAACGTCATTATTCTTTTCAAATCATAGTTTTAAAGTAACTTTCAACATTATTTATCATTTGGGATGATCTTGAAAAAGGTTTTGGAAGAGCCGGAACATGGCTTGTAGATATGGTCTCATTTTGAGAGCTACAGAAACAGTAAACAGCAAAAACAGATAACCACAGCAGAGGAAAACTCAGATCCAGACAGCCTATTCACAATAGTGTCAGCACGCAAGATGCCGTGCGCTGAGAGTCAGGGTGCCGCGCGTCTAATCAGCAGACCGCGGTTCCCCAACCTCGACAAGATGTTATTTTTAGTCTTTGAAAATGGGTTTTGGTCAGGATCTTAACCAAAAGGGGTTAGATCTGACGACAGAAGGTCCCTCAGGACGAATGCAGTCTAGTCCGAGGAAACTAGTTTATACCTTCGGTTTCGAGCTTGATCAAGGATCTTTGAAGTTTGGACGTGGGCGGATCGTCGTGGATATGGATGGAAGAGGTTGAATGGACAAAAGGCGTGTGGGTGTAAGGGAAGATTAGGTATTTTGGGGGTGATGAAACTTTGAAGTTAATGAAAGATCAACTTCAATGATGAGAAGGGAATGAATGAAAGCACTTAAAGAAGGTCTTTTGGGAATGACATTCTTTAAAGCTTGGAAATGGAAATGGAAACAAGGAAGTGGGTGTAGAAATTTAGAGAGAGAAAGTAGAGTTAGAAAGCCAAGATGAAGGCAAGAGAGTGACTCTAAAGAAAGGGCAAGAGGGCCCCTTTCCCTTGAGTGGAAGGGTTAATTTATAGGCAAATGGCCAAGGATTTTGAATTCAAATGGTGGAGGTGTTTTAGGCGGGCGGAAGTGCATTTTTTGAGCTGGGCCATTGTAGGGCTCACATCGGGCGTGGCGACAGCTTTCTGAGCCAGCCAACTTTTTGCTCAAGGTGCCGTGCGGAGGAGTTTGGCTGCGCACGGTCCCTTGAATTCTCAAGGTGTCGTGCGCTTGAATATGCCTCCGCACGGTGCCTCCTCCTGTGGTCCAGAATCTTTTGGGCTCTTCATTGGGCTTGGCTGGGCTTGTCAGGTTTTTCTGGGTTTTTGGGTTTTATTTGGGCTTAAGGAGATCCTTTTTCAAGCTCGCAAAGGTATCGTTTCCTCTATTTCATCATCGGGGTGGACAAAGGCTCTCCGAGGTCCGGATTGGGGTGTCTACGGTTAGATGCAAGTAGATCCTAACCTGTGGGAACCTGTCTTAATTTGGAGAGTTCTAATGCTTTGTATATGCAAAGGCTGGTTTTGGCTCGTAACGGGTTCCTCAAACTAGAATGCAAGTAAATAACGATGGCAGTCGCACTCGGGGAGCTGCCTACGTACCCCATTGTAGGGATCAGACCAGCGTAGTTCAACCGGGACGATGCAATGCGAGAAAACAAGTCCCGGAGGACAAACTTATGCAAAGAAGTGCTTGCGGTGTGGTGTGTCATGCAAAACATTCGTGAAAAACTTGAGACAAGCCCTCGGGAGGCGAAAAATTCAATTTAGATTTTTTAAGAGGTGAGACAAGCCCTCGGGATGCGAAAAATTCAATTTAGAATTTTTAAGAGGTGAGACGAGCCCTCGGGGGGCGAAAAATTCAATTTAGAATTTTTAAGAGGTGAGACGAGCCCTCGGGGGGCGAAAAATTCAATTTAGAATTTTTAAGAGGTGAGACGAGCCCTCGGGGGGCGAAAAATTCAACTTAGAATTTTTAAGAGGTGAGACGAGCCCTCGGGAGGCGAAAAATTCAAGTTAGAATTTTTAAGAGGTGAGACGAGCCTTCGGGAGGCGAAAAAAAAATTCAATTTAGAATTTTTAAGAGGTGAGACGAGCCCTCGGGAGGCGAAAAAAAATTCAATTTAGAATTTTTAAGAGGTGAGACGAGCCCTCGGGAGGCGAAAAATTCAACTTAGAATTTTTAAGAGGTGAGACGAGCCATCGGGAGGCGAAAAAAATTCAATTTAGAATTTTTAAGAGGTGAGACGAGCCCTCGGGAGGCGAAAAAAAATTCAATTTAGAATTTTTAAGAGGTGAGACGAGCCCTCGGGAGGCGAAAAATTCAACTTAGAATTTTTAAGAGGTGAGACGAGCCCTCGGGAGGCGAAAAAAATTCAATTTAGAATTTTTAAGAGGTGAGACGAGCCCTCGAGAGGCGAAAAATTCAATTTAGAACCAGAAACCGGTTACGGCGGGCCCCGAATATTGAAGAAAAGGCGAATATGACGAATCCCCGAGGAATCAAGTGGTGCTACAACCAATGCACGACATCCCAGGGGATTTTTGCTGCAAAACGGCTGAGAATTGAGTTCCAAGAGGATTTTGGTGGCTGGCCGGATCAATTTTCAAGAAAGTATTTGAACTTCTGGCATCAGGATGCCGTGCGGTCAAGGTCGAGGTCGCGCGGCACCTCGATCGTCCAAGCATCCCTTCGATTTCCGAGAACAGTTGGCAGGTTTAAGGGTGCCATTAATTCAGGTGTGCCCTTTCGTTGGCTGGGACGGCTTTATAAGCATGGGGGGTGCCATATTCCATGCACCACCAACAAAACTCCAAAGTTTCTCTTCTTTCTTTACTTCTTTCTACGAAAAACAGGTCGTTCTTCGAAGCTTTGACATGGACAGCAGCCGTCTTGCGGCCCGCGTCGAGGCTCTAGAGGCTGAGATGGCCTTCTTCCGGGGGGAGATTGAACAATTGAACAAGCAAATCGCAAGGCTTATTTCCACCATCCGCACCCTTCGTCGTGCCGTCTCCAACCTTCAAGACTTCACGTTTGATCAATTGGACGATAAAGACGATCCAGATTCTGTCCTTGGGCGCGAACCGGAGGAGTCCGCGGAGGATTCGGAGGGAAATCCGAACGGTTCAGATGACCGTTCGGATAGGGCGGACGATGCCTCGGACGGAGGCAGCGACTGAGGAGGACGAGGGGGAGAAGAAGTAGGATAAAGAAGAAGAAAGGGCAGTAGGCCCATTCCTTATGCTTTTGTTGTTTTTCTTTTCTTTCTTCTTTTTTTTTTTTGAACAATGTAAAGACAAATCTCGGGGGTTACCCCGGGTGTTTATTGAATGAAAAGTCCCTTTCTTTTTCTTTCATTCTGCATTCAAACTTCTAATTAAATCAAACACGAAAACGCCACAAACTATTTTCAAGAACCAAACTGTCGAAACAAATCGCCATGCCGTGCGCAGCCGATTTAGGTACGCACGGTATCGTAAACTGGAGGCATTGGATATTGGTCCAGGGTGCCGTGCGACCCGTTCAACGTGCCGTGCGGCCAGAGAAGCTTTGAACCCGGTCCAAAGTCGATTTCCAGGCGAACCGGTTAGAGGGATATATATATATACGCGGGGTGTACACAGTACACCCCACTTCGAAATTTCCCTCTCTCTCTCGGTCTCTCTCTCGATCATCTCTCTCCCTCTTGATCATCTCTCTCTCTCTCGCTGCTCCCTCTCTCTCGATCATCTCTCTCTCTCTCGCTGCTCCCTCTCTCTCTCGCTGTGCTCTCTCTCTCTGGACTGCTCTCTCTCTCTCTCTCTCTCTCTCATATACATTGATCATGGAGCCAGGTGATATTTCTGGTGACGATACATTACTCCGGGCCGAGGCTACACCACCTCCTGCCCTTCCGGAGGATGGCACGACAGTTGGGGCTGAGCCAGGGGCCCTTGGGCAGCCGGCATTGGTCGAGGAGACCGCGGCCGGGGCTGCCGCGGTGTTTGGCAGTGGTGGTGGCGACGGTGACAGTGGAGCATTGGCCGGGTACGGCCAGGAGACGGGGACTCCGGGTGCAGTGGAGTCGATGGGTGATGCAGAGGTTTCGGGCCGGTTGGAGGCGGCGGCTAGCGTGGAGGAGAGGGCCACGGAGGGCCACGGTGGTGGTGGTTTAGACCCGGTGGTAGAGGAGACAGAGGCTTCTCCTGTGAGGGAGCCTCGGACTGACCTGGGGAAGGCCCCCATCGTCGCGGACGAGCCGGCGGTAGAGCCAGTAGCGGAGCTGGTGGTGGAGGACACACCGCCCCTGTTTGTGGGCAGTGGCGTAGGTGCAGGGTCGTCACGCCCCGTAGGCATGGGTGACTACCTGGGGACAACGTCCATGGAGGACGTGCTGGAGTTAGTGCACAGGTTTCCTGGGTTGGGGAACGCTTTACTTGCGGCCCGTGAGGCGGAGTTGCAGGCTGGGCTTAGGACCGGGGGTGTTAGAGAGCCGGAGGTTGAGGGGAGGCGAGCTGAGGAGGCCGGGGTGATGGCTCCTCGCGTCACTGTGGTGGCCGAGGCGACTCTGGCGTTGCAGGGGCGAGGGCCCTACGACGAGGCGGTCTACGTGCCCTTTCAGCACGTGGTGGTGCCCTCACTTTTCGACCCCTACACTCCGAGGAGACCGACTTACGACGAGGCTCTGGTCTTGAGGGACCCTCAGCAGCACCTTTCCTTGCGACGAGACGAGGTATACTTTAAATATCTGTATTTCAAATTCCAATGCATCGTATTTCCATTTCATTGCATCTAAGTATACCACTGTATTGTACGCCATGCCTGTCTACTGAATATTTATCCATTTGTTGTAACAGGCGATCTCGCTTTCGTGCTATGGAGGTTCGGCGGCTGTGCCGACGTTTTGGGAGAGGTTGCCTGAGGCTTCGCGGGAGATAGTTAGGCAGGCGGGCTTCGGGGAGTTTGTAGGGGTGTTGGCGAGGGGCGTGTGCAACGACCGCCCAGTGGTGAGGGCTCTGGCTGAGAGGTGGTGGGATACGACGAACACCCTCCACTTTTCTTTTGGTGAGCTGACCGTGACGCCCTTGGACTTTGCGGCGATCACTGGTCTCAGGGTCGGAGGTGACCCTATCCCTTTTGCCACGAGGAGGCGGCGGCGTTCACGCGATCTTTGAGGCCTGGTGAGGCGAGAGGGGACGATCACAGTATGCCCAGCTTCTCGAGTTTTGGACGAGAGACTCCGGTGACGAGGTGGAGGAGGAAGCGAGATGGCGAGGTGTTTTCTGCTATACTTACTTGGTGCGTCCCTGTTTCCCAACAGGCGCAACCGAGTACACCTCTCGCTTCTTCCCGCCTTGAGGGACGTCGGGGAGATCGCCCGCTTCGACTGGGGAGGTGCGGCGCTGGGGACGTGTTATGCCTTTATGGGCTGCCTTTCCCGCGGAGCAGGAGTGAGCCTGGGAGGCTACTGGAGGGTCTGGGAGGTATATCTTGTTTCCTTTCTCATGAATAGTTAGCTTTCCATTTATATCTATTCAATGTACATCTTGTGCTAACTTTCAATGTCTTGACTTGCAGCTTTGGACGTACGAGGTGATAAGGATGTACCCTCCTGAGACTACGTGTCCTGACGACACGATACTCCCTCGAGCCCTACGCTGGTCGACGGAGTACAAGGGCGTGAAGAGAGGGAGAGGCAAGCTTGACGCCTTCCGACTTTACTTGGACGAGCTGCGTCCTGATCAGGTACTAAAGCGCTTTCATATCTATTTCTGGCTTATCTCCATTCAGGCAGTGCTTTGATTATTGCTTATTCTTGATAGCGAGTCCTTTGGCGGGTGTGGGACCGCCGAGATCCCCTACGTCCGCGAGTAGGGTGGTTGCGAGGCGGTGCTTCTCGAGTCCCTTACGGCTGGCATGGTACCTGGGTGACCGAGTGTCACGCCGGTCGTTGACGGACGCCTTTCGAGTCCCTGGGTTGCTTCTGCCGGGTGCAGAGGACGGACGATACACCGAGGAGGTCGAGGAGTTTACAGTCGGACCTCGAGCCAGAGTCGTTCTTCGAGGCAGCCGGCCTTGCGGCGGACTACGCAGAGTACTGCTCTCAGTACAGGTCTGGGGATACGTGCTGCTTGGGAGGCGGCACACGCAGCACGAGAGGGCGCTGGAGGAAGAAGGGGACGGAAGAGAGACAGGGGCGACAGAGCCAGCGAGGGTCAGGGTGCCAGAGGTCACAGCGAGGGTGCGGGCCCGAGTGGCACTAGTCTCCCTGCCCTCTCTTGGACAGTGGACGTGACGACCCCTCAGGGAGTCCCTGGTGTGGTTGCGGTGCCACGTCCTCCTGTTGAGGCTCCGGGGTTCCTTGCTCAGGTATAACATATTCTCAATCTCTTGTTAGTTAGTTCTTTCTACATGTTCTGATCGATTTCCTTCATTGCAGGCTCCTCCAGGGTATGTGAAGGAGATGGCAGAGGCTATGATGGGCCTAGAGCAGCTGGTGAGGCAGTACGCCATGGGCCACCCTCCAGAGGTGTTGCCTCGTGTTGGCGGAGCGATGGTACACTCTCGAGCTTTAGTCAATTGCTTTACTTCGACCCCTTATATTATGATTATGATGCAAATGTTATATGAATGCTTATACCATTGTAGGCCAGAGGAGGGGCTACACGAGGGTTGCGGCGGAAGTCCATCCGCCCGATAGTACAACAGGTCTCCTCTGCTGGCTCACGGGAGGAGCCGGCGTCGAAGAGGACACGACGCTCTGTAGGGACCGAGGACGAGCCTATTGACGTCTCTAAGGATGATACACTGAGCCTCTGAGGCGTCGACACGGAGGTTACTTCGAGGCACTGCACGTATGGCACCGGGCGCCTCCGAGGTGAGCAGCTCTCCGCGGACGAGGAGATTTACGTGGAGGACGAGGAGGAGAGCGAGGGCGAGGGCGAGTTGAGCTTCCTTTTGCTTTGTACTTTTGACGAAGCCTGCGTGTCTTTTGCAGGGCGCCTGTTTGCCCTTGGTAGATAGGACATTGATCATTGGGCCATCGTGCCCCCTTTTTTTTTTTGTACTTTGATTCATGGATGCCTTTGGGACATATATACAGATATTTTATCCTTTCATTGTTTACGCCATTCAATCTCCTCTGGTTTGCATGAAGAGAATTTGAATAACTAAAACATTAACCGGGGTGTGCAACCAACCGCCGAACCGAATGTGAGGCTTGAGAGAGATGCATTAACAATTGAAACATATTGACAGTGAAATAGAAATCAAAGAAAGCGACTAGATAAACCTTGGTAAAATTGACTCTATGCACCAGACTTTATATAGGCATCTTCACAACTGACTCTAGACACAAGCATACGGCAATAACGACCTTTAAATCTTGACATGTGACTTGGGAGTTCTACTTTGCCTTTGGAATATACCCAAAAAGTAGGAAAATGTTGACTTTAACATGCGACCTTCTCGAGTTTTGACTTTGGACACGAACCGGAACTTGGACCAAGTCACTATTGACCATTATGACTTGCGGGGCTTGGAAGAACGCCTTGAAACGACCCGAAATGGACTTTGATACTTTGACATGGCTTAAGAAACGGACATTATCGAGTTTTTGTGCCACGATGACGAATCCTGGGAGTTGTCTTGAAACGAAACATCCCTGAAGTCCCAAGTACCCGTTAGAGTGTGTTCAGGTGCTGGTTGGTGCCTCGTAGGGCCTCGATTCTTTCTTGGGGAGTTGCTGCTAAAAACTGCAGAGTCAACATGCCGTGCGTACACCCCAAGATGCCGTGCGGGTAAGAATCCTTCGCACGGTACCCTAATTGACTTGCCGTGGTATTTCTCTGGTTTCAACATGCCGTGCGATCTGTCAAGGTGCCGTGCGAGGCCGTTTTCCTGACAGATTGCAGTTTTTGCTGATTTCCAAGGCAGATTGCTCGGGGGTTGAGGTTTGACCCATGCAATGGCATTTCTGAACCAGTGCATGTCTGTTTTGGACCTTTTAGGACTTGACCAAGCTTTTCCCCATGTTAGACTCATGGAAAACTTGCGCTTTTGAAACCCGAGGCTCTTTGAAAGTTGAAGTTGTCCCTTCTACTCCTCCTATAAATCCAAGCTTTCTTATACCACATTCTCCTCATCTCATCCAAGTCCCATCTTCTTCCTTTACTCCTTGAAATGGCTCTCTCGCTTACCGGTTTTCTCCGTCCATGGTTGGCTTCTATGGAAGGTGTCGATTGGCTCAACTTTCGAGCTCACGGTCTCTATTCCATGAGGTACCTTCGCAACATTCGCCTTCGTCCCGAGCTTTTGAGGGCAGCTGTGAGTTTCTGGGATCCGGAGGTTCACGTGTTCCGATTTGGCGATCAGGAGCTCTGTCCCACTGTCGAGGAGTTCCGTGCATACCTCGGGGGTTTTGGTTCGGGGGAGGTCATCATTCCCCCTGTACGTGAGAGTGCGTATAGAGTCTTGGTCGCGGCCCTCGGGATGGGTGAGGGTGCTGCCCGCTACTTGGTCAGAAATGGCCATCTCAATGTCATGCGCCTCATTGAGCTATTTTCTCCTCCGGGTGATCTAGGGGACACGACTTATCAAACCCGGCGGATGACTGCTCTCTGCATGTGCTTGCTCGCAGCCTATCTCTTGGTCCCTTCTGCCGGTCATGCTAGCTCGGCGTTGGCCAGTGTCGCTGTTCAGATCGAAGCTCGAAGGGATGTGATTCCGATGGTTCTGGCCGAGACGCTGATTGGTTTGGACAAGGTTTGTTCTGGAGAGACTGAGACTTTTGAGGCAATCCACTTCTCCTACAGGTCGGCTTCTCACTCAGCTCTCCTTTTCGGGTTTCTCCCACGCTATCTTTTACCTCAACGCTCGGCTTGGTTATCTAAGGCTTACTTGTTTTCTCTCTTTCCACAGATTTGGCTTTGTGATAAGGTGAGCGTGTTGACCATTCCTCCCGGCAATTTGGCAACCGGGCATACGAGGCGAGGTTACTCTCTCGGCGATGCTTTGAGTTTGAGGATAGGAACAGGGCCGAGTGGGTCGTTTTTCAGGCGCCGGCGAGCGGAGACCATTGCTTGGAGGTGTCGATGGTTGGATCTTCCTCCCATGACAGTGCACTATATGGGTTCTCAGTGGGTTGTTCTTGCCGGCTTGGGAGCTTTCACCTTCTATATTCCTTACCGTATCCAGCGACAGCTAGGTGTGAGACAGGAGGCCCCTGCCGGAGTTCTTGTGGACGTGGTTCTGCCTCTTTTAGCCATTCAGTCCTTTGCCATTACCAGCGCTTCTGGAGGACGCGTGAGGTGACCGACGCACATCCCTATCCTTCTGTGGCGATATGCGGGAGCTATCGAAAGTGGCTTAGGAGGGACATTGCTGCAAGGGCTGGAGCTCAAGGAAAACTGACTCAATCCTACCACCCTGACCGTTGAATAAATTGAGGACCCCTTTTCATTATGTTGCACTTCTTTTGTTATGAAAGCTTTGCTCCACCTTATGTAGTAGAAGTAATCGTATTAATAAGAACGAGTCTTGGAGGGTTTCCCCCTTCTTGACTTTTGTTCTTCAAGTTTTCTCAACCTGATTTTTATTTTGATGGATCGTGACCGGGTCTCGGCGTGAGGCGCCTCGTATCCTTACGGTGAAGGAATCAGTCATGACGTAGTTCGAGGGTAGGGTTCGCTCTGGTTTTAACACTCTCCTTTGCGCTCTAACTTTTGCCTAGAACCGCCCTTTCGGGTTTTCGGTCTAGCGAGCTCATTTATTGTTTGCCTTAAGTTTTGCCTAGGATGCCCTGACGGGTTTCCATCCTAGCAGGCTTTGCTCTAACTTTTGCCTAGGGTCCGCCCTTGCGGTTTTTCAGCCTAGCGAGCTTCTCTCAAGGGTAATAGCGCTTGAGTTGATCCAGGTTAACCAAGGTTGAGAATTCATTTCCGTCCAAGTCGATGAGTTGCGTAGCTCCCCCGGAAAGGATGGTCTTGATGATGTACGGCCCGGACCACTTTGGTCGAAACTTTCCTCGTGGGTCGTAGACTGGAGCTCGGATTTCCTTTAAAACCATGTCGCCTTCTACCAAATTCCTGGGTTTCACTTTCTTGTTGAATGCCCGTGCGATCCTTCGTTGATACCCTTGGATATGGTAAAGAGCCCTCGATCGGCGTTCATCAAACAGCATAAGTTCTTCAAATCGGTTGCTCAGCCATTCAGCCTCTTGGACTTCACATTCGATCATTGTCCGAAGAGATGGGACTTCCAACTCAATGGGAAGTACCGCCTCCGTCCCGTAAACCAAAGAGTAGGGGGTTGCTCCTGTTGGTGTCCGCACCGACGTGCGGTACCCCCACAAAGCCAGGGGTAGTTGCTCATGCCAGTCCCTTGCTGATTGAATAGTTTTCTCCAGAATGACCTTGATTGTCTTGTTTGCTGCCTCCACAGCGCCATTGGTCTGCGGCCGATAGGTCGTCGATTTGTGCACCTGGATTTGAAATTTCTCCAGAACTTCCCGGGCCCGTCCTTTGAAATGAACCCCATTATCAGATACGAAAGCTTGAGGGACCCCATACCGATAAATGACGTTTTGCTTGATGAAATGTGCGACTTGAACCGCAGTCAAAGTGGTGTAGGAAGCAGCTTCTACCCATTTCGTGAAATAATCGACGGCTACCAGAATGAACTTGTGACCGTTGGATGCTGCCGGTACTATCCTTCCGATGACATCAATTCCCCACGTCGAGAAGGGCCATGGCGAGGTTATTTGTTGTAGCTCGTGCGGCGGGACATGCATGAGGTTAGCGTGAATTTGGCACTTTTTACACCTTCGCACGTACTCTACACATTCTGTTTCCATGGTGGACCAGAAGTATCCCTGCCTAAGAATTTTCTTTGCAAGCATTATGCCGCTCATGTGAGGACCGCATACACCCTCGTGAACTTCTTCCATTACCCTTTTCGCATCTTCTCCATGGATGCAGAGCTTATGTGTGCCAAAGGGCGATCTTCGATATAAGTTTCCTCCGCATAGAAGGTACTGAGTTGCCATCCTCTGGAGGGCGATTCGGTCTCCCTTGTTTGCTCCCACGGGGTATTCTCCCCTTTCCACGTACCTCCAAATGTCATAATACCATGGGTGGCCATCATCGGGCTCGTCGACTACCATGACGTGCTGGTGTACTGGGATATCCCTTTGTTCTATCACAATTGGTCTTAACTTTACGCCAACAGGGATCTCGACCATTGATGCCAAAGTTGCCAAAGCGTCTGCAAATTGATTTTTGAACCTTGGGACATGAGTGAATGTCACTTTGGTGAAGTGAGGAATGAGATCTTCGAGATCCTGGTGATACGGTTTCAGCTTTTCTTCTTTGACCTTCCAGTCACCATTCGCTTGAGACACAACTAAGTCCGAATCCCCCACAACTTCCAATTTTTCTACGCCGATTTCGACGGCTGCCTTCATGCCTACGATGCAAGCCTCATACTCGGCCTGGTTATTGGTGACTTCAAAGTTAAGCTTGAACGCCAATGGGATGTGCGATCCATCGGGCGAAATGAGCAATACACCGATTCCAAATCCTTTCTGGTTGGCTGCTCCATCAAAGTACAACTGCCAAATGTCCTCGGTTACCGTCATTATGTCTTCGTCGGGGAAATTGAAATTAGGCATCCTCCCCTCCCTCGACTGGGCAATCGGCTAGGAACTCCGCGACGGCTCTTCCTTTTACCGACTTTCGGGTGACATACTTTAGTTCAAACTCGGCCAACATCAACAACCACCGTGCCATCCTACCCGTGAGGGCCGGTTTTCGAATAGATACTTTAGGGGATCCATCCGAGATATTAGCCTGACCGGGTAGGCTAACATGTAGTGCCTCAACTTCTTGGAAGCCCATACAAGTGCCCAGCATGTCTTTTCTAGGGGAGTGTAACGCTCTTAGGTCCGACCATCTTTTTACTGAGGTAATACACGGCCCTTTCTACCCCATCATCTCCTTCCTGCGCCAACATGCATCCCATTGCAGATGGAGTGACTGACAGGTATAGGATCAAAGTGTTACAGGCGGTGTCAATACCGGTGGCTTGTGCAGGTAGGCCTTGATGGCTTCAAAAGCTTTATGACACCTATCATCCCAAACGAATGGCACTCCTTTCTTGAGTAAGCGGAACAATGGTTCACAGGTTGAGGTCAGTCTCGCAATGAATCTACTGATAAATTGCACCTTGCCGAGGAAGCTCCTTACATCCTTCTCAGATCTTGGCGGCTCCATTTCTAGGATGGCTTTGATTTTCGATGGGTCGACTTCGATGCCTCGGGTGGTGATCATGAATCCAAGCATCTTTCCTGCAGTGACTCCGAACGTACATTTGGCGGGGTTGAGACGCATCTTGTACTTCCTGATTCTTTCGAAAAACTTCCTGAGCGCGGGGAGATGCCCCTCTCGTTCCTTGGCCTTAACAATCATATCATCAACGTAGACTTCCACTTCTTTGTGAATCATGTCGTGTAGTAATGCCGTGGCGGCCCGTTGGTAAGTGGATCCTGCGTTCTTTAATCCGAATGGCATGACTCGATAACAATACGTCCCCCATTCAGTGACAAACGTAGTCTTTTCCCGATCCTCTGGGGCCATGAGGATTTGGTTGTATCCCGAGAAACCATCCATGAAAGAGAGTAGAGCATGACCAGCAGTGTTATCGACTAACACATCAATGTGTGGTAGCGGGAAATCATCTTTAGGGCTGGCTTTGTTAAGATCCCTGAAATCGACGCAGACCCTTATTTTACCATCCTTCTTTGGCACAGGGACGATGTTTGCAACCCACCGAGGGTACTCAGTTACCATTAAGAACCCAGCGTTAATCTGTTTAGTGACTTCTTCTTTTATCTTAAGCACCCAGTCGGGCCTCATGCGTCTTAGTTTCTGTTTTACCGGCATTGCATCAGGATAAAGGGGAATCCGATGCTCCACGATTTCGGGATCGATCCCGGGCATATCGGCATGTGACCATGCAAACACATCATCGAATTCTTTAAGCAGGTTTACAAGAGCTTCGCGTTCTTCAGCGGATAGTGCGGAACCGATCTGGGTCATCCGGGGATTCTCTCCATCTCTCAGATTTATTAAAACAATTTCTTCTTTTACAGGCTGAGCACGCTTTTCATCTTCCCTGTCGATTAGGGATCGAATTTCTTTGGGAATGTCCCCATCGAAATCAATCTCTTCATCAACAGGGGCGACGCAATTTATTTCAAAGTCAGGGAAGTAAGCAGAATCAGATTCATTCATTTCATGATCAACGGCGGCCTCGGGGGCACCATACACACGGGTGGATTCGAATTGGTCTGAGACTCGGGAGTTTGGGCCGAGAGGCACCAACTCGGACTCGACAGACTCAAACTCAGAAGACGCAGAAGACTCGATAGACTTAACAGACTCAGATTCAGACTCGGACTCCGATTCGTGGTAGGTTGCACTCGGCATGAAGATCCAGTTCTTGTACTCTTCAGCAGCATCCATGATAAACAAAGTCGGGTCCTCAGGGGTATCTCGTTCCATCATTAGCACTTCTGCTTCCATAGCTGTACCCATTGATTCGTCTTCCCTAAACAGAGTTGCGAGACTACCCATGCTGAAAACCTCAATCCAGTCAGCGGGCTCTTTCTGCTTTTCCTCAACCTCATTTTCTTCATCGCTATCTGGCCAGACATCGTTGGTGAATATCTCAAATCCTGGCAGGAAGGTATTGGTTTCCTTGTCCCAAATGGTTCCGGCTGTCCTTGGTAAATCTGCTTTGCTTCTTCTCTGACAAAGTAGTCCTCTAGCCTGTTTCCCCTTTTCACTTTGCTGCTACTTGAGGGTGAGTAACCAAGGCCTGTTGTACGCATCAGAGTGCCCTGGGCTTCGAACTTTGCAGGGCCTTGGAGGTTCTTTCCCAGTCCCAATCCTGGCATGTAGGACATCTTTTTCATGATCTTGATGGCGACGTTGCTAATGACAAAGTCGTCGTCGATTCTAACTGAGTAGATAGACTTGGAGGTATCCAGGGAGAAGCCTCCTAGGGCGACATCTTCCTCCCCATGTTGGATTTCTAAGAGTGGGGCATTGTCTTCAACGGGGGCATGGATCCCTGAGTCCCCATGAATGGTGAGCATTCCCGTTTCCAGTCCCAGCCGAATTTTCTGATGGAGTGTGGAAGGTACAGCCATGATGTCAGGCCGGTGCAGCCAGGGCCTACCCAGAAGCAGGTTGAAGGAGGCGGGGATATTCACCACGTGGAATTCTACGTCCGTCTGATATGGCCCGAAGGTCACAGGAATCATGAGAGTCCCAACCACATCCCTCCTAGTGTTGTCATATGCTTGGACCTTGACTTCTGATGGAGAGAAGTCCTTATTCTTGTATCCCAAACAGTAAGCAACGCGGAGTGGACAGACATTAATGGCTGATCCATTGTCGACCAAGATTGCCGGAACCGACTTGCCGTGGCATTTCAGGGTAATGTGCAGTGGCCGGTTGTGGTCAGTTCCCTCGGCAGGTAAGTCCCGATCAGTGAAGGTGATAGCATGTTTAACAGGTATGGTCTTGATTAATGCCACAAGCTCATCGGGAGTTATAGCGGAAGGAACTTTGAGTCGGGAGAGTGCTTGGATGAGACCTTCACGATGGCGTGTGGAGTGAACCAGCACATCCCAGACAGACATCTTGGCATTGGTTTGCTTGAGTTGACGCTTAATCATTCCTTCGGGGTTCTTTTCAGGTCGGGAAGGCTCTTTAGCTGGCGGGTCAAAGGGTCGGAAGGTGCTCTTGACCGGGGTGGTGAAGGGATCAGATGGTTCTACGGCTGCAGGGTTAGAAGGTTCCCCGACTTGAAGGCTCGGAGGTTGGTATACACGGCCACTTCTGGTTAAGTGATCAATCTGGCGGTACTTTGATTCTTCATTCCATAAGTCGGCCAGGGCCTTTCGCTTGTTTCCAATAGCCGTATCCTGCAGATTGGCAGCTAAATCAGCGATGACTAGGTCATCCCACAGATCTTGAAGTGTCCATTTTTCGGCCTCCATTACTGTCTTGTTGACAGTCCATTCTTCGTTTCCCACTTTTATGTTTACTGTCTCGGTATTAGCCCAGGCTGGTTCTTCTTCCCATAGGTCTATCATAGCAATTTCAGCTTCTTCCGAGAAAGTGACTGATGGCTCGGATTTATCTCCGTCCACGAGGTAGTCCATCGGGTCAAACTCATTGCTAGCGACTTCTTCTTCGTACCCGGGCAGGTTCGGGTACGGGGTCAGGCTCACGTTGCCATACAGATTGTTGACGACAAAGTCATTAAAATGAGAGAAATCCGGGCGGATTGGGGCAAGCTCTGGCCAGTTGTATGTCATCACCTCAGGTGGATATCGAGGCTGGTATTCTTCACCAAACAGTGTCGGCAGGGAGAAGGTATCCCAATGGGTCATTCCAGGCCAAGAGCTGATACTCGTCTGGGGTCGGGTCCCATTCCCATTCAGGTTTATTCTGAAAGACTTGGTATTCTTCCCCTTGATTTTCAAATAGTGCACATAATGAGAATCCGTCAAGAGGATCCGCCTGGACGTTTTGCCAATCAACCTCCCATCCAGCCTCGAATAAGGGCTCGTCACTTCCTTGGAAATTGGCAGCTTCAAATTCTTCCCAATCAGCAACTAGTTCTCCCCATGTATCTTCCCATTCCCATATGGAACGGAAGGTAGTTTCTCCGGGAATTTCACCAGCAGGCATTGGTTCGGTATCGAGCAGGGTAGGGTCAAACTCTGGGATGTTTTGATCCTCGGCTAGGGCGATTTGGTTAATACGGAAAGGGGTATTATGCTGTGGTAGGGGGTTTGAAATGGTGTTGGGTTTATCTGCGGGTGGTGCATGTCGATGAGGTTTTGGATCTCATGACGGAGGCGGATGCAGTTATCGGTGGTATGGCCAGGCATTTGGTGAAAGTCACAATAGACGTTTTGGTTTAGGTTTGGCGGAATGGTTTGGGGTGGAGGAAGAGGTTTCAACACTCCGATTTCTGTGAGTTTCTTAAGGAGAGTGGATCTCGGAGTGCTGAATTGGGTGAAGGTTCGGTTCTGGGTTTTTGGTTTTTCAGCAATTTGGTTGACTTCTACAGGTTTGGTGGATGACGTTCCTGCTTGGTTGGCATTTCCAAAGAGAACGTTGCTGTTTCCTGAGTATGTCCTCTTGGGTTTTGACCCAGATCCTGACTCCTTTTTCTCCAAAGTCCCATCTCGCAGAGCCTCCTCTACAGCCAATCCAGAGTCGTAAAAGGTTTCGAAATTTGGGGCAGCCTGAGAAAGAACCATGTACGGGGCAAAAGAGCTTGGCAAGTTCTTGGTTATAATCCGTATCTGTTCTTTCAAGTCAGGTTTATTTTGCATCTGGGCAGCCTTAGCCCTCCAACGTTTCACAAAGTCGGCAAAACTTTCCTTCTCACCCATCTTGGTGCTTTCCAACTCCCTCGTGGTCATTTTCAGGTCAACATTGAAATCATATTGGGCCACGAAAGCTGTCCCGATGTCTTCCCAAGTCCTTTTCCTGGATGGTTCGAGAGAGAGGAACCATTGCAGGGCTGGACCGGACAAGGATTCATGGAAGAGTTGGGCCATAGCTTCTCCTTCGATGCCACGCATAGTGAGGGATCCGACATACCCCTGAAGGTGGGCTCTTGGGTCACCGGTTCCAACGAATTTTGCGAAGTCCACTCCTTTGAACTTTTCTGGCAGTTTGGCATTCGGAAAGAGGCATAGTTTCCTCATGTCGATTTCTCCTTTTCCAAGCCGTTTGGTCTCTTGGACGGATTCCTCCAATTTGCCGATCTTATCCATGATAGCGGCCAGGTTGGGGTCAGCTGCTGGTATCTCCACTTTAGGTGGTTGCTCGGATTGCGGCGAAGCTTTGATCAGGATCTTGTCGGTGATTTCCTGCATGCTTTCCATTATCATATTCATGTCATTTTTTATGGAGGTTACGGCGGCTTTGAGTTGTGCGTCAACACCGGCGAGAGATTGCTTAAACTGGATATCCATGTTGGCCATGTTCTGCCTAAGTTCCTCCATTCCGTCTCCTTGGTCAGACATGGATGAACGATTGACTGAGGCTACGGATCCTTCTTCCTCCTTTTCAGACAGTGGGAGTCCTTCCAGGGTGTCTACGCGAACTAGTCTTTGGAATAGACGAAACCAATTGGGTACAGCCTCTTTTCTTCGCAGGCGATCAATGTTGGCAGCACTGGCAACAAGTCAAAAGGTAGCAACTCAAAACCAATCCAAATACTCGCCCTATCTCTACCCATCTCCTAGAAGCAAGGCCTAAGACCTACCGTGGCTCAAATCTCACTCAAGACATCCGTACAGAAGATTTCCGGTAGTCCGGGTAGGTGCCGTCAGGCAGGTTAAATTCCGAACGGGTCGGAACCAGAGCCAATCTCCTTATCGTGACCATCCGAGACAGAGCAATATGACTACCGGAATTCAGATACAGACGCGCTTAAGGTTAGACCCAAACCAAGGGAGCCGTTCGGGCACGGCAAACACCGGAGGTATCTCAAACTCCATGGATTTATAGTCTCCTAGACTGCCCTAGTGGACCTACCGTGGTTCAAATCTCACTCAAGACATCCGTACAGAAGATTTCCGGTAGTCCGGGTAGGTGCCGTCAGGCAGGTTAAATTCCGAACGGGTCGGAACCAGAGCCAATCTCCTTATCGTGACCATCCGAGACAGAGCAATATGACTACCGGAATCCAGATACAGACGCGCTTAAGGTTAGACCCAAACCAAGGGAGCCGTTCGGGCACGGCAAACACCGGAGGTATCTCAAACTCCATGGATTTACAGTCTCTTAGACTGACCGGAGGGTCCTAAAGAATTCTAAGGAAGCCTATTCCTCTAGCCCACAAGATGCAATGGTGTGCGAATGATGCGTGTGTACAGGAACAAAAGCACGTAAGCAGAATATAACACATAAGTCCTAGCCATGGGTTCCTGTCCTAGTTGGGAAGGTCCTACGGCTATCTATAAGTGCAAAGGTTGGTTTTGGTCTCAAAAGGGTTCCCCGGACTAGAACCAAGACGTACTACCCCGTGTCAAGTGTATTGCAAGACAGCGGTCGAACAGCACGATGGCTCATCATAGTCGAGGGTTGCTAGGCATCCCGGGAGAGCTTGTCACCGGTAAACCGGGCAAGATAGCCGAAACACGCGTAGCGAGGCTTGTGCGGTGCAAAGTGTACAGGGTAAAAGAGTTTGATCTTCCGAAAAATATTCGAAAATCCCCTTTTAGAAAAACACCTTTCAAATTTGGCCCTCTTGTTTATCCAATACTTTTTGTACATTTTTTTTTTTTAAAAAAAAAGTATTGAATAAAAGTTCGTCCCCAGCAGAGTCGCCACTGTGGGCTCCCGCGCCCGAAAATGAGCGCTTCGCTCGAAGAGTCGCCACCCGGATTTTCGAGATGGATGATCCGAGAAACCGAGAGTTTGCTTGAAAAAGGCTTTAAGTCTAGCGAAAACGTTGAGATGAGGGGTTGGGGGGCCACTTTACGATTGAGGATGGTTTTTCTTTAAAAAGCACCCCATTCGCCCAGAAGACCGGTCTCTACTTGACGTTTTCAAAAGGGGAGATCTTCGGTATCATTGAATATCAAGCTCTTTAATAAAACACGAAGCGGGAAAATGGACATGGGAAATATATCACGTTGGTGTGCAGGTGGTGTTAGCTGTACAATCGTGATAAAATGATATGAATAAATGGAAATAATAACATTCAACAGATCGTTTGGACCTCGTAATACCGCTCGCAGCACTTCGAGACGCCGGGCGAGGTATCTCAACACGCCGCGGCGCTGCACCTCGCTTGTCAAACGGTTGGGCCTCGAATACCGCTCACGGCACCCTGAGTGCCGCGCGAGGCATCTCATCATGCCGTGCGTGGCACCCGCTCTGCTGTCAGACTGTTGCAGTCTTTCAAAACATCATTTAACTTACTGTTTTCTCTGTAGATCTTTTGAAAACTCACGAATAGCCTCACGGCGGTCAGACCATCCCAAGAACGTCATTATTCTTTTCAAATCATAGTTTTAAAGTAACTTTCAACATTATTTATCATTTGGGATGATCTTGAAAAAGGTTTTGGAAGAGCCGGAACATGGCTTGTAGATATGGTCTCATTTTGAGAGCTACAGAAACAGTAAACAGCAAAAACAGATAACCACAGCAGAGGAAAACTCAGATCCAGACAGCCTATTCACAATAGTGTCAGCACGCAAGATGCCGTGCGCTGAGAGTCAGGGTGCCGCGCGTCTGATCAGCAGACCGCGCGGTTCCCCAACCTCAGCACAGTGTTATTTTTAGTCTTTGAAAATGGGTTTTTGGTCAGGATCTTAACCAAAAGGGGTTAGATCTTCTGACAGAAAGGTCCCCTCAGGACCAGAACAGAGTCTAGTCCGAGGAAACTAGTTTGTACCTTCGGTTTCGAGCTTGATCAAGGATCTTTGAAGTTTGGACGTGGGCGGATCGTCGTGGATATGGATGGAAGAGGTTGAATGGACAAAAGGCGTGTGGGTGTAAGGGAAGATTAGGTATTTTGGGGGTGATGAAACTTTGAAGTTAATGAAAGATCAACTTCAATGATGAGAAGGGAATGAATGAAAGCACTTAAAGAAGGTCTTTTGGGAATGACATTCTTTAAAGCTTGGAAATGGAAATGGAAACAAGGAAGTGGGTGTAGAAATTTAGAGAGAGAAAGTAGAGTTAGAAAGCCAAGATGAAGGCAAGAGAGTGACTCTAAAGAAAGGGCAAGAGGGGCCTTTCCCTTGAGTGAAGGGGTTAATTTATAGGCAAATGGCCAAGGATTTTGAATTCAAATGGTGGAGGTGTTTTCTGGGCGGGCCAGAAGTGCATTTTCGGCTGAGCCAGTCATTAGCTGTGGCTCACACTGGCGTGGCCGACAGCTTTCTGAGCCAGCCAGCTTTTTGCTCAAGGTGCCGTGCGGAGGAGTTTGGCTGCGCACGGTCCCTTGAATTCTCAAGGTGCCGTGCGCTTGAATTTGTCTCCGCACGGTGCCTCCTCCTGTGGTCCAGAATCTTTTGGGCTCTTCATTGGGCTTGGCTGGGCTTGTCAGGTTTCTTGGGTTTTTGGGTTTAAGGGTTTATGGTTTTAAGGGAGATCCTTTTTCAAGCTCGCAAAGGTATCATTTCCTCTATTTCATCATCGGGGTGGACAAAGGCTCTCCGAGGTCCGGATTGGGGTGTGTCTACAGGTCTACTGGCGGATCTGGGACCGCTTCGAGATCCCTTACGTCGCTCAGAGCAGGGAGGTTGCTAGGGGGAGGGTGCTTCTCGAGTCCCCTTACGGCTGGCAATGGTACTTGGGTGACCGAGTGTCACGTCAGTCGCTGAGGTTGGACGCTTTTAGAGTCCTTGGGCCACTCCCTGCTCTAGTGCCGAAGATAGGCCAGTACACGCAAAGAGAGATCGAGCTGTTTACACGGCTAGACCCCGAGTTAGAGCCGTTTGTAGACACCCCAATCTGGGCTTCCAGATTAGTTTTATGATTTCTTGTTTTCCCGATGATGAACCAAATCAAAAAGCAGTTTGAGGTTGGAAAGGTTTGAGCTCGGTGTGTGTGGAACCCTTTTAACCCTTTGAACCCTTTAAAAAGAAAAATAGAAAACCAGTCAAACCTTGGTTTGAGATTGACCCTTGCGCATGGAAGTGATTCCCTTGCGCGATGGTATGCCTTGTCCAGGTGTGGTCAAAGTCAAATGTTTGACTGTTGACCCACGCGCGACAACTGTGACCCTCGCGCGACGGTCCCATTCCCTCGCGCGATGGTCCACTCCAGTCCCTTTCACCTTTTCCAGCCAGTTGGTCACTTGCCTGGGGGCCTACAGGGCTATTTGAACCCCGTTTTCTCCACAGGACAGTGGCAGTGCAGGCCTTGGGGCTATACACTCACACAACCCTTCCCATCGGGGCTATACACTCACACAACCCTTCCCATCAACTTTCCACCTTGCTTAGCCACCAAGTTTGGTCCTAAGGGGTTGTTTGCCACCACCTTTGCTCCTCCACTCCTTCTATAAATACCCCCTTGATCTTTCATTACAAAGGTCACTAAGTCACTGGGTCATTAATTTTCCAAGTTTGAGAGGTTAAGAACTCTTGCAAGCACACTACAGCTTTCAACCCTAGTTCTCTTGCTCATCCATTCTTCACTCCATTTTCCATCACAAGCTTCACAACCTTGTTCAATCTTCTCCAAAACCTTACAAGCAAAGGTATAAACACCTTTATTGCATCGCTTTTGATCCCTGAGAAATGTCGGGGTGATTGGTAATCAATACCGATTCTGGTCCTAAAGTCGAGAGTTACAAGAAGCTATGAAAAGCATACCCTCGCGCGAGTGACTCAGACTCACGCGCGACAGTCCATTGTCTCGTGCGCGACAGTCCTCGTGGGGTTTGGGGATGCTGGTTTTTCTTGTTTTGTCATGTTATGACTTGTTTTAAAATATGATAAGCTTTTAGCTCACTGCTTTGCATGTTAAAACACATAGCTTAACTTTCTGCTTATTTATTTGGTAGGAATGCTTCGGGTTGCTTATGGATATGTACCAGTGCCCAGAACATGCAAAGCAATTCGAAAGTCCAATAACTCGCGCGAGGGGTCACTGCCTCGCGCGATGGTCCTCCTGATTTGGCCGCCCTTGCATGAGCAACTTGGCCCTTGGCTTCTGTTTTAACACCCCACTGTTTAGGGGTTGTATTTCAATTCACTTGGTCTGACGTAATTTATAATAATTAGTTATCTACAGTCCCCCTATTAACGCTTGGTTTGCCTCACGGGTGTGCACTGGTCCTTCCAGAGCCCGGAAGAGGATTAAATTCAACCTGTGGTATGAAATGAACCCTCGCGAAAGAGTGAGTGTGTCGCGCGATGGTCCGCTTTGCATGCACGTAGATCCATGCATGCAAAGGTGACCATGGTGCATGACACATTCATTTTATGAGCAGCCTGGTTTATTTCTCATCAGGGGGTTGGATTTTATCCTATTTTTATTATTCCATCCATCTATGCCATGTTTAGATCACATCTTGCAAATCGTGTTAGAGTTTTAATCCCCGATTAACTGTTCCCCCGCCCTAACTGGCTTAAAATTGGTTAAAGAAGAAAACGAAGCACAAATATTTTCACAAAATGTCTGAGTAGAGACCGATCTCCGGATTGGGCGAGAGGGTGCCGTAAAACCCTTCCCCTCTCGTAACCTGGCTCCCAAACCCAGATATGGTTATGACGGACTGGTTCCTACACTTTTTCAAATCAAATAGCACGGTAGGTGCTTCGAAATACGGTTCCTTGGGTGTCGGACCTTCAAACCCGAGTGGCGACTCTGTATTCCAAGCGCTTGCTTGCTTTTGCGCTCGCGCTCCCTCGATTATGGGCCCTTACATTTTGGAATCCGAAAATTCCAGGGCATGCTGCCCACAGTGGCGACTCTGCTGGGGATAATCGAACCAATATTAATTCATACTTAGACTTTAATACGTTTGCAAACAATTCCACAAAAGTCTGTCAAAACGGTGAGCTTCGCGCTGCCGAAGGTTGGAATGGTGATTTAACAGGACCTCGTGTCCGGCCAATCCGATCTGGGACTTTTTCGATTGTTCACTTGCGTAGTTTCCTCTAAAGATGAACTAAATAAAGTGAGGCGAGCTTGAAAAGGCATTTTGTGATTTTTTGATTCTTCTTCTTCTTAATCAATTTCTAGCATCTCATTTGCATCGATGTGGTATAAGTCTCGCTGGATTGTTTAGGCAATCCGGCACGGTTTAGCGGGGGACCCTGAATGACCAACAACCTTCGACGATGATGGGTCATGCTACCGCTTGACTATTGCTCAGCGATATCACGGGCAACGGAGGTATATCTGTGGCCCTAGTCCGAGGAACCCGTTACGAACTAAAACCGCCTTTGCATATACAAAGCATTAGAACTCTCCAAACTAGGACAGTTACCCAGGTAGGATCTACTTGCATCTAACCCCATATACGTCTAGGAGTTACCGCTTTCCCTATCGCATGCAATCAGACGTGCACACCGCTTTTGCATAGGACCATGCTTAAGGCAGTTCTTTCTTCCGAGTATGTCTTATGCTGTCTGAGACGTTGTTGGACCCGATGAGGAGTCGTTCATTCTATCGAATGTTCGTTATCAATTTCAAAAGTCCTTAGTTCAATAAGACTTTGAGAAATCAAAATTTGTTAAATCATCGGCTCATGCCTAATTGAGGATTCAACCGACAATAAGGAACAACAAAGTATTGATGCTGTGTCACTGGCGCCACCCAGGTTGAAGTGCGTTGTCACTATACACCACGTTGTTCAAGGTTAAGGTGCCATGTAACGACCTTGATTTTTGGTAAATAAAAATTTTGTCAAATATTTGAATTTTCTTTTAATTACTTGGATTGCTTTAAAAAAAATTTTTAAATTCTAATAATCTGTCATAATTAGATTTGAAACTTGTAAAATTGAATTCTTTCACTCCGGACAAATTAGTCCTTCTCCCATGACTAGTATACTTGTAAACGTACTCGTTTATTTTTTCCTAATAAGTAAATAATATCTTTAAATTATATTTCCCGGCTGGAAATCCTACATGGTAAGTATAGTTAGTTTTAACCGATTAGTTAGCAAACCCTAACTACCGTTTGGCTTAGTTACATTTCCCTAACCTGGAGTGATGCATCGATGCCGAAGTGGTTAGTAGAAATTTTTGGTCTTTGCCTTGACCGTTGACTTGACTGCCTTGCTTTGGCTTGGCTAGGCTGCCTTGGCGTCGGGTCGCTGTCGGGCTTGCCTCGCCTTGGCATCGAGTAGCTGACGGGCCTGCCTTGCCTTGGCATCGGGTCGCTGTCGGGCCTGCCTCGCCTAGGCGTCGGGTTGCTCTGCCATGGCTGCCATCAGGTTCTGCCTTGGCGTCGGGTCGCGCCTTACTTTTGCCTTGGCGTTGCTGGGCTACCTTGGCCATGCTCACGCCTTGCCTTGGCTACGCCTTGGCCACCGCTTTGCTAGCGGGCTGCCTTGGCCACGCTCACACCTTGCCTTGGCGTTTGGCACCGTCGGGCTTTAATATTTCGTTATTAGGCGATTTTCTACAAAATAATATGTTACTTTCCTAGATTATCCTAATGCTTGTATGCTTTCTAGGAAATCATTGGTCTAGGCTTTTCATTGACAAGTCACTTGAAAGCTCATAATACTTGCTTCCTTCCTAGACCTTCCATGTAAGTGTACTTAGTACTTGAGAGAGAGAGAGAAAGAGAGAGAGAGAGAGAGATGGCCAAATGGAGAGAGAGAGAGGGAGGCCGTGAGAGAGAGAAGAAAGAGAAGTGCAAGTGTGTGCTTGTGTTTTGAGAACTCAACCAAGTAATCTCCTTTGTCTTTACTCAACCAAAGTACAACCTTTTATGACTTCTTTTGTGCTTTTGCAAGCAAGTCCTCTCTACGATGAGACTAGTCCAAAAACCCTTCATAATGACCTAATGCATTAGCCTTAAGCCTAAAGAGTTGAAAGTGACAATACTTGGCATGCTTGGAAGACTTGATTGGACAATTCAATGAAGCAAAAGGAGAGAGGAAGAGAGAGAGAGGGCTGGCAGGAGGAGAGAGAGGTGTGTGCTTGAGTGTAGTACACTCCACCAAGCTACAAACTTAGCCTTAAGCCTAGTACCCAATTGCCAACCCATTTCTAGTCTTCCAAAGTACAACCTAGCCAATCATTTTTGCTTTCCCCTTGCAAGCAAGCTCTCCCTAGACTAGACAAGACCAAAAACCCTCATGATCACATTGCCTTAAGCCTAAAAAGGTTGAACAAGACAAGTCATGGAAGCTTGGCATGCTTTCAAGCATGAAAATGACAAGTCATGGAGCAAATCCATGGGAGAAGAAGAGGGGGGGGTGGAGGGAGGAGGAAGAGGTTAGGTTTTGCCGATAAATAGCAGCCCTTACTCTCATTCAACTCACACCTCAAAGCATTGCTCCAACTTCTCTCTAGAAACCATTTTCTGTTTTCCTGGCAGCTTACTGCCCTTCGTAAATCCCCATTTTTCTCCTGCTTAAGGTAGTTTTTAGGACTAACTTCTTTGGAGAAAGTTGTAGAGCACTTCAAAACCTTCACGTTAGACCCAAGAACCACCCCAATTGGTTAAGAAACGACAAAGATATCGACCTCCGAAGTTCAGTGAAAATTCTCGGATTCCAGTCCAGACAGCTTACTGTCATCCCCTTTATCACCATTTTTCTCCGAGCGAAAGTCGTTTCTAGGAACAACGTCCTGCACGAAAGTCGTAGAGAACTTCGAGATCTTCGTTTTAAACTCAAGAACGATCCTATTCGGCCAAGTATTGACCGAGTTACTGCCATCCGAAGTTCCTATACTTCCTAACCTTAAGTATATGTAGATTTTCCTATCTACTTTCCCTTATATAACTCTAGTTATGTTGCTTATGTCCTTGAAATGAAAGCATGATCTTGTAGATTATTCGTAACCGTTAACTCTAAGTATATTGTACGATGTTTGTTTGAGATGCATGAGCTAGAATTTTCCATCCCCACTATCTCTAAGTATATGTAGAAAGTTCCTAATCTCTATCTCTATGTATAGTTATGTTAAAACGTAGATTGTCTTGAACTTTAAAAATATGGTACGAAGCTTGACGTCGAATAAATGTTAAAAATAAACCAATCTTGCCTTTGAAAGTATGACATGTTGAACAAATGATTTCTACGTCAATAAACATATGTGGTCTTTTTGAACTTTCCACAAAGAAAGAAAGAATGGATTTCAAAACAAGAGAAATCAGAAGATTTATTCGAAGTATTCGTATTTTGATCTTTTAGAACGTTATGAGTTTGTTTACATGTTGTTGCATTACTTGTGGTTGTATAAGGATGGTGATGAGCTTGTTTATAAGATTGCTTGCATGATCTTGCTAGTTTAGATTACAATGAATGATTTAAATGGTTTATGATGAGAAAGTCCTACCGCGGAGTCTATGCATGATAACGAGACACAACAATCGAGAAAGTATAAACATGACACCTAGGGTGTGGTTATGGAAAAGGAGAAAAAGTTTTGAAATCACAATGTGGCCGGACGTGGTAGGTCATTGTGTAAAGAGATGTTAAAAACTGCAATGTGGTCGGACTTGGTAGCCCATTGTGCGGTGTGTGTTGCCAATGGGACCGGACGTGGTAGTCTCATTGGAGGTGATTTAAATGTTGTGAAAACCACGATGTGGCCGGACGTGGTAGCTCATCGTGAAGATTGCCAAGGTGGCCGGACGTGGTAACCTCATTGGTAATGTGGCTTGGTTATCCGCGGAGAGGAGCCAATGCAAGGTTTTGTGTGCCAATGGGAACCCGGCGCGGCGGAACGATTGTGAGGATACTCGGGAACCCGGCGTGGCGGAACCGAGGTTGGGTGTATTAAACGTGATTTTCAAAATGTTGATTTGGATAATGAAAAGGATTTCGGAAACATTGATGAATATGGTGACATAGTCTACGACGAGTTGCGTAGGAGAAACTCAGATAACACCGACACCAACGATAGAATAGTGTATGTGGATGTATCATTGTTAATGCCTTGTTAAATATGTATGTGTTATTCCGCTGCTTGTGCCAGAGTTGGTATGCTGCTCTTTTACTCTGATATTGGTAAGTTATGGGTTAGTGGGTATAGGATTATTCTGCTGAGCTCTTGTGGCTCATGGTGTTACCTTTGGTGACCCTGACATATTATATCGGTGGCGACGCTGGTATAATGTGTCAGATTTTGTAGATGATCAAGATGAACAGTACACCTTGGAGGCTTTTGGAGCTGAGGAGCTGGCTAGGACGGAGCAGCAGGCGGAGCTGTAGTTAGGAACCCTAGAACCCTTCATTTGTATAAATATTGAACCCTAGTGAGAGTTATGTTGTAATAAAGAGCCAGACTCTCTTTTGATACTCAATAAAATGTTATTTAACGTACCCAAAAATCAGGGGCGTTACATGCCATGTCATCAATGCCGAGTTGTTTCTAATTCAAAGTTGAATCTTCAAAAGGGACTAGACGAAGATTTAGTCTATTTTGACATCTTTTAGTATCTGTCGATCTACTCAAGGACACATCGCCGAAAAGAATTCTGAGGATTCTGACAACGTCTGAAATTCATGAGGCAAACTCGTCTTTGGAACTGTAAATACATACATGTCATTTTGCATAGGAGCATCTTTAGGGCGGCTTCTAGGTTGTCGCTCGCTTTCGAGTCTGTCTTATACTAATTTGAACGCTGCTAGACCCGATGAAGAGTCGTGCATCTCGATGGTGCACGTTGTCAATTCTTAAAGTCCTTAGATCAGCGAGACTTTGGGAAATCACACCTTATTAAGTCTTTGGCTCATGCCCGATTGAGGATTCAACCGAAAATGAAGAACCACAAAGTATTGATGCCGTAACACTGGTATCATTCAGGTTACAAGTGCCTCATCATTTACAACCACCCCGGCTAAGGCACAGCATTGCTCATGCCACCCCGGTTAAGGTGTCACGCCATCAATATCGAGTTGTTTCAAGTTTAAAGTTGAACCTTCAAATGGGACTGGTCGAAGACTTAGTCTATTTTGACATCTCTTAGGATCAGTTTGATCTATTCAAATGATACACGCTCGCAAAGAAATCTGAGGATTTTGGCAGTGTCCGAACGTCATGAGACAGACTCGTCTTTAGTTCTAGAGTCTAGGGTTGACACCAACAATGACGTGTACGTTGCATTCCAATTGCTGAAGGAACACCACTGAGCTTTCACTTATTTTACTTGTCTTTCATAGCCATTGCACCGAGCAAGAGAGTTGTAGACACCCCAACTGGGCCTAACGATTATTTCAAGTACCATGTTGATTTCCCGATGATGAAACGGATTAAGAACACCTCGGGAATGTCGAGTGTTTGAGCTTTGAGTGTTTGAAACCCTTGAACCTAACCTAACCTAAGCCACTTCCAAAAGCCAAAAACCTTACTGACTCGCACCAGGGCGCATTCGTCTCGCGCCAGGACGCACCGTCGCGAGACGGTTTGACTCCATCGCGCGATGGTTGACCATCGCGCGCTAGACCCACTCCATCGCGCGCCAGGCGCACCATCGCGTGATGCACAGATTCTCTCGCGCGAGAGTCCGCCTGGGTCAAAGTCAAAGATTTGACTGTTGACCCACGCGCGACAGCTGTCACACTCGCGCGATGGTCCCATTCCATCGCGCGATGGTCCTAACCAGTCACTTTCACCTTTTGCCAGCCAGTTGGTTGCTTGCCTGGGAGTCTATAGTGCTATTTGAACCCCATTTTTCTCCACAGGACAGTGGCAGTGCAGGTTAACCTCTCCCATCACCTTTTGGCAAGCCTTCACCACTAAGTTTTGGCCTTGGGCCTTGTTTGCCACCCTCCTACACCTTCCAAACCTCCTATAAATACCCCCCCTTGGTCTTTCATTAAAAGGGTAGAAAAAAAGTTAACAAAAATTGGCATTCAAGGCATACACCCCAAGAACAAAGCTTGTTCTTTCTCCCTATTTTCACTCCTCAATCAATCTCAATTCAACTCAAAAATCAAACACTTTTCAAACCAAAAAAGCCGAAGGTATAGCTTACCTTTGTTTTGCTCTCTGTTCTGATCTCTAAGGGGGCTGGCTGGGCCAAGGCTGGTAATCAATACCAGTCCTGGTCCAAAAGCTGGCAAGGTTTCAAAAACTGTCATGGCTTGAACCAACGCGCGATGGACTCACTGTATCGCGCGACGGTCCTCCGTTGCTCGCGACAGTCCACGTGGGGATTGGTGTCTTGCTGTTTTATGTTTTTCTTTTATATAGATCACTGTTAAGCATGAAAACAACCAATTTACTGCTTTCCTTTGTTAAAAATTGCTAGCTTGCACTTCAATACTTTGTTCTGTTCTGTTGGAATACCCCTAGGACCTTTCTGAATATGTCTCAGAACCCAGAAACATGTAAACCAAGCATTGGTCCGCCCGATCCTCGCGCGCCAGTGCCCTCGCGAGTAGAGAGTGACTGCCTCGCGATGGTTTGCTTCTCGACCGGTGGTTGGCCTTGCATGGATAACTATGGGAAACTAGGCCTTTGGTCTCTGTTTGTCCACACTGGTTTATGGACTGCTTTGTTTATTTGTTGGGCTTTTAATTCTTAAACTGTATATTATAAACCGCTTATCAACTGCTTGGTTTGTTCGGGTGTGCATTGGTCCTTCCAGAGACCAGAGGGTTTGAGAATAAGAGTTGTGGGCTTAGCCTTACTGGGCGCGCGCAGATCTTGTAGTAGCACGCGCAGTGTGACTAGCATGCATTGACTTGATCAATGCATACTAGTTTCTTCCTCTACGCACGACACTCCAAGACTGGGGCTTTCCAGTTTACATTCCCACAGCAGTCTGTTTTCATCCTATACTAACTGCTTATCCATGCCATCTATCACATCTTGCAAACTATTACAGTTTTAAATCCCAATTAACAGTTCCCCTGCCCTAATTGGCTTAAAATTGATTAAAGAAGAAAACGAATCACAATATTTTCACAAAATGTCTCAGTAGAGACCGATCTCCGGATTGGGCGAGAGGGGTGCCTTAAAAACCTTCCTCTCTCGTAACCTGGCTCCCGAACCCAGATATGGTTATGACGGACTGGTTCCTTCACTTTTTCAAATCAAATAGCGCGGCAGGTGCTTCGAAATATGGTTCCTTGGGTGTCAGACCTTCAAACCCGAGTGGCGACTCTGTGTTTTTGCGAGCGCCTGCTTCTCCGCTTGCGCTCCCTCGATTTTTGGGCCCATGCATTTTGGAATCTGGAAATTCCAGGGCATGCTGCCCATAGTGGCGACTCTGCTGGGGATAAATGGAACCAATATTAATTCATACTTAGAGTTTAATACGTTCGTGAACGATTCCTTAAAAGTCTGTCACAACGGTGAGCTTCGCGCTGCCGAAGGTTGGAATGGTGATTTAACAGGACCTCGTGTCCGACCAATCTGATCTGGGACTTTTTCGATTGTTCACTTGCGTAGTTTCCTCTAAAGATGGACTAAATAAAGTGAGCCGAGCTTGAAAAAGCATTTTGCGATTTTGAGATTCTTCTTCTTCTTAATCAATTTCTAGCATCTCATTTGCATCGATGTGGGATAAGACTCGTTGGATCGTTTTGGCAATCTGGCACGGTTTACCGGAGCCCGGGGACCCCAAATGACCAACAACCTTCAACGATGATGGGTCATGCTACCGTTTGACTATTGCTCAGCGATATCGCGGGCAACGGGAGGTATATCTGTGGCCTTAGTCCGAGGAACCTGTTACGAACCAAAACCGGCCTTTGCATATACAAAGCATTAGAACTCTCCAAACTAGGACAGGTACCTGCAGGGTAGGATCTACTTGCATCTAACCCCATATACTGTCTACGTGTTACTGCTTTCCCTATCGCATGCACTGTACATACACTGTTTTGTATAGGAGCATGCTTAGGGCAGTTCTTTCTTTCGAGTTTGTCTTACGCTGTCTAAGACGTTGTTTGACCCGATGAGGAGTCGTTCATTCTATCGAATGTTCGTTATCAATCGCAAAGTCCTTAGTTCAACGAGACTTTGAGAAATCAAAATTTGCTAAATTCTCGGCTCATGCCTAATTGAGGATTCGGCCAACAATAAGGAACAACAAAGTATTGACGTTGTGTCACTGGCGCCTCCCAGGTTGAAGTGCGTTGTCACTATACACCTCGTTGTTCAAGGTTAAGGTGCCATGTCATCAATGCCAAGTTGTTTCTAATTCAAAGTTAAATCTTCAAAAGGGACTAGTCGAAGATTTAGTCTATTTTGACATCTTTTAGGATCTGTCGATCTACATGGGGACACATCGCCGAAAAGAATTCTGAGGATTCTGACAACGTCTGAAATTCAGGAGGCAAACTCGTCTCTGGAACTGTAAATACATACATGTCATTTTGCATAGGAGCATGTTTAGGGTGGCTTCTAGGTTGTCTCTCGCTTTCGAGTCTGTCTTATGCAAATTTGGACGCTGCTAGACCCGATGAAGAGTCGTGCATCTTGATGGCGCATGTTGTTAATTTTTCAAGTCCCTAGATCAACGTGACTTTGGGAAATCAGACCTTATTAAATCCTTGACTCATGCCCGGTTGAAGATTCAACCAAAAATAAGGAACCACAAAGTATTGATGTCGTGGATATTGATGTCATTTTGGTTATCGTGCGCAACACGTACACACCGCCCGACTAAACGCGCGTTGTCGCTGAAGCCACCCCAGGTAAAGGTGTCACGCCATCAATACCGAATTGTTCAAAGTTCAAAGTTGAATCTTCAAAAGGACTAGTCGAAAACTTAGTCTGTTTTTGACTTCTCTTAGGATCAGTTTGATCCTTTCAAAGGATACACCCTAAAAGAAATTCTGAGGATTCTGGCAGTCCGAACATCGTGAGATAGATTTTTCTCTAGTTCTAGAGTCTAGGGTTGACACCGACAACGACGTGTACATTGCATTCTATTTGCTGCAGGAACACCACTGAGCTTTCACTTATTTTACTGTCTAGTTCTGAGCCATTGCACCGAGCAAGAGAGTACCGAAAGGAAGAGCCAAACCTGCTTGAGAACGTCTGCCGGGGCTGTTACACCTTTGCTTCCAAAGTCATATCTCCTTCCTCGTTCATCAATCCAGAATGGCAGCACAAATGGAGCTGGTTGAGCTCAGGAAAGCTGTAGAGGAATTGGGTCACAAGATGGACATGCAGATGATTATGGTCCAGCGACTCATTGGCCTCGTTACCTCCACAGCCCCACAGCCAGATATGGGGCTAGTCAAGGAACCTTCTCAAGCCTGTCACACTCCTGCATTTGGGATCAAGCTGTGCTCGAAGGACATCTTCAAAGACCTGGCTGAGTTCCATGAGGCTAGGACCTACCCAAAGGAGGATGCTGGTTCTTTATTCACAACCATTGCTGAAGGGGAGGACGTGTTTGGTGATGATTTCAAACCCAAAGACAAAAGAATGCATCCTGTTGATGAGGCAATGTGGTGCAATTGCGAAGCAAACAAGGGTCCTGCTTTGAATTCTCAATTCACTCGCCGGAACTCACCAAGGACTTTCTCATGCTTCACTGCACCTTTGGCCTTAGTTTATGAGAAGCTACTCGATGCTGGTTCCATCAAGCCCCTCAATCCAACTCCTCTACCCAAAAATCCCCCTGCTAATTTCAAATATAACCTCTATTGCACCTACCATCAAACGCCTTGTCATTCTACCAATGCATGCTTCCGGCTTCGACATGCCATTCAAGATCTTATCGACTGTGCCATCATCCCAACCCCATCTCCATCAAAAGCCGATACTGTTTCCAAATGCCTTCCTAGCCCAACTCTGGCTCACAAATTGGTCAGACATCCACTATCTCCATTCAAATCAACCCCACCTCTACTCAAATCAACCCGAGCTCCAAGCCGATTGTACCTATCCCGTCCGAGCCTGAGGATAGCTTGTTGGCTGCTATTTGTGCACTTGGGACTTTCTCTGCCAGCACCAAGATTGACAATGATGAGGGGCTTACAAATGAGAGGACCGACTGGCTGAGGTCCATTGATCAAAGGAGCATCAAGTAGGTTTGGTTGAAGAAGCTGAAAAAGCCGAAGTGCTGTTGCTTGGGCCTGACACCTGCTGAATCCTACCTCTTTTTGTGGAAGCTACGGGTAGCTTTTTAAATATTGCGTTTCAAAACCACGTCTAGTTTGCACTGGCAATATGTCTGAGTCTAACACGGAGTCTTTTGCGTTTGTCTAAAGTCTAGCTCTGGGTCGGAGTTCGTGCCTCTTGGCCCTCCACGTCGTAGCTTGTATTTCAAGTTTTGAGTCTGCTGTACTTGGTAAACCCCGTGGGTTTTTATGATATGCATTTCTGCTTACTTCGCTCGCTTTTGAATAAACTGTGTCGACCCTGACGACGAAGGGATAGATTTCGATGGGATCATCCCCAAGGAAATGTGTTCCCTCGCCGAAAGGGAAGGTAAAAGGCATGCTCAGCCTATTAAAAGAAGAAGTAATTTTCAATAAACTTGAAAGACAAGTATAACCTCCTGAATGGTTCAAAGTTTGGTCCAAGCACTGTTCCCAGAGGAGCATCAGGTCCGGTCAGATTTCATCAACGTCTTGGCATGGTCGCACAAAAGACGCGCCTAGCATTGATCCTGAGATAAACAAGAGTCGAATTCCCTGCTACCGGAAGCCAATCCAAAAATAGAAGCTCAGAAGGCTCCAAGCCTCGTGCCGTGTTCAAAAACAGTAACAGTGGCGTGTTCAAAAGTTAGTTTTCCCTGAGAGAAGCTCGTTGGGCTAAAAACCCCAAGGGTGGGCAGTTCCAAGCAAAAGTTAGAGCAGCCTGCTAGCCCGAAAACCTATGAAGGGGGTCTAGGCAAAAGTAATAGGCAATATTCGAAAGCTCGCTAGACCGAAGACCTGAATGGGCGGTACTAGGCAAAAGTTAGAGCGCAAAAGGAGAGGTAAACACACGAGTGAACCTTAGCCCGAACTACGTTTGGACCTGATTCCCTAGCTTGGGATACGTAGGCAGTCTCTCTTCGAGACTCGGTCACATTCTATCAATTGGATCCATGGTTGACGTTTTGGTACACATCAAAGGTCGGAGAGGATCAAATATCAAGCTGCATTGGAAGAACCAGAAGGGGGAAAACCTTTGTCTTTCAATTTTATTGCAAAACTGCTATTTCTATTTACAGGCTGAGCATAAAGCCTTAAAAATATTTGAAGCATCAAAAACAGAACGAAATGCTAGAAGCCTAATGGCTCACAGTTTATTCTAAGTTCAGCAAAGTTTGGTGTAAGCAACCGCGGTGCGTTTGTTCGAAGTGATGTGCGTTGGTCTCAAACCTGCGCCCGCTCTTTTAATTCTAGCGGTAGCAGTCTGCTACTGCCCTTGAATGTTGTTCCAGGGGCTTTTGCCAAGTCTTGTCATACTATGCAAGTAATGTGGATTTAATGTGACTGCATGGGGGTGTCGGTTTCAGTCCGGGCCTATATGAGTCATCATCTGTGTCTTATGTCCATATTTACAACATTTTTCGAGTTTTTCAATCAATTGTCATGTCGAGATGCTTTTCTCGATGTTGTTTGTACAGATCTTTGTACCTTTTGCACTTTCATAAGTGTCAGTTTCACCTGTTTAGGAATGTCGTGAGTTTTGGCCCTTAATGCCCAAAATTTTATTGTGTTCTGTGTGTCTAAGGGTTTGCATTTGTACCCTGGGACTCTTTCTCCCTTTTCACGAGCTAGGCGAGTCTGTTCTACATGTGCGCACGTCTGTGTGCCAATTCCGAGCACTTGTCAATGCAAATTAGATATTAGTGGTTAGTTTTTACATTCTCTTCAACACTTGCAAAAGAGAGTCAATAAATTGGAAAATGCAATTTTTACATTGCTACCCAGCTCCTGTAATCCACAAGCTATGGAATCTCATGAACAACAAGGGCTCGTCAGCCCAAGGCCAAGTAGAGCATCTCTGGGGCTGATCTGCCCAAACATCGAAGAAAGGGGGCATGCGGCCCAATCTCATTGCTAAACATCAACTGGGGCCCGTTTGCCCGCTCAATGTCTATCTATCTGGGTGCACATCTCAAAAGTGTCAAACAATACAGTAATGAGGCTCAGTGGTAGTCCTTAGGTGTCGTTGTCCTTCTAGAAGCCGCCCTACGCTTGCATCTGCATTTTCAATTATATTATACATGTCATTACATATTGTGTGTATATTAAATGTTGAAAGCGGGGAAAATTCTATCAAATATCAAAGCACGCCTATCCAAGATCAAAGGCGACAAGTAAATGTAATTTTGGGATCATGCATTGCGGTCACTTTTGTAATCGCGTCGAACCGCTTTGGGATAATGCTGTGAGAGGTGTCACTTGCCGCTTTCCTTATCTCGCTTTTCCATGGCAACCGTCAAGCTGCGACCTATACTAGCGCGAGGTAAATTCAGGCCCGAGGCCCAATCTGCAGTTATCACCAATTTCTCGCCACCGCAAATCCGCCTTTGTCTCTATCCATGTTATTATCAAGGATAACCACCGCTTGTGCTACTTGGATCAACACAACGACAGCTGGTCCTGTCCCAACCTCAACGGCTCGATCACTTTGTATAGCGATCCGCCAGTTTCAACAACGACGGCCGGTCCCGTCCATCTTCAACGGCTTGATCACTTTGTATAGCGATCCGCCTGCTTTCAAATCAACGACGATCCTATCCAACCTCAGTGGCTTGATCACTTTGTATAGCGATCCGCCAGTTCAAATCAACGACAGCCGGTTCTGTCAAAAGTCTTCAACGGTTCAATCATTTATACTGATGATCTTTCCACCCCGTCTGCAACGGTTCGATCATTTATACTGATGATTTTTCCATCCAGACTTCAATGGTTCGATCATTTATACTGATGATTTTTCCACCCTGTCTGCAACGGTTCGATCATTTATACTGATGATCCTCCCATCCAGACTTCAACGGTTCGATCATTTATACTGATGATCTTTCCACCCCGTCTACAACGGTTTGATCATTTTTACTGATGATCATTTATACCCATCCAGTCTTCAACGGTTTGATCATTTATACTGATGATCCTTCCACCCTGACTGCAACGGTTTGATCATTTATACTGATGATCCTTTCGCCCTAACAGCAACGGTTTGATCATTTATACTCATGATCATTTATACCCATCCAGTCTACAACAGTTCGATCATTTTTACTGATGATCTTCCCGCCCCGGCTTCAACGGTTCGATCATTTATACTGATGATCCTTCCATCAACATTGCAAAGTTCCCCAACGATTTGATCATTCGGCACATTGATCTCCCCGTCCGCCTTCACGGCAGCCAGTCCTGTCAAATTCATCAAACGGCAATCAACACATCGTCCATCCAGTCCATAATGACGATCAAATATCGTCCAATGGTTTGTTCATCCGCAACTGATTGTTCCCTAGGAGAGTCCGTCTTGGCCTGTCCCGAACGACAATCACCCTCAGTGTAGCCGCAAGTGCATCTTCCAACAAGCTTATTGCTCTGTCTCGGATGGTCTTTGATAAGGAGATTGGCTCGATTCCCAACAGATGGAATTTAACCTCGCCCGACACGACCTACCCGTGTTTGTTGGAATACTTTGTGCCGAGGATGGCTTGATCTCAAAGAACGGCATACTGTCTCGTCCAAATCTGCAATGACGACTGCTCATCTAAATTCGATCAACAAGCGGCGATGCAATCGCCCACTTCTACTTCCATCCTCGGCAATGGACCGCCCGTCCAATTCAACCAATCAGTTACGTAAGTATGCTTGTCTACTTTACTATGTTCTGCGCTGGATTGCCTTGAGGGTGTCTAGAATTCTTTGACGTTACTTGTACCAAGTCAATGGTGCTCCAAGTGCCGTCAAAGAGGGGCTACTGTAGACACCCAATCTGGGCTTCCAGGCTAGTTTACTTATGGTTTCTGATTTCCCGATGATGAAACGGATCAAGAACACCTCGGGAATGTCGAGTGTTTGAGCTTTGAGTGTTTGAAACCCTTGAACCTAACCTAACCTAACCTAAGCTACTTCCAAAAGCCAAAAACCTTACTGACCCGCGCCAGGGCGCATTTGTCTCGCGTCAGGGCGCACCGTCACGCGACGATTTGACTCCATTGCGCGATGGTACGGGCCAGGGCGCACCATCGCGCGATGCACAGACTCTTTCGCGCGAGAGTCCACCTGGGTCAAAGTCAAAGATTTGACTGTTGACCCACGCGCGACAACTGTCACACCCATGCGATGGTCCCATTCCATCGCGCGATGGTCCTAACCAATCACTTTCACCTTTTGCCAGCCAGTTGGTTGCTTGCCTGAGAGTCTACAGGGCTATTTGAACCCCGTTTTTCTCCACAGGACAGTGGCAGTGCAAGTTAACCTCTCCCATAACCTTTTGGCAAGCCTTCACCACTAAGTTCTGGCCTTGGGCCTTGTTTGCCACCCTCCTACACCTTCCAAATCCCCTATAAATATCCCCCATTGGTCTTTCATTAAAAGGGTAGAAAAAAAGTTAACAAAAATTGGCATTCAAGGCTTACACCCCAAGAACAAAGCTTGTTCTTTCTCCACATTTTCACTCCTCAATCAATCTCAATTCAACTAAAAAATCAAACACTTTTCAAACCAAAAAAGCCGAAGGTATAGCTTACCTTTGTTTTGCTCTCTGTTCTGATCTCTGAGGGGGCTGGCTAGGCCAAGGCTGGTAATCAATACCAGTCCTGGTCCAAAAGCTGGTAAGGTTTCAAAAACCGTCATGGCTTGAACCAACGCGCGATGGACTCACTGTATCGTGCGACGGTCCTCCGTTGCTCGCGACAGTCCACGTGGGGATTGGTGTCTTGCTGTTTTATGTTTTTCTTTTATATAGATCACTGTTAAGCATGAAAACAACCAATTTACTGCTTTCCTTTGTTAAAAATTGCTAGCTTACACTTCAATACTTTGTTCTGTTCTGTTGGAATACCCTTGGGACCTTTCTGAATATGTCTCAGAACCCCGAAACATGTAAACCAAGAATTGGTGTGGCCCAGTCCCTCGCGTGACAGACTGACACCATCGCGCGATGCTGCGCAAGGGCGCACCGTCGCGCGCCTGAGGCGAACCCTCGCGCGAGAGCGTGACTCTCTCGCGCGATAGTTTGCTTCTAACCAGTGGTTGGCCTTGCATGGATAACTATGGGTAACTAGGCCTTTGGTCTCTGTTTTGTCCACACTGTTTATGGACTGTTTTGTTTATTTATTGGGCTTTTTAGCCTTTAAACTGTATATTATAAACCGCTTATCAACTGCTTGGCCAGAGGGTTTGAGAATAAGAGTTGTGGGTTTAGGCTTACTGGCGCGCGGAGGTCTTGTAGTAGCACGCGCAAGTGTGACTAGCATGCATTGACTTGATCAATGCATACTAGTTTCTTCCTACGCACGACACTCCAAGACTGGGGCTTTCCAGTCTGCTTAAACTTCCATAGCAGTCTGTTTTCATCCTATTCTAACTGCTCATCCATGCCATCTATCACATCTTGCAAACTGTTACAGTTTTATTTCCCGATTAACTGTTCCCCCGCCCTAATTGGCTTAAAATTGATTAAAGAAGAAAACAAATCACAATATTTTCACAAAATGCCTAAGTAGAGACCGATCTCGGATTGGCGAGAGGGTGCCTTAAAAACCTTCCTCTCTCGTAACCTGGCTCCCGAACCTGAGATATGGTTATGACGGATCGGTTCCTTCACTTTTTCAAATCAAATAGCGCGGCAGTGCTTCAAAATACGGTTCCTTGGGTGTCGACCTTCAAACCCGAGTGGCGACTTTGTGTTTTTGCTAGCGCCGCTTCTCGCTTCGCGCTCCTCGATTTTTGGGCTGTGCATTTTGGAATTGAAATTCCAGTGGCATGTCGCCACAAGAGTACCGAAGGGAAGAGCCAAACCTACTTGGGAACGTCTTCAGAATCCGATTCAAAGACTTGTTAGGCTCGAAACTCAGTCAATTGCAACGGAGGCTTCTCCGAGTTCATTGTTGGCCGCCCTACATTCGGGTTCGCCGTCGCTTTTACAAAAAGCCACGCCGCCAGCTTCCCCATCTTCTGCATCAAGCACCTCCGAGACACAAGTCATGGCAGATCAACCGCTCAGTCTAGAGACCATGCTCATGAACCTTCAGAACAGCATTACCACCATGCAGCAGAGGGCCATCCAGACCGATGCTAACATCACCCGTCTCAATGACCTTATCAACACTCGTCTTCCACCTCCACTCGAAGAGAAAGGCGAGGACGATGAGGATGACCAGGAGCAACCTGTCATGGTCGCAGATCCGAATCACGAGGGGCGTCTCATTGTTCAGCCCAACCCTAGGAAGGCTCGTGCGCCTACTGCAAACTCGAATCTTGCAGGTAGGGAACTTGTTCGAAACCCTGACATAGCTGCTCTTATGGCCAAGATGGCAAAGCTAGAAGAATCCGTCACAAAATCTGAAAAGATCAGCACAAACGGAATAGACTTGGATCGTCTCTGCCTGTATCTTAATGCTAAACTGCCAGACAAATTCAAAATGCCTAACTTGGTCAAATTTGATGGGAGCGGTGACCCCAAGACTCATCTCTACGGCTACCATGCCGCTATGAACTTACTCAAAGTAGAAAGTGAGGCCATGTCTCAGCTTTTCCCTCAAACTCTCTCAGGGCCTGCCTTCCATTGGTTTCTGTCGCTTGACATCTCCAAGAGAAAGACTTGGAAAGATATAGGGGCTGCATTCATTGCTCAATACAACTACAACTCCCAGCTCAAGATGACTATTCGAGAGTTGGAATCCACGAAGATGGAAGCCAAAGAGTCCTTTGCAGATTTTATTAAAAGGTGGAGAGCCAAAGCCGCTCTAATGACTGAGCGCCCGAGCGAGAGGGATCAACTCCACATTATCTCCCGTAACCTGCATCTTGACTATGCTAAGCATCTCGTGCTGGTTCAAGCATCTGCCAACTTCGAGACTTTCTTTGAATTTGGCCTGGCCATCGAGGATGCGCTGCAAAGTGGGATTCTGCTGAGAGGGGAGTCCTTTTCTTCCAATCCTCAGAAATCAAAGTCAAGGGCTTACTCTGGAAACAGTAGCGCACTGTTTGACAGTAGCAATTACACTAGCACGGCTACAAGTGGGGACAACGCTGCTGCTTCCCTTAATTCTACAGCCGTCATCAATCAGGTTCAAAACACTCAAAGCTTCCGAGCTCGAACCCAACCCCGGAGTTTCTCTGCCTTTGAGGCATCTCTATCCGCAGTGATGGAGAAACTTGTCAAGTCTGGGCATCTCAAACCTTTGACCCCAACTTCCCCACCCAAAGTCTTACCTGCTGGTTACAATCCTAACCTCTTCTGCGCCTTCCACCAAATGCCTGGCCACCACACCGACAAGTGCTATCGTCTTCGACATGAAATTCAAGATCTTATTGACGATGGCACGGTCCAAGTTCCGCCAAAGCCCAACATCGTTACCAACACTTTGCCTCATCACAATCCTAACGCACTGGTTGGTCAGGTATCTATTGCCTCCACTCAAATCAACCCGAGCTCCACCATATTCAATCCTAGCCGTTATATCATCCCAGCAAATCAACCCAAACCCATCGTATCCATCCCGTCCGAGTCGGAGGCTAACATGATGGTAGTAGATTAGGCAATTGAGGTTTTCACTGCCGATATCTGGTTTGATAGGGATGAGGGGCTTACAAATGAGAAGATTGACTGGCTGAGGTCCATTGATCAAAGGACCATCGAGTAGGTTTGGTTGAAGAAGCTGAAGAAGCCGAAGTGCTGTTGCTTAGGCCTGACATCCGCTGGATCCTACCTCTTTTTGTAAAAGCTACGGGTAGCTTTTTAAATATTGCGTTTTCAAAACTACGTCTAGTTTGCATTGGCGATATGTCTGAGTCTGACACAGAGTCTTTTGTGTCTGTCTAAAGTCTAGCTCTGAGTCGGAATTTGTGCCTCTTGGCCCTCTACGTCATAGCTTTTGTTTCAAGTTTTGAGTCTGCTGTACATGGTGAACCCCGTGGGTTTTTATGATATGCATTATCTTGCTTCTAAGTACTTCGCTGGCTTTTATATAAACTGTGTCAATCCGGACGAGGAAGGGATAGATTTCGATGGGTTCATCCCCAAGGAAATGTGTTCCCTCGCCAAAAGTGAAGATAAAAGGCATGTTCAGCCTATTAAAAGAAGAAGTAATTTTCAATAAACTTGAAAGACAACTATAACCTCCCGAAAGGTTCAAAGTTGGTCCAAGCACTATTCCCAAAGGTGCATCGCGCCCGGTCAGACAAGTGTCGATGTCTTGGCGTGGTCTCATCAAAGACTCGATTGGCATTGATCCTGAGATAAAAAAGCATCAAATCCACTGCCACCGGGTACCAATCCAGAAAACAGAAGCTCAAGAGGGCTCCGGACCTCATACCATGTTCAAAAGTACCAACAGTGGCGTTCCGCAGAGTACCAATGAAAAAGTGTACAAAACGGCCCGGAGTAAGGCATTTCCAACCGAAGCACTCTTGACCCTGTGTCATCAAAGCCATTCCATCTGGGGCTGTGGCCAAAGATCATTAGCCTCGACGGCAACAGATTCAATACCTTGGTCAACCTGGATCAATTCTAAAGTTACTTTTCCCTGAGAGAAGCTCGTTGGGCTGAAAACCCCAAGGGTGGGCAGTTCCAAGCAAAAGTTAGAGCAGCCTGCTAGCCCGAAAACCTATGAAGGGGGTCTCGGCAAAATGAATAGGCAATATTTGAAAGCTCGCTAAACCGAAGACCCGAATGGGCGGTACTAGGCAAAAGTTAAAGCGCAAAAGGAGAGGTAAACACACGAGTGAACCTTAGCCTGAACTACGTTCTGACCTGATTCCCTAGCTTGGGATACGTAGGCAGTCTCTCTTTGAGACTCGGTCACAATCTATCAATTGGATCCATGGTTGACGTTTTGGTACACATCAAAGGTTGAAGAGGATCAAAGATCAAGCTGCATTGGAAGAACCATAAGGGGGAAAACCTTTGTCTTTCAATTTTATTGCAAACTGCAATTTCTATTACTGGCTGAGCATAAAGCCTTAAAAATAAGAAGGCTAACAAACGGAACGAAATGCTAGAAGCCTAACGGCTCACAGTTTATTCTAAGTTCAGCGAAGTCTGGTGTAAGCAACCGCATGCTTATAGTCACGGCATTTGTTCAAAGTGATTCGCATTGGTTTCATCTGTGCGTGCTTTTTCAATTCCAGCAGCTACTGCCCTCGAATATCGTTCCAGGGGCTTTTGCCAAGTCTTGTCATACCATGCAAGTCATATAGACTTAATGTGACTGCACGGGGGTGTCGGTTTTAGTCCGGGCCTATACGAGTCATCATCTGTGTCTTATGTCCATCTTTGCGACCTTTTTCCAGTTTTTCAATCAAATGTCATATCGGGATGCTTTTCTCGGTTTCGTTTGTACAGGTCTTTGTGCCTTTTTGCGTCTTTCTTAAGTGTCAGTTTCACCCGTCTAAGGAATGTTGTGAGTTTTGGCCGCTTAATGCCCAAAATTTCATTGTGTTCTGTGTGCCTAAGGGTTCGCATTGTACTCTGGGGCTCTTTCCCCCTTTTCATTCGAGCTAGGCAAGTCTGTACATATGTGAGCGGTTCTGTGTGTCAATTCAGGTCCCTTGTCAATGTAATTTAGATATTAGCAGTTAGTTTTTATCAACACTACCTTAGCTCCAGTAATCCACAAGCTATGGAATCTCATGAACAACAAGGGCACGTCAGCCCAAGGCCAAGCAAAGCATATCTGTCTGGCACATCTGCCCAAGCATCAAAGAGAGGGCACACAAGGCCAAATCCGTCAACTGGGCATGTCAGCCCGTTCAATGTCTTTCTATCTGGGTGCGCATCTCAGAAGTAACAGACAGTACAATAATGAGGCTCAGTGGTAGTCCTTAGGCGTCGTAGTCCTCCTAGGAGCCGCCCTTAGCTTGCATCTGCATTTTCAATTTCGTATACAACATTGCATAGTGTGTACATTAAATGTTGAAAGCAGGAAGATGGCCAGCATGGCTGCCGTCATATGATTTATTTGCCGAAGGATGCGATGCAATCTCTTGCGGTTTTGTTATCGTTGGTTAGCGGATGTGATGGAAATCTCCCTAACTCTCGATTTGTTTGCTGAAGGATACGATGCAATCTCCTGCGGTTTTGTTATCGTTGGTTAGCAGATGCGATGGAAATCTCCCTAACTCTCGATTTGTTTGCCGAAGGATGCGATGCACTCTCCTGCGGTTTTGTTATCGTTCGTTAGTGGATGCGATGGAAATCTCCCTAACTCTCGATTTGTTTGCCGAAAGATGCGATGCAATCTCCTGCGGTTTTGTTATCATTGGTTAACGGATGCGATGGAAATCTCCGTAACTCTCGATTTGTTTGCCGAAGGATGCGATGCGATCTCCTACGGTTTTGCTATCATTGGTCAGCGGATGCGATGGAAATCTCTCCTGTCCAATTCTCGATTTGTAAACCAAAGGATGCTATCCTGCGGAGCCGTTTCAACGACAGCCGGTCCTGTCAAAGTTCCCCAGCGGTTTGATCAATCAGCACATTGATCTTCCCATCCGCATTCACGACAGCCGGTCCTGTCAAAGTTCCCCGGCGGTTTGATCAATCAGCACATTGATCTCTCCGTCCACCTTCACGACAACCAATCTGTCAAATCCATCAAACGCCGATCAACACATCGTCCATCCACCCACAACGACGATCGATATCGTTCCAATGGTCCGTTCATCCGCAACTGATTGTTCCCCTAGAGAGTCCGTCTTGGCCTGTCCCAAACGACAATCACCCTCAGTCTAGCCGCAAGTGCATCTTCCAGCAGGCTTATTGCTCTGTCTCGGATGGTCTTTGATAAGGAGATTGGCTCTGATTCCCAACAGATGGAATTCAACCTGCCTGACACGACCTACCCGTGTTTGTTGGAATACTTTGTGCCGAGGATAGCTTGATCCCAAGCAACGATAGCATGTCCCGTCCACATCTGTAGCGACAGCCTGTCCTGTCCAAATTCGATCAACAAGCGGCGATGCAATCGTCCACTTCTACTTCCATCCCCAGCGACGGTCCGTCTGTCCTTTCAACCAATCAGGTTCTGTAAGTATGCTTGTCTACTTTACTATGCTCTGCTCTGGATTGCTTTGAGGGGTGTCTACAATTCTTTGACGTTACTTGTACCAAGTCAATGGTGCTCCAAGCACCGTCAAAGAGGGGCTACTGTAAACACCCCAATCTGGGCTTCCAGATTAGTTTTACGATTTTTTGTTTCCCCGATGATGAACCAGATCAAAAAGTAGTTTGAGGTTGGAAAAGTTTGAGCTCGGTGTGTGTGGAACCCTTTTAACCCGTTGAACCCTTTAAAAAGAAAATAGAAAACCAGTCAAACCTTGGTTTGAGATTGACCCTTGCGCGTGGAAGTGATTCCCTTGCGCGATGGTATGCCTTGTCCAGGTGTGGTCAAAGTCAAATGTTTGACTGTTGACCCACGCGCGACAGCTGTGACCCTCGCGCAACGGTCCCATTCCCTTGCGCGATGGTCCAATCCAGTCCTTTTCACCTTTTCCAGCCAGTTGGTTGCTTGCCTGGGGGTCTACAGGGCTATTTGAACCCCGTTTTCTCCACAGGACAGTGGCAGTGCAGGCCTTGGGGCTATACACTCACACAACCCTTCCCACCAACTTTCCACCTTGCTTAGCCACCAAGTTTGGTCCAAAGGGGGTGTTTGCCACCACCTTTGCTCCTCCACTCCTTCTATAAATACCCCCCTTGGTCTTTCATTACAAGGGTCACTGAGTCACTAGGTCATTAATTTTCCAAGTTTGAGAGGTTCAGAACTCTTGCAAGCACACTAAAGCTTTCAACCATAGTTCTCTTGCTCATCGATTCTTCACTCCATTTTCCATCACATGCTTCATAACCTTGTTCAATCTTCTCCAAAACCTTACAAGCAAAGGTATAAACACCTTTACTGCTTACTGTTTTGATCCCTATGGGGGGCTGTCAGGGCTAGGATTGGTAATCAATACCAGTTCTGGTCCTAAAGTCAGCAGAGTTACAAGAAGCTATGAAAAGCATATGCTCCCGCGAGTGACTCATACTCACGCGCGACAGTCCATTCTCTCGCCCGCGACAGTCCTCGTGGGGTTTGGGGATGCTGGTTTTTCATGTTTTGTCTTGTTATTACTTGTTTTAAAATATGATTAGCTTTTAGCTCACTGTTTTGCATGTTAAAACACATAGCTTAACTTTCTGTGCTTATTTATTTGGTTGGAATGCTTCTGGGTTGCTTCTAGATATGTACCAATGCCCAGAACATGCGAAGCAATTCCTGGAAGTCCAGTCAAAACTCTCGCGCGAGGGGGTCACTGTCTCGCGCGATGGTCCTCCCCGATTTCGAAATGCCTTGCAGATGAGCAACTTGGCCCTTGGCCTCTGTTTTAACACCCGCACTGTTTAGGGGTTGTATTTCAATTCACTTGGTCTGTAATTTGTAATAATTAGTTATCTATAGTCCCCCTATTAACTGCTTGGTTTGCCTCCTGGGTGTGCACTGGTCCTTCCAGAGCCCAGAAGAGGATTAAATTCAACCTGTGGTATGACATGAACCCTCGCGCGAGAGAGTGAGTGTGTCGCGCGATGGTCTGCTTTGCATGCACGTAGATCCATGCATGCAAAGGTGACCATGGTGCATGACACAATCATTTTATGAGCAGCCTGGTTTATTTCTCATCAGGGGGTTGGATTTTATCCTATTTTTATTATTCCATCCATCCATGCCATGTTTAGATCACATCTTGCAAATCGTGTTACAGTTTTAATCCCCGATTAACTGCTCCCCCGCCCTAACTGGCTTAAAACTGGTTAAAGAAGAAAACGAATCACAAATATTTTCACAAAATGTCTAAGTAGAGACCGATCTCCGGATTGGGCGAGCGGGGTGCCTTAAAACCCTTCCCCTCTCGTAACCTTGCTCCCGAACCCAGATATGGTTATGACGGACTGGTTCCTTCATTTTTTCAAATCAAATAGCGCGGTAGGTGCTTCGAAATACGGTTCCTTCGGTGTCGGACCTTCAAACCCGAGTGGCGACTCTGTATTCCAAGCGCTTGCCTGCTTCTGCACTCGCGCTCCCTCAATTATGGGCCCTTGCGTTTTGGAATCCGGAAATTCCAGGGCATGCTGCCCACACCGTTCTTTCAGGCGGGTGCTGGTTATGCTCCTAACTATGCAGAGTACCAAGCCCGGTACTTGATGCAGAGCCTCAGGATACGTGCCACTTGGGGAGCGGCGCAGGAGGCGCGAGGCGGTAGAGGTGGTGCCGGAGGAAGAAAGGGAAGGAGAGGAGGAAGAGGTGATGGAGGTAGAGGAGGTGCAGGCCAGGGTGATAGCGCGGTTCCGAGTGGGACTAGCTTCCCTACCCTCTCCTAGACAGTGGACGTGACGACTGCTCAGGGAGCCCCTGGCCTGGTGGTGGTGCCACGTCCCACGGCTGAGGTTCCAGAGTTCCTTGCTCAGGTATAATGCACTTTTATTCTTTCGCAAGTTCGTTGTTTGCAAGTTTTGATCAACCTTTTACTGCAGGCACCTCCGAAGTACGTGAAGAAGATGGCGGAGGCCATGATGGGCCTGGATGTAGACACCTCCCGAGCGGGGCATCGCCATACAGTTTGATATCGCTTGTTTGCTCATTTGGTTCCTTGCTTCATAAACCAAGATCATGGATATTCCAATGGCTAGGAACATCACCACATGAGAGCGGTTATCATCAAAACAGAGTCGCCACCTAGTTTGTTAAAGCTATGAAAACAGATAGAGATTGTGGATACGGAAGCCAAAGGTACAGTAAGGAGAAGGTGTTAGGCACCCCTCTCTGCCTAGCCATGAGGCTAGCCCATAATCATTCAACATAAGACATATAGATGCTTTATTTAACCATAAAACATAATCTGTTTTCTTTATGCCTTTAAACAGTAAATAACGTCAACCGAAACAATAAATGAACATGTGTCAAAAAAGCAGAAAACAAAACAAAACGTGTGCCAGCAGATTGATTACTCGGCCGGTGAATGGATGTCACGGTTGAGTAATCATGCTTATTTTATGTACCGGCTGAGGGATCGAAGCCCCGGCTGTTGTTCTTCCTCACACCAGACAAAAAGTTTAACAGGTGACTAAAACGCTACGATTAGTAAATAAGCGGTAAATAAACCAAACCAGAGGCCGTTGGGCCTCACCACCTTGATCCCTCAGTTGCTTGATTGCTTCGGATTGATCGGGATTGACTGATTGATTGCTTCTTGGACGAAACCCTAGGGTTAGGGTTTGAACTCCAGGGTTTGATCTTTGGATTGGCGGCTGCCTTTGGGAGGTTAGGGCTTCTGTAGAGAGGGTTTGTGTGAGTATTTTTGTAGAGTTTCATGGCTGATGAGGGTGTGAATCTTTGTTCATTTCATGGTACAAAGGCCTCTTTATACAAGCAAAGGGATGACTCACTCGGTCCAATCAAATCACGCGATTGCAATGTAATTCGAACTCTTCATTGTGATCTCTAAACATAGCCCGAACGCATTGGAAAGGTATCGTGGTTGGATCAAACAACCGATAGAACATTCGAGAGTTTGGAAAAAGGTCGATCTGGCAGCCGAGCAAAGGATCTCGCGGCCGAGGAATGTTTTTAGCGGCCGAGGTATTGATCTTGTGGCCGAGGTTTTGATCTCTCAAGAAGATTTTGCTAGCAACAGGTTGCTCGGGTGAAGGATGGATGTTAAGGCCGTGAGATCGATGTTACGGCCGACCGATGGATTTTCCAAGAACATTGTGTTTCTGTCTGAAAGGCTATTTGGCTCTGGATTGGGTCCTCTAAGTGGCTCAAAGTTCTTACCATAAGTCCATGGGTTTCACAATAAGGTAATCAGCAATCATCGAATCCATTTCATCATCGGGATGGTCCCAAGGTGGGACTTGAAATAATTGTTAGGCCAAATTGGGCTGTTTATAGATGCCCCTATTTGACTGAGCTCAGACGGATCGCGAGACATGTTTAAGTAAAAGTCAAAGCTGTAAAAGCAACTCAATTTGGTCCAACCACTATTCCAAGGGTTTTTTGAAAAAAGGTTTTGTTGTGGTCGGGCCGGGAGGCTGCCTACGTATTCCACAGGGGAAATTCAGACCAACTGTAGTTCGGAGGCAATAAAGAAAAGTAAAAAGTTTGGAAGGTTAGAGACAGAAGACGTACCTTCGGGCTTTAAAAGCCGTAGTGTGACGTACCTAGGCGGAGCCAAGATTTTTGGCGGAGAGTAGTTGAAGGAGCGCGGGGCTGCCGGGGAAGATTTTGCGAAGAGTTACCTTAATATTTTAGGGTAGATTAGTACACGGCAGGTGTGTTTGATTTTCTTGATCATCCTTACTCTGAATGAGGGGAGCTCGGTAGAATAGCCAATCCTTACGAATGAGCTGGAAGGAATTGATGTAATTTGGGGTGGAATCCAAGCCATCTGTTGGGGATGAATTGGATGCCAGTTTTGAGATAGGGGTGGAACCCAAGTCATCTTCCGGAGACGAGTTGGATGCCGCAGGGCCAGTAACTAGAGCACGGGGCGTTTGAATGAAGGAACCGAGGCACGGAGCATATTGCAATCATGAGGCGAGAGCTTGAGGTGTTGGAGCTTTAAGCTTTTGATCGGACCGAAGCACGAAGCTGGTTTTGATCACAAGGTGAGAGCCTAAGCTAACGTAGATCGAACCGAAGCGCGGAGCTGGTGTTGATCATAAAGCGAGAGCCTGGAGAGACAAAACCGAAGCGCGGAGCTGGTTGTATTCTGATGGTCTGTGCACGAAGCTTTCTCCTCATAAAATTTGGCGTAGAGCCAAGGGATCGAGGTTCTGGACCGATCAAAAAAATCGAGGCGCGGAGCCGGTTGATTGCAGAATAGACCTGTTAATAAGAGATATGCAGAAATGTGTATATGATAATGGTGGTTAGATAGATATGATGATGGAGACTCGATGTGATTGTGGTGATGCAATTGATGCAAATGTGCACGGGCCCGTGCGTGTGTGTTTGATTTAAGCATGGAGCTTCTATCAAGTTCTGGACTTGAGCATTCAGAGCGTAGAGCTTGAGCATTCGGTATTACCTCCCTACAACAGGCTTTGATCATCCAGTACACAGTGCTTGGGCATTCGAAGAGCTTCGAGCATTCAAAATGTCAGATTTTGAGCATTCAGGCGTAGAGCCCAAGAATTGATGATATCTTGATTGGGGCGGCACGGAGCATGCTAAGATAGCTGTTATGGTGAAGAGTCATTTTGAGTTGACGGGCGTAGAGCCAGTTGAAATAATGGGCACGGAGCCGCTGAATGATAACGAGCTTGGAGCTGCTGAGATTGCTTAAGTGAAGCCGTTGAGTAAGGGAGTGTAGAGCTGCTGAAACAGTTGAATATGGGCATAGAGCCTGTTGAAATAATGGGCTTGGAGCCGCTGAAATGATTGGCTTGGAGCCTGTTGAGTGACTGTGAGCATGGGCATAGAGCTGCCATGATAGTGGGCCTCAGGTCGCTGAGGTAATAGGCGTGGAGCCATTGAAAGGTTTGGCTAGCTTGGAGCTGTTGAATGATAGTGGGTTTGAGCTTGGAGCCGCTGGGTGGATAATAGGCGTAGAGCCGTTGAAATAATGGGCTTGGAGCCACTGAGCTGATGGGCCTGGGGCCGCTAAATGGCTTAAAGCTGTTAGCAGTGAGCATGGGTGTAAAGCCAGTTGAATTGATGGGACAGCGGGCATAGAGCCGCTAAGCGGCGAACATAGAGCTGCCATGTGATAGTGAGCTTTGATGGTGGTTGTTGAGATGATTAGGGGCCATAGACCCGCTTTGCTGGATGATGAATTGTTGATGAAGAGCTCGGGGCTGATAAACAGAGGAAATCTTGATAGTGCTTGATCTTTTCTCGTGCTTGGGCATGCCCCCAAGGCTGGTTTTGGTCGCCTTGCATTTGCTTGGGAGATGCCCCCAAGGCTGATTTGATCATTGGTTTTGTTAGCCATGGGCCCAAAACTTCATAATGGCTTGAGTTAGTGCACTGAGCAAAATCCACTGGGGTTGAAGGAAATTGATTGGAGGGCCAAGAGATCGATATCTTGGCCGGATAATTGATGTCTCGGCCGAGCTATAGATTCATCGGCCGTTTAATCGCTTCATTTCCAGAGTGTTATAAAAGCCGAGCCTTCGGCGTTTTATTTTCATTCTCTTCCTTCTTTCTTTCTTCGTTCTCTTTTCTCCAAGGACTCCACCGAAGACCCATCGCCTCCCTTTCTTTGCCTCGTTCTCGTTGGGTTCGAGGGATGGACGATGCGTGGCCAGCGATCGCGGAGGGAGTCCGCGTCGTTTTTGGTTCTGTCTTGCTGCTTGATTAGGGACTCTTGCATGGGTGGCTTGCTTCCGTGATGTGGAACTTCCGGGGTGGCGCTTGTACACGGCATGATGATTTTTCTGGGCTGTGTGATGTCTCTTCTGCACCGCAGTGCTTCTTTGGTACACGTTGCCTCGGGAGGTTTCCTTTTCTTTTTTGTAGCCGGTCTCTGGCGTTCGGACCGTCAGAGAGTTCGGCATCCTCTTCTCCTTCTTTTATTTTCCTGCATAGGTTAGTTCAACAGGAAATCGATGTGTAGCTTTGTTTTAGGAAATGTGGGATGATTCACCTTATGATGTAAAAAGTTTTTGTTATATGAAACAAAATCTTTTGCTCTGTTATATGATTGCATATGTTGTTGTTCACCGTTCGTTATGATAAAATCGATATTTTGTTGAAAATCCAGTGAAATGGACAGAACCGTGGAAACAGTCGTTTTGGCGGCGGAGCCATCGATTTGGCGGTCGAGGGATCGTTCAGTCTGCCAGATTTTGATTTTTGGTCAACTTTGATTTCCATGGGCCGGGGGATCGATCCTGCAGCCATTTATTCGAAGTGCCGGCTGAGATACCGACTAGATTAACGACGAGTTTAGAATCCGATTCCGATTCGAACTAAGACTCATCCTAGCCTATAAGTATACGTTCTACGAACTCGATGGCATTTGTCAGCAACGATTTCATGGCACAACCAGTCCTCGATCAGTGGTTGAACTCTTTTAACGGCCTCAACCGTTTGCACTTTAGGTCCTTCGGCATGGACTTCATCTTCTCCCTTCGCCAAATTCCTGTGAATTTTGCTTTCCTTCGGGCAGCCACTAGCGTGTGGGACCCTGCTTTCCATGTCTTTCGATTTAGAAGAGAGGAATTGTGTCCTACTATCGAGGGATTTGCAGCTATCATGGGTCGTTCCTAACCTTTTGTTTAATCGGGGCAACCTCTTGAAGGATTTGCTCCAAATTCAGAAACATGAAGCTAGGTTTTTCATGGTAAATGGAAGGTTGGAAACCTTATAGCTTGTTTAGCGCTTTGGTACCACTGAAGCTCATCGTCAGATTCCTCAACAGAAGGCGTGCTTTCATGCGCTATGCATTTGTCTTCTCCATTACTACTTGCTTGGACCTTCTTCCGGCCATGCTGATTCTATGCTGCTTGACTTTGCCCAACAGATGGGAAACCGTATAGGTTTTGCTGGTTTAGTTTTGGCAGAGACCTTGATAGGCCTTGACATGGTAAAGGATAATCCTACAGTCCAGTTTTCAGGCAGCCCTTTGTTATTGTAGGTTCGCTCATTGCTATTTATCTTTTCGCTCGTCCCTCTTTTGTTTTGACTCACGTGTTCTCTCAACTCGCAATTTTCCCCTGTTTTCCATAGGTATGGCTTTATGAGAAGTTGAGGGTGTGGGATGTGCCAGAGCGGCTACCTTATAGTTTAGATCACTGCGTCGAGCGCCGTGTGATCAGACAGTTTCCCACTGAGGCTGCTTGGAAAGTGTGGATGAAGACTCGTAAGGGTAACCGGATTCAATGGGTTTGCCCCTGGTATGGTGTAAAAAGCATGACTGCAAGTACCATGAACCATTTTGGTGTAGCAGTGATTGGTATCACTCAAGTAACCTTCTATTTCCCCGCTCGTTTCCAAAGGCTTCTCAGAGCTGAACAGGTTAATGTTTTAGGTGACCCTGAGTATGCTGTTTCTAAGGTTCATGATGCCAACCTTCGTCGTAATGTGCTTCGCTTGTGGCCAAATTGAGTAATGCAAGACGTTGCTGAGAACTTTGCTGACAAACTATCGGGTTCGTATAAGCGCTGGCTAGAGAAAAACCTTTTGGAAGACAAGAGTGCAAAGAGAAGGAGGACCTAGAGATCGACACTTTGCTTATGTTTTTTGAAAGATTTTGATTCTAGTTTTCATAGACTGGGAATTGTTTGAGCTTGCTTTTCCTTTTTCCTTGGAAATAATAAAACATTGGTTGCTTTATGTTGTTGCCATGGTTTGACAATTAACGTGCTTTACGATAGACCTAGAAATTGGGAAGTGATAACAATAGCAGTGGCTGGATCTCAATTCAGAGACTGCCTACGTATCCCATAGAGGGAATCAGGCCATAAACGTAGTTCCAAGAGAGTTTGTTTGTTTTAGTTAGGGTTCACTCGGGTATTTTCCTCTCCTTTTGTGCTCTTGATTTTGCCTAAACCGCTCTTGCGGGTTTTCAGTCTAGCGAGTGTTTGTATTTATGCCTTTGTTTTTGCATGAGCTGCCCTCGCGGGTTTTCAACCTAGCAGGCTTGCTCTAATTTTTGATTGGGTCCGCCCACCCTTGTGGTTTTCGGCCCAACGAGCATCTCTCAGGGATAATACTTCCTCAGCTTGTCAATGTTGACCAGCGTTGCGAACTCCATTCCATCCAAATCTGCAATGTAGGCTACTCCTCCAGACAGTATACGCTTGATAAGGTAGGGTCCTCCCCAGTTTGGTCTAAACTTGCCCCTTGGATCTGAAACGTGGTGACGGATTGCTTTAAGCACCATATCCCCTACTTTGAAGTCTCGTGGCTTCACCTTTTTGTTAAATGCTCGTGCGATGCGGCGTTGATACCCTTGCACATGGTATAATGCTCTCAGTCTCCTTTCATCTATCAATGCTAACTCATTGTAGCGGTTTTGAATCTAGTCTTCTTCGATCATACCAGTCTCAGCTAACCCTTAATGAGGGTAGTTCTAGTTCGATAGGTAAGACAGCTTCCATCCCGTAGACCAGGGAGTAAGGAGTGGCCCCAGTTGAAGTTCTTTCAATTGTTCGATAACACCATAGCGCTAAAGGCAGCATTTCTGGCCAGTTTGTGTAAGTGTCGGTAGTCTTCCGCAAAATCCTTTTGATATTCTTGTTGGTAGCCTCAACTGCTCCATTAGTTTGAGGTCGATAGGTGGATGACCGATGATTCTGTATCCCAAATTCGGCAAAGAGCTTCTTTGTTGCCCCTTTGAAATGTGATCCGTTGTCGCAGATGAACTCGTGAGGTACTCCATATCGGTAGATGATATTGGTGCGAATGAACTTGGCCACATGAGTAGCCTTAAGGGTGGCATAGGAGGCTGCTTGTACCCACTTGGTGAAATAGTCGATGGCTACTAAAATGAATTGATGCATGTATTTTCCCTTTGGATTTATACTCCCAATGACGTCTATTCCCCAGGTGGAGAATGGCTAAGGAGATGTCATGCTGTATAACTCCGTAGGGGGAATACGCATGCGATCAGCTTGAGCCTGGCATTTGTAACATCGGCGAACATAATTAGCACAGTCAGCTTCCATCGTAGTCCAGTAGTACCCCTAACGCAGGATTTTCTTTGCCATTGTGGCCCCATTCATGTGCAGCCCGCATATTCCCTCATGTATGTCCTCCATTATTCTACGGCTTTCCTCTGTCGTGACATAAAGCTGATTGGGACCTAGATACACTCTTCGATATAATGCTCCCCTGCAGGTTATAAATCGAGTGGCAAACTTTCGTAGAGCCATCGTTCTTTTGAAGTGGCTTCAGAGGGAAACTCTCTTTCTTCCAAGAAAGTGCACTCGCATGCTAGTTTGACCTTTTGCTCAATCATAAGGGGTCGCATTGTGAAACCCAAGGGTATTTCGACCATGGAGGTCAATGTTGCTAATGCATCTGCAAATCTATTGCTCTCTCTGGGAGTGTGAGTGAAGATGACTGAGTCGAATTGTGGAATCAAGTCTTCCAGCACGGAGTGATATAGTTTTAGCGTATCCTCTTTGACCTTCCAGTCTCCTCTTCTTAGGACACTACTAGGTTTGAATCTCCAGTGACTTCTACCCTCCTTGCCCCTAGTTCCAATGCAGCCTCCATTCTAGCGATGCAAGCTTCATACTCAGCTTGGTTGTTGGTGACTTCAAACCTTAGTTTATATGACAAGGGAATATGAGAGTTGTTTGGGGAAACTAGCAGTATCCCTATGCCATATCCACTTTGGTTCGATGCTCCATCGAAGTATAGTTACCAGGTGTCGTCTAGGAGACATAAGATGTCCTCGTCAGGGAACATGAAGTCTTCTGCCTCGGCTTCTGTTACAGGGTGATCTGCCAAGAATTCTGCCACAGCCCTTCCTTTTACTGATTTCCTCGTCATGAATATGAGGTCGAATTCTGCTAGAAGCAATAACCACCTAGCTAGCTTTCCAATAAGTGTCGGCTTCTCGAAAAGATAATTGATTGGATCTAAACGAGAAACTAACACTACCAGATGCGCTAATAGGTAGTGCCTTAGTTTCTTTGTGGCCCATACAAGCCCCCAACAAGTCTTCTCCAGGAGAGTATACCTTGTTTCATAGTCCATCATCTTCTTGCTGAGGTAGTATATGGCGCACTCTACTTTGGCGTCGTTTTCTTGTGCTAGCATACATCCCATGGATGTGTCTGTTACTGAAAGATATAGAATCAATGGCTTCCCAGGGATGGGTGGCGACAGCACAGGTGGATTCTGAAGATATTCCTTGATGGCTTCGAACAATTGTTGACAGTCTTGGCTCCATTCAAAATCAGTACCTTTCTTAAGAAGCTTGAAGAGGGGTTTGCAGGTGGTTGTGAGTTTGGAAATGAATCTGCTGATGAATTGCACTTTCCCCAGAAAGCTCCTTACTTCCTTTTCTGTCTTCGACGGTGATATCTCCATGATGGCTTGTATCTTGGAAGGGTCTACTTCGATTACTCTTTGAGTGATGAGAAATCCTAACATTTTACTAGCTGTTACCCTAAAAGTGCATTTTTGAGGTTTGAGACGTAGCTTGTATTACCTAATCCTTTCAAAGAACTTTCGAAGTGCTTCGTAGTGTCCCTCCCTTTCCTTGGATTTGACTATCATGTCATCAACATACACCTCTACTTCCTTGTGCATCATGTCATGCAGCAATGTGGTTGCCATCCTTTGGTAAGTGGCTCCAGCATTTTTCAATCCAAATGGCATCACTTGGTAACAGTAAGTTCCCCATGGTGTGGTGAAGGTGGTCTTCTCTCTGTCCTCAGGAGACATCAAAATCTGATTATACCCAGAAAACCCATCCATGAAAGATAGCAGTGCATGTCCTGCAGTGTTGTCCACAAGCTCGTCTATGCGTGGTAATGGAAAGTCATCTTTTGGGCTGGCTTTGTTGAGATCTCGGAAATCCACACAAACCCTGATTCCTCCAGTTTTCTTTGGTACTGGGACGATGTTGGCTACCCACTGGGGGTACTCGGTGACTATGAGAAAACCGGCGTTGATTTGCTTAGTGACTTCTTCTTTTATTTTTACGACCCAATCAGGGCGCATACGTCTTAGCTTTTGTTTAACAGGTTTTGCATCAGGATGAAGTGGAATTTTGTGCTGAACAATTTCAGGGTCTATCCCAGGCATGTCTTTGTAAGACCAAACAATAGCATCTTTGTATTCTTTTAGCAAAAGGATTAATTTTTCACTTTCTTGAGAAGATAGTGTTGCACCAATTTTAACCAGCTTGGGCTCATTTCCAGAGCCTATGTTTGCTGTAATTATTTCCTCGGAAAAAGGTTTGGCATGCCTTTCTTCTTCTCTTTCGATGAATTCTAGAATTTCTTTACGAATTTCTTCCTCAAAATTCAGATTGTCGGAATCCACATAGTTAATCATAGGCAAAGTGAAATACTCTAAATTTTCCTTCTCATTGCTAAAATTGTCAAAAGACATTTCAGAGTCAAATTCAAAATAGATATTGTTCTTTGGTACTTTGGCCAGATTTTCCTCACTAGACTCAGTAGTTTGGGAAGATGAAAAACTAGACTTGGATTGAGTTGACCTAGAGTCAGAATCGGAATCAGAGCTAAGATCGGAATCAGCATTTTTTGTTTTGTATTTTAAAGTGTGTTCCACGGTCCAGTTAGGGTAAGCCCCACTTTCAGCATCCACAATCAGCTCAGAGCAGTCTTTTTCATCACCAAGGTTGATCATCAGCACTTCGTTGTCACTTTGATTCGCACTTTCATCATTGTCACCCTGCAAGTCTTTGAGGGCCATTTGATTTGCTATTGCTGTTATCTCTTCCAGTTGAGCTTCAATTTTTGCTTCGTCGCTGTTGTCGACCCTTCGTGTGCCAACAAATCCCCACCAATTACCAAACCTATCTGTGATGGGGTGGATCACCCTTATTTCGTTGTTGGCGACCCTTTCATCAAAGAGTAAGTTTAGTGATACTTCATCTAGTGAATCATTGTCAGCAGACTCTTCTTCCTTTGCCTCTTCAGATTCAGAGTTGTTGACCTCATCGATTGGCCAATAGTCCTCGGTGGGTGCATATGGGTCATAGAAATAGATTGGAACCCTGCCAAACCCTTCTTCTCCAATTATGTCTTCTACTTCCTCTTCATAGACTGTTCTTGCGAACATGACATGGTTATCCTCAATGATGGCTACCATAGGCCTTGGTTGTTCCATCGGAGTGATGTATTTGGAGGGATCGAAATCCTTGACTGCAGAGTGGGACAGACCAGACAGCTTGGTGACAATTTGAAAGTGCGAATCGAACATGAACAGCGATGCGGCCATTTTTCCTGAAAAGTTTTTGCTTTTAGTTAGATTAGTTTGGCTTACCTACTTCCAATTGGCTTAGAAAGGCCCCTAAGGTTTTACCTGCAAAAGAAAATTTTACAACATGCATACATACAATGGGTGTGAGGAAGAACTTAGAAAAATGCAGCAAATTTCCTTAACCTGCAGGTTTCTGTCTTAGCTTGATAGGTTCTATGGCTTTCTAACACATGTAAGGTTTAGGTAGTCTCAGGGTGCTCCGTTGTCAAAGGGCACCAATCCTTTCGCCAGCCTATCATGGGCGGCGATTAGGCGATCCCTTTTTTGATATACCAATAGGTACAGGTGACTGTGGAGTTTGCGGGAACCCTTAACATAGCCCATGTCATGCCGGGATATTAGGTGAACTCAACGAGACTTGCCTACTCGATGCATATTATAAATGAATTAAACAAGGCGTGTATTAGTCTTATGTTGAACTTTTTGGTTATGGCTCTCATGTCCCTAGCAGAGTCGCCAGAAAACTGTAGACACCTCCCGAGCGGGGCATCGCCATACAGTTTGATATTGCTTGTTTGCTCGTTTGGTTCCTTGCTTCATAAACCAAGATCATGGATATTCCCATGGCTAGGAACATCGCCACATGAAAACGGTTATCATCAAAACAGAGTCGCCACCTAGTTTGTTAAAGCTAGGAAAACAGATAGAGATTTTGGATAAAAAGTCAAAGGTACAGTATGGGGAAGGTGTTAGGCACCCCTCTCTGCCTAACCGTGAGGCTAGCCCATAATCATTCAACATAAGACATATAGATGCTTTATTTAACCCTAACACATAATCTGTTTTTCTTTATGCCTTTAAACAGTAAATAAGGTGAGCCGAGACAATAAATAAACATGCGTCAGAAAGTAGAACAAAACAAAACTGTGCCAGCAGATCGATTACTCGGCCGGTGAATGGATGTCACGGCCGAGTAATCACGCTGATTTTATGTACTGGCCGAGGGATCGAAGCCCCGGCTGGTGTTCTTCCTCACACCAAACAGAAAGTTTAACTGGTGACTAAAACGCTAAGATTAGTAAAATAAGCGGTAAATAAACCAAACAAGAGGCCGTTGGGCCTCACCACCTTGATCCCTCAATTGCCTAATTGCTTCGGATTGATCGAGTTGGCTGATTGATTGCTTCTTGGACGAAACCCTAGGGTAAGGGTTTGAACTCTGGGGTTTGATCTTCGGATTGGCGGCTGCCTTCGGGAGGTTAGGGCTTCTATAGAGAGGGTTTGTGTGAGTATTTTGCAGAGTTTCGTGGCTGATGAGGGTGTGAATCTGTGTTCATTTCATGGTACAAAGGCCTCTTTATATAGGCAAAGGGATGACTCACTCGGTCCAATCAAATCACGCGATTGCAATTGCAATGCAATTCAAGCTCTTCTCGTAATCTCTCAACGTGGCCCGAACGCATCGGAAAGGTATCGTGGTTGGATCAAAGAACCGACAGAACATTCGAGAGTCTAGAAAAAGGTCAATCTGGCGGCCAAGCAAAGGATCTCGCGGCCGAGGAATGTTTGTGGCGGCCGAGGTATTGATCTTGTGGCCGAGGTTTTGATCTCTCAGGGAGATTTTGCTACCAACAGGTTGCTCGGGTGAAGGATGGATGTTAAGGCCGTGAGATCGATGTTACGGCCGACCGATGGATTTTCCTAGAACATTGTGTTTCTGTCTGAAAGGCTATTTGGCTCTGGATTGGGTCTTCTAAGTGGCTCAAAGTTCTTACCATAAGTCCATGGTTTTCACAAGAATTCATTCATCATTCATCGAATCCATTTCATCATCGGGATGGTCCCAAGGTGGGACTTGAAATAATCGTTAGGCCAAATTGGGTTGTCTACACTGGAGCAACTGGTGCGGCAGTATGCCATGGGCCACCCTCCAGAGGTGTTGCCTCGTGCCGACGGGACGATGGTAATCTCCTGAACCCTGGCTATTTACTTCGCTTTTATTGCCCTTATCATGATCATGATGCAATTATTGTATGGATGTTATACTATTGCAGGCTAGAGGAGGGGCTTCACGAGGATTGCGGCAAAAGTTCGTCCGCATGGCAGTGCCACAGGTCTCCTCTGTTGGCTCTCGCGAGGAGCCACCATCGAAGAGGGCACGACACTTGGCGGGGACTAAGGATGAGCCTATCAACGTCTCTGATGAGGAGACTGACGAGCCTACGGACATTGGTTTGCAGGACAGCTCAGGGAGCACCGTGCCCAGGGTGACCGGTACTCAGAAGGTGACCAGCTCTCAGGCGGTGGAGGAGGTTTCTGAGGAGGACGAGGAGGCGGGCGAGGACAGGGATGATGATGAGAGCTGAGCTCCTTCTTTTGCTTTTTGCCTTTTGTCTTTTGGTGGAGCCTGCGTGCTTCCTTTTTAGGGCGCCTGTTTGCTCTTGGTAGATAGGACTTTGATCATTGGGCTATCATGTTTCTTTTTGCACTTCGATTCATGGATGCCTTCGGGGTTTATACAGAGATCTGTTCTTTCTATGTTTATGCCATTCAATCTTCTTTTTGTCTGTATAAAGAGAACCGAATAAGTAAAACATTAACCGGAATATATAACTAGCTGTTGATCAAAAAATTGATTTGAACACGAGATTTATGTTGGCAAGCAGGCACATTGACAATGGAATAGAAACCAAAGAAAGTAATCAAATAAACCTTTGAAAGATTGACTCTATATACAAGAACTTGAAACCGACTTTAGACTCGACTGTGTGGGATAACAGCAACCTCCAAAGTTTGATACGGGACTTGGAAACTTAACTTCGTGCTTAAAAACATTCAAATGTAAGAAAATGTTGATTTTAACATGCGACATTCTCAAATTTTGACTTTGAACATGAACTGGAACTTGGACTAAGTCACTTTTGACCATTATGACCTGTGTGACTTGGAAAAACAGCTTGGAATGACTCGAAACGGATTTTGACACTTCAACATAGCTTAAGAAACGAACTTTTATCAACTTTTCGTGTCACGACCACGAATCTCGAGAATTGACTTGAAACAAAACATCCCTGAAGTCCCAGATACCCGTTAGAGTGTGTCTTGGTGGTTGGTAGTGCTCCATAATGCCTCGAATTCACTTTGGACCTCTGCTGTCAAAACATCCCTTAATGATGTATGGTCCAGACCACTTCGGTCGGAATTTTCCTCGTGGGTCGTAGACTGGAGCCCGAATTTCCTTCAAAAGCATGTCACCCTCTACCAAATCCCTGAGTCTCACTTTCTTGTTAAACGCATGTGCAATCCTCCGTTGGTACCCTTGAATATGGTAAAGAGCCCTTAATCGGCATTCATCAAATAGCATAAGTTCCTCGAATCGATTGCTCAACCATTCCGCCTCTTGGACTTCACACTCGACCATAGTCCGAAGAGACGGGATCTCCAACTCGATGGGGAGTACTGCTTCCATTCCGTAAACTAAAGAGTAAGGAGTTGCCCCTGTTGGCGTTCGCACAGACATGCGATATCCCCACAAAGCTAGGGGCAGTTGTTCATGCCAGTCCCTTGCTGATTAAGTAGTCTTTTCCAGAATGACTTTGATTGTCTTGTTAGCTGCTTCCACGGCCCCATTGGTTTGCGGTCGGTAAGCTGTTGACTTGTGCACTTGTATTTGGAACTCGTCCAATACTTCCCAAGTTCGCCCCTTGATGAACCCTATTATCAGATACAAAAGCCTAAGGGACCCCGTACCGGTAAATGACATTTTGCTTGATAAAGTGTGCAACTTGAACTGCAGTCAAGGTGGCATAAGAAGCAACTTCTACCCACTTTGTGAAGTAATCGATAGCTACCAAAATGAACTTGTGACCGTTAGAAGCTGTCAGCACTTGTGGGCAGCATGCCCTGGAATTTTCGGATTCCAAAGCGAGCCTCCGGGAATTTCGTTTCCCGAAGCAAGGGCCCGATAGATCGAGGGAGCGCGAGCGGAGAAGCAGGCGCTCGCAAAACACAGAGTCGCCACCTGGGTTTGAAGGTCCGTCACCCAAGGAACCGTATTTCGAAGCACCTGCCGCGCTATTTGATTTGAAAAAGTGAAGGAACCAGTCCGTCATAACCATATCTGGGTTCGGGAGCCAGGTTACGAGAGGGGAAGGGTTTTAAGGCACCCCTCTCGCCCAATCTGGAGATCGGTCTCTACTTAGGCATTTTGTGAAAATATTTGTGATTCGCTTTCTTCTTTAACCAATTTTAAGCCAATTAGGGCGGGGGAACAGTTAATCGGGGATAAAAACTGTAACAAATTTGCAGGATATGATCGAATACGGCATGGATGGATGATGAAATATGTAAATGGGATAAGATTTGATCCCTGGTCAAACCTGGACCAAAACAGCTCAAAGAGTGAGTGTGTCACTTGACTACCACCTTTGTATGCATGGATCTACGTGCATACAAAGATATGTGTCGCGCGATACACTTTCTCCATCGCGCGAGGGTCCATGCTTCATCACAGATTAAATTTTATCCCCTTCTGGGCTCTGGAAGGACCAGTGCGCACCCAGGGGGCAAACCAAGCAGTTTATAGGGACTGGAAGTAAATAATTAATTCTAATTATTACAAGTAGGGACTGAAATTAATTGAAATACAACCCCTAAACAGAGGGGGTATGAAAGCAAGGGCCAAGGGCTAAGCTGCTCATGCAAGGGCAGCTCCTGGAATAAGAAAGAGCATCGCGCGAAATATGTGTATCGCGCGAGTGTCCTGACTGGACTTCCAGGAATTGCTTTGCATGTTCTGGGCTCTGGCACAAACCCAGATGCAACCCAGAAGCATTCCAACAAAGTAAATAAGCAAGAAAAGCTAAACTATGTATTTTTAACTTGCTTGACAGTGAGCTAAAATCCTAACAAAGCTCAAAATAAGCAATAACAGGAGAAGACAAGGAAAACCAATCATCCCCAAACCCCACGAGATCCATCGCGTGAGACACAGGTGTATCGCGTGAGACGATGGACCATCGCGCGAGGGTATGATTTGCAAGGTTTCTTGTAACTCTGCTGACTTTAGGACCAGGATTGGTATTGATTACCAACCTTGGCCTGACAGCCCCCCTCAGGGATCAAAACAATAAGCAGTACAAGGTGTTATACCTTTGCTTGGAAGGTTTTGGGAAAAGATTGAAGCTTGTGATGGAAAATGGAAGGGGTTATGGACTGATCGAATGTGCTTGGATTGAAGGCCTTTGTGTGCTTGATGTTCTCCTTGGCTTTGTGTTTTGAAAACTTTGAGAGAAATTCATTACCCTTTGCTTAAAAAGGGTGAAGGGGGTATTTATAGGAGGAGGTAAGGGCAAAGGGGGATGGCAAACACCCCCTTAGGACCAAACTTAAGGGCTAAGTATGGTGGAAAGGTGATCGGGAGAGGTTGTGAGGGTGGAGTGTTCAAGACCTGCACAGAGGGCCTGTGCAGAAGAGGTTCAGTAGCCCTGCAGACCCCCTCGGCAAGCAACCAAGTGGCTCTGACAAAAGGTGAAAGGGACAGCAAAGTGTGTCGCGCGATCTGACATAGTTGGTGTCTCGCGCGAGGTAGCCACCTGTCACGCGTGGGTCAACAGTCAAAACTTTGACTTTGACCACACCTGGCAAGCTCACTCTCGCGCGAGGGAGTAAGTGCCTCGCGCGATGGTCAACCCCAGACCAAGGCTGAAATGATTTTTATTTTAAACAAAGGGGTTCAAAAGGGTTCAAAGGGAGTTCAAAGGGGATTCCATGCACACCAAGCTCAAACCTTTCCCATTCTCAAGCCTGCTTCTTGATCCGTTTCATCATCGGGGAAACAAGAAACCGTAAAACGATCGGGAGATCCAGATTGGGGTGTCTACAGCACTATTCTTCCGATGACATCAATGCCCCATGTTGAGAAAGGCCATGGCGAGGTCATTTGTTGTAACTCATGTGGTGGAACATGCATGAGGTTGGCATGAATTTGACATTTTTGACACCTTCGTACGTATTCCACACACTCCGTTTCCATGGTGGACCAGAAGTATCCTTGCCTGAGTATTTTCTTGGCGAGCATTATGCCATTTATGTGAGGGCCACATACACCTTCGTGGATTTCTTCCATTACCCTTTTCGCTTCTTCTCCATGGATGCATAACTTGTGCGTTCCACAGTGTGATCTTCGGTATAGATTTCCTCCACAGATAATGTATTGGGCCGCCATCCTTTGAATAGCGATTCGGTCCTTCTTGCTTGTTCCCACGGGGTATTCTCCTCTTTCTACATATCTCCAAATGTCATAGTACCATGGGTGACCATCGTCAAGCTCATCAACCACCATGACATGCTGGTATACTAATGTATCCCTTTGTTCTTTTACAATCGGCCTTAACTTTGCGCCGACAGGGATCTCCACCATAGATGCCAGTGTCACCAAAGCGTCTGCAAATTAATTTCTGAGTCTCAGGACGTGAGTGAATGTTACCTTGCTGAAGTGGGGGATAAGGTCTTCAAGATCCTAATGATATGGCTTCAGTTTTTCTTCCTTGACCTTCCAATCACCATTTGCCTAAGATACAACCAAGTTCGAGTCTCCCACGACTTCTAGCCTTTCTATGCCAATCTCGATGGCTGTCTCCATGCCCATAATACAAGCTTCGTATTCCGCCTGATTATTGGTGACTTCGAAATTAAGCTTGAATGCCAGCGGGATGTGTAATCAATCGGGCAAAATGAGCAATACACCGATTCCGAACCCTTTCTGGTTAGCTGCTCCATCAAAGTACAACTGCCAAACATCCTCAGCCACTATCATTATGTCTTCGTCAGGGAAATTGAATTCTGCATCTTCCCCTCCCTCGATCGGGTAATTGGCTAAGAATTCAACGACAGCTCTTTCTTTTACGAACTTCCGGGTAACATACTTTTACTCAAATTCGGCTAACAGCAGCAGCCATCGCGCTATCCTTCCTGTGAGAGCCGGTTTCTCGAATAGGTATTTTAAGGGATCCATTCGAGATATTAGCTTCACCGGGTAGGTGCTTGACCGATTTCCTAGTCCTAAATTAATAGGTTGTCCAAAGCGTAGAGCGGAGACCGACGTAGCACAATATCCGGTAAGTCCGGAGTCGAATCCACAGAGACAGTGACGTGTGCTAACTAAAAACTTGGGTTGTTACTAATTAAACTGGCTCTTAGGTAGCCACCCCTTGTCAATTGATTGAGATTAACTAAAATTTAAGGAACAACTATTCTTTTCAAATAATTAAAACGAGGTACGGTCGTAGGGTTCAGAACACTCGCAACCAGTCCGGATTAACCTGTTCCATTCCGTGTTCTCAAAAACATTCGATTTTAGTGAGAAAAAGATACCCCGAAAGATGCGAACCCTTACGGTCGCCATTTACCCATGCGCAGCGAAGAATGAGTTTTGGACCCCTATTCCCCCATTCACATAGGTTCCGACGATGCCTGGATTCGTCTCACGGTGTGATAATCACCCCACGATCCTACCTAAATGATTACTCACTATTCATTGCACATAAAATAGAAGAAACCCTAATTTGAATCATGCATCTATTACAGGAGAAAGAAATTAAACGAGAGATAACAACTAATTGAATACCAACAAACAACTTTAATTAAGAAAAGAAATTGAAACGAATTACCAGAATGTGAGAAATTAAACAAAGTTTCAAATAACTTGAAAGAAATAAAACTTCGAAACAAAACTATTGAACAGAAAGAGATCTCGGCAGCCCCGTTCTTCTTGACTCTCGGCAGCCCCCATCGTGTCTTTTTTTCTTTTCATAAGGAAAAAAAACCCTTTTATATCTACCGTAGCCGTGATCCCCCTGGCAGCCCTATTGTTCTTTTTTTTTCTTTACTCCCAAGTCCTAACCGACTCCAACCTATTAAGCCTTGGCCCACCATTTAACCATTGGGCCCACCATGTAATTATTCAATCCAAGCCCAATTCATTATTTACTTTTGGTGAAAATCCATTCCTTAGCCAATCAGTGCTAAACTCGTAGACTTCATATTGCTAATCAGATTAAACTCGAACAGCCCAATCTTCGAGCACCATTTAACATTTCAACTTTGCACTTTTTGTATCAAATCTTCCAAATACCTATAACACAAAAATAAAGCATAAAACTCCGAATAATAATATAAATAGAACTTAACAAAGATAAATTAGGAGGCGCTAATGTAAACATTTACGCGCCTATCAGGAGGCCAACATGTAATGTCTCAATTTCTTAGAAGCCCATACGAGTGCCCAAGACGTCTTTTCTAGAGGAGTATAACGTTCCTCGGGTCCGACCATCTTTTTACTGAGGTAGTAAACTGCCCTTTCAACCCCATCGTCTCCTTCCTGTGCCAACATGCACCCCATTGAAGACGAAGTGACTGACATGTATAGGATCAAAGGTTTTCCCGCCACGGGTGGCGTCAATACTGGCGGGTTACGCAGAAAGGCTTTGATAGCTTTGAAAGCCTTCTGGCATCTATCGTCCCATGCGAATGGCACTCTTTTCTTGAGTAGGCGGAACAAAGGCTCACAAGTAGAAGCCAGCTTTGCTATGAATCTACTGATGAACTGCACCTTGCCAAGAAAATTCCTCACATCCTTCTCAGATCGCGGCGGCTCCATTCCTAGGATGGCTTTGATCTTCGATGGGTTGACTTCGATGCCGCTGGTAGTGATCATAAATTCAAGTATCTTCCCTGCAGTGACCCCAAACGTACATTTAGCCAGATTAAGGCGCATCTTGTACTTTCGGATTCTCTCGAATAACTTCCTGAGTGCGGGTAAATGCCCTTCTCACTCTTTGGCCTTAACGATCATATCGTCAACATAAACTTCCACCTTCTTGTGAATCATATCATGCAACAATGCTGTAGCGGCTCGCTGATAAGTAGATCCTGCATTCTTTAGTCCAAAAGACATGACTCGATAACAATATGTTCCCCATTCAGTGACGAACATAGTCTTTTCCCGATCTTCCAGAGCCATGAGGATTTGGTTGTATCCTGAAAAACCATCCATGAAAGAAAGCAGGGCATGGCCGGCAGTATTGTCAACCAGCACATCGATGTGTGGTAGTGGGAAGTCATCTTTTGGGCTAGCTTTGTTAAGATCCCTGAAATCAACACAGACCCTTATTTTGCCATCCTTCTTAGGTACAGGGACAATGTTTGGAACCCATTGAGGGTACTCGGTTACCATTAAGAATCCCGCATCGATTTGTTTGGTGACCTCCTCCTTTATCTTAAGCACCCAATCGGGCCTCATGCATCTTAGTTCTGTTTTACCGGTTTCGCATCAGGATAAAGGGGAATCCAGTGTTCCACAATTTTCGGATCAATTCCGAGCATATCTGCGTGTGACCATGTAAACACATCTTCAAACTCCTTGAGCAAGTTCACAAGGGCTTCGCGTTCTTCGACAGACAGTGCGAAACCGATCTGGGTCATCCGGGGATTCCCTTCATCTCGCAAATTTACTAAGACAACTTCTTCTTTTACAGGTTGAGCATGCCTTTCATCTTCCCTCTCGATTAGGGATTGGATTTCTTTGGGGATGTCCCCATCGAAATCGATCTCTTCATCTTCAGGGTCGACACAATTTATTTCAAAGTTAGGGAAGTAAGCAGAACCAGATTCATTTATTTCATCATTAACGGAGGCCTCAGGGGCACCATACACTCGGGTAGACTCAAACTCAAAGTACAGACTCTGAGAGTTTGGGCCAAGAGGCACCAACTCGGACTCAATAGACTCAGAAGACTCAGAGGACTCGGAAGACTCAGACTCAGAATCAGAGTTAGATCCACGGCGGGTTGCACTCAATATGAAAGTCCAGTTCTTGTAGTCCCCAGCGGCATTCGTGATGAGCAAAGTTGGATCTTCAGGAGCATCCTGTCCTAACATCAGCACTTCTGCTTCCGTGGCCGTACCCATTGGTTCGTCCTCCTTGAACAAAGTCGCGAGACTACCCATAGCAAAGATTTCAATCCAGTCAACTGGTTCCTTTTGTTCTTCCACAACTTAGAACTCCTCCTCACTCTCTGGCCAGACATCGTTTGCAAATATCTCAAACTCCAGTAAGAAAGTATTGGTTTTCTTATCCCAAAATGGCTCTGGCTGGCCCTGGTAGATCTGCTTCGCTTCCTCTTTGACAAAGTATTCTTCCAGCTTATCTACCTTTTTCACCTTACTGTCACTCGAGGGCGAGTAGCCAAGACTAGTCGTACACATCAAAGTGCCTTTGGCCTCAAACTTCGCAGGCCCCTAGAGATTCTTTCCCAATCCTAATCCCGGCATGTAAGACATCTTCTTCATTATCTTGATGGCAACATTACTGACGACAAAGTCATCATCAATCCTGACCGAATAATCAGATCTAGAGGTGTCCAGAGAGAAGCCTCCTAAAGCGATATCTTCCTCCCCTTGTTGGATTTCTAAAAGCGGGGCGTTGTCTTTGACAGGGGCATGAATTCCAGAGTCCCCGTGGATAGTAAGCATTCCAGTCTCAAGTCCCAGTCGGATTTTCTGATGCAGTGTAGAAGGTACAGCCTTGATGTCCGGTCGATGCAGCCAAGGTCTTCCCAATAACAGGTTGAAAGAGGTGGGAATGTTTACCACATGAAATTCCACCTCTATTTGATATGGTCCAAAAGTCATAGGAAGCATAAGAGTCCCAACTACATCCCGCCGGGTGTTGTCATATGCTCGGACCTTGACTTCCGATGGAGAGAAATCCTTATTTTTATACCCCAAGCAATAGGCAACGCGGAGCGGGCAGACGTTGATTGCCGAACCGTAATCAATTAGGATTACTGGAACCCATTTACCATGGCATTTCAGGGTGACATGTAGTGGCCGATTATGATCAGTCCCTTCAGTAGGCAAGTCTTGGTCGGTAAAGGTTATAGCATGCTTGATGGTTATAGACTTGATTAGTGCCATAAGCTCGTCGAGAGTTATGGCGGAGGGAACTTTCAGGTGGGAGAGGGCTTGAATGAGTCCTTCGCGATGGCATGTAGAATGAACAAGAACGTCCCAAACAGACATCTAGGCCTGGGTCTGCTCAAGTTGGCGCTTGATCATTCCTTCAGGGTTTTTCTCTGGTTGGGAAGACTCTTTGGCGGGTGGGGCAAAGGGTTGGAAGGTGTTTTTGAATGGGGTAGTAAAAGGATCGGAGGGTTCTTCGGTTAGTGGGGGTGCAGGATTAGAGGGCTCTCTGATTTGGAGGTTCGGGGGTTGATAGATGCGGCCACTTCTAGTCAAGTGATCGATCTGACGATATTTTGACTCCTCGCTCCATAAGTCAGCAAGGGCCTTACGCTTGCTTCCAATGGTCGTGTCTCGTAGATTGGCAGCCAAATCAACGATGACCAAATCATCCCACAGGTCTTCGGGCTTCCATCTTTCAGCCTCCATCACTGTCTTGTTAACGGTCCATTCTTCATTTCCCACTTTTATGTTGACTACCTCGGTGTTTGCCTATAAGTTTGTTCTAGCCCCTAGTCCATTTTCCCACAAGTTCATCATGGCGACATCGGCATCTTCCGGAAGAGTAACTGATGGTTCAGATTCGGCTTTTTCAACAAGATAGTCCATTGGATCACATCCATTACTGACGACTTCTTCTTTGAGTTCAAGAAGGTTTAGGTAGGGGGTGAGGCCCACATTGCTATACACGGTATCAATGACAAAATCATTGAAATGGGAGAAATCCGGGCGAAACGGGGCGAGCTCTGGCCAATTATATGCCATCATCTCAGGTTGGTACTCTGGCTGATATTCTTCAATGAGCAGTGCTAGTAGGGAGAAGGTGTCCAAGGGGTTGTTCTAGGCTAGAAGCTGGTACTCGTCCGGGGTTGGGTCCCATCTCCACTCAGGCATTTCTTGAAAAACTTGGTAGTTTTCTTCTTGGTTTTCAAACAGCGTGTCCACAGAGAACCCTTCAAGGGGATCAGTGTGGATGTTCTGCCAGTCAACTTCCCGTCCGAGTTCGAACAAGAGTTCAGCATTTCTTTGAAAGTTAGCAGCTTCAAATTCCTCCCAATCAGCGATCAAATCTCCCCATGTGTCTTCCCATTCCCACAGGAAACAAAGGGCGGTCTCTTCGGGAATTTCCACAACAGGCTTTGGTTCAGTATCAGGGACAATGGAAAGGGTAGGATTAAACTCTTTGAGGTTCTGACATTTGGCTAGGGTGATTTGGTTAATGCAGAAGGGAGTGTTGTGTTGCGGTAGAGGGTTCAAAACAGTGTTTGGCTTATCTGGGGGTGGAGCATCGACAACTTTGTTGTCAATGAGGTTTTGAATCTCATGACAAAGGCGAATGCAGTTGTCAATGATATGGCCAGGCATCTGATGGAAATCACAGTTGACACTTTGGTTTAGGTTTGGTGGGATGGTTTGCAGTGGCGAAAGAGGTTTCAATACTCCGATCTCTGTGAGTTTCTTGAGAAGAGTGGACCTGCGGGTGCTGAATTGGGTGAAGATTCGGTTTTGGGATTTTGGCTTTTCAGAGATCTAGTTGACTTCTACAGGTTTGGTGGATGAGGTTCCTGCTTGATTGGTATTCCCAAAGAGGACGTTGCTATTTCCTGAATATACCCTTTTGGATTTTGACCCTGACCCTGGTTCTTTCTTTAGTACCATCCCGCAAGGCTTCTTCCACAGCCAGTCCGGAATCATAAAAGGTTTCGAAATTCGGAGCAGCCTGGGAAAGAACCATATACGAAGCGAAGGAGCTTGGTACGTTCTTGGTTATGATTCGTATTTATTCCTTCAAATCAGGCTTATTCTGCATTTGAGCAGCTTTAGCCCTCCAACGTTTCACAAAGTCGGCGAAGCTTTCCTTCTCACTCATCTTGGTACTTTCCAATTCCCTCGTGGTCATTTTCAGATCGACATTGAAGTCATATTGGGCCACAAAAGCTGTCCTAATGTCTTCCCAAGTCCTTTTCTTAGATGGTTCAAAAGTGAGGAACCATTGTAGAGCTGGACCAGACAAGGACTCGTGGAATAATTGGGCCATAGCTTCCTTCTCGATGCCGCGCATGGTGAGGGAACCAACATATCCTTGGAGATGGGCCCTCGGATCGCCAGTACCATCAAACTTTGCAAAGTCCACTCCTTTGAACTTTTTTGCTAACTTGGCATTTTGAAAGAGGCATAGCTTGCTCATGTCAATTTGTCCCTTCCCAAGCCGCTTAGTTTCTTGGACAGATTCTTCCAATTTGCCGATTTTAGCAATGAGAGCGACCAGGTTGGGATCAACAGCTGGCGTCTCTACTTTGGGTTGTTCAGGCTGTGGGGGTGTCCTAGTCTGAAACTTATCGCTGATTTCCTGCATACTTTCCATTATCATGTTCATGACATTTTTCATGGAGGCGACAGAAGCCTTGAGTTGTGCATCGACGCCAGCGAGGGACTGTTTAAATTGAGCATCCATATTAGTCATGTTTTGCTTGAGCTCTTCCATTCCGTCTTCTTGATTAGCCATGGGCAAAGGACTTTTGGGCGGGATTACAACTATGGGTTCTTCTACCATAGGTTCTTCTATCACTGGTTCTTCCAACAACCGTTGTTCTTCCTGCTCGATTTGGACTTCGAACAGCTGGGTTCCTTCCAGGGTATCTATGCGAACTAGTCTTTGGAATGGACAAAACCAATTGGGTACAGCCTCTTCTCTTTGTGGGCGATCAACGTTTGCAGTACTGGCAACAAGTCAAAAGGGAGCAACTCATAATCGATCTGAATGCTCGCCCTACCCTCTATGTACCTCCTAGAAATTAGGCCTATGACCTACCGTGACTTGAATCTCACTTAAGGCATTTGTACAGAAGATTTTCGATAGTCCGGGTAGGTGCTGTCAGGCAAGTTAAATTCCGAATGATTCGAAACCAAAGCCAATCTCCTTACCGTGACCATCTGAGACAGAGCAATGTGACTATCGGAATCCAAATACGCATGCACTTAAGGCTAGACTCAAACCAAGGGAGCCGTTTGGGCACGGCAAACACCGGAAGTATCGCAAACTCCATGGATTTAAGGTCTCCTAGACCGACCGGAAAGTCCTAAAGAATTCTAAAGGAGCCTAATCCTCTAGCCTACAAGATGCAATAATGCATGAATGATATGTATGTACAGAAAGAAGATGCACATAAACAGGATATAACACGTAAGTCCTAACCATGGGTTCCTGTCCTAGTTGGGAAGGTTCTACGGTTATGTACAAGTGCAAAGGTCGGTTTTGGTCTCGAAGGGTTCCCCGAACTAGAGCCAAGATGTACTACCCCATGTCAAGTGTATTGCAAGACAATGGTCGAACAGCACGATGGCCCATCATAGTCGAGGGTTGCTAGGCATCCCGGGAAAGCTTGTCACCGGTAAACCGGGCAAGATAGCCGAAATACACTAGTGAGGCTTGTGCGGTGCAAGGTGCACAGGATAAAAGAGCTTAATCTTCCAAAAAATACTGAAAATCCCCCCTTTTGAAAACACTTTTCAAGTTTGGCCCTCTTGATCATTCAACACTTTTGTATATATTTTTTTTGTAAAAAAAAGTATTGAATAAATATATCCCCAGCAGAGTCGCCACTGTGGGCTCCCGCGCCCTCGAAGCGCTAACTCGAAGAGTCGCCATCCAGATTTTTGAGATGGATGATCTGAGAAACCGAGAACACATTTGAAAAAGGCTTTTGGTCTAGCGAAAACGTCGAGATTTTGGGTTCGGGAGCCACGTTACAATGGGAAAGGTTTTTCTTTAAAAAGCAACCCAATTGCCCGGTGAAACCGGTCTCTACTTTATGTTTTCAAAATGGGAAATCTCAAATATCATTTGGAGTATTAAGCTCCTTAATAAAGCAAATAACGGGGAAGGGACACGGGAAATATATCACATTGACGTATTCGTGGTGCTGTCTGTACAGAGATGATAAGAGTGATGCAAATAAATAAAAGACTTGACAAGCTGTCTGGACCGTGATTGCTTCATGCACGGCACACCGTAACGTCGTGCGCGGCCCTTCAATATGCCGTGCGTGGTACTCGCTCTGCTGTCAGACTGTTAAAAGCATTCAAAATGCCACCTGGCGTATTGTTTTCACCGTGCGTTGTTTCAAAGATTCAGTGAAGGCCATATAACAGTCAGATCATCTCAAAGGATTACCATTTTTCCAAGCCACGGCCATAAAACGTCTTTTGATGTGTTTGATCATTTGGGATGATCAAGAAAAGCCTTATTTGATAGATAAGGCATGGCTTGTAGATATGGTCTTACTTCAAAAGTGATAAAAACAGCAAGCAGCAAATACAGACAATCCCAATAAGCAATAACCCAGATCCAGACAGCCTGACTAAGAAGACATCAGTAACTGAAGCGCCGCGCACTGAAGCTCACTATGCCGCGCGACTGAATGAATAGCCGCGTGGCATGGTGGCCTCAGCACAGTAGTTACTTCATTTTCAGAAAATGATTTTTAAGTCAAAACCTAACCGCAAAGGGTTAGATCTGACAACAGAAAAGTACCCCTCAGGTCCAGAACAGAGCCTAGCCCAAGAAAACTTAGTTTTACCTTTGGTCTTGAGTTTGATCAAGGATGGTTGATGCAAAATGAAGACGGACGGTGAAGGATGTCGATGAGGAAGGTTAGATGAGACAAGGAAAGTATGGGTGTGAGAGAGGGTTTGGTATTTTGGGGGATGAAATCTTGAAGTTAGTAAGAGACTAACTTCAATAATGAGGAGGAAAGTGGGTAAAAGTACTCAAAAAATGTCTTTGGAGAATGACATCTTCAAGACTTGGAAATGAAAAATGGATATGAAAGCTAGAGAGAGAAAGCTTATGAAGTAAGAATACCCAAAAGCTAGAAAAGGAGCCCCTTTCCCTTGAGTGGAGGGGTTTATTTATAGGCAAAAGGCCAAGGATTTTGAATTTCAAATAGTGTAGGTATTTTCTGGGCAGGCTAGCATTCATCAGCTGTGGCTCAAACTAGCGTGGCCGACAGCTTTCTGAGCCAGTCAGAACTTTACCTGAAATGTTGTGCGGTACACCTCATGGTCGCGCGCGGTGTAATGAATTTCAATATGCCGCGCAATACAGAAGCGTCCCGCGCGGTGCTTTAGGTTCAGTCCAGGGGCTTTTTGGGCTTTCTGAGCTTATCTGGGTTTTTGGCTTATTTGGTTTATATGGGCTGAGGGGAATACTTTATTCAAGCTCACAAAGGTACTGTTTCCTTCATTTCATCATCGGGGTGGACAAAGACTCTCCGAGGTCCGGATTAGGGTGTCTACAGTGGCCTAGTGGATCTGTCTAAAAGCCATTCGGTATCGATACAAGAAACCCTTGTATCGTTACCGAAGGCCTTCGTAGTGGATTTTTAGGGCATTTTTTGAATATTTCGTGCACAAATAAGGGCCAGTATATCAGCCTCATTATGTCACATATCTAGATACACTAGATTTCATTCAACACTTTTTAGATCTAGAGTAGTATTTTCATTTCTTGTTGCTTACTCTTGCTATTGTTCTTCATTTTCTTAGTTAATTATGTTATTTCCTTCCTTAGTTCATTGTTATTTGTTATTTTGCTCTTCATTAAAGTTGCAGTTGAACTCTTGATCTATCTTAATCTCTAGTTTAATTCGAATTCCATCATGTTTTCAATATTCAGCTTTGTTGATTCAATTCCTAGCATGAGTGAGTTGTTAATTAGGCTTGGTCATGGGGTGATTAGCACTCCATGACTTTGATTAATCATGTTTTTCTCTCAATAAATCTACATGTTTAGTTAGAAGATCAAGGTAGTTTGTGTTTGTCTATCAAATCTCGACGGTGTTAACCTCTTTGATCATGCGTAGGCAAGAGCGAGCCTACTTACAATGCATAGATGCTTAGAGCTCTATCATCCCTTGCGTTTGCTAGATGAACACTAGAACTCGCTTGGTATTCCGATTGCTTTTCTAGTAAACAAGTGTGGGCACACGCCCCCGATGTAAAATAATCGGGTGTGCCCTTTTTGGAAAGCGCGGCGAAACGCTACAATTTAGAGTCGCCACTCGGGTTATAGCGGTGAACCACCCAAGGAATCGAACTTGAAACGCTTGCTATGTTTTGATTGGAAAAGGTTTTGTGGGCTGGTCTGTCGTCACATTTGATATCTGAGGTTCGGGAGCTAGGTTACAAGAGGGGAAGGGTTTTAAGGCACCCCTCCTGCCCAATCCGAAGATCGGTCTCTACTCGGGCACTTTGTAAAACATTTGCATTTCTCTCATTAATCATTTTTTTAGCCAGTTAGGGCGGAGGAAACAGTTTAAGGGGATTAAAACTGTAACATGTTAGCAGGATGTCATAGATGACATGCTTGCTTTATTGAAATGATTAGTATAAATTGAAAACAGACTCCTATGGGAGTTTTAAATAGATTGGAATATGCTAAACTGAAATGACATGTGAAGGCATAAACCAGCATGCACTGATCAAATCATTGCATGCTGATCATACCTGCGTCCGCCACTCCAAGAGTCACGTACTCCAGTAAGCCTAAGCCCACAGCACTTATTTTCAACCCTCTGGGCTATGGAAATAACCAATGCACACCCATGACAAACCATGTAGTTTATATCGCAGGAAATATATAATTATAAGCAGTTTAAAGGGCTTCAGAGTCACAAAATAAACAGAACATCTCATAAACAGTGTGGGCGGAATAAATAGAGGTCAAAGCCTAGTTACCATGCAATGGCCAGCCACTGGATTGGGGTACATTGGCGCACGCATGTGGGACGGCACCGTATGCTAGTTACGCCCCTTTATCCAGTGTTTGGCTTTCCACTTTTATAGGTTCTAGATTATAACTCAAAAGGACCACAAAGGCATTCCAAAGCAGCAGAAACAAATATTGAATACTACAACTAGCATTTCTAACTTTTTAAAGTAGTAAATTGGTTTTATCATGCAACAAGGTGATAAAAATGGAAAGAAAGACATAAAACAGCTAGACACTGAACCCCACGCCAGTACTACACATACAGCCATGACTGGCGTATGTGTACTGTGACTGGCGTGCGCCAGTTCTAGCCATGAACAGCTTTGAAACTTTGGTAGCTTTAGGGCCAAGACTAGTATTGATTACCAGCCTTGACCCTGCCACAGCCCCCCTCAGGGATCAGAACATAATATTTTCAAAGGTGATATACCTTTGGTTTTGAGTTTGTTTGGAGTGCTTGAACTTTGAACTTGGTTGGATGAAGAGTGTAAGTGGGTAGCTGGGGTATGTGAGACTTGTTTACCACTTCTCTTAACAAAGAAATAAAGAACAAGAGGTTAAGAAGCAACAAATGCTCTTAAGCTTCTAAAGCGTATGAATCTCTTGCACATAAATGCAAGGGGGGTATTTACAGGAGAGGGTGGAGGGTGCTAACCAGCTGAATGGGGCTGGTTGGAACACTACAAGAAAATACAAGTTCGCCGACTAAAAGTTTAGTCGGCAAATGTCAAATTTTAGTCGCCGAAAGCTTTCAGCGACTAAATTTTTGGTCGCCAGGTTCGTCGTTGACACTTGGTCTGAGAAAGTTTTTCCCGACTAAAAATTTTTGTCGGCGAAAAAAATAACTTATGCCGACTAAATTTTTGTCGGCGAAAATGAACAACTTTTCCCGACCAAATATTTTGTCGGCGAAAATGAACAACTTTTCCCGACCAAATATTTTGTCGGCGAATGTAAATTTTTTTCAGATTTTTTCAGATTTTTTTTAATTTTTTTTCGATTTTTCAAAAAAATTTTATAATTTTATAATTTTTTATTATTTAATTATTTAATTATTTGAACAACTTTTCCCGACCAAATATTTTGTCGGCGAATATAAATTTTTTTCAGATTTTTTTTTTATTTTTCAAAAAAAAATTTTAATTTTTTATTATTTAATGCCGCCACGTGGCGCCCAACGTGACGGCCACGTGGCTACCTGCTCGAACTCAACCTTTACACTACCCAGACTCGAACCCGGAACCTCTTGGTTCCTTAGCTCGCGCCCAAACCAACCGCGCTACCTACTCACTTGTGACTGTAGGAAGAACAACTAATATTTATACTATACTGCGCCCAGAATCAAGTCTTTTTTTGCTCAAATGAAACCTTTTCCGGTCATTTTTTTTGCCGATTCTTTGCGAGGACCCTTAAAAATACGTTTTGAACATATTGAGTGGTTCGGATTATCATAATCCTATTTCCATCGTGTGGCTAAAGTACATTACACTATAAAACATTAGCTTTTTATCGAAAATTATTCCGATCAAGCCCTTCCCGATCATTTTTTTTGCCGATTCTTTGCGAAGACCTTTAAAAACACGTTTTGAACACATTGAGCGGTTCGGATCATCATAATCCTATTTCCATCGTGTGGCTAAAGTACATTACACTATAGAACATTAGCTTTTTGTCGAAAACTGCTCCGATCAAGCCCTTTCCGGTCATTTTTTTTTTGTCGATTCTTTGAGGGGACCCTTAAAAACACGTTTTGAATACATTGAGCGGTTCGGATCATAATAATCCTATTTTCATCGTGTGGCTATAGTACATTACACTATGGAACATTAGCTTTTTGTCGAAAACTGCTCCGATCAAGCCCTTCCCGGTCATTTTTTTCCCCAATTCTTTTTCGAGGATTCTTAAAAACATGTTTTGAACACATTGAGCGGTTCGGATCATCGTAATCGTGTTTCCATCGTGTGGCTATAGTACATTACACGGTAATAGATGACCTTAGTTCATAACTAAGATCTTCTACTGTAGTCTAATATACTATAGCCACACGATGGAAATAGGATTAGGATTATCCGAACCGCTCAATGTGTTTAAAACGTGTTTTTAAAGGTCCCCGTAAAGAATCGACAAAAAAAATGACCGGGAAGGGCTTGATCCAAGCAATTTTCGATGAAACTTCTCGAAAACTGCTCAAATCAAGCATTTGCCGTTCATTTTTTTTTGCCGATTCTTTGCGAGGACCCTTAAAAACACACTTTAAACACATTGAGCGGTTCGGATCATCATAATCCTATTTCCATCGTGTGGCTATAAGTACATTTACACTATAGAACATTAGCTTTTTGTCGAAAAGTGCTCCGATCAAGCATTTTCCGGTCTTTTTTTTTGCCGATTTTTGGCGAGGACCTTTAAAAACACGTTTTGAACACATTGAGCTGTTCGGATCATCATAATTTTTTTTTATTCCGATGGTTTTACACTCCCCATTTGAACACCTATTAATATCATTTTTTTAAAATAAATTTTATTTTTATTTTTGAATGCAATAATTTTCTTTTTTAACAAATGCCTTTAAATAAATCTTTTTTTAATGCAATTTATACTATACAAATAAGTTTTTTTTATTCCGATTATTTTACTCTCTCCATTTGAACACTCATTATACAAACAACAACTAAAATTATTTTTTAAAATAAATTTATTTTTTATTTTTGAACGCAACAATTTTCTTTTTTAACAAATGCCTCTTTTTAACAAATTTATTTTTTAACAAAGGCTTGATCCGAACAGGTTTTGATAAAAATAAAACACTTTTATAGCGTTTTTAGCAAAATTGCTCGGATCAAGCCCTTTCCGATCACATTTTTGGTGAATTCTTACGAGTACCCTTAAAATCACATTTTAAACACATTGAGCGGCTCGGATCATTGAAATTTGATTGGCCAAAAACAATATATTTTGTTTATAGTCGGCCAAAGAATACATAATTTTTGTTTCTTTTAATTACAAAAAATACTTTTGCCCGAATAAAAATATTTTAGTCGGAAAATCAATATTTTTTTGTTTTTTTAATTACAAAAAATATTTTTCCCCGACCAAATAAAATTTAGTCGGAGAAAGCATAGGTCAACGGCGACTAAATAAAATTTAGTCGGCGAAAGCTAGGCCAACGGCGACCAAATAAATTTTAGTCGGTGAAAGCAAAGGCCAACGGCGACCAAGTAAAATTAGTCGGCGAAAGCATAGGTCAATGGCGACCAATTAAAATTTAGTCGGCGAAGCTTAGGTCAATGGCGACCAATTAAAATTTAGTCGGCGAAGCTTAGGTCAATGGCGACGAATTAAGATTTTGTCGGCGAAAGCATAGGCCAACGGCGACCAAATAAAATTTAGTCGGCGAATGATCGGTCAATGGCGACCAATTAAAATTTAGTCGGCGAAAGATAGGCTAACGGCGACCAAATAAATTTAGTCGGCGAAAAATAGGACAACGGCGACCAAACTGATTTTGGTCGGTGAAAGGCAAGGCAACGGCGACTAAATTCCATTTAGTCGGGGAATTTGGTCGGCAAAAGTGTTTTTTCTTGTAGTGGAATGGAGAGTAAGTCTCCATGTATTAAATGCATGGGAAAAGGTGATGGGTAGCTTGTGTGAGAATGAGGGAACATCCTCTGCCCGAGATCATTTCTCAGTCGATCAAACAGTGTACTGGGGTGCCCCAAAAGTCTTGTGAACGTGGCTGAATAAAGGTGATGGGACTACCTTTGAATAGCGTACGCCACTCTCTGACCTGCATGCGCCAATCCAAGCCTGGTCAAAGGTCAAAGTTGATCGATGACTGACATGGGGTTTTGCAATGGCTTTTTGGCTCTGGTTAAAAGGGTTCAAAGGGGTTCAAACTGCTCAAAGCTCAAACACACTAGCATTCTCGAGGTGTTCTTGATCTTATTCATCATCGGGGAATCGAAGACCGTAAGTAAACTAATCTGGACAGTCCAGAATAGGGTGTCTACAACAGGCTTAATGATAAATCCTCCGGGCTGGGAGTTCGTTGATGCGTATCTCAACTCGAGTAATTCAAGAGAAAAGCTTATTGATTTGAGTTGTGGGTGTTGAAATACCCTAGACCTAGCTGCTTATTTTAAATCGTTTTCAAATCAGGCTTTTATCGCACATTTTCTTCGTTTCAAACTACACCTAAAAGTTAGGGCTTCAAGACCACAATTCTTACATCTACAAATCCAATCAAGCCAAGATGATATTCTCTTGGGTACGATCCCAGACTTCGGTTTATTATGCTTCAATGGACATTATTAGCCCTACGTTTGGGGTGATCGCTTTGATATATATCGACGGACAAAGCATCTAATAATGCATCATCCGGGCCCCATCTAAGACATTTTTTTCCCGATTGGAACCGTATCTCTTTTACATAATATGAATAAATCATATGTATCCAGAATGAAGTTGATTACTTATCGTTAGACACTTAATCAAACAAAAAATCATTTTATGATTGAATTCGGGTGCCGATGAAAGGTGTGGGCTTGCCGCCTGGAAAAATGGCTTTTTCCTTTTATGGCTCCTTTTGTATTTTTTAGTTTACAAAAAGGAAAAATGCTTGTTTGAGAGTTGCCACCCGGATTTTGAAAAGGATTATCACCGGAGAAACTATCTATCGAAAAATGTGACTGTAACGACCCTGATTTTTGGTCAAAAAAAATTTCGTTAAAAATTTGAATTTTATTTTATCACTTGGATTTTTATTTCCATAACCAAAAATCGGTCGTTACTGACTAATAAAAATCTCATTTTTATTCGAAAATCTTTAAATTATATTTCTTGACTAGAAATCCTACTTAGCAAGTATAGTAAGTTAGCAAACCTTAACTACCGTTTGGCTTAGTTACGGCTGCCTTGGCGTCGCGTCGCGCCTTGCTTTTGCCTTGGCGTTCTTTGGTGCCTTGCTCACGCTTCGGCTGCCATCGGGTTCTGCCTTGGCATCAAGTCACGCCTTGCTTTTGCCTTGGCCATGCTCACGCCGCTTGGCCACCGCTCACGCTGGCTTGGCCATGCTCACGCCGCCGCCGCCGCTTGCTTGCAGTCGCCGCTTGGCCACCGCCACCGCTACCGGGCTGTTTGGCTGCAATATCGGTCGCTGGCCACCGCATGCAACGCTATTGGCCACCGAGCCGCTTTGGCCACCGCTGGTCGCTGGCCGCTGACCACCGCTGGCCATCGGGCCGCTTTGGCCATCGCTTGGCTACCGCTACCGCTTGACCACCGCTTTGCCACGCTCACACTTTGCCTTGGCATTTGACCTAGGATAATATTTATCCGTTGGACGATAGATGCTAGAGTAATCTTTACCCATTAGTCAATAGGTAAACTTTGGTTAATCTCCTAAAGTACGAGATTAGATTAGTTTAGTGCTTAATTGCAAAGTATTAGACTTTCTAGTATTAAACGTTGGATAATAACCGCTAGGAGAATTATTACCCATTGGACGATAGAGTAGAATCCTAGCCATTATTACCCATTGGTTATTAACCGCTAGGGAAAGTATTATCCTTTGGATAATAGTTAGTCTTGACAATCATGTGCTAGAATAATTTAATTAATAGATTTGGCATGTGTGAAATCTAATAAAATAAGATTTGTTCATTAGATTATTAGGTTAGTACATAGTACTTTGGATGAAGTAGAATACTTAATTGGATATGGGATTCTCCCATACCTAGCCTAGATTGAGAAGTACTAGACTTTACATATTATATGTATGTACTTATATATATATATATATATATAGATATGCATATATGTTATATTATATGTATGCATGTGTGTATTAGAATATAATAATTAGAAAAACCCATATTACTTAAAAATGTGATTTTATGAATAACCCAAAGTACATATATATATATTATTAATTGTATACTCTTTTATAGTACAAACAAGTGGGAGAGAGAGAGAGAGGGAGAGAGGAGAGATAGTGCCGAGAGAGGAGAGAGAGAGACCCGAGAGAGAGGGAGAGGGAGAGAGAGAGAAAGAGAAGGAAAGAGAGGGAGGGAGATGGTACCTTGAATTGACCTAGCTCTTCCATTGTACCTTAGTGATCTTTTCCTACAAAATCTATGTACTAAATGTCCTAAATACATTTTCAATCCTTGTACAATCCTTCCAAGCCTAAATCCTCACTCTTTCCTTTGTCATCCTAATCTTGTCCTTTTATTATATATCTATGTGGTTATATATATATAAATATACATAGTACAATGTACCAAAGAAGAGAGAAGGAGAGAGAGGCCGAGAGAGAGATTGAGAGAGAGAGAGAGAATTCGGATGGAGAGGGAGAGAGAGAGTGTGATATGTGTGTGCAAGTGGATTGACATAGCATAGGCCATCTTGTCCTTGTATATATATATATATAGTTGTATATGTATATAAATATACATAGTACAATGTACCAAAGAGAGAGAGAGAGAGGGAGGCCGAGAGAGTGATTGAGAGGGAGAGAGAGATTTCGGATGGGAGAGGAAGAAAGAAGAGTGATGTGTGCATATGTACTCTTGCATCTAATCCATCCTTGTTGGCCAATCCAAGTACAAACCCAATCTAGACCTTCTTGCATCAATGTACCATAAAATCTAGGGTTTCTTGTGCTTTCACTCCAAAGGACAACCAAAACCATTTTCCTATAATTTCCAAGGACTTGATTGGACCAAAACCCCATTAGAATAGATTAAACCTAGTCCTTGTTTGGAAGGAAGAACAAGGAAGGTCTTTGGATGGTCTTTCAAGGCATGACTTCACTTGGATAAAAGCCTTACCCATTGGATAATGGGAGAGGGGCAGCCGGCCATATGGGAGGGAGAGAGCCCTTCATTTGCCTATAAATAGGCTTCTCATTCTTCATTCAAGGCACACCATTCCAACCTCCAACTTCTCTCTCTAGGAAGCATAAGTAGTCTTGTAGTTTTTGAGTGTTCTTGCTTGTTTCCTTGAGTGTTCTTGAGGTTCTTCCCTAAGCTTCAAGAAACACCTCTAGTGCCGCCACTAAACCGCCCTACGACCACCCTTTCGATCCAAAAGTAGTAGTCTAGTAGTCAAGATCAAATTTCGAGAGAAACCTTTCTCTTTCGAAGCTAACGAAGGCCACCTCCTAAGCCGTTACTCCGTCCGTAGGAATTTCCAACCTAGCTAATTCGGCCCCGACTAGTTTCGGATCAAGGTAGAATCTTCCGTACCCATTTCTCCAAAGTATAGGTACTTATGTTAGTTAGTATGCACGATAATGATAGTTTATGTTTTAGAACGTTGGATGCATGATAGTTAGCAAACTTAATATCAGATGATTAAGCATGATTAGAATCCACTTAAGATATAACGTCGTGTAGAAGTAATCGCATGTTGATCTTTTAACTTAACTATAAGCTTATATTCCATTGCTTGTATTACTTGTGGTATTATAACAAGCATATGGTGGATTACCACCCCAAGGGTGTCCGCACATGTGGCGTTATGCTTTAAGTAATGGTTATGGACATGCTATGTACTTGCTTGGATTATACTTACCTTAAGTATGCATAGTAAATTTCTAAACATGAGTTAAACGGTTAAGGTATCAAAGCTAGTTAGCAAAAACTTGTGTTACTACCGTACTAAAGAAGAATGAGCATGTCAAATAATGAATTTCTACGCCAATAACCATATGTTGTTTTAAAAATCCCACAAGGGAAGAAAAGAATGGATATTTCAAAATATATTATTGTCTTGAGGATGATTATGAACATGTATGCACTACTTGTTGCTGATAAACCATAAGTGGCTTTAAGAAATAATTTGAGTACGATTAGGTAATATAGAGTTGGATGATCTTGCTAGTTTAGTTTCAAGATTACTTTAAAGTGATTTGTCCTACCATGAGTCTATGCATGATTACGAAGACACGAGAACCAAAAAGTAGAAACATGACATTTAAGGAGTGGTTGATATGGATAAAAAGGATTTTGAGACTACATAATGGCCGGACTTGGTAGCCTTATGTGAGTTGTGAAAACCCGCAAAGTGGCCGGACTTGGTAGCCCTTTGTGTGGACTTGTAAAACCACAATGAGGCCGGACTTGGTAGCCCTTTGTGTAGATTGCTAATGGAGCCGGACGTGGTAGCTTCATTGGTAATTGGGCTTGGTTATCCGCGGAGAGGAGCCAATGCGAGATTTTGTAACGTGGCCGGACTTGGTAGCCCGTTGAATGAGAAATGATTTTTGGAAATAAAATGGTGACACAATACGATGAGTCGCGTAGGAGAAACCAAGAAAGGCATGACACCAACGTAAGCAAGATAGTGATTGTGGATGTATCATGGTTAATTATGTTGTTTAATGAGCATGTGTAATCATTTATATGACTCTTTGTTGTAAGTTATGGGTTAGCGGGTTGGATTATTCTATTGAGCTTCTGTAGCTCACGGTGTTACCTTTTGGTGACCATGACATATTATACTGGGGGCGACGCTGGTATAATGTGTCAGATTTCATAGATGAGCAGCAGGAACAGTACACCTTGGAGGCCTTTGGAGCCGAGGAGCTTGCAAGGATGGAGGAAGAGGTGGAGCAGTAGTTAACCTTAGATTATCCCCTCATTTGAATAAAAGTACTCTTGTGAGACTTATGTTGTAATAATGAGCTAGACTCTCCTTAATTTATTCAATAAAATGTTTATTTAACGTACCCAGAATTCGGGGCGTTACAACATGGTATCAGAGCTTTTGGCTCAACACTCGGCCATGGGTAGAATGGGTAGCCTTTAAGATAAGTCTTAAGATAAGTTTAAGATAAATTGACCGTTGCACAAACGTGAATTGAGTTTAAGTTTACCGTCCCAAATTGGGTGGAATTCTGACAAAACAATCTTCGGATTGAAGTAAGGTGTGGAAATTGGCAGTACCACCGAACTGGGAATTCCCGAACAATTGGATGATGACTTAAATCAAGAATCGAATGTGGAACGTAGCTAAATCCAAGTTTTTCCTTAGTGTTAATGGAACCCTTGTCTTTAAATCGTGACTAATTGAGGTTTAAACTTTCCTTGTAGATGAGCCAACCAAACCTTTACCAAGTCAACCTACTAGCGGAAGCTCGCCGATTTAGAAACACCATAGAAGCCATGACAACCCAACTAGTGGAGGATCCCAATTTTCCCTATGTTTTTCCCTACATTCATGACGTCTATCAGAAGCATGGTGCCATTCCACTTCCCGAAAATGAGGAGGAAGATGGTGATGAAGCTATACCCGTCATAGTCCAAATAGCATTTCTCAAAGATGAGAGGTTTGTAATTGAAGAAGTTGAAGAAGAAACCGGAGATGAGAAGGTTGCCAACAAGGTGACTGAGGAGGGAGAAGTCAGTGGAAGTAAGGATGTCAATGAAGGGAATCTCGAAGAGGACGAGACCCCAAAAGCAGAGGATGCCAATTAGGCGTATCTTAGATAAGTCGAGTAATAATTGTAATCCTTCGGGATGTAGGAAGTTGGAAAATTAGGATCACCCTTGTCTGTTTAAGAGTCCATCTATGTTGTATGCCTTTCTATTTCAGTAAAGACTTGTAAGATCATCTGTGTGTACTTGTTTCCATTTAATGAAGGACTTGTATTTTATTCCTATTTGTATACGACTTTCTCTTTACACCTCGAGTCGTAGTAGTATCGTAGCAAGAGTACATAGGATCGTTTCAACTTGTATTAGAAAGAACCTTAGGTCGCTTTTTGCCATTATAATAGAATTCTATGCTTATGTTTGTATCCTTTGCTTATCTATGAAAAGCTTATTTTCTTAAAATAAAGAGTAATGTTGTATGCTATACAATATCTTACTTTAGTAAATAAAACCCTTAATACAAAGGACAATTATTTTAGTTGACGCAAGTTGCTAAATGATAGAAATCTTTTTTGCTATAAAATTTTCTTTATTTCGGGTACTGTAGCACACTACCATTAGACATTTTATTTTAGTTTGATGAGAGCGCCAAGTGTCGGCCATAACCCAAAAAAAGGGGCCCAGTAATCGCACGTCGGCCATACCCGAAAAGGGAGGGCCCCGGTAAACCACCCTCAACCTCCCCCCAAAAATTCAAACTAAACATTTCCCTCCTCCACACCCCTCACCCGGCCCTATAAATACCCCCTCCTCTTCCCATTTTCTTCACCCCATCTCTTCATTTCTTCATCTCTCTTTCACCATCTTAACCCCTCCAAACCACTATCCAATCCAACCGAGCCATGGTGATCTACCGACGAGGATTCCCGGAGGACGCCCTGTTCCGAGAGAACGAGCGGATTGAGCTCACCTCGACAATCCGAGCAATACAGTTGTTGCCCTTCACCTTCGTCCTCTTCTGTGCCGTGATTACCATAGCCATGCCGCGGTGGTTCGACAGGAATAACCGCCTCACCACCTTCTGGTACTGGGTTCCCGCGGTGGCCGTCGCACTTGTGGCGTTCGGAAAAGAATACGAACGTCGTGCACTCCAAGCTTTCGCCGATCGATGGCGGCTCGAGGAGTAGCAATGGCACCGTAGCCATTATTATCCGCTTTTACTTCTATTTTCTTGTATCTGATAAATGCCGTTAGGTGTGTAATATAGGTGTGTAATATAATGATCTTGCTCTATATAAAAATATTTTTTTAGTTGCTTGATCTATCTTGTTCATTGCATGCTAACACCAGTAACAAAACCCTTAAGGTCGAGTAAGACAGTATCATCACCATTTCGGGAGATTATAGCCGTTAGTCTAAGTGTGTAGTGAGTACGGACTAGAAATAGCCAACATGCACCTAACCGCAACCTTAGAATGACCAAAGTGGTAGACGAAATTCAAAAAGGGACTCGTTTCCAATTTAAGGGGGATAGTTAGACGATGAGTTCAACGAAGAAAAGATCTAAGTGGCAGAACCAACTGTCTGGATGGTTTGCTAGCCTCCACCTGGGAGAAACCAATAGAAGGGAAGTGGGATTACCATACATCGTTTGCAAGTACGCCGATGTATTCCCTGAAGGACCTCCTGGCTTATAACCCCAAAAGAGAGATAGATTTCTCTATAGAACTCCAACTAGGTACGGCACCGATCTCTATGGCGCCATACCGTGAGGCCCCTGCCAAGTTAAAGGAGGGTCGTGTTAAGGAAACATCTATAGGATATGAATCCGCATGATGATTTGATAGAGGTTTTGCATTTGGCGTTGGTGTTTACGAGGGATTAAGAGTGGCTTGCTTCTATTTTAAGGGGGATAGACGATGATTCCGAGACCTGTATAGTAATTAAGCCACCCACATTTGGTCATTATATAGTTTCGAAAATATTTCATCATTTGTGTAACGACCCCGATTTTTGGTCAATAAAAATTTCGTTAAAAATTTGAATTTTATTTTATCACTTGGATTTTTATTTCCATAACCAAAAATCGGTCGTTTCTCTGACTAATAAAAATCTCATTTTTATTCGAAAATCTTTAAATTATATTTCTTGACTAGAAATCCTACTTAGCAAGTATAGTAAGTTAGCAAACCTTAACTACCGTTGGTTTGACTGCCTTTGCCTTGGCGTCGGGTCGCGCTTTGCTTTTGCCTTTGGCGTTCTTTGGGCCGCCTTGCTCGCCTGGTCGCCATCGGCTCGCTTGGCATCGAGTCACGCTTGCTTTTGCCTTGGCCATGCTCACGCCGCCTTGGCCGCCGCTTGCTTGTGGGTCGCTTGGCCATGCTTCACGCCGCCGGCCGCAACGCTTGCTTGCAGGCGCCTGGCTACGCTGGCCACCGCTTGAGCTAGGGCTACCTTTTGGCCATTTGTTTGTAGCACTCGCTTTGGCCATAAACCAAGCCTTTGTTGGCCACCGGGCTGCCTTGGCCACTGTTTGGCCACCGGGCTGCTTTGGCCACCGCCTTGCCACCAGCCTGCCTTGGCCACGCTCACACTTTGCCTTGGCATTTGACCTAGGATAATATTTATCCGTTGGACGATAGATGCTAGAGTAATCTTTACCCATTAGTCAATAGGTAAACTTTGGTTAATCTCCCTAAGTACGAGATTAGATTAGTTTAGTGCTTAATTGCAAAGTATTAGACTTTCTAGTATTAAACGTTGGATAATAACCGCTAGGAGAATTATTACCCATTGGACGATAGAGTAGAATCCTAGCCATTATTACCCATTGGTTATTAACCGCTAGGGAAAGTATTATCCTTTGGATAATAGTTAGTCTTGACAATCATGTGCTAGAATAATTTAATTAATAGATTTGGCATGTGTGAAATCTAATAAAATAAGATTTGTTCATTAGATTTTTAGGTTAGTACATAGTACTTTGGATGAAGTAGAATACTTAATTGGATATGGGATTCTCCCATACCTACCCTAGATTGAGAAGTACTAGACTTTACATATTATATGTATGTACTTATATATATATATATATATATATATATATATATAGATAATGTATTATACGGTGCAGATCGGTTTGGAACCATGACCATAAACGTGAATCCACAAACTAAACCATATAACGCGGTTTCTAATTTTTTTAAACCATGACCAAACCATACTATTAAAAAGTTGAACAAACCTTTTCGTTTGTATATAAGTATAGAGAGAGAGAGAGGGAGCAGAGGAGAGATAGTGCCGAGAGAGGAGAGAAGAGAGAGAGCCAGCGAGAGAGAGGGTAGGAGAGAGAGAGAGAGAAAGAGAGAGGAAAGAGAGGGAGGGAGATGGTACCTTGAATTGACCTAGCTCTTCCATTGTACCTTAGTGATCTTTTCCTACAAAATCTATGTACTAAATGTCCCTAAATACATTTTCAATCCTTGTACAATCCTTCCAAGCCTAAATCCTCACTCTTTCCTTTGTCATCCCAATAATCTTGTCCTTTTATTATATATCTATGTGGTTATATATATATATAAATATACATAGTACAATGTACCAAAGAAGAGAGAAGGAGAGAGAGGCCGAGAGAGAGAGAGAGAGAGAATTCGGATGGAGAGGGAGAGAGAGAGTGTGATATGTGTGTGCAAGTGGATTGACATAGCATAGGCCATCTTGTCCTTGTATATATATATATATAGTTGTATATGTATATAAATATACATAGTACAATGTACCAAAGAGAGAGAGAGAGGGAGGCCGAGAGAGAGATTGAGAGGGAGAGAGAGATTTCGGATGGGAGAGGAAGAAAGAAGAGTGATGTGTGCATATGTACTCTTGCATCTAATCCATCCTTGTTGGCCAATCCAAGTACAAACCCAATCTAGACCTTCTTGCATCAATGTACCATAAAATCTAGGGTTTCTTGTGCTTTCACTCCAAAGGACAACCAAAACCATTTTCCTATAATTTCCAAGGACTTGATTGGACCAAAACCCCATTAGAATAGATTAAACCTAGTCCTTGTTTGGAAGGAAGAACAAGGAAGGTCTTTGGATGGTCTTTCAAGGCATGACTTCACTTGGATAAAAGCCTTACCCATTGGATAATGGGAGAGGGGCAGCCGGCCATATGGGAGGGAGAGAGCCCTTCATTTGCCTATAAATAGGCTTCTCATTCTTCATTCAAGGCACACCATTCCAACCTCCAACTTCTCTCTCTAGGAAGCATAAGTAGTCTTGTAGTTTTTGAGTGTTCTTGCTTGTTTCCTTGAGTGTTCTTGAGGTTCTTCCCTAAGCTTCAAGAAACACCTCTAGTGCCGCCACTAAACCGCCCTACGACCACCCTTTCGATCCAAAAGTAGTAGTCTAGTAGTCAAGATCAAATTTCGAGAGAAACCTTTCTCTTCGAAGCTAACGAAGGCCACCTCCTAAGCCCTTACTCCATCCGTAGGAATTTCCAACCTAGCTAATTCGGCCCCGACTAGTTTGGATCAAGGTAGAATCTTCCGTACCCATTTCTCCAAAGTATAGGTACTTATGTTAGTTAGTATGCACGATAATGATAGTTTATGTTTTAGAACGTTGGATGCATGATAGTTAGCAAACTTAATATCAGATGATTAAGCATGATTAGAATCCACTTAAGATATAACGTCGTGTAGAAGTAATCGCATGTTGATCTTTTAACTTAACTATAAGCTTATATTCCATTGCTTGTATTACTTGTGGTATTATAACAAGCATATGGTGGATTACCACCCAGGCGTCCGCACATGTGGCGTTATGCTTTAAGTAATGGTTATGGACATGCTATGTACTTGCTTGGATTATACTTACCTTAAGTATGCATAGTAAATTTCTAAACATGAGTTAAACGGTTAAGGTATCAAAGTTAGTTAGCAAAAACTTGTTTTACTACCGTACTAAAGAAGAATGAGCATGTCAAATAATGAATTTCTACGCCAATAACCATATGTTGTTTTAAAAATCCCACAAGGAAGAAAAGAATGGATATTTCAAAATATATTATTGTCTTGAGGATGATTATGAACATGTATGCACTACTTGTTGCTGATAAACCATAAGTGGCTTTAAGAAATAATTTGAGTACGATTAGGTAATATAGAGTTGGATGATCTTGCTAGTTTAGTTTCAGGATTACTTTAAAGTGATTTGTCCCGCGCCGTGGAGTCTATGCATGATTACGAGACACGAGAACCAAAAAGTAGAAACATGACATTTAAGGAGTGGTTGATATGGATAAAAAGGATTTTGAGACTACATAATGGCGGACTTGGTAGCCTTATGTGAGTTGTGAAAACCAGCAAGGTGGCGGACTTGGTAGCCCTTTGTGCGGACTTGCGAAAACCACAATGAGGCGGACTTGGTAGCCCCTGTGTGTAGATTGCTAATGGAGCGGACGTGGTAGCTTCATTAGTAGTGGGCTTGGTTATCCGCGGAGAGGAGCCAATGCGAGATTTTATAACGTGGCGGACTTGGTAGCCCGTTGAATGAGAAATGATTTTTGGAAATAAAATGGTGACACAATACGATGAGTCGCGTAGGAGAAACCAAGAAAGGCATGACACCAACATAAGCAAGATAGTGATTGTGGATGTATCATGGTTAATTATGTTGTTTAATGAGCATGTGTAATCATTTATATAACTCTTTGTTGTAAGTTATGGGTTAGCGGGTTGGATTATTCTATTGAGCTTACGTAGCTCACGGTGTTACCTTTTGGTGACCCTGACGATGTATTATCACGAGAGCTGGTATAATGTGTCGATTTCATAGATGTTGGCGAGAGCAAGTACACCTTGGAGGCCTTTGGAGGCCGAGGAGCTTACAAGGATGGAGGAAGAGGTGGAGCTTGTTAACCTTAGATTATCCCCTCATTTGAATAAAAGTACTCTTGTGAGACTTATATTGTAATAATGAGCTAGACTCTCCTTAATTTATTCAATAAAATGTTTATTTAACGTACCCAGAATTCGGGGCGTTACAGTGACTCTTTTGCCCCTTTGAAAAAGGTTTTTGTCTAAAAACAGAGAGTTTTGAGTTCAGGAGCCAGGTTACGAGGGGGGAAGGTTTTGTTTGGAAAAGCACCTCCCTCGCCGATAACATCGGTCTCTACTAATATTTGTGGGATTTTGACAATCATTTTATTGGTTAAATTTTATGCCACATAAACAATTATAGCACCAAACAAATAAACATAAAGAATCATGCTTGAACGAAAACGATTAAACAGTTTGTATCTCATGCTAAAACAGAAAATTGGCAGATGACTGCATATTAAGCATTTAATTCCAGAAAATAACAAACAACCAAACTGTTCCACGGCAAACACCACCGTACGGCAGAAACATATGCCGCACGGGACTAATATTTCTGGTTCGCAGTTTTAAACAATGTTATCTAGCATGTGATTATCTAAAGGACGTGTACGTCTTCATGCAAGAAATAACTAGTGTTTATTTCAAAAAGGTCATGCAAGACTGGCATGCTTTAATTCAAAACAGTCTATCATGGCATATGTTATTTGCTTCGTTCGTCGATATATCAAATAAGATCACCCCAAGCGTAGAATATAAGCATCCAATTGAAGCATCATAATCCGGAAGACCGGGATCCTACCCAAGGGAATAATTAATACAGCTTTGCTGAATTTGTAGAAGTAAGTAGGGTTTCCGGCTTTTAGACAGCCAACTTTGTTTTGCTTATGTGGTAGAAAGTAAAAAGGCTAAATTAAAAGCGAATAAACTAGGATAAAAAGCAGGTTATGTCTAGGAATAACTAACACCCATGACTCAAGTAGAATCACATTTCTCACCCAAATACGCGGTTTAAGATACTCAACAAAGATTCTTAACCCGGAAGATAGAATGGTTCAATTACCAAGCTAGCTCTAGAATTTATATAGCAAACGCTTCGAGCGACAGAGCTCCAAGCATCATGTGTGGTAAGTAGGCGATGCTCTTACCTACTCATGATCAAGGAGATTAACACCTTAGCTATTGACAAACAAACCCGAACTACACATCGATTTTCGAACCAATGATTCAAACTTTATGGTGAAAAATGCAATTTTACTCAAGTCATGAGGTGCTAATCACCCCATGACCTAATCTTGGAAAAGTACTCACAAATATCTATGGAGATAAGAGCAAGCAAAAATCTACTAAGTATATTGAAAGCACAAGACATGAAATAAACTAGAGATATTGATAGATCGAAAGATTGTAAACAACTTTAATGAAGAGAACAAGGGCAAAAACTAACTTACTAAAGCAGAAAATGCAGAAATAAGGGCTGGAAATGAAGAACACTCAAGAACAAGCAAGAATAATTTAAAACCTATATCTAGATCTAAAAATATGCAATACAAGATATTCCTACTTGTTTGTACAAGTGATATCACACCTATTTATAGGCTCCAAGTACGCGCTCGGAATACTCTCTAGGAGATCCAAAAATCCTCTTCTAAGGCCCTCGGTACCGATGGACGCCAAAAGGTAGTATCAATATCGAAGTGACTAAGGGTTGTCGCTTGAAGAGCTCAGTACCGATGGACTCATCTTGTGGTACCGATGCCGAAGTGGGTTAGAGGCTGCTGCTGTTGAAGAGGTTCGGTACCGATGGAACCAAGTAGCATGTACCGATGCCGAGCAGCTTAAGGCTATTGGCTCTTGAACGTTGACTTGCCTTTACCCTGGGCTGTCTTGTCTTGGCGTCGGGTCACCTTCGTCTCTTGACATGCCTTGTGCCTTTAAACTCCTATTATTTCGGTAATTTCCTACAAAACAAAACTAGAATACCTTACGAGCAAAAGCAATTAAAAACAATTAATTAAACGATAAAATTAACTAAAACTAGATACTAGCGCACTCCACATTGCATTCTCGGGTGCTTATCATTATTCTAAGTAGAAAATAGAACTTCATTGCATAATTGTCATGAAAAGAAGAAAGGATGAGATGCAGTAATATATGTCGTGCGGTAGATATATATGGGATATCGACCTTATTTTTCTTGCTATATTGCAAACCATTTAAATTCAGAACTGGTATGAAGAACTAGCGATCGGGTCGTTTCCGTACCAAAAATAATTAATAAAATGAAACAATTACTACTACTCAAATGAACAGTGGTAAGTATTCCGAGTATCGCTCCACAGGGATTATAAGGCTGAGTTACAGTTATTTCAATTAATTTCTATATTAATCTGAGAAAAAGATTGATCATTGGTTTCTAAAATTATTGAACTGAAATTAAAGACGATAGAAAAGCAGAAAAGAATTGATGGGAAAAAGTTCTAGGGTTTCGAATCCACTCCTCCCCCTCGTAACCTAAATATATTTCGATTACAGGTCAACTATTCGAATCAATCCGGATACTGTAGGATTGCAAGCCCTAGCGATATCTCCTAAAAATAATTTATGAATCACCAATCGGCATAGACTATCTCCGCCTAGCACGAATCGTCTTACTAGCACGAACCGTCTCTAATCAAGCACGGATCGTCTCATCGGCACGACGCGACGCGTCTTATGTAGTATAATCCATCCAACCGGTTATCACAAAACAATTAAAACTGTTGTATGAACGTGCATAAAACCTAGAATTTCATACACAAGATTTGTTGGAAAGAAGTAATATCATAAATAAATCCTTGAAAGTCATACAACCGTGATTCGAATAATAAAACCTAAATCAAAACATAAAAGGATTACTCAGAGTTCAAGTTTCATCTACACCCTAGAAGAGGGTTTAGCCGGCCATCAGATAAAGGCCAAGAGTTTGAGTTTCCGCCGCTGCCACGACCAAGGCCAATTTCCAAGTCCAAAAGCTGCTGCCTCCGTCCGTGTCCAATTCCGAAACTCCCGTCCAGCCCTCTTCGGCAGTGAAGTTTTATTTGTTTTAATAGGGTTTTGAAGCATTAATTACATTCAGGCCCTGGGACTTCATGCTTTAATAAGTTAGCAATCCAACTTTGAAATATTTTGCGCTTTAACCCCAAACTTCATTAAACTCTTCTTTTTATCCAATATCTTGGATAACGAGCTCGAACAACCTATAAACAAAATAGAAGCAAAATAAATATCAAGTAACAAATATAAATGACTAACGAGTGTAGTTTGGAGGGCCAAAATATCAATATTTCGGCACTTATCACACCCCCCAACTTACATCTTACTAGTCCTTAGCAAACTAAAACAAATTCAACTGATGAAAACAAATTAAAATGAATAATTCTTTTAAACCCCCGGGTGGCCCCAGTAGGACGAGTGAAGTCTCGTGAGGGTTTTCAGCAGTGATCACCCACAAAACACCAAGAATCTCTTCACATGGAATCCACAACCTACACACATCTCATCATTATCTCAAATCAAGAACACAAAACCATCACAAAGATATAATGGGCAATACGAGTTCTAAATGCTATCGAGTCATAAAAATAAGTCACGACACCTATCTTGGCGTGTGCGGATACGAGCAACGGTTGCAAGTGAAATGTCATTGAAAGTTTTCTCCGGACCGAATCTCGACTTCAATTCTCACTGTGTCGTGCACTCACAAAGAAAATCACTCGAAACAAGGTGCATATTTTTTTAACTCTCAAGTGTGCGGTTAGAAGTTATGTAAATGGAAAGCAAAGTACTTCGCACACAAGACACAAAAAGAACGCTTTATATGGTGGACACATGGTCTCACGAACAAACCACCAAGTATTGGAACTCTCTCTCACCTCCATCAATCCACTTTCCATCACCCCAAGGATCAAATAGGACTTTAATTCGGTTGTAATGTTAGGTAAGGAAAAATATTTCAAGGTTAGGATAAAATATCAAGTGTCCGAGAATGGGCTAGAAACAATAATGTACTAGGGCAATTTTAACACTGTATGCCCCCTTTCTTTCTTCTTTTTTTTTTCACTTTATTCAACTCTGCCCTTTCTCTCTTTTCCTATCTTTCAACACAATTCCACAATAAAGCTCCTTATTCCTTCTTTCAATCAACAAACCAGTGTCCTTCCCTTCAGCCTTCAAATTTCTTTTTTTTTTCGTTTGTTTTTTTTGTTTTTCAATTCCAAGCCACAGGAAAGATCACCATTATTCACATTCAACTCCACTCACCCTCCTCCTTTTTCATAAAAGTTAGCGCCCACAATATCAATAGCCATTCTCAAGACACTATATAGGAAGGTGAAGCTTAGCAAGAAAAAGTCAACATGTAGGAGGCTCAAAATGGTGTACAAAGGGTACGTGTGAAAGAAAGAAAGAAACGAACCAGCTCAAAAATAGCAAAGATGGCCTATAATCCTCTCCTAAGGGTGAATCATCCATAAGTCAAGCCGAACCCAAGAGATTAATAGATCAAACAAACAAGTTCCAACACTTAGCAATTAATCAAAAATAATGAGACCATCAACAAATTTACTCTTCTCATGACAAACTAAGAGTTTACGCGACACCACTCCAACAAAAGATAAGGCTCAATAGCTCACATGGGCATAAGTCTCCACTAAACTAGCCATTGAAAACAACCAAGTGACACTCACAAGCAACCTAAGCCCGATTAATCGTGAAGTGCAAACGGTGCTAAAAACAGGTGCCATGCCAAATTTCTAATAACAAGTTAGCATAGAGAACTGAAATGCCACAAAACATCCAAACAATGATCAACATATTCTTATTCTAAGTAACCAACGAGTAACAACACAAGTTCCAAATTCCAAACAAAGAAGACCTCACTATTTTTTTTTAAACTCTAACTATGCAAAAAGAACAAAGTGATCCCTCCCCCCAACTTGAATTATTCAATGTCCGCATTGAAAGCAGGAAAATAAAAAGATAGGACAAAAACATAAAAGAGAGGAAAGATATCACCTCGAATAAGAGAAACTAAGCAGGGTAGACTATAATGAGAGGGAGACCCCCCAACTTGAACTAAACAACCTGCAAACTGTTAGCCTCCAAGAAACGCGCGCGCGCACACACACAAACAAAAAACAGATAAAAAGGGAGAAAAAAAAATTACTCGAAAAGAAAAACTAACAAATCTAGAAAAAGATAAATAAATAAAACTCAAAGACAACACTAAACAATGAATGACACTTGGGTTGCCTCCCAAGTAGCGCTAAGTTTTATGTCTTCAGCCAGACAAATCGAAAGCCCTAAAATATCAATCACCTGAAAAAATATTACCAGGCCCCAAGCATGCATATCATGGTGGTTTCCATTCAAGTCTCGTTGCAACCACTTTGAGAGGGGAGGTGGAAGGACTATGAAGTATGGGCCAAGGCTCAATGTATGGGTCACTCCATGGAGGTTCATCTATGTGGACATTCGATTTCAGAGAATCATGACCCGTTTCAAGAGCACTATCTAAGCCTACATGCACAAGAGGCATTTCTATGGGACCCTTAACTCGAATGTCTAGAGGCACCTTATCAACCATATAATCACTCTTACTGACTGCAAAGCAGTCTTTCTCTTTACTGGGATAGAGATTGGCATCGAAAACATTCAATTGCACCCTCATATTGCCAAATGACACATCCATCACTCCAGTCCGACAATGAATCGATGCATTGGCCATAGCCAAGAAAGGTCGACCAAGGATGAGAGGGATCTATTTGTTAGGATTATGCACTGGTTCCATGTCAAGGACTATAAAATCGACAGGAAAGTAAAACTTATCTACCTTGACCAGGACATCCTCGATCACACCACACGGCACCTTAATGGATCTATCGACTAATTGCAAGGTAACTGACGTGGGCTTCAACTCTCCCAGCCCAAGTTGTACATATACCGAGTATGGGAGCAAATTGACACTGGCCCCTAAATCAAGGAGCGCTCTATCAATGACATGATCTCCAATAACACATGAAATAATAGGAACACCAGGATCCTTTTGCTTAATGGGTGTGTTACGTGTAAGAATAGAGCTCACCTGCTCAGTGAAACGCACCTCCTTAGGCTCATGTGTCTTAGACTTACGCTTTTGGGTACAAAGGTCTTTCAAGAATTTAGCATAAGCTGGAACTTGACTAATTGCCTCTAAGAGAGGGAGGTTGATTTTGACTTGTTTGAACACCTCCATCATGTCTTCTTGTTTTGCCCCCTTCTTGCGAAAGGGTGAAGGTGCATTAAGGCAAGTCGGGAAAGGTGCATTTGGAATATAAGATGGGGTCTCAGATGACCCCGGAACAACTGTGGACACTGGGTCCGTCACTTTCCCCTTAGACCTCTTATCAACTTTAGACCCCTCAGCGACATGGGGAGATACTTTCTCCTTTTCTTTGACCTCCTCCAGTCTAGTCTCTACCTCCCTCCCATTCCTAAGGTTCAAAACTATGTTCACTTGCTCATGAGCTTGCAAACTCTCGATTTGATTAACCCCTATTTTATTGGCCACTAGCTGGCTTGACAACTTGCTTTCCTTCATAAGGTTGAGAGCATTTGCTATTTGACCAACTTGGGTCTCTAGCTTTGCGATCGATTGAGAATGGGAGTGGTGCAATTGTGAAGTAGCCTTGAGTTCAGCCATTGCTTGCAACATTTGCTCCTCAAAAGATGGTGTCTGTTGAGTGGATGGAGGAAGAAGTTGTTGGTATGGTTGTTGTGCGAGGGCTAAATTGTAAGCTTGAGGATTGGAAGTATTGAGAGACGGTGGCCTCAATGATTGGGTAAAAAATTGAGATGCTATATGGCACTCTCTCGCATAATGACCTGGATTGGAACACAACTGACACACCTCCATGACAAGATGAGATTGAGGTGAATATGAAGAAACATGCCCTAAAGATAAGAGACTATCAAGCTTACGGGACAACTCATCTACCTTAGCCGAGAGATTGCTGAATTGGCCTAACTCATTAAGGCCACGTGGTTGGAACATGGTAGAATTTTCACTCAAAGTCTCAAAAAGATCCCATCCCTCATCCTCAGTTTTCATCATAAAACTGCCCCCACAGGAGGCATCAACCATTTGACGAAACCCCGAATTCAATCCGTCGTAAAGACTTTCCACCAACTGCCACTTAGGTACTGCATGGTGCGGACACTTCCTAATCAATTCTCTAAACCTCTCCCAAGTTTCATGAAATTGTTCGCCCTCTTGCATTTTAAAACTTGTTATGGCTTGACGAATCTCTTTTGTCCTTCCTATGGAGAAGTATTTTTTTAAAAACACTTGTTGCATTTGTTCCCAAGTAGTAATGGAATTGGCGGGTAAAGATGTCCCCCAATTCTTGGCTTTATCCTTGAGTGAAAAGGGCAACAACCGCAACCTAAGTTCATCATCTGTGAAGTCCTGAATTTTTACAAGGCTGCATATTTCTCTAAATTCATTCAGGTGCCTATAAGGGTCCTCTTGCTCTTTCCCATAGAAGGATGGAAGCATTTGAATCATGTTTGGGTCAATCTCATAATGAGTCGCCGTAGTGGCTGGCAACTGTATACAAGATGAGGGAGTGTAGGAGGTGGGTATGAAGTGTGATTTCAGGGATGGAGGGTCTTGGCGTTCAGCCATCGGAGTGATTTTAAGATTAAGTTTGGTTAATTTAGACTCCGCCCTCTTAACTTGAAAGTTTCGCTCAATTTCAGAATCTAAAGCAACAAATTTAGGACTCACCAAACGAAGACCTTGCATACGTGGTGAAGTTGACTCTAACTTAGAAACTAAAAATAAAATAAAATAAAATAACTAGAAAAATAAATAAATGAAGAAGAATAAGAAAACTTACAGTGCTCAAATAATTGGCGAAAGACTTTTTGCGATTATGCCTGTTGGTTCGCCGCCTCTTTGCGCTGCAAATTTTCAATTCTGTATCTAGAGTAAAAAAAATTCTAAGAAAGAGGAAATAAAATGTAAGAAAGAAAATAAAAAATTGCAACTAAACTAAGAATTAAAGTAGAAATCAATTAAAACTAAGTAACCGTGCTTTTAATCCCCGGCAACGACGCCAAAATTTGATCGGGTCGTTTCCGTACCAAAAATAATTAATAAAATGAAACAATTATTACTACTCAAATGAACAGTGGTAAGTATTCCGAGTATCGCTCCACAGGGATTATAAGGCTAAGTTACAGTTATTTCAATTAATTTCTATATTAATCTGAGCAAAAGATTGATCATTGGTTTCTAAAATTATTGAACTGAAATTAAAGACGATAGAAAAGCAGAAAAGAATTGATGGGAAAAAGTTCTAGGGTTTCGAATCCACTCCTCCCCCTCGTAACCTAAATATATTTCGATTACAGGTCAACTATTCGAATCAATCCGGATACCGTAGGATTGCAAGCCCTAGCGATATCTCCTAAAAATAATTTATGAATCACCAATCGGCATAGACTATCTCCGCCTAGCACGAATCGTCTTACTAGCACGAACCGTCTCTAATCAAGCACGGATCGTCTCATCGGCACGACGCGTCTTACGTAGTATAATCCATCCAACCGGTTATCACAAAACAATTAAAACTGTTGTATGAACGTGCATAAAACCTAGAATTTCATACACAAGATTTGTTGGAAAGAAGTAATATCATAAATAAATCCTTGACAGTCATACAACCGTGATTCGAATAATAAAACCTAAATCAAAACATAAAAGGATTACTCAGAGTTCAAGTTTCATCTACACCCTAGAAGAGGGTTTAGCCGGCCATCAGATAAAGGCCAAGAGTTTGAGTTTCCCCCGCTACCACGACCAAGGCCAATTTCCACGTCCAAAAGCTGCTGCCTCCGTCCGTGTCCAATTCCGAAACTCCCGTCCAGCCCTCTTCGGCAGTGAAGTTTTATTTGTTTTAATAGGGTTTTGAAGCATTAATTACATTCAGGCCCTGGGACTTCATGCTTTAATATGTTAGCAATCCAACTTTGAAATATTTTGCGCTTTAACCCCAAACTTCATTAAACTCTTCTTTTTATCCAATATCTTGGACAACAAGCTCGAGCAACCTATAAACAAAATAGAAGCAAAATAAATATCAAGTAACAAATATAAATGACTAACGAGTGTAGTTTGGAGGGCCAAAATATCAATATTTCGGCACTTATCAACTAGTCTAAGCTTAATCAATGGTTCCCCGCAGATTACAAAGACAGAAATTTTATACATTTGGAATGAAAACCTTCCTTTGGAGAGTTGCGATTGATGTGGTGGCCCAACTTGTGAATTTGGATGAGTGGGGGAAGCTTAGGTACACTGTAGTGACAAGGTATGAGACTTGGCTTTGGATTTGGATTACTTTTGAAATGGTTTTGGACTTGGTTTTGAGGTGTTTTGGTGTTTCAAGGCGAGGGAGAGTGAAAAATGGCTTTTCTTTGAAATGGGGAGTGAAAAATGACTTGTCTTTGGATTTTTGGTGGTTTATGAAAGGGTTTGAGTTTGGCTTTTGAAGTGATTTGGAAAGTGAAAAGGAGTGAAGAATGGCTTAGTTTTTTGAAATGGGAATAGGTAAGGGTATTTATATAGTGAAAATGGCTTAGAAATCAAGCAAACTTCGCGTGCACACAAAGCATTTTGGCCCTCAACTGATTGCCACCTAGCTTGACACTTTTGACCTGAATTTGGACCACCTTACGGCACTGTACGACAGTAAATATCCACCGTACGGCACTTATGGGTCTACCGTATGGTACTAGGTTACACCGTATGGCACATCCCAACCGACTTAAGTTAAGGCGGTTAAAAACTCTATTGTACAGTAGATATATGTCCATCGTAAGACATAGTTGACCACCGTATGGCACAGTTGACCGCCGTATGACTGCTCAACAGGCCAAACTTCGCAAGGCCGCCCTGGACATTGCCTAACTCGGTTTTGGGTGTTCTTTGGACCCTTGGAAAGCTCATTAAGTCTATTTTCTAACTGTGGGCAGCATGCCCTGGAATTTCCGGATTCCAAAGCGCAGGGGCCCGTAATCGAGGGAGACGGCATGCGCTCGCGAAACACAGAGTCGCCACTGGTTTGAAGGTCCGACACCCAAGGAACCGTATTTGAAGCACCTGCGCGCTATTTGATTTGAAAAGTGAAGGCACGATCCGTCATAACCATATCTGGTTCGAGAGCCAGGTTACGAGAGGAAGGGTTTTAAGGCACCCTCTCGCCTAATCCGGAGATCGGTCTCTACTTAGGCATTTGTGAAAATATTGTGATTTGTTTTCTTCTTTAATCAATTTTAAGCCAATTAGAGGCGGGGAACAGAATAGTTTAAGGGGATTAAAACTATAGCAGTTTGCACAATGTGATAGATGGCATGTTTGCTTTATTGAAGCAGATTAGTATAGGATGAAGAACAGATTTCTTTGTGGGAGTTTAAGCGGTGAAAGCCCGATCTTGGAGTGTCGTGCCTGGGAAGAAAACCAAAGATGCACCGATCAAGTCAATGCATCTTTGACTAAACTCATGACGCTACTACAAGACTGCAGCGCCAAGTAAGCCTAAGCCCACATTCTCTTATTCTCAAACCCTCTGGCTGGCTCTGGAAGGACGATTGCACACACAGGAGGCAAGTCAAGCAGTTATAGCAGTTATAATATACAGTTTAAAGGCTGAAAAGCCCAACAAATAGACAAAAACACCCCATAAACAGTGTGGGGACAAAATAATGGCCTAAAACCAGGCTAAACATGCAAGGCCAGCCACTGGTCGGGAACAAACAGTCGCGCGAGACAGTCACTCTGTCGCGCGAGGGTGCGCCCTGGCGCGCGAGGGTGCGCCTCAGGCGCGCGATGGTGCGCCCAGGCGCATCATCGCGCGATGGAGTCAGTCTGTCGCGCGAGGGACTGGTCCAGACCAGTGCTTGGTTCACATGTTTCTGGGTCCTGAGACATATTCAGAAAGCTCCCAGGGGTACTCCACAGCAATAGAAATGAATATTGAAATGTAAAACTAGCATTTTTTAACATAGGAAAGCAGTAAACTGGTTTTTATCATGCTTAACAGTGAGTTAAACATAAACAAAAATAACATAGTAAGTACAAACAAGTAACTAGCATCCCAAACCCCACGTGGACTGTCGCGTGCAACCCAGGAGGGTCGCGCGAGATAGTGAGTCCATCGCGCGAGGGAGTACCAGATCCCAAGTTTCTTGTAACACTGCTGGCTTTAGGACCAGAACTGGTATTGATTACCAGTCTTGGCCCTGCCAGCACCCCTCAGAGATCAGAACAGAGAGCAGAACAAAGGCAAGCTATACCTTTGGCTTTGAGGTTTGAAAAGTGTTTGAACTTTGAATGTTTGAAGTTGAAAGTAGGATTTGAGTGAGAACAAACTATGTTCTTGAGTGCTAGGTAGGAAACCAAAATGTTTCATTTGCTAATGGAGAAGAGATAAACAAAGGGTTAGGGTTAGAACATTTTTTGCTTGATTTTTTGGAACCTTTGAAAAGATGAACAAAGGGGGGTATTTATAGGAGGCTTGGAAGGATCTGGAACAAAGAGACGTGCAGGTTGTGGGTTACTTCATGGCTAAGTTTTCCCAGCTGTTAAAGGTGACTGTGACAGATTTGGGACCGTCGCGCGATGGTGTGGGACCGTCGCGCGAGTGTGACAGCTGTCGCGCGTGGGTCAACGGTCAAAACTTTGACTTTGACCACACTTGGTCAACACTCCATTTGACCATCGCACGCGGGTTTAGGTTCAGCGCGCGAGGGTACGACCTACTCATGCTTTGGTCCAGTAGGGTTTTGGCCTTTTGAAGTGGCTTAGGGTTAGGTTAGGTTCAAGGGTTTTTCAAACACTCAAAGTTCAAACACTCGACATTCCCAAGGTGTTCTTGATCCGTTTCATCATCGGGGAATCAAATACCATAAGTAAAGCTAATCTGAAAGCCAGATTGGGGTGTCTACAGTAGCCCCTCTTTGACGGCACTTGGAGCACCATTGACTTGGTACAAGTAACGTCAAAGAATTCTAGACACCCTCAAGGCAATCCAGAGCAGAACATAGTAAAGTAGACAAGCATACTTATAGAACCTGATTGGAGGAATGGACGTGCGATCCATTGCCAGGGATGGAAGTAGAAGTGGACGATTGCATCGCCGCTTGTTGATCGAATTTGGACAGGACAGGCTGTCGCTGCAAATTTGGACGGGACAGGCCATCGTTGCCGGGGATCAAGCTATCCTCGGCACAAAGTATTCCAACAAACACGGGTAGGTCGGGTCAGGCGAGTTAAATTCCATCTGTTGGATCAGAGCCAATCTCCTTATCAAAGACCATCCGAGACAGAGCAATAAGCCTGGCTGGAAGATGCACTTGCGGCTAGACTGAGGGTGATTGTCGTTCGAGACAGGCCAAGATGGGCTCTCCTGGGGAACAATCAGTTGCGGATGAATGGACCATTGGACGATAATTTGATCGTCGTTGTGGATTGAATTTGACAGGACTGGCTGCTGTGAAGGCGGACGGAGAGATCAAAGTGCTGAATGATCAAACCACTGAGGGATTTTGACAGGACATTTTATCGTGAAGGCGACGGGGAGATCAATGTGCGGAATGATCAACCCGTTGCAATCGGATGGGAGGATCATCGGTATAAATGATCGAGCCGTTGCGGAGACAGGATGGAAGGATCATCGGTATAAATGATCGAACCGTTGAAGGCGGATGGGTATAAATGATCATCGGTATAAATGATCAAACCGTTGCGGTCAGGGTGGAAGGATCATCATTATAAATGATCGAACCGTTGAAGACTGGATGGGTATAAATGATCATCGGTATAAATGATCAAACCCGTTGCAGTCAGGGTGGAAGGATCATCGGTATAAATGATCGAACCGTTGAAGGCGGATGGGTATAAATGATCATCGGTATAAATGATCAAACCGTTGCGGACGGTGGAAGGATCATCAGTATAAATGATCGAATCGTTGAAAATTGGATAGGACCAGCTATCGTTGATTGAGACGGGCAGATCGGTGTGCACAATGATCAGGCCGTTGAAAATTGGACAGAACCGGCTGTCGTTGATTGAGATGGGCAGATCAGTGTGCACAATGATCGAGCCGTTGAGAAATTGGACAGGATCGGTTTCGTTGATTGAGACAGGCAGATCGGTGTGCACAATGATGAGGCCGTTGAAAATTGACAGACCGGTATGCGTTGATTGAGACGGGCGATATGCCTGATCATCGTTGATGGCATGGAACTGGCGGACCATTCTTCAGGATGAATGTGCCATCGTGGATTGAACAGGACCGACTGTCGTTGATAGGAGACGGGTAGATCAGTGTGCTGAATGATCAAACCGTTGAGAAATTGGACAGGACCGGCTGTCGTTGATTTGAAATGGGGAGATCGCTATACAAAGTGATCAAGCCGTTGAAGATGGACAGGACCGGCTGTCGTTGTGTTGCTCCAAGTAGCACAAGCAGTGGTTATCCTTGATAATAACATGGATAGAGACAAGGCGGACTGCAGCTGGGGAGAAATTGGTGATAACTGCTGATTGGGCCTCAGGCTGAATTTACCTGCGTGCACTAGTATAGGTTGCGAGGCTTGGCGGTTGCCATGGAAAACGATAAAGTAAAGCGGGGTTTGACACCCCAATCACTGCTGCATTATCCAAAAGAAGGGGTTCGGGCCGCAGTTACAAAAGTGACCAGGCAACAGACATCAAAAATCTGTTTACTTGCCGCCTTTGATCGGGCGGCGTGCTTTGACACTTGATAGAATTTTCCTTCTTTCAACATTTGATACACAATATGCAATGATGTGTAAATAAATGCATAATTTTGAAAATGCAGATGCAAGCTAAGGGCGGCTCCTAAGAGGACAACGGCGCCTAAGGTCTACCACGAGCTTCATTCTTGTATTATCGACACTTACGAGATCGCACCAGATAGATAGACATTGGCGGGCAAGCGTGCTGATTGATATTTAGCAATGAGATTGGGCTGCATGCCCCTTTCTTCGATGCTTGGGCGAGATGAGCCCCAGAGATGCTCTGCTTGGCCTTGGGCTGACGAGCCTTCTGTTCATCAGGTTCCATAGCTTGTGGATTACAGGAGCCGGGGTAGCAATGTAAAGTTGCATTTTCAGCTTTATTGACTCGCTTTTGCAAGTGTTGAAGAGAATGTCAAAACTAACCACTAATATCTAATTTGCATTGACAAGTGACCTGAATCGACACACAGACATGCGCACATGTACAAACTCGCCTAGCTTGAATGGAAAAGGGAGAAAGAGCCCCAGGATACAATGCGAACCCTTAGGCACACAGAATATAATGAAATTTTGGGTATTAACGTGCCAAAACTCACAACATTCCTTAGACAGGTGAAACTGACACTTATGAAAGTGCAAAAGGTACAAAGACCTATACAAACAAAATCGAGAAAAGCATCTCGACATGACAATTGTTTGAAAAACTGGAAAACTGTCACAAAGATGGACATAAGACACATATGATGACTCGTATAGGCCCGGACCGAAACCGACACCCCCGTGCAGTCACATTAAGTCCATATGACCTGCATGGTATGACAAGACTTGGCAAAAGCCCCTGGAACGACATTCGAGGGCAAAAGCAGACTACCGCTGGGATTGAAAGAGCACGCACAGGACCGATACCAACGCGAATTATTTTGAACAAACGCGCGTGACTATAAGTTAGCACGCGAGGCTGCAGCTGCTCATACCAGACCTCGCTGAACTTAGAATAAACTGTGAGCCATCAGGCTTCTAGCATTTCGTTCTGTTTTTGATGCTTCAAATATTTTAAGACTTATGCTCAGCCTGTAAATTAAAGAAGCAGTTTGCAATAAAATTGAAAGACAAAGGTTTTTCCCTTTCTGGTTCCTCCAATGCAGCTTGATCTTTGATCCTCTCCGACTTTTGATGTGTACCAAGACGTCAACCATGGATCCAATTGATAGATTGTGACCGAGTCTCAAAGAAACTGCCTACGTATCCCAAGCTAGGGAATCAGGTCCAAACGTAGTTCGGGCTAAGGTTCACTCGTGTGTTTACCTCTCCTTTTGTGCTCTAACTTTTGCCTAGTACCGCCCATTCGGGTTTTCGGTCTAGCGAGCTTTGAATATTGCCTATTACTTTTGCCTAAACCGCCTTCTTAGGTTTTCGGTCTAGCAGGCTGCTCTAACTTTTGCTTGGAACTGCCCACCCTTGGGGTTTTCAGCCCAACGAGCTTCTCTCTGGGAAAAGTAACTTTTGAGTTGATCCAGGTTGACCAAAGGTATTGAATTTGTTGTTGTCGAGGTCGACGATCTTTGACCACAACCCCGGATAGAATGGCTTTGATGACGTAGAGTCAAAAGTGCTTCCGTAGAATAGTGGTCAAGACCGAGTATCGTTCCAACGGAGACAATATGGCTGAGTTACGACAAATTCGATTAATTTTTAGATTAATTCAGGCAAAGGAAATTTGGTTGTTTGAATTTGGAGAGTTTATTAAACTAAGAGAATAAATTAAATGGAAAGTTTGTAACAATTGGGGAGAAAATATCTAGGGTTTGGAATCCACTCCGACCGCGTAACAACAATATGCATAGGTTAGGTTTATTTATTCGAATCAAAAGGGATTATTGCTAAGACTTGCAAATCCTAACAATAATCGTCAAGAAAATAATCGGGTTATTAAAAGGCATAGACTATCCCATAGCACAGACCGTCTCTCAGTAGCACAGTTTGGCTACCTAACGGCACGATCCGTCTTACGAGCATAATCTATCTCAGAACTCAAACCACAATCAATGAAAACCATTGTAAGACTAGGTATTTGAAATCCGGAATACAAATACTCAATAGATAAGAAAAAGTAAAATCAATCCGTTCAATTGAAACGGAAAGGATTCTTAGTCTCACAATCGATTCGAATAACAAAACCAAAACCCTACACAAAAATATAGTTACTTGATACGGAGTTTCATCTTCCCCCTAGATAAGGGGTTTAGCCGGCCATGGAAAAGAACGATGCAATTGAAATTGAAGACATGGAAGACTTGAACAAATATCCCTGTCATGGCACCTCTTTCTCTCGTCTCTGGAAAGTATATAAAGTCTCCTCAGTAATAAACTAAAGCCTCTCCCAATGGCTGCTACAAAAGAACGTCCGTTTCCTGGAGAAAATCATGTGCCCTAAGTAATGAACCAAGGAATGCCTTTATAGTTTCGCCCCAAAATAAGACTTAAAAACGTAAATAATTCCTTCCGCTGCCCGCTGGTCCGGACCAACGAGTCTTTTGTCTGGACCAAAAAAACAGATTGTTCATATCGTGCTCCATTCTTGGTCGTCTGGACCAGCATATCCTTGGTCCGGACCAAATTTCCAGCCTTCACCTTTTCGCTCCTCTTCTCGTCGTGGATCCCTCCGAAACATCCTTAACTCACGATTATTACTCCAAATCCTTTCTAAATGCTCCGTAAGGCCTGAAACACCACAAACCAATTAAAGCTCATCAAATAGCACTAAATAAGACCGACAAAGTTTAAGTTAATGGGAATAAATGGGTGCTTTTCAGCACCTATCACGCCCCCCAACTTACACTTTGCTAGTCCCTAGCGAAGAAGAGAACTAAACAAATAATTAAAACAATGGAAGATAGGACATTTGAACCCCCGGGTGCTCCGATAGGACGAGTTTAGTCTCATAAAAGTGCGAGGGTTATCAGGAGTGAACACCCACAAACACGGGGAACCTTTCAACACAAAGAACAAAACCTGTCATGCAACTCATCGACAAATCAAGCAGATGACACAAAGCTACCACAAAGATATAGCAAGGCAAACATAGTTCCAAGCGCTAACAATTCAAGAAATAAACTGTGGCACTTAAGCTTAGCGTGTGTGAATACGGACCTCAATCACATATGAACAATAACCAACCGCTCTTTCTGGACCGAGTCTCGACTTCAATTCTCACAGTGTCATGCACTCACAAATGAAATAACTCGAAACAAGGTGCATTATGAACTCTCGAGTGTGCAGTTTGGAGGTTACGTAAATGGAAAGCAAAGTACTCCGCACACTATGACACGAAAAGAACGCTTTATATAGTGGACACACAATCTCATGAACAAAATGCCAAGCATTGGAACTCTCCACCAATCAAGCCTCAACCCAACACCCCCAAGATCAAACAGGACTTTATTCAAGGTTATAGCATTAAGGATGAGATAATGTATGACGGCTAGGATGAAAATAGATTCAAGTGTGAGAGAATAGGCGAGTATCTCAACTAAACAGGGCAAATATGCAATGAGTACCCCGCTAACATTAATTCAACTCCACCTTATCTCTCCTTATAACCCTTCAACATCTTTCAACTACAAAGCAACCATTCCTCTATTTTCCAACTTATCAGCGCCCCTTTTTCTCTTATTTTTTTGTATTTTGTTGTGTTTTTTTTTAGGGGACACCACCAATTTAAGCGCAAAATTCAACGATCTACCCAAAAATTAACCTTTACATTCTCGCCTTTCTCCAAACACAATATGGAATGTGGAGCTAACCAAGAAAAAACTAAATGTATAAGGCTCAACGTGGCTCGCAGGGGTAAATTTGAACACAAAGGAACGAACAGGCCCAAATTTGAAGAAAGTGCCTATAATCCTCTCTCAGGGGTGTAACATCCATGTGACAAACCAAAACCAAGAGATATTGTTATGCATTCAAGTTCCAACATTCGGCGACCAAAGATGATGAGATTGACAACAAATGTATTTCTTTCCATGACAAACAAAGAGTTTATTCGACACCACTCTAACAAACAGTTAAGGCACGAAAGCTCACTCGGGCATAAGTCTCCACAAATCAAAGCCTTTAAGAACAGTCAAATCACAACTCACAAGCAATCAAGGCCCGACGTGCAATGTGCAAAAATGCTAAAACAAAAGTGCCAGCAGTCTAGCAAGTGAAACTACTCTACCAAAGAGATATCGAAATGGTAGCAGCATGCCTATACTCAAGTAATCAACAAACGAACACAACAAACAACGATCTCATGCAGAAAGGCTCCAATTTTTTTTTAATTTTCAATTTTCTCAATTTTTTTTTTGTTTTACAAGACTCTAGACAAACAACTAAAGCACCCGAAGTAGTCCCCGCCCCCCAACTTAAATTAGTCACTGCCCTCAGTGATTGCAAAGACACTAAAAGAAATAAGACAATGAAAAGAAAGAGAGGGGAAAGATATCACATCGAGCGGAGAACTAAGCAGAAAAGAGTATGGCGGCCGAGAGGCCCCCCAACTTGAACAAAACAACCTACAATGCGTTAGTCTCCACCAAAACAAGATACGGAAATAAAGAACAAAACTAACTGACAAAACAAAAACTAAGCAAAAAGAAAAGAAAACTCATGAGATTGCATAAAAATAATAAACAACAATTAAAATCCACCACTTTCTTCACGCGAAAGACACGGGTACTACTTTTCTCCCTTGTCAAAGACTGTGGTTCCCTACTTGTTGGAAGAGCAATATGCGTAGGATTCAACAATATCTTGAGAAGTGGTGCCATCATCTAATAGGCTGTCACTCCCTCTGGGGCTGCCAGATTCCTTACCCACCACTCGGCTTATGAAGCAATCTCCGCCAAGCTGGACACTAAAGTCGGGTGGTTCAGACAGATTTCTCGCTGCTAACTACGCGCCTGCCGCCAGACCCAACCTCCTAAGTACTACATACATAGCTTTGACAAGGTGGCTATACCAGACCGTTGGAAGCCGTTCGAGCACGACAAACACTAGAGGTATCTCACCCTCCATGGATTTAAAGTCTCCTAGACTTCGTCACAATGCACCTCACACTCAACACTCTAAGAACAATTTTATCCTCCTCTTAAAATTTTCACGAGATGGATCATTCCAAAAGACATCATTCGACTCAACTAGAAAAATGAAAGATAGTTGATCACATAACCGAGTCAGAATTGTCCCTTTAGTCACCATACGGGTAACATCATCATACCAAGGAAAAATGTGCTTAAATGGCAAGGTTTGAAAACTCACCCGAAAAATTAAGACCGGACAAGATACATTACTCTCCATTTGTCTCTCTGAACCATGAATGTCTATGCAAGAACCACCTACCCCCCAACTTTGAGTACACTCCGTAGGTCCATAATCTATTGTGATAGCCTCTGCTAAATTAACACATGGAGCCATAGATTCATGCGGCACATACTGTAACTCAAGCTCTAATGGGGACCCTACAAAGGAGTGGGCGGTTCACCCACAAGAGTGGGTGCAGGCTCAATTTCAATTTTGCGAGGAGGGGTGACCATTAGGTGTGTGGAACCAAGTAAAGTGTTCACCTCCTCAATAGGTTGATCAATATCAAAATTCTCAAAGTCAAAATGAGCCAAACAAGCGGCCAATGGGTCATCGGTCAAAATAGAAGGCAATGCCTCCTCCACTAAGTCCTCTAAGACATCGACTGCGAAGCAGTCTTCCTCCACTGGAGAAGGTCTCGCGGCCTTATAAACGTTAAACTTAAGGGTCATGTTCCCAAAGGTCACCTCCATCTCCCCACTCCTCACATGAATGTTTGCATTAGCAGTCGCCAAGAAGGGATGACCAAGAATAACCGGAGTTTGCTTTTTGAAGGTTTGCACCGGTTCTGTGTCAAGGACTATAAAATCAGCTGGAAAGTAAAAATCATTAACCTTAACAAGAACGTCCTCAATTACTCCACGTGGCACCTTAATGGATCTATCAGCTAATTGCAAGGTAACCGACGTGGGCTTCAACTCCCCAAGCCCCAATTGTTCGTACACCGAGTAAGGTATCAAATTGACACTAGCCCCTAAGTCTAACAATGCTCGCTCAATGACATGGTTCCCGATTCCTATGGATATAGTAGGAGTGCCTGGATCTTGTAACTTAAGGGGAGCAATCGATTGGAACACTGAGCTCACTTGCTCAGTGAGAAGGACCTTTTTTGACACATTGGTTTTACTTTTCCTCTTTTGAGTACAGAGGTCCTTTAAAAACTTAGCATAAGTGGGGACTTGTTTGATTGCGTCTAGGAGATGAATGTTTACTTTCACTTGCTTAAAAACCTCAAGAATATCCTCCATAGCAGCACACTTCTTGGAGAAAGGAGATGGGGCATCAAGACATTGTGGGAATGGGGCTTTAGGCACATAGGGTGGTACCTTAGAGCCCTTGGAAATGGAGGTGGATGGTGAAGGTGTGACGGGAGGGGTGTCCTCCTTATAATGTGAACTCTCCTCCCCAAAGTCATCGAGATCGGAGGGAGCCAAGTGCTCCTTCAGCTTCACTTCCTCTGGTCGGGTTTCGACCTCTCTCTTATTGCGCAGAGTCATGACTACCTTAGCATCAGCAGGGGCTGTCTCATTAACCACAAACTGTCCTCCAGGGGGGTGGACAGGCTGACTAGGCAACCTACCATCTTCCCTACGATTGAGTGCATTGGCTATTTGACCTACTTGGGCCTCTAACCTCGCGATGGACTGTGTGTTGGAGCGCACTTGCTGTTGGGTGTCATTTAGTTTATCAAGCGCTTGTAGCACCTTTTCCTCAAAGGATGGGTCCCTCGAGGATTGGGAAGGTGCTTGCTGGAAGTTCTGTGAGCGATAGGCCGCATGATTGAACTGAGTGTTGAATGGCCTAGGCTGCTGGGCAAAACTGTTGCCCTGTTGTTCTGTCTTCCACGAGAAACCTTGTGCATTGTTGTACCCCTGTGCAGCATTAACCTGTTCCTGCACAAACAAGGGGAATTGTGGTGCTGCGGGGCATTCAGTTATATAATGGGCTGGACTAGCACATAAAGAACATGCCTCCTTATAAGGTGGATGTTGTGGGGTGGCCATGCCCATACTAAGAAGCTTGTCAACCTTCTCAGTCAGTGCTTCAACTTTAGAATGGAGGTCATGAGATGGTTTAATCTCATACATACCTCGTGGCTTATCAGAACCAGCAGTAACTGACTTAGCTCTCCTCTCAAAAGAAACATTTTGCAAGGACCCTTCGCTCATAGTTTCAAACAATTGCCAGGCATCCTCTTCATTCTTTACCATCACAGAGCCTCCACATGAGGCATCAACCATCACACGATGCTGCGGATGCAGCCCGGAATAAAAACTCTGTACTAATTGCCACTTAGGTATGTCATGGTGCGGACACTTACGAATGAGATCTCCATATCTCTCCCAAGCCTCATAGAACTGTTCATTCTCAGCTTGTTGGAAAGTGGTGATCTCCTGCCGAATTCTGAGTGTTTTTCCTATGGGGAAGAATTTCTTAAGGAAGGCCGCACTCATTTGTGCCCATGAGGTTATAGAATTAGCTGGCAAAGTACTAAGCCAATGTTTGGCGTTCCCTATCAAAGTTAATTGAAACAAAATCAATCTCAATGCATCCATCGGAAAATTATGAATTAAAAGCGTGGAACTAAGGGCTTCAAATTCAGTGATGTGTTGATATGGATCCTCTTGAGATTGCCCTTGAAATTTAGGGAGCATTTGGAGTGTACCGGGCTTAATCTCATAATGATTAGCCGCAATTGCGGGTAATCGTACACACGATGGTGTAGTGTAGGCCGTGGGGGCAAAGTGTGAGTTAAGAGGGAGGGGGTCAAGTACCACAAGTGCTCCATCAGCATCATCTGCCATTGTGACTAAATTGGTCTTTTTGTGAACCCTGTGTCTCCTTTCTAAGTCTAGATTAAGAGGAATGAGTTCGGGTTCCAAAGACCGACGACCAAGCATGCAAGTTCAACACCCCTCAATTATAGAACACGGGTTACTCCAGACACAGACACTAAGTTGCCCAAAAAGAAGAACAAAACTCACAGTGGATCAACGAAATCGCTTTATATCACTTTTCCGCCGCTCCTCAGTAATTTTCGCTCGTTTTGTCACCTCGTAACCTGTAACTATGAGTACCAAAACTAACAAACAAAATTAAAGTAAATAACAATGGACTAAAATAAAAACTAATCAAATTAATGCAACTGTGCAAACTGTCCCCGGCAACGGCGCCAAAATTTGACCGCGTCGTTCCGTGTCAAAAATAAATTTATAAAATCGAGAATTAACTACTACTCTGTAGAATAGTGGTCAAGACCGAGTATCGTTCCAACGGAGACAATATGGCTGAGTTACGACAAATTCGATTAATTTTTAGATTAATTCAGGCAAAGGAAATTTGGTTGTTTGAATTTGGAGAGTTTATTAAACTAAGAGAATAAATTAAATGGAAAGTTTGTAACGATTGGGGAGAAAATATCTAGGGTTTGGAATCCACTCCGACCGCCTAACAACAATATGCATAGGTTAGGTTTATTTATTCGAATCAAAAGGGATTATTGCTAAGACTTGCAAATCCTAACAATAATCGTCAAGAAAATAATCGGGTTATTAAAAGGCATAGACTATCCCATAGCACGGACCGTCTCTTAGTAGCACAGTTTGGCTACCTAACGGCACGATCCGTCTTACGAGCATAATCTATCTCAGAACTCAAACCACAATCAATGAAAACCATTGTAAGACTAGGTATTTGAAATCCGGAATACAAATACTCAATAGATAAGAAAAAGTAAAATCAATCCGTTCAATTGAAATGGAAAGGATTCTTAGTCTCACAATCGATTCGAATAACAAAACCAAAACCCTACACAAAAATATAGTTACTTGATACGGAGTTTCATCTTCCCCCTAGATAAGGGGTTTAGCCGGCCATGGAAAAGAACGATGCAATTGAAATTGAAGACATGGAAGACTTGAACAAATATCCCTGTCACGGCACCTCTTTCTCTCGTCTCTGGAAAGTATATAAAGTCTCCTCAGTAATAAACTAAAGCCTCTCCCAATGGCTGCTACAAAAGAACGTCCGTTTCCTGGAGAAAATCATGTGCCCTAAGCAATGAACCAAGGAATGCCTTTATAGTTTCGCCCCAAAATAAGACTTAAAAACGTAAATAATTCCTTCCGCTGCCCGCTGGTCCGGACCAGCGAGTCTTTTGTCCGGACCAAAAAAACAGATTGTTCATATCGTGCTCCATTCTTGGTCATCTGGACCAGCATATCCTTGGTCCGGACCAAATTTCCAGCCTTCACCTTTTCGCTCCTCTTCTCGTCGTGGATCCCTCCGGAACATCCTTAACTCACGATTATTACTCCAAATCCTTTATAAATGCTCCGTAAGGCCTGAAACACCACAAACCAATTAAAGCTCATCAAATAGCACTAAATAAGACCGACAAAGTTTAAGTTAATGGGAATAAATGGGTGCTTTTCAGCACCTACCCGGATAGAATGGCTTTGATGACGTAGAGTCAAAAGTGCTTCGGTTGGAAATCCCTCGCTCCTGGCCGTTTTGTACACTTTCTCATTGGTACTCGGCGGAACGCCACTGTTTCTGCTTTTGAACACGATATGAGGCCCGGAGCCTTCTTGAGCTTCTGTTTTTTGGATTGGTACCCGGTAGCAGGGGGTTTGATGCTTCTTTATCTCAGGATCAACGCAAGGCGTGACTTGATGAGACCACGCCAAGACGCCGATGAATTCTTCGAGCCTGCCTGCGCAATGTTCCTTTGGGGGTGGTACTTGGACCAACTTTGAACCTTCGGGAGATTATACTTGTCTTTCAAGTTTATAGAAACTACTTCTTCTTTTAATAGGTGAGCATGCCTTTCGTCTTTCCTTTCGACGAGGGCATTTCCTTGGGGATGATCCCATCGAAATCTATCCCTTCGTCGTTAATAGTTTATATAAAAGCCGGTGAAGTAATTGCAGAATAATGCATATCATAAAAACCCATGGGGTTTGCCAAGTGTAGAGATTCGAAACTTGAAACAAAAGCTACGACGTGGAGGGCCAAGAGGCACGAACTCCGACTCGAGCTAGACTTAGACAGACACACAAGGCTCTGTGTTCAGACTCAGACAAAACGCCAATGCAAACTAGACGCAGCTTTTGAAAATGCAATATTTAAAAAGCTACTCGTAGCTTCCACAAGACATAGGATCCAGCGGATGTTAGGCCCAAGCAACAACACTTCTTCTTCGGCTTCTTCAACCAAACCTACTCGATGCTCCTTTGATCAATGGACCTCAGGCGATCGATCTTTTTATTTGCAAGCCCTCATCACTGTCCAATCGGATATCGGCGGTGAAAACCTCATTCCGCATGCGGCGGCGGCTTTGTCGAGGCTCGGACAAGATGGATGTAGCCGGCTTGGAATTCGGGTTGATTTGAGTGGAGTTGATAGTTATCTAACCAACCAGAGGGTCAGACCCGTATTGAGGCAAGGGGTTAGAAGTGAGGTTGGGCTTCGGTGGAACTTGAAATGTGCCATTGTCAATTACGTCTTGAATCTCATGTCTAAGACGATAGCAGTTATCAGTGAGATGGCCAGGCATTTGGTGGAAGGCACAGAAATGGTTGGCATTGTAGTTGGCCGGTAGGACTTTGGGTGGAGAAGTTGGGGTCAAAGACTTGAGATGCCCAGATTGGAAAAGCTGCTCCATTACTGCAGATAGAGGTGCCTCGAAGATAGAGAAACTCCGGGGTTGGGTTCGGGATCGGAGGCTTTGAGCGCTTCGAATTTGATTGACATCGGCTGTTGATGGAGGTGGGGTTGTGATGCCACAATCGATGAGATCTTGAATGGCATGTCGAAGCCGGAAGCAAGCATTGGTGGAATGACCAGGCATTTGATGGTAGGTGCAATAGAGGTTATGCTTGAAATTGGGTGATGGATTTTTGGGTAGAGGAGTTGGATTGAGGGGTTTGATGGCACCAAGTATCAAGGAGCTTCTCATAAACTGAGGCCAAAGGTGCCGAGAAGCATGAGAAAGTCCTTGGTGGGTTCCGGCGAACAGATTGAGAATTCAAAGTGGAACCCTGTTTGCTTTGCAATCGCACCACATTGCCTCATCAACAGGATGCATTCTTTCGCCTTCGGGGTTGAAATCATCACTAAGCATGTCTTCCCTTTCGACAATGGTTGTGAATAAGGACCCAGTATCCTCCTTTGGGTAGGTCCTGGCCTCATGAAACTCAGCCAGGTCTTTGAACATGTCCTTTGGGCACAACTTGATCCCAACCGCAGAAGCGTGGCAGGCTTGAGAGAGTTCTTTGACTTGTCCGATATCTGGTTGTCGGGTTGTAGAGGTAGAGAGGCCAACGAGTCCCTGGACCATAATCATCTGTTTGTCCATCTTGTGACCCAATTCCTCTACAGCTTTCCTAAGCTCAGCCAGCTCCATTTGTGCTGCCATTCTGAATTACTGAACAAGGTAGGCGATATAACCTTGGAAGCGAAGGTGTAACAGCCCCAGCAAACTCTCCTAAATAGGTTTGGCTCTTATTTTCGGTATCATCCGACGATGCAATGACCCAAAGCTTCGGACAGTAAAGTAATGAAAGCTCAGTGATGTCCTTTCAGCAGTTTATTGAAAGAATTGAAAGAATGAAAATGCACAGGTTATCGTTGTCAGTGTCAGCTCTAGACTCTAGAAATAGAGACAAATCTGTCTTACGATGCTCGGATGCTGCTAAAATCCTCAGATTTCTTGTCGAGGGTGTATCCTTATTTAAATCAACTAACACTAGGAGATTTCAAAATAGTCTAAGCCTTTGACTACTCCGTTCTCGAAGTTTCAACTTTTGGAGTCGGAACAACTCGGTGTAGATGACGTGATACCTTAACCGGGGTGGCATGAGCACTTAGTGCTTTAGCTTAAATGGTGTACATGCGTAGCATGATAACCAGGGCGGTACAAGTATCACGGCATTCTCTTCGTTGCTTTTTGTCTTCTATTTGAAACCCCAATCAGGCATTAGACAAGGACTTAGAAAATCTTGATTTCCCAAAGTCTCGTTGATCTAAGGATTTTGAAAATTAATCAACATGCACCATCGAGATGCACGATTCTTCATCGGGTCTAGCAGCTCCTAATAAGCATAAGACAGACTCAAAAGTGAGTGACAACCTAGAAGCCGTCCTAAACATGCGCCTACGCAAAACGGCATATATGTATCTACAGTTCTAGAGACAAGTTTGCCTCACAAGTTTCAGACGTTGCCGGAATCCTCAGAATTCTTTTCAGCGATGTGTCCTCGTGTAGATCGACAGATCCTAAAAGATGTCAAAATAGACTAAATCTTCGACTAGTCCCATTTGAAGGTTCAACTTTGAACTTGGAACAACTCGGTATTGATGGCGTGACACCTTTATCGGGGTGGCATGGGCAACTTAGTGCTTTAGCCGGGGCGGTGTATATGCTTAGCACGATGACCAAAATGATATCAATATCACGACATCAACACTTTGTGGTTCCTCATTTTCGGTTGAATCCTCAAACAGGCATGAGACGAATATTTAATAAATTTTGATTTCTCAAAGTCTCATTGAACTAAGGACTTTGAAATTGATAACGAACATTCAACGGAATGAACGACTCCTCATCGGGTCCAACAACGTTTTAGACAGCGCAAGACAAACTCGAAAGAAAGAACTGCCTTAAGCATGCTCCTATGCAAAACAATGTATGTACAGTGCATGCGATAGGGAAAGCAGTAACACATAAACAGTTACAGGGGTTAGATGCAAATAGATCTTACCCTGTAGGTACCTGTCCTAGTTTGGAGAGTTCTAGTGCTTTGTATATGCAAAGGCCGGTTTTGGTTCGTAACGGGTTCCTCGGACTAGGGCCACAGATATACCTCCCGTTGCCCGCGATATCGCTGAGCAACAGTCAAACGGTAGCATGACCCATCATCGTCGAAGGTTGTTGTTCATTCGGGGTCCCCGGGCTCCGGTAAACCGTGCCGGATTGCCAAAACGATCCAACGAGGCTTAATCCCACATCGATGTAAATGAATGCTAGAATTTGATTAAGAAGAAGAAAAATTACAAAATCGCAAAATGCCTTTTCAAGCTCGGCTCACTTTATTTAGTCCATCTTTAGAGAAAACTACATTAGTGAACAATTGAAAAAGTCTCCAGGTAGGATTGGCGGACACGAGGTTCTGTTAAATCACCATTCCAACCTTCGGCAGCGCGAAGCTCACTGTTTTGACAGACTTTTAAGGGATTGTTCACAAACGTATTAAACTCTAAGTATGGATTAATATTGGTTCGATGATCCCCAGCGGAGTCACTGGGCAGAATGCCTGGAATTTCCGGATTCCAAAGCGCAGGGGCCCGTAATCGAGGAGCGCGAGCGAAAAGCGCGCTCGCAGAAACGCAGTCGCCACTGGTTTGAAGGTCCGACACCCAAGGATCCGTATTTGAAGCACCCGCCGCGCTATTTGATTTGAAAAAGTGAAGGCACCAAATCCGTCATAACCATATCTCGGTTCGGAGCCAGGTTACGAGAGGAAGGGTTTTAAGGCACCCTCTCACCCAATCCGGAGATCGGTCTCTACTTAGGCATTTTGTGAAAATATTGTGATTTGTTTTCTTCTTTAATCAATTTTAAGCCAATTAGGGCGGGGAAACAGTTAATCGGGGATTAAAACTGTAACAGTTTGCACAATGTGATAGATGGCATGTTTGCTTTATTGAAACAGTTAGTATAGGATGAGAACAGACTGCTGTGGGAGTAGAAACTGGAAAGCCCTGTCTTGGAGTGTCGTGCACAGAAGAAACAAGTATGCACCGATCAAGTCAATGCATCTCGACTAAACTCACAAGACGCTACTACAAGACTTGCCAAGAAGCCTAAGCCCACGACTCTTATTCTCAAACCTCTGGGCTCTAGCGCACACCCAGGACAAACCAAGCGGTTGATAAGCAGTTATAATATACGGTTTAAAGGCTGAAAAGCCCAACAAATAGACAAAAACACCCCATAAACAAAGTGTGGGGACAAAATAATGGCCTAAAACCAGGCTAAACATGCAAGGCCGACCATCGATCGGGAACAAGCGATCGCGAGCAGTCACTTTGGCACGCGAGTGCGCCCTGGCGCGAGGGTGCGCCTCAGCGCGCGATGGTGCGCCAGCGCATCATCGCGCGATGGAGTCAATGTCATGAGGGAGTCGGTCCGGTGCTTGGTTCACATGTTTCGGGTCCCGAGACATATTCGAAAGCTCCTGTGGGTACTCCAAAGAAGAAATGAATATTGAAATGTAAAACTAGCATTTTTAACAAAGGAAAGCAATAAACTGGTTTTTATCATGCTTAACAGTGAGTTAAACATAAACAAAAATAACATAGTAAGTACAAACAAGTAACTAGCATCCCAAACCCCACGTGGACTATCGCGTGCAACCCAGGAGGGTCGCGCGAGATAGTGAGTCCATCGCCCGAGGGAGTACCAGATCCCAAGTTTCTTGTAACACTGCGGGCTTTAGGACCAGAACTGGTATTGATTACCAGTCTTGGCCCTGCCAGCACCCCTTAGAGATCAGAACAGAGAGCAGAACAAAGGCAAGCTATACCTTTGGCTTTGAGGTTTGAAAAGTGTTTGAACTTTGAATGTTTGAAGTTGAAAGTAGGATTTGAGTGAGAACAAACTATGTTCTTGAGTGCTAGGTAGGAAACCAAAATGTTTCACTTGCTAATGGAGAAGAGATAAACAAAGGGTTAGGGTTAGAACATTTTTTGCTTGATTTTTTGGAACCTTTGAAAAGATGAACAAAGGGGGGTATTTATAGGAGGCTTGGAAGGATCTGGAACAAAGAGACGTGCAGGTTGTGGGTTACTTCATGGCTAAGTTTTCCCAGCTGTTAAAGGTGACTGTGACAGATTTGGGACCGTCGCGCGATGGTGTGGGACCGTCGCGCGAGTGTGACAGCTGTCGCGCGTGGGTCAACGGTCAAAACTTTGACTTTGACCACACCTGGAAAACTGACCATCGCGCGAGGGAGTGGGACCATCGCGCGAGGGTGCGCCTCTGGCGCGCGATGGTGCGCCCTGGCGCGCAATTGTTGCGCCCTGGCGCGGGTCAGAAGGGTTTTTTGGCCTTTTTGAAGTGGCTTAGGGTTAGGTTAGGTTCAAGGGTTTTTCAAACACTCAAAGTTCAAACACTCGACATTCCCAAGGTGTTCTTGATCCGTTTCATCATCGGGGAATCAAATACCATAAGTAAAGCAATCTGGAAGCCCAGATTGGGGTGTCTACACTAACCCAAGTGGTTTGGATAAAAAAAATATTTTGTACATCAAAAGATATGAAGATTTTACCCTCAGGTGGTCAAAAAAGAATTCGTTTAAGCAAAATCCTTGTATCTCCCTCATTTCAAATCGGATTAAGGTTCATTATATATCAATAAAGAGGGTTTTGAATGTACTAGAAGATGGTGGACTCAAACCATAAAAATAGGGAAGTTTTGTTTATGAAAAATGGGCTGAAAGTAGACTAAACCAAAGACCATTGGTGCCACGATGGCCAAAACACGTAGTCACTCATTCTAAGTGTCACTTGGCACTCTCATACCTAGTTCTAAGGTGTTTCCTCACTCCTTCGAGTACAAAGAGCATTGTTTGAAGTTTTCAAGGCACATTTTCATTATTGGAAAGCTTATCGGCCATTTGTCTACGGTTTTCGAAGGGTAGCGCTCCAAAAGATCTATATCAATCCAAAGGTTTAAATCATGCTTTGTTTATCATCATTGGGGACTTAAAAGGTGTACCGGATTTCCAAATTGGGTGTCTACAAAAGGGTTTTCTAAACCCGATGGAGCAAAAAATTTACGTGAATTATTTAATCAACAAGCATAACAAAATCAATGATTTTGATCGTTATTATTGTGTCGCGGTCACAAGTCTACCATACACTCACCTACAACAGAGAAATTAGTTTCATATAAAGTATATTGAATGTACAAATTCTAAATGTTGTTTTTTTTTAAAAGAAAATTTCTAAATATTGTTACTGAGTATATTTATAAAATAATCAATCAAAACCGTTAGAATGTCAAGTCCTACAATATTCAACATTGTCACGAAAAGTTGAAATCATGGAATATCGACAAATATGTAACCAAACGACATTTAACGTGATCGAATGCATTAAAGTCTATCGTTAATTGTGGTACGACATATTTTAGTCTTGCTACAGAATATTTGGATTAATTTCTTTTGGTATAACACATTGTGGTAAGCAAATGCTAATTTTTGGTGTTCTTATAAAAGTTATGGTTATGTTATATAATTTGTAGTCATTTTTTGAAGAGGGAGAGGGAGAGATGGAGGGAGGAGAGAACAACCGATTACCTGCTCAGCCATTTTTTTATTTTTATATTAATTGATTTAATAAATAGGTGGTTCAAATCATTCACTTTTAAAAATTATGGTATATACAGTACACTTCTTAATAAGAATTGTATTTGGTGTTGTGCTTAAACGATTGTGTATGTGGCATTCTTCTATTACATCGGCCGTTTGGCAAGACCCAAAACTGGGGGAATGTGAAATGAATTGGAGGTACGTGACAAAGTCTTGTACTCCTATACTTTTGTCTCTCCCCCCCCCCCCCAACCCCCAACATCGAGAGGCAATTACCGCCGAAAACTACGTTTTGTTGGAACCATAAAGAGCAGATTCGGATCTCACACGACCCAATACCATGTGCGTTTTCCCTGCCTTTTGTAACCCCCGATTTGGTTTCCAGAACGAGGTTTTTGCCCACATGTAATGGAACATTCTTAACGAGTCAACATCCAAGGGTGTGGGTGTTTTAAGCACATCTATGGATACATATGGCATATACATGTCATGTACATATAGGTTTTGTACGGCACACCTCGGGTCCTGCAGAAATGATTCGAATCATTCATTATTTTTAAAATATTCTTTTATTGAACCCTGTAAAAAAATCACCAACTCGATATCGATAACAGCGGGGCTGCACAAGAAATAAAAGTTAAAATAAAAATCAAAAAAGAATTAGTAGTTTCGCCCCTACAAATTTCAAAAAGGTTCTTACCGATATCCAGTTAAGTTGGTTTTTTACATGATTTCATTAAAAAATAATTTAAATAATAGACGATTCGAATCATCTTTGTGGAACCCAAGGTGGGCTCACTAATTTGGGTTCCAAAAAAACTAGAAAAATATCCATAAATCTTTTAATATTATTTTATGGGTCCTATAAAAAATAAACTCCAATGAACATCGGTAAGTATTACTTTTATATTTGTAAGGACGAACTGAACAATTGTGGCAATTGTGGGTGGTTTTTCAAGTTGAGTCTAAGCTTATTGTAAATTGATTTAAAATCTTAAGAAATTTTAAAAGTATTTCAATTCATCTGAATAAATTTTTAACTAACCTAACTCGGGTAGTTTATTTTTCTTTTTTTCAAAACTCGGGCATTAATTCATATACTTTTGATAAAAATCAAATGAGAATGCTGTGATGCCCACTTAATAATCAGAAAGTCTAGGATGACCCCTCCATTTTCACCTCTCGTTTCTGCCGTTTCATGTGGGGCCTACTAGGACCCCACAAAAATTTAAAAAAATATGTATAATTTTTTTTTTGGACTCTGTAAAAAATCAACTCAATCGCATATCGGTATATACTCCCTCCATCCCTTTATTATTGTCCAGTATTCCATTTTGGGCTGTCCCTTAATAAGTGTCCATTTTGTAAAGTTAGTGGGTAAAAATTGGTGTATTGTCTATTTTGTCCCTAAAAGTAGATTCCTTTTTGAAAAGTAAGTTAGTAAAAGAGTAATGCTGATGGGCAAGTAGGGAAAGTGGAAGAAAAAGTTGATGTGAAAGATATAATGATGATGTCCTTTTAATAAGTTGGAGTTACGAAGCAGGACACTTAAAAATGGACGGAGGGAGTATGATTTTGGAACTCGTAGGAGAAGAAGTGGGTAGTTGGGTAGTTTTGTCCTACGAATTCAGAAAACATGCATACCGATATGCGATCGAACTGATTTTTTATAGAATCCCGCAAAAGATTTTTTTTTAAATTTGTAAATAATTTTTCGTATTTTTCTGAATTCCAGAGTCAGCCATATAAGGAAGGATGGAAAAGAATAGCACGGCTGCTGAATAAATCTCCGTTGTTGAGAAAAGATGTTCAACGTTCACGGTGACACGTGGAAACTCTTCCCATTCAACGCTCTGAAAAAGCACCACTCTCCCCTTTACTACTGCACCTGATCACCTTCTGGATCACCGCCTCACGTGCACCAGTACACGCGTCCTACCATCTGAAGCCCCTCCTCAACGCAATCACCAATCCCATATCTAATAGCATCCCTATAATGTAATAAGTAAATTGAGTGCATATAAACAAATTTAATAACAATATTCAAAAAATACTCTCATATTGTAATAAGCAAAATAATAAGTCTTTTAGAAAATAACCAAATTCTACTCATTGCATAACCAAATTTAACAATTTTTTCTGATAACTAAACTCAAAACTTAATAACTCAAAAACACCCCACATTGGAATCGTTTCATCAAGACAAATAATTTGGTATGATTGAGTGCGTGATTGAAACTAGTTTACGATTGGACAAATGTGTATTGAGGACTATGGGATTTTTTTTGTAAAAAATTGGTCTAAGGTCCACTATAGCATGTTTCTAACCCACTAGGTCCACTATCAAATCTCTAACCCACCAAGTCCATTATTATAATTTGGTAAGACCTAAAATCCACTGCATTTAAAAAGGGAAATAATGCCTGACAGATTTACCCTTCCATTCAAATTCTATCAATTTAGCCCATTATCCTCCCATTATCCCTTCTAGTTTTGAAATCAAAATCCCATCAATTTAGCCCATTATCCCTTATAGTTGTGAAAATCATGCCAATCACGTTATATAACAGTCGAAAATTCTCATTTTCTGATACACTATATATAACGTTATTGGAAATATATAACATTATATATTCTCCTTTTTAAGAGTTACATATATTTTTCTGAATAGTCGAAAATTCTCCTTTTCTAATACATTATATATAACGTTATTGTACATATATAACATTATATATTCTCCTTTTTAAGAGTTACATATATTTTTGTAACGTTGTACAGATTTTGATATATAACCATACATTTTTTTTGAGTTTCGCTGTACAAAAACTCTAATATAACATTATATTTTCACTTTTTTGAATTGGTCCAGTTGATTTTTTTTTTTGAGTTTCGCTGCACAAAAACTCTCATATAACATTATATTTTCACTTTATTGAATTGGTCCGCGCAGCGGCCTCAATGACTTGCTTTTACTAACAATAATACCCACAAAAAAATGTAATACATGTGACAAAAAAATAAACATATAACCTTACAACGTCATACGTGAGATTTTGGCATTTCTAACTCTAAAAAAAAAAAAGAAAAATTGGAGATCTCGTAACTTCTTTCCATTATATTTTCATTTTATTGAATTGGTCCGCGCAGCGGCCTCAATGATTTGGTTCTAGTAACAATAATACACACACAAAATCATTATACATGGGATTTTGTCCTTTCTAACTCTAAGAAAATAAAAAAATGAGATCTCGTAACTTCTTTTCCTTCGTCGCCGTAGGCTTCTTCACAGTCGACTTCACATGTAACTTAATACTCTTCACCCCTTGAACAACTGCACAAATAACAGCCTTTAACAAAATTAGTATATAACCAACATTGATATAACCATATATACTATCAATCAAATCCCTAACTTAATTCAACCATACCATAACATTATATGTTCAGGTCTGTTAGGTTGCTGCGCGGACCAATTCATATAAGGTTATATATGGTTATGGTTTATTATTCTTTTATAGGGTTATATGGTTATAACGAGTAAGGAACAATATGGTTATATGGTTATATATTCAGATGGTCAATACAGTTATATAACAATATATACGAATAGAAAAAACATAAGGTGGAAACTGGACTGCTCAAATATAAACAACCATTAACATGGTCAATCCAGTTATATAACCATATATACGAACAGAAAAACATAAGGTGCAAACTGGACTGCTCAAACATAAACAACCATTAACATGGTCAATCCTGTTATATAACCATATATATGAATAGAAAAACATAAGGTGTATACTGGACTGCTCAAACATAAATAACCATTAATACGGGGTTCCTCAGGAGGTGGTGGAAGCTATAATGGCCATGGTAAGTTTTGTTTTTGATTGCGAGTATATATGGTTATATCACTGTTGGCTATATATTTGGATCAATTAAGCCGCTGCGCGGACCATTTCAATAGTCTAATTTAATTGGTTTAATAGATATATATGGTTATATAACTTTTTTTTTTGAAATCACGCATTATAGCTACTACAACTCTAAATTTACGTTATTGAATTGGTCCGCGTAGCGGCCTGATAGACCTGAATATATGAACATATAATCATATTAAAGTAGTTTATAATATAGGTATATCTACAAATAAAAATAGCATATATTTATACACGGAAACTAATAAACTACTAAATTTACGTTATTGAACAGGTCCGCGCAGCGGCTTATGGACCTAAATATATAACCATATATATACACAGAACAAACTGATAAAAGACCATATATCTTCACAAAATAAAATGACATTTATAAACAACCAACAGGAGCATATATAACGTTATATAATGTTACACAATAACATATAACAATACAATGTTATATGTTTACATCCGGGGGTGTGGGGGCGGAGCCCCATTTTCAAGTACGTGGGGTGTAATTTCAGCCATAGAACCCGACCTAATTATATTGCAGTCGGTATGTAACTAGGGTTATATACAACTATATATAACCTTATATGAATTGGTCCGCGCAGCGGCCTAACAAATCTGAGTATATAACCATATATATTACCTAACAGCAACTAACGAAAGTACAAAAAATAAAACCCTAACAGATCTGAACATATAACCATATATGTTACCCAACAGCAGCTAATCAAAAGTACAAAAAACAAAACCCTAACATATCTGAACATATAACCATATATATTCAACAACAGCTAAACAAATGTACAAAAAACAAAACCTTAACAGATCTGAATATATAACCCTTCACATAGAAGGATAAAGAAATGAAAAAAGGATTCTTATGTTTTTACTGGTGTATAAACCCTTTAAATGCAAAGAACCATACCGAGGGACACAAGGCGACGAAGCTCGAGTTATTTGTTACGATTTGGAAGGGCACCTGATATTTTGAACAGATATATGATGATGAAGGTGTCGGCGATGGTGGTAGCAGTGATGGAGGGCGGGAACTCGGCCATGGTGGTAACGGCCATGGATGGCGACGAAGGGCGGCGAGGAGAAGGAGGAGTACACCGCGGCGAGCAGGCGAGGAGGAGGAGGAGCGAACCGGCGGCGGTGAATAATCAGCAGGGACGGGATGTGACGGCGACGGGAGGTGGGTGGCGATGGCGACGACAGATGTGACGGCGACGGGAGGATTTTGTCGCTGTTCGTTCTGAAAATGTGGGGGGGGAGGGGGGAAGGGGGGGAGAGAGGGGGGGTTTTGTACTGAATAGGGAGAAATTTTCGGGAGAGAAATCGGGAGAGATTTTAGGGGATTGAAAATTTCAAATGGATATTTTTGAAATGGATGTAAAAACGGGGCAGGAGGTTTTTTAAAAACAGGGGTATATTAGACTAAACATGATTATTATATCCCTAATAATACGTTAGTGGATTTAGTGGGTTATAGAATTTAGAAGTGGACCTAGGGGGTTTTGAAAGTGCTATAGTGGACCTGAAAAAAATTCTCCCTTTTTTTTGTCAGAGATGCAAAAATAACCAATGTAGAGGTAAATGTTGTTAAGTTTGATTATGAATTAAATGGATAATCAAATGTTGACGCGAAATATTTTTGTTATTGATTTTGATTATTACTATTGCGGATGTTCTAACAGTGCTCCCCATGTCAATACACCATTTGCACATGGCATTGCGTGAGACTCACTTTTATTAAAATGTTTATTTAAAAATTTCTATTAAAAATCAGTACAGTTAGGTATTGGTAATGTAACGCCCCAATTTTCGGAAGTAAAATCGGAGGTATTAAATACTAATTCTCGAAAAACTTACTAAATCCAACTTGAAATCCAAAACAGATAATTCGTCCTAAGGATTCATCTTATTACAAACTATTGTGAAAATATTAAAAATAGTCTTTAAAGGGATAAACTAAACAGATAATAGAGTCGTCTTCTAGGATTGATATGGGTCCCAAGCGTATTCTGGCTCAACACCCACTTCCGGATTCTCTTCGGTATAGAATTGGTCACCTTCGGGATTCTGTGGTTCTTCTTGATTTTCTGCAAAATCTGACACGGATACCAGGAAATCCGTGCCTGAGTGAAAGAGTTCACCCCGAACTATAATCCAACCCAAATACCCCTCTTACAATACAGTTAGCAGGCAAACAGTATATATATGGTGCGAAAAAGTAAAACAGAGATAATTCACATAACTTGATTCATTACTATCCATTAACTTAACATGAAATCTAAGATCCCTTCGTGAGATCTTTCCTCCCCAACCACTAGCCATACTCGGTCCCATGAGATCACTTCCCTTTGTTGTCGCAGGAACACCTAAGTTATGTACCGAGTGTGCACCCCCAATAACTACAGCAAGGGGTAAGCTTATCATGCCTGAATTACGACTAGGGTTCGCCTATCTTATAAACCACATCACAATCATTTCACAATCATCACTGGACACCCGCCAGTCTATCAATTCATCACTGGACACCCGCCAGTTTCAATTCTCATCACAATCTCATCATAGCTCAACATCACGCCTGCAGGCAACCTCTAAACAGAAAGAAACTTCACAATTTAGCCATTACTTAGCATCGTCTACGTGATTTCTATTTCGCATACCATCACATGTCCCTAGGGTCCAATCTATCATTCAAATTAAGCATCAACACAATATCAATCTTAATAGTAATTAAAAACGAATAACAGATGGGTCAAACCAATTATTAGTCAATGCAATCACATAACTTTTTATGACTGGGCCGTTGCCCTTAATCTCGTATGGTCACAAAGTCATTAAGAATAAAAGAATTAATTAATTAAGATTTAAAAATAATTTTTAGACTTTTGTTAATTAATTATAAGTAATTAAGTTAATTAAACACTAATTAAATATATTAATTAGGTAAAAATATTAGAATAATTATCGTAACCTTAATAAAGGTCCTAACAGTCCTCTATAATAAGTTCGAATGCTAAAAGTTGGGTTTGGATGCTCACGGAATTATTTTAAATAAAAGATTAAGAAAATAGGCAAAAGAAGAATAAATAGATAATAAATAATTAAATAATTAAAAATATATTTATTCTAACAAAGTATCATCATAGGACTGTAAGAAGTCTAAATAAAATTATTCGGAATTATTAACCTCTTTTATAATATTTTAAAGTATTATTATCAAGAAACAACGCGTAAATAACAATAAATGGTTAATTAAATAAATAAAATTTTATTTTACTAAAATATCACTTCTGAGATGTCAGAAGTCTAATAAAAATATTTTGGATGTTAAAAACATTTTTTGTAAGGTCGCAATTATTTTTCGTTTGTAACTTTAATTAAAAATAAATTAAATAGCTAATAACATAAAAATTTTATGAAATCAGCAAGTTATGATATTTAACATGTTAGAAATCTAGGAAAAATATTTTGGGAATTTATAGAGTAGTTTATAAGGTCGCAATGATTTTTAGTTTGTAAATTTTTACAAGATAATGAATAAAAATTTAGTAAATAGAAGATTAAATAAAAAAAATATGAAACTAACAAGGTATGATCTTTAGAGTGTTAGGAACCTAGGAAAATTAGTTAGGGGGTCAAAATCTATGTTTAAAAGGTCGCAAAATCAATTCGATACGACACAACAAAAACCGCACGGCTGGGCATAAGGGAGTTCGCGGCTGCGAACTCCAGTTTTCTGGTTCTTGCGGCTGGCTGCCCCGAACATTGCGGCCGCAAGGTCGTGTGCTGTTTTTATTTTTTTGTTCGTTTGGCCTCGGTTTCGATGCATGGGGGCACGGGGGACATTGGGTTATGTCTATAAATCATAAATATACGTAGAGGAGGTTTTGGATCGGATTATAATACCTCGGATTGAGTTGAATTCGTTTTCGATCGAAAACTTGGAATTGGAGAGGATGATTTCGGTTCCGTCGATCGGGGGGCTTCGGGGCCGAATTGGTTGATGTTTGGTGATCCTTGAGACTGTAGGAAGTAATTCAAACGATCAATTTGAGTCTCGGACGAACGAAACCACGAAACCCACTTTTCTCTCTCTTTCTTTCCCTCTCTAAAAATCTATGGATTGGAGGTCGGTTCTCTCTGGTTTTTCTCTCCTCTCTGGCTCCGTGGAAGGTGGTGAGTATTGTACGTGCCCTAGGGTTGGAGTGGTATTGTATTTATAGGAGAATTTTGATGTAGAAGAATGAAATCGAGTCCTAATCGAATTGGGTTTCAAGATGGACGAATTTAGCTCGGTTTAAGGGCTACGGAGGTGGTAGAGATCGCGTAGGAGTAGGAGAGGGAGATATAGAAGTATTGTATGCATGCATGCAATTATAAAATATTTTTAAAGAGATAATTAGATAGGAAACTATTTTTTGTAATTATCTACTATTTATTTAATAAGGAAATTAATATTATCATAATTAAATAATACTTTTTAATATTTTTATTAGTTAAAATTTTCGGGTTATTACAATCTATCCCCCTTAAATAAAATTTCGTCCTCGAAATTAAAGAGTACCTTTAGGAGGAAACAGATTCGGGTAGTTGGCACGTATAGTATCCGCTCTTTCCCAGGTTGATTCCTCAATTCCTCGATGTCGCCAGAGGACTCGGACAAGCTGAATCGTTTTACCTCGAATGCACTTCTCACTATAGTCTTGGATCTCCACTGGCTGTTCCTCTAGAGTGACGTCATCGTTGAGTTCGATGTTTTCCCAATTGATGATGTGGGAGGGATGCGTCATGTACTTCCGGAGCATTGAAACGTGGAACACATTATGAACTCGGTCCAGTTGGGGTGGTAGCGCCAGGCGGTACGCTACTTCTCCAATTTTCTCAAGGATCTCAAAAGGGCCAATGTATCGTGGTGATAGCTTTCCCTTCTTTCCAAATCGGATAACTCCCCTTCGTGGTCTAATCTTTAAGAACACATGTTCTCCAACTTGAAAGGTCAATGGTCTAGTCCTTTTGTCGGCGTAGCTCTTCTGTCGACTTTGAGAGGTCAGGAGCCGTTGGCGAATGGTTATGATCTTTTTCGTTGTCTCTTGGACTAACTCTGGTCCTAGTAACCTTGCTTCTCCCAGTTCAGCCCAACAAACTGGCGATCGACAGGGTCGCCCATACAAAGCTTCGTATGGTGCCATCTCTATGCTCGATTGATAGCTGTTATTATAGGCGAACTCGACTAAGGGTAGATGTCGTTCCCAACTTCCCTTAAAGTCCAATGCACAAGCTCTGAGTATGTCCTCTAGGATTTGAATTGTTCTTTCGGATTGTCCGTCTGTCTGCGGGTAGAATGCGGTGCTGAGACGAAGGTCAGTTCCCAAAGCTTTCTGTAGACTCTCCCAAAAGGTTGATGTGAATCGTGAATCTCTATCACTCACAATGGACACAGGTACTCCATGTAATCGCACGATTTCTCGGATGTAGAGTCTACTGAGAGAGTCCATAGAGTCTGTCATCCTCATAGGTAAAAAGTGAGCGGATTTGGTTAAACGATTGACTATTACCCAAATAGCGGTGTTTGATTGTGGAGACTTGGGTAGTCCTGTCACAAAATCCATGGCGATATGTTCCCACTTCCATCCGGGTATAGGTAAAGGTTGTAGGGTTCCACCGGGTTTCTGATGTTCCGCTTTTACTTGTTGGCATGTGAGGCATGTCGAAACGTATTTGGCCACGTCCTTCTTGATTCCAGTCCACCAGTACTGTCGGCGGAGGTCTTGGTACATCTTGGTGCTCCCTGGGTGGACGGCAAAGTTGGAATGGTGGAATTCCTTAAGTACTGCTTCCCGAAGGGTTCCGATGTTTGGTACAAAAATCCTTCCTTGGAAGCGAAGGCTCTTGTCAGCGTGGATTTCCCACCCAGCTACTGCTTTTCCATTTGAGAGTTGGTATCTGATGAAATCACGTTCTTGTTCAAAGGTTTGGGCTAGAAGGATTTCTCGGTGTAAGGCTGGGGTTGCGACTACGGCGGAAAGACATGCGTCGGTGCCCTCTGCAGTTGGCTGCAGCTTGAATTCGTTAAGGTCTTCCATCATCTTCCATTCTCTTACGGCTAAACTAGCCACCTGTCCTCGGTTCTTGCGACTCAGTGCATCAGCGACTACGTTCGCTTTTCCAGGATGATAAGACATCGTGAAGTTGAAATCCTCCAAATATTCCACCCACCTCCTTTGTCTCATGTTTAGCTCTTTCTGGGTAAACAGATATTTCAAACTTTTGTGGTCCGTGAATACCTCAAACTGCACTCCGTATAGGTAATGTCGCCAAGACTTTAGGGCGAACACTACCGCTGCCAGTTCTAAATCGTGTGTCGGATAATTCCTTTCATGCGGCCTCAACTGTCGGGATCCATAGGCAACGACTTTTCCGTTCTGCATGAGTACAGCTCCCAATCCATCTTTGGATGCGTCGCAGTACACGGTATACCCTGTGTCTCTTTCGGGTACGATCAATATAGGAGCGCTAGTCAATCTCTTCTTAAGTTCTTGGAAAGATCTCTCACATGCTTCGTTCCATTCAAACTTAACCCCTTTTTGGGTCAGTCGCGTCAATGGTTTTCCCAAGATGGAGAAATCTTGAATGAATCTCCTGTAATAGCCAGCTAATCCCAAGAAGCTTCTAATCTCGAACACCGAAGAAGGTCTTTTCCAGTCCATGACTGCCTCTACTTTGCTGTCGTCGACTGAAATTCCTTTCTCAGACACCACGTGTCCTAGGAACTTGACTTCTTTCATCCAAAATTCGCACTTGCTCGCCTTAGCATACAGATGGTTGTCTCGAAGTACTTGGAGGGCAATTCTCAAGTGGTCCTCATGTTCCTTCTCCGTTGGAGAGTATATAAGAATATCATCAATGAACACTACCACGAACTTGTCCAAGTACGGGGTGAAAATCTGGTTCATCAGACACATGAAAACTGCAGGAGCATTGGTTAGACCAAACGGCATGACTACAAACTCGTAGTGTCCGTAGCGCGTGCGGAACGCCGTCTTAGGTATATCACAATCTCGAATTCGTAATTGGTGATATCCAGACCTTAGATCAATCTTCGAGAAACAGGTCGACCCTCTCAGTTGGTCGAACAAGTCGTCTATTCTTGGTAAGGGGTATCGGTTCTTGATTGTGACCTTGTTGAGTTGGCGGTAGTCGATACAAAGTCGGAGCGTTCCCTCTTTCTTTTTGACAAATAGCGCAGGGGCTCCCCATGGCGAGGTACTACGTCTGATGAAACCCTTCTCTAAAAGTTCCTGTAGTTGTGTCTTCAGCTCTCGTAGTTCTGCTGGAGCCATTCGATACGGGGCCATAGAAATAGGGGCGGTGCCGGGTTGTAATTCTATGGTGAAATCCATTTCCCTTGACGGCGGTAATCCTGGTAACTCTTCGGGAAATACATCCTCGTATTCACAGACGATGTGAGGAAGACCCAATTCCATTCGGTCCGTTTCCCCCCAACGTGAGGCTTGCTAACCACCCCGAAAGTTCCCTATGCCACTTCGTTTTGTGAAAGTTGGGTGCACAAGGGTCTTGTCTATCCCCCTTAAATTTGAAACAAGTCCCATCTAGTGAATAAGCTGTCACTATCTTGCGTTGGCAGTCTATGACAGCTCGGTGTGCAGTCAGCCAGTGCATCCCAAGTATGACGTCAAAGTCCGTCATTTCGATTACTCGTAAGTCGCACGTTAAACGCAAGTTCGATACTTCTAGTTTGCACCCTTTACAGATTAGTTCTACCGAAATCTTACCCCCTAATGGTGAGGTCACATGCATAGTTGTTTTTAGGGTTTCGGTTTCTAATCCAAGTGCAGATACACATGCGGCAGATATGAATGAGTGCGAAGCTCCAGAATCAAATAGTGCTTGAACGCATGTAGTATAAAGAGTGAGGGTACCTTGAATTACTGCAGGTTCCATTTCCTCTTCTGTTCCTTGCAGTGCAAACATCCTTCCAGCATTGGGTTGGATTGGCCCGTTCGGTCCTCTGTTCTGATGAGGGCGAGTTGGTGGTTGGTTCCACCCGCCACGGGGCTGGTTCTGACGTCCAGGTTGATTACCATTCCAGGCCGGCCTGACTTGATTCTGATTCTGATTTCCAGGTTCTGCAGTCCTAACCGGGTTTTGCGGCGGTCCTCCATAGTTTCCAGCACCGTTCAGGTTTGGACAATTCCTCCTGATATGTCCCTCCTCTAGACAGTAAAAGCAGCGGGGGTCTGAGTTTTGGTTCTGAGGAAAGGGGTTGCGGTTTGGTCCAGAATTAGGGTTTGGGCCTCGGTTTTGTACTTGAATCTGGTTCGGGTTAGGGTTAGGGTTTCGATTGAAGCCTGGGTTAGGGTTCCTCCATACTGGGTTGAATTGTGCTGACTGAGGGCAAGGGTAGTTTTGCTGGTAGGGTTGAGAGTTTGGGATACTCCTGTTGTTAAGGTGGTTAAGGATAGGTCTTCTAACTGTAGGTATCACCCTTTTCTGTTCACGCCTTGTCTTGAAATCTAAGGCTTCTCTTTCCATCTTGAGTGCGCACTGCACCACTTGTGAATAGGTGGGAAGTGTCTGTGCCACTACTGCTCGGCGTGTCTCATTAAGTCCCCATTCAAACTTTCTTGCCTTGTCATCATCAGTAGGTATGATTGTTGTGCCATAGCAAGACAGTTCTTCAAACCGTGCCGCATACTGGGTGAGAGTCATTGTACCTTACTCCAGATTCGTGAATTCAAGGACCATTGCCTGTTTGACAGGTTTTGGAAAGTACTTATCAAGGAAAATTTCCTCGAACCTTTCCCAAGTCATTGTTGCCACGTCATGGGTGTTCTTCATCAGATTCCACCAATGCTGAGCTTCACCTTGCATCTGGTAGGTGGCTAAAGCAATTCGATTGTTGGCTTCTTGAATGTCTAGGGTTTTAAGAATCTTCTTGATCTCTTCCAGCCAAGCTTCTGCAACGGTGGGGTTTGGTTCTCCTTGGAAGTAGGGCGGGCGACGCTTGCAGAATTCATTTAGCGCCTGACTCCTGGTCATTGGCCCTCGGGGTGTGTGCGGGGGTCCACGTTGGTTTTGGTTGTTGGCAGTTGCAGCGGCGATAAACGCCTGCATGAGTTGAACTAACTCGGGAGTCCCAAATTGGCCGTTGGGTTGAGGGTTTCCATTCTGTCCATTGTTTTGCCCGTTGTTTTCTGCTCCCTCCATCTAGATACCGCTATGTTATAGATTAGTAAAAGGATGGTTTTATTATATGAACTAATATATTACTATATCTATTATATACATGGAAAACAAGGTATCATAAGAAACTTTACTCTTATTAAAACGAATCAAACAATTGTTCCTATCAAAACATACTACTCAAAAGTGTAGCTACTAAAAGTCAAGCTAATTTCCACTACCACAATTGTTCTCCTAAAAAAAATCTTGTGCAAAACAAATCCTAGGAGATACTAAAGAAATCGATCAATCGAATAGAACTGGAAAGTGTTCCTCCAATAGACTCTGCCTCTCAACGGTGTCCTCTGTGAGTCCGTAGCAACGCCATGTTACTCGCCATAGTTGTTCCTGCTGCCCTCCGTGGGAGTTTGGGTTGTTATAGGGCTCTAGGCGGATGGGTATCTCTACAAAGGTGACGTGGTCGGTAAAGTCAGCATTTTCTGGAATGATACGATGCTCTTGCTCGGGGCGGGCCCTTGCGACGCGAGAATAGTGGATGCGGTTGGTGTAATGCTTCTTGAATCCTCGGGGTACAGCCATGAGGTAGTATCCATCATTATAGATGGGACTATGATCCTTACTGGCCCTAAGTAAGCGGACTGTGCTCGAATCTTGAATGGGCAAGGGTATAGCGGCTCCAGCTGGATATAGGCCAAAGTGCCTAGGTCATAATCGGAATGGTGTCCCACCCATGGAATTCCTGCGGGTCGGGTCATACTAGGGCGAGGTGGAGAGTCGGCATCTATGACTTCACACTCATGGTCGGATTCTTCCATTGGTGTGGGAACTGGAAGAGGTAGGGGTTCTTGCATCTCAAGTCGTTGGTTTGTCAGCCACCAATGTAGCTCGGCATCCATATCCCTAGGTGCATCTATGGGTAACATCCAACCATAATCGTCCTCCTCTAAGTCTTCCAAAAGCTCATCCTCATTGTCAGCGTTATTTCCTGCATCTCCTTGTGACCCAAACTCAGCATTGTCCATCTCTTCATCTTGATTCTGCTCTTCTGGAACTTCCTCTTCCTCAGGAGGTTCTTCAGGATCCTCTTCTTGTTCAGGAGGTTCCTCGGGATCTTCTTCTTCCTCAGGGAGTTCTTCAGGATCTTCCTCCTCCTCAGGGGGTTCTTCAGGATCCTCCTCTTCCTCAGGGGGTTCTTCAGGATCTCCTTGCGGTCCTACTTCTATTCCAAGGATGTAAGCTAACATGGCTTCTCTCTCGTGGTGTCCCATGGTGAAGCGGGTGATGGTATCGGCGAGAGTTCTAGCCCTTCGGAAATCCTGTCTTATCTGAAAGAGAGTAGGAAACAACCCAACCAAGTAGTCATCTCCCATCGGAAAATCTGGAGTGTCTATCATGAATGCTCTTAGGTTTTCAACTTCTGTAGCCAACTGGGCTGCAAATGTGGGGTCCATCTACAAAAATAAAGAAAAATCTAATTATCGTTCGGTTTTGGTATATTTTAATAATCTTATCAAAGCAACGTAAGGATATACTCAATCTAGTGTGAATCTACCCAATCTACCCAAAGCCGAGGGTTGAACCTAAGGCTCTGATACCAAATTGTAATGCCCCGATTTTCGGAAGTAAAATCGGAGGTATTAAATACTAATTCTCGAAAAACTTACTAAATCCAATTTGAAATCCAAAACAGATAATTCGTCCTAAGGATTCATCTTATTACAAACTATTGTGAAAATATTAAAAATAGTCTTTAAAGGGATAAACTAAACAGATAATAGAGTCGTCTTCTAGGATTGATATGGGTCCCAAGCGTATTCTGGCTCAACACCCACTTCCGGATTCTCTTCGGTATAGAATTGGTCACCTTCGGGATTCTGCGGTTCTTCCTGATTTTCTGCAAAATCTGACACGGATACCAGGAAATCCGTGCCTGAGTGAAAGAGTTCACCCCGAACTATAATCCAACCCAAATACCCCTCTTACAATACAGTTAGCAGGCAAACAGTATATATATGGTGCGAAAAAGTAAAACAGAGATAATTCACATAACTTGATTCATTACTATCCATTAACTTAACATGAAATCTAAGATCCCTCCATGAGATCTTTCCTCCCCAACCACTAGCCATACTCGGTCCCATGAGATCACTTCCCTTTGTTGTCGCAGGAACACCTAAGTTATGTACCGAGTGTGCACCCCCAATAACTACAGCAAGGGGTAAGCTTATCATACCTGAATCACGACTAGGGTTCGCCTATCTTATAAACCACATCACAATCATTTCACAATCATCACTGGACACCCGCTAGTTTCAATTCTCATCACAATCTCATCATATCTCAACATCACGCCTGCAGGCAACCTCTAAACAGAAAGAAACTTCACAATTTATCCATTACTTAGCATCGTCTACGTGATTTCTATTTCGCATACCATCCCATGTCCCTAGGGTCCAATCTATCATTCAAATTAAGCATCAACACAATATCAATTTCAATAGTAATTAAAAACGAATAACAGATGGGTCAAAACAATTATTAGTCAATGCAATCACATAACTTTTTATGACTGGGCCGTTGCCCTTAATCTCGTATGGTCACAAAGTCATTAAGAATGAAAGAATTAATTAATTAAGATTTAAAAATAATTTTTAGACTTTTGTTAATTAATTATAAGTAATTAAGTTAATTAAACACTAATTAAATATATTAATTAGGTAAAAATATTAGAATAATTATCGTAACCTTAATAAAGGTCCTAACAGTCCTCTATAATAAGTTTGAATGCTAAAAGTTGGGTTTGGATGCTCACGGAATTATTTTAAATAAAAAGATTAAGAAAATAGGCAAAAGAAGAATAAATAGATAATGAATAATTAAGTAATTAAAAATATATTTATTCTAACAAAGTATCATCATAGGACTGTAAGAAGTTTAAATAAAATTATTCGGAATTATTAACCTCTTTTATAATATTTTAAAGTATTATTATCAAGAAACAACGCGTAAATAACAATAAATGGTTAATTAAATAAATAAAATTTTATTTTACTAAAATATCACTTCTAAGATGTCAGAAGTCTAATAAAAATATTTTGGATGTTAAAAACATTTTTTGTAAGGTCGCAATTATTTTTCGTTTGTAACTTTAATTAAAAATAAATTAAATAGCTAATAACATAAAAATTTTATGAAATCAGCAAGTTATGATATTTAACATGTTAGAAATCTAGGAAAAATATTTTGGGAATTTATAGAGTAGTTTATAAGATCGCAATGATTTTTAGTTTGTAAATTTTTACAAGATAATGAATAAAAATTTAGTAAATAGAAGATTAAATAAAAAAAAATATGAAACTAACAAGGTATGATCTTTAGAGTGTTAGGAACCTAGGAAAATTAGTTAGGGGGTCAAAATCTTTGTTTAAAAGGTCGCAAAATCAATTCGATACGACACAACAAAAACCGCACGGCTGGGCATAAGGGAGTTCGCGGCCGCGAACTCCAGTTTTCTGGTTCTTGCGGCTGGCTGCCCCGAACATTGCGGCCGCAAGGTCGTGTGCTGTTTTTATTTTTTTGTTCGTTTGGCCTCGGTTTCGATGCATGGGAGCACGGGGGACGTTGGGTTATGTCTATAAATCATAAATATACGTAGAGGACTCTTCGGATCGGATTATAATACCTCAGATTGAGTTCAATTCGTTTTCGATCGAAAACTTGGAATTGGAGAGGATGATTTCGGTTCCGTCGATCGGGGGGCTTCGGGGCCGAATTGGTTGATGTTTGGTGATCCTTGGGACTGTAGGAAGTAATTCAAACGATCAATTTGAGTCTCGGACGAACGAAACCACGAAACCCACTTTTCTCTCTCTTTCTTTCTCTCTCTAAAAATCTATGGATTGTAGGTCGGTTCTCTCTGATTTTTCTCTCTTTTCTGGCTCCGTGGAAGGTGGTGAGTATTGTACGTGCCCTAGGGTTGGAGTGGTATTGTATTTATAGGAGAATTTTGATGTAGAAGAATGAAATCGAGTCCTAATCGAATTGGGTTTCGAGATGGACGAATTTAGCTCTGTTTAAGGGCTACGGAGGTGGTAGAAATCGCGTAGGAGTAGGAGAGGGAGATATAGAAATATTGTATGCATGCATGCAATTATAAAATATTTTTAAAGAGATAATTAGATAGGAAACTATTTTTTGTAATTATCTACTATTTATTTAATAAGGAAATTAATATTATCATAATTAAATAATACTTTTTAATATTTTTATTAGTTAAAATTTTCGGGTTATTACAGGTAAAGATTTAATCGATTCTTTTCTCAACTTTCTACTAGAAAATTGAATAAAGAACTGATCAAGTCTTTACCGATATTTGAGGAGCATATTTTTTAAAAGACTCCTTAAAAAGATACTCCATTCGTCTCACTTTAAATGTCTCTTAAGAAAATTCGTGTATTTTTAAATTCCGGAAAAATATATTTCTATGTGTTACTCATAGGAGTAGTAATTTTCTTACAAATGAGTACTTTAATTTGATACTATATAAAAATAAGAATTTAATGTATAAAAATATTTTTTTGAAGGTTTGAAAATGAACGAAAATTCGTTGAAAACATATAAAGTGGGATGGAAAGAATATTTTAAACAAATTAACCAATTCTAATTGTTTGTGTGAGATGTCGAAATGAATCTCACACAACACGATGTGGACTTTGGATTATGCCAAATGATGTGCCCACAGTTTTATGGGTAAATTAAGTAGGAGGACATACTATAAAAATTTTTGATATGATAAGGACATAAATATTTTCCTCTAAAGTCTAAAGGACATTTTGTCCAAGAATTATAAATAACTCCTTCCAAAGTTGACCGACGTTGACCGGTGTTGACCACCGTTGACCGGCGTTGACTGTCGTTGACCACGGTTGACCAGTGTTGACCGCGGTTGACCGGCGGTTGGCCGAGCATTGAAAGTCTAAAACTTTAAGTGCATGAAAGTGCAAAACCCAGTGCACTTGAAAGTGCCTAAAACCCCTAGGGTACCCTATGAAAAGTGCCTAAACCGCTAAAACCCTATAATAGAAAAATGAACCCTAAAACCCTAAGAAAGTGCCTAAAACCCTAGGATACCCTATGAAAAATGCCTAAACCGCTAAAACCCTATAATAAAAAAATATACCCTAAAACCCTATGAAAGTACCTAAAATCCTAGGGTACCCTATGAAAGTGCCTAAAAGCCTAGGGTACCCTATGAACATGCAACAAGATCGAAAAACACGAAAAAATACATATTTTGTGTTAGCCAAACAAGACCCTTGTCTTGTTTAAGACCATTTAAATGAAAAAAGACATTTTTTGTGTTAGCCAAACAAGGCCCTTGTCTCATTAAAAACAATTTGGTCTTTTCACGGATCTTAAACTCCAAAATATTTTCATTAATAGACTTTACACATCACTGAAATTTAAGCTGGACTCAATCTACTTTGGGACCTCTTCTTTTGGACTTTAGACCAATTTGCTGCAGTTTTATTGGGCTCTCACGAGTGTTTATATAACTCCCAAAGCTCCCTTGATTTTCAAAGTTTCAGTGTAAAGTACTCGGATCAAAACCAGTCTGATTCTCAAATCCATGAGAACCGCAATTATCCGAACCGGTTCGGTCCCGGCCCTAAACAATTCATTCGTCCCGGGTTCACTCAGAGCCAAGGATGGCTCTGCTTCGCCGAGGATTTCCCTGCGCTTGAATGTCAGTCGCCGGCGGAGAGATTCTCGTCTGGCGACTGGCATACGGAGGGCGTCATCGGAATCCGATATGATCCGACTCGAGAGGAGTTTCTCGGGGCTGAGAGGCGTTGGATCGACATCTTTTACGGCAAGAATTCCGGAGGGAGAAGAGTGCGTCTATGGAGGTTTTGGTCGGAGGAATTATTGGACGCAGAGTGGAGTTCCTGTGAAGGAGGCGGGGTTGCCCGGCGGTGGAGGTGGCAACGGCGATTGGAGCGCGGGGAAGTTCACCGGAGGGAACGCTGATTGGAGCAAGATGGGCGCGTATTATCAGGAGATGTTGAAAACGGACCCTACGAATTCTCTTCTCCTTAGAAATTACGCAAAGTTCTTAGACGAGGTACTTTGAATTTTAGTTCGAAGTCTCAGTATCATTAAATCTCAATCTAATAATACCATGGGTGGCTCCACGTTTTTAATTCAGTAGTGATAAAAATGTTACGAAAACTTTTTTGTATATTTGTATATATATATATATATAATAAAAGATAATATTTTGTTTGCAAATTTATTGAGCTTGGTTTACTTTGTTTTGCTAATTTACACTGTCAAGTGTCAACTCACTCATTCGTATGATCCAGTGCCAACAATATTAAAGAACACAAAATTATATCATTGAAATACAAAATTTCAATGCATTTTTTTTAACCGCATGAATCTATGGTAGAGCCGGCCCAGAATAATACTTAATTTGGTCACTTGTCAAGCGATGATATAAACTTTTGTATTTTCCTAATGGAAAATGTTTTAGACATAGATGTCGAGACACATAATTTGATGCATATGAGTTTCATGCACATGATGTTGAACTCACTAGTTGCATGGAAGTGTCAATATTTTCATGTCCGGCTATATGTCCGAACATCTATGTCTGTAGTATTAATATTTGGTTGCGGCAATGGGTAATTAATGACTTGTTTTGTGATGTATGTTAATTTGTGAAGGTGGAAGGAGACATGGTGAAAGCAGAAGAGTATTACGGGCGAGCAATACTGGCGAGTCCTGGGGACGGAGAGGTATTGGCTCTGTACGGAAGGTTGATATGGGAGACTCAGAGAGACCATGACAGAGCCAAGCTCAACTTTGATCAAGCGATTCATTCCTCTCCCGACGACAGGTAAAAATCATGCCTATCTTGATCATCTTCTCTTTGCCCTAAATCTCATTTATATAAATCCGTTCTCTCCATCCCATTCTAACCCCCTTCTGTGCATAATTTTTCAACTTTTATTGCTTAACTTTTATGAATTTTTTTTCGTACTTTCGCACCATTACCACGTATAATTATTTTAATTTTGTCACACCGATGATTTAATTTATGCACGGGAGTGCACTAGTTTTTAATCCCAACTGACATCACTTCTCGTAACGAATTAAAATTATGAAACAGTAGTCAATCTGCGTATAGGCTTATGACTTGGTTATGAAGATTGAATCTGAATTTTTTTCTATTGATTTGACAGTATGGTGATGGGATCGTACGCGCAATTCATGTGGGAAGCAGAGGAGGAGGATGAGTACAATGAAGAGGGGGGTGATGGAAGATTACAAAGAGAATATGACCCTTCGACAGCCACGGTTGAAGCATTTTAGCCTCTCTATCAAGAATAGATGTGGGGGGAGGGGGGTCGTTCTACTATCCGAACAGTGTTCTTTAATAAAGTAATTACTACAGTATCAGTTAAAGAGAGGTTTAATTGTGACGATAGAGCTAACTGACTTAATTCGAATTCACGTATCCATGTGTAACACCAGTGATGGTATGCTAAATAAATACAGAAAGGATACTTCCACTGATTTTATGTGTGCATACCGCATTCAATATATTTGAGCTCCCAAAATCATGAGAGTTTCGCTGTCATCGAATGATTTCGGACACACTTTATGTTCAGATGTTATGCGTGGGGCATAGCAATGCTCAAATCTCCTTTGGATAATTTCATGAGAAAGTTTGTGTGCAGAAATTCTGATACAAAAATGTTTTCAAAACTGTCCAATGCACATGAATGGACCTCACAAAATAATGAGGAGTTAATGTTGATTGAACAATTATTTGTTCGAATATATATGTGCAGGTAGCAATGCTCTACTGGTAACTAGACGATGCGCATCTATTACCATGTTCTGTTTTGTGTTTTCCTTTTGGCATGCTTGGTTGTGGGTTTGGTTTTAGTTCGCTGCTCTCTTTGGAAGCAGGTCATAGGATTATGACTTTTGTCCATCAGTGTGGAAATTGAAGATCTTAACCTACAATCTGATATGCCTTGAGTCATTTTGAGGGAAGGAACTCTCAAAACATTTGTCTATGCAAGGAAAAAACAAGGAGAAAGAAAAGAATCTAGCTAGCTAACTAATCTTTTATGGGTAAATCTAGCTAGCTAATCTTTCCAACAAGAGAAGCAACTTTACTATTGATTAAAGCGAATTGCATGCCTTGCGGCCGGTGATCTCTTGCTTCATTCCACCCTCATTATTTTTAAATACTTTGTCACCAAGCGTGGTAGATCAGGTGATCAAATGTTTTATACCGAAGAAGTTTTTGTACATCTGCTCCCGGGCTTTTTTAGCCACATAGGAGAGACTTTTGTGCAACCCTCCAATTGAAAATCCACGGGAACAAAGGCACACACTCTCTGTACAGGTGAGCCAATGGGTGCGTTATGTGTAATGATTATATTTCACAATCCTAAGGGGTTGGCCTAGTGGTCAAGATTGCAGACTTAATTCCTTGCTCCCTACTGAGGTCTCATGTTTGAAACTTCTCAAGTACTATCAATTCCTTTGGGGGCTAATCCATACGGAGCATTTGCTCCGACTTCAAGCGGGGCTCCACTAATGGACAGTGAATTTATGGTCATCGGGATTAGTCGAGGTCTGCGTAAACTGGCTCATACATCTTCTGATTATCAAAATTGGAACCAACCACCTCGAATCGACTGAAAAAATAGAGCGGAATTATCGGGGTTCAATTCAGTAAAAAAAATCAAAAATCATTTCGTAAATAGATTATTTTTAAGTTTAAAAATTACAAATAAATACTTATTTTTTAAGAAGGCTTAGTGGAACACCCCTCAGTCCATACATTTACTTGGACGAATTCTGTTTTTGAGAAAATTTCTGAATTTTCAGTTCGGTTCGGTTCCGATTGCCTAAAATTTTTCTCGAACCTGACAGAACCGAACTGAAATATATCCTATCCTCCTAAAATCTACTCCGGTTTGGACCGAACATGGTATTTTTGGTTGTCTTGCCAAAGTTTTGGGCCTCTAGCCCATATGTTTTACGGAAAATGACAGTTAATGACGTGTTTTGATAATTAATGTACTCCAATGACATTTTCAGTATTAATAAATGTTCTCAGCATGTCCTTAATGGATATTAATTATCAAAACACGTCCTGAGCCGTCATTTTTCCTATGTTTTAAGATATACTATATATACTATATCCCTTTTTTGTTCTTTATTTTTGTTTTTGCATTTGGCCCAAAAAATATTGATGGGCCAAGTGTTTTGAGCCCAAACTGAAAACCTCGAATTCTCAACCAAACCGAACGATCCCAAACCGATTTTGCTTCCCCCCTCGTCTCGGTAGGGTTTCTCTCACATATCCTTCCTAAATCGATCGGTTCGGTCTCAACAAGCCAAAAAAGTTCGGAACCATTATTTGTATATCTTTTTGTTGAATTTGCTTTAAGATCTTGAATTAATTATTTGTCTTAGTGAGTTGCATCCAAAATGTTAAAAAAAAAAAATACGAACAGAAGCAAAAATACATTTACTAATAACGAAAAAAGTTCGGAACCATTAATTCTTTTATTGTCCATAGTGTCGTCAACTTCAGTACATGTTGTATACTTATCTTATTTCTTTTGTTGGGCCCAATGATTATTTCTAGAAATTTTGACAAAATTTAACAAAAGATCAGTTAATAGAAATAATATCGATTTGCCCTTTAAAGGAATTTACTTGAGGGTTAAAACCTAATTCAGCACTTAAAACTGAATAGATTAAGTTATAAGTAATTAAGTTGGTTTTATAATTATATTTCATTATATTTAGTATTTTAAGTACTTAAAATGTAGGCTTTTTTTCTGTTCTTAAAATGTAAGCTTAAAAAGTAATAAAAATTATGTAGTCTGGTACCTACTTAATTAATTTTGACTGAGTTTGTGAATACTTGCATATCACTCCCTTCTTTATCACTTTTTAAGCTTAAGCATAATTTGGCGCGAAGATTCATCTTCCCCTTAGATGCAAAAATTATTCAATTCCCCTTGGACACCGCCACATGGTGCCCCAAACTCTTTTTTCACCACAGATTTATGTGATTCCTGTTGGAATATTTAAGTAGTTGTTATGAGTCTTGTCCCACATTGGTTAAACAAGTTTTATATTAAGTTATCTCTTAATATAAATAATAGTTATTTGTGTTAGGGTTCATTAATACCCTATACACTTTTCTTATTCTCTCAAACAACATGGTATCAGAGCCACCCTTAATCCAACCCTAACCCTAATCATAATCGTAACCCACGTCCCACCACCCATCTTCACCACATACGGTTACTGTTTACGCGAGTATTGTTCATCAGAACACTGTTCACTGCGAGCACTGTTCACCCTGAGCATTGTTCATCGCTAACACTATACAACCTTGAAATCCCTCCGATACCCAAACCCCATGCAACAAACCCGAAACTGCTGAAAAACCTTTGAAACATATGAAAAACCCTAATCAGCCCCCATTGAGCCCCAATCGACCCTCATTCACTACAATCAACTCTCAAAACTCCTGAATATGGTTTGAAACCTCCTGAATCATGTTCAAAACAGCCTAGAATCCCACAATTTATGTTCAAAATAGTCTGAAAGGTTTTCACTGGGAGCCAGATTTGTCTCTTGTTGTTCATACAGTGTTTTAAGCCTTGTTTAGTTGGGATCAGTCACATGCATCTTGATTTATGTGTTGTTTTATGAGGTATCGATCTGAATCTCAATTTGTTGCTGGCTATGTCACCTATTGGTTAGTGTTCTCGATTGGTTACCGTTCGTAGTATGAATGTTTGGATTGTTGAGGTCTGTTGATTTTAGTACTGTTATTAGCAAGTATTGCTCCATGATTTGTTTCTGGTCGTAGACTTGTTGGTAGACGGAGTTAATCTTCGGTTGTTTGGTTGATCGCATATGATCTTATGCTATTGATGATGTTGGGTGATCGTCTGATTTGGTGATCTGTTGGTAGATGTTGATTCTATTAGTTGGTTCTTATTGGTGGTTGTTAATTCGGTGCAATGGAGGAGAGTGGTGAGTTTGCTTCTGGTTTTCGTGGTCGAGATTATGAGTTCAGTGATAGAATTTTTGGTGGTCGTTACTCTAATTCTGGCAGTCGTTGTGTTAGCCATGAGTTTTGTCAAGCTGGTAGCAGTAACCGTAGTCGTGGTTTGGTTCCTCGACATTGCACCTATTGTAATGGCAACAATCATACAGTTGAGTATTGTTGGGATCTTCATGGTTGGGCTTCTAATCGGCCAGTTACTCACTCTGTTGATGCCACAGTGACTATTTCCGCGAAACTATTTCCGCGAAAGAGTACCAATGCCTTGTGTCACTTCAGTCAGGTTCCTCCATTGCAACGCTAACTCAGACAGGTTCTTCCGTTGCGTATGTTGCATCTTCTTTTTCTTCTGTTTCTTGGGTCATTAATTTTGGTGCATCTGATCATTTGATTGGTACATCTACTATTCTCTCTGGCTATCGGTCTATTGATAAATCATCTCGTGTTACCTTAATCAATGGCTCTACCACTGATATTACTAGTTTAGGTTCTGTATCTGCCACTTCTTCTTTGACTTTAGATTCCGTATTATATGTTCTTCGTTTTCCATTAAACCTTATGTCTATTAGTAAACTTACAAAATCTTTAAATTGCTCTGTCACATTCTTCCCCGGTGGTTGTGTGTTTCATGATCTCAAGACGGGGAGGAAAATTGGTGGTGGTACTGAACGTGGTGGCATGTATTACTTTACCGACGATGTTCACCCTAGCTTTGTTGCCTTTCAATCTTCGGTATCACCATATCAACATCATTGTCGTCTTGGTCATCCATCCCTTCAAAACCTTAAACGACTGGTACCTTCATGTAGTCATGTTAATGTTTTGCCATGTAAAGTCTGTGAGTTTAGTAAAAATCATCGAGTGTCTTTTTATCCTAGAGTTGAGAGTCATGCTGAACTAATCAATTACTAAACAGAATAGTTCTAACATGTTGAACTTATCAATGATAAAGAGGACAGCCATAAAATTTGATGTAACATATGCTAGCAGAAGAAGAAGAAAAACATAACATATCTCTTCCCCCTTTTTTTTAATAATGTATATCCACACACTTAGTTGGAACGCCAAAAAAAAAAAAAAAAAAGTTACAAAGCGCAACAAAAATAAACTTCGGCCGCCTCAGACACTTTACACGCATAACCCCAAAGTCCTTACAACAGCAAACATATTACTGTTAATGAGTATAGGACCAACCAAAAACAAATTGGTATTATTTGGTTTGTGGACAATTAGGACTGACCCAATGTTCTTTTTTTGTATACGTGTTTGCTGATGCACAAAGCACCGCTAGCTGCAACCTTAATGTCACGTACCGCTGCCTCTGATACATGCTGACAAATACAGTAACTTAAGGATGCAAAACTAATGAGATAGGATCCAGTGAGATGTGCACCACTTTAGCAATAAACAAGAGAAGTCAACCAATGACTAATCCAGCCGTTAATCTATCCAAACTAATCAATAATAAACATAACCCGTGTCGACGAGTTTATGCTGCTTTTCCTATATTGACATGCATATACGGAAAAAAACAGATCTAACCAAAAAATCATGATATTCTGGAAAAACAAATCTCATTAAATCAATTATCAGTGCAGCGGTGTCTTGTACATGCCCACAAAAGGCTATGCAATGCCATTGAGACTACTCCCATTGGAATCAAGTCACAACTCTATTTGACATCAACAATCACAAATCACAGTTTACTCTTTTAATATAAACTGTTAAAACAACAAAACACAAACCCAACACTTAATTAAATTTTGTCAAGAGATAAAATCGGACATCAAAGTGGCATGACATTACGCTACGGGATCAGCACAAATCAATCTGATGCATACTCCTAAAGCATAAAGATGCTACAAGACATTCTTTCTACGGCTAAACACATGGAGTAGTTTACTGGCCCATCAATAATAACACATAGTTTACTACGCCACATGTCTTCAAGCCACTGTTCAATACTACGTCAACATATAGTGCTCTTGTATATTCAAACTCCACAAAATCATAGTTTACTCCTTTTTAAAAAAAAAAACAGATCATGTGTTCACTGTACGGTTTGAAAGGTTGCGGAAAATACTTTCAATCTGTAGCACAAAACCACATAATTGACATAAACGTTATCGAATAAAAAAACAGATGGGGTTTCTGTTAGTTTACTTTTTTCGATCAATCCAACCGTATTGCATATAAAAAGGCGAAAACAAGCATGAAGGTTCTGATACCACTGTTAGCAAACAACGCGGGTAACACGAAAATACTTGCTGCGGATTACACAAATATAACAGATCGAAGACTTGTCTTATGAGCCCTACCAATATGCACACCCAGCACAAAGAAATATTAGAAACCCTTCTCGTAGGTGGAGAGGCTACCAGAGTCTTCCACAAACTTCACACGTTTCAAATCCTTAGGGGCTAGATGGTGCCCTAGAGAGAATTAGGAGAGAGAGACTGCAGTATTTGATCGATATGTGGGAGAAATACAACTGATGTATTTTCTATTGTAGGTTACGGGTATATATACAGATGATTGAGACGAGTTTGAATCCCCTTAGGACTCATCTCTTTAAGAGGTTGAATCCAATTAAGCTTTATCACCTTCAGTTGTTGAGTCTATGTAGGACTTATCACATATTCAAAATACATAATAAATACAGCTAAATATTATCCCATGTGGACACACCCATGGACCCCATGCAATAGAGAGATCATAGTTGAAGCCACAAACTGATCTAAAGATCCCTCGTGGACAGCAATTTCCAACATTCAAATAGCAGCCAAAAACAGTTCACAGCCGTAGAGTACACCATTGTGACTTGGAGATAGTAGCCAAGACAGAAAACCAATGGCACACCATCAGTAGCCGTAGGAAACAACAATAACAGCAGTTAGCTGTAGTAGCAAGTAGCAGCAATAGAAAACAACAGACAACAGTAGCAGGTAGCAGCAGTAGCAGCACACACTACAAGAAATTTGGGATCTCCCAACGGTTTTTTTAGTAACGGTTGAAAAAACCATCGGTATAGATGGTGTGTAGCAACGGTTTGCAAAACGTTACTAGAAACAGGACTATAGCGATGGTTTTTATTCAACCGTTACTAGATTACATGACTATAGCAACGGTTTTCCATAACCATTACTAAAAACCGGACTATAGCGACGGTTTCCAGTAATCGTTACTATAAACCGGACTATAGCGACGGTTTTCATTAACCATTAGTAGATTTTCACACCGCCAAAACCAATTTTCTTTCATGCGATCGGTTTTTCAAATTCGAACTAACGATTGAGACGGTTGACTTTTTTTCATGTTGATTAAATCATTCTTGTAAAAATTTGACTCAATCGGATTTGTAATTATATTTAAAATATATACATTTAATGTAATTCATGATAACAATTAAACTACGTCTTGTGTTGTATTTGAACGTATAGTAGCAACTCGACCACAACACAACTGTGATGATTGAGACCACTGATTTTGTTTCCTTGTTGATTAAATCATTCTCATAAAAATTTGGTTTGATCGCGTTTAGAAAACTTTTTTATTGAGACAAAATTTCATTAGTAAAATAAATTTTTCTGCCCTATCAAGTATGTAACGATACCCGATTAATTTCATTTTTCATATGAAGGATGTACTCTTTACTGTGTAAAAAATAGACGGTTCCAATCGGGAAAAAAAAGTAGGTGTTTGTATAATATAAACCGAATTTAAAAACTTGGATTAAGAATAAATCGATAAAACTCTAATTACATAAGCAAGCCCAGCCAGTTTGGATAGTATAAATATTAGAAGGCCCTAGATATTACACAGCCCAGCTGGTTTGCACTCGCGTGCATACGCGAGGTCCTGGGTTCGATTCCCATGAGGAGCAAAATTGTTGTGTTGCCTTCCATGTGCCACGTGGGCACCACGTCAGCGCCACGTGGACGACATGTGGAGGCCACGTGGCTGCCATGTCATATTTTACGTCAAATTTAAAAATAAAAAAAACCGTTACTAAAAAAAAATATGGGATAAAATATGACATGGCAGCCACGTGGCCTCCACCTATTGCCCACGTGGAGCATGGAAGGCAACACAATAATTTTGCTCCTCCTGGGAATCGAGCCCAGGACCTCGCGTATGCATGTGCGAGTGCAAACTAGTTGGGCTAGCCCAGCACTTGTGGAATATCAAGGGCCTTCTAGGGACTACTGGCCAAACCGTTGCGAGATATCCGTTGGTGTAGAGGTATAGCAACGGTTTTGACGAGCGTTGGTACAAATTTTTTTTAGTAACGATTTCTTTAGCAAAACAGTTGGAAAAAACTACCTCACAGCAAAACAGTAGGAAAAAGCAGCTGCCTCACAGCAAAACAGGAGCAGACAACAAAAACAGAGGGACCAAACAACTAGGGATAGCGCCGTAGAAAAGTATAAACACTCCAAGGGACAACCCCCAAAGATAGGCCAAAACTACTTGAAAATCAACTAGAACAGCAAAATAAGGAAATTAAAACTAAAAACAACTGCATCCAAATTAAGGAAAACAGCAGCAGCAATAACAAAATAGCATAAGCAACTGCCTTCATATCCAAAACTGGATGCTTAGACACAGCAGAGGAACACAACATCTTATGTATGGATTATCAGCATATGACAGGTTACAAACACTACAGAAATGCAGTTTATAGAAGTGGTTTGCATGAGAAACCAAGACTGAAGTGGATACTAAATCACTCCAAGCCACACCCTTAGGACATGCCATGAGAAATGCAGCAAACCAAAACAAAGAACCAAAAAGCCTAATCCTTTATCTGCTCACCTTACTACTCCCTCGAGGCCTAAAACACCAATTTATTAGTACTTAGGCAATTGATGTTGGCACTCACTTTTTGATAACCACACTCTATTTATCTTAAGTGAACAAAATATACATAGCAAGGACACTAAAAGACAAATATTGAAGGGTGATTATCAAAATGTGGAGTGTCAAAATCATTGCCTTATCCTTATGACACAAAATTATAATCCTTCGTTGTGCTAATAATTATGGGTCCGTTTGAATAGAGTGAAAGTGATCGAATATACATAAAAGAGAATAATGACACTTTTTTAGTGTTTTATTAGCATGAAAATACTAAAAAGTGTAAGAAAGTGGATTTTCTTGTACAACTCATTAAAGCATGAGCGCTTCCACTTTCTTGCTAAAAACACAAGAAAATCTTTATAAAATCTTTATTTTCTTGAGAAAGTTGTCATATTTTATGACACTTCCCATTATGTTCATAACTTTTCCTTTTCTACCATGATCCCTAATGTATTTTGAGGGTGGGTAAAAATAAAGGGGGAATTCTGTTTCAATGGCCGGAGGGGCAATTATTTTGCAACCCATGGTGTACTTTTTCAAAATTCTTAAGTTATGGAGAGGAGATAATTAATTGCCAATACATGGTCTTTCTAACATACAAGGACAAAAATACCCCTTTCCTATATGACTGGCCCTACTGTACCTAGGGGCTCTGCGCAGCAACCCCTACCCACGACTAGAAACAGCAACTTTTTGGTTTCAAAAAAAAATCCTTACCATCAATTTACAATCCTATGGAGCAGAAACGTGATTATGAGAGCTCTAGAGACAAAATTTGATTATGTCTCTTTAGAATAATATGATCAAAATAATACAATCTTCACATCCGTTCAAACGAATTAAAAATTGGAGCACTTAATTTTTTAACCATATTTTTTAATATATAAAAGGTCTCAAAAAATTAAGTGCCCAAATTTTCACTCCGTTTGAATCAGTGCAAAGATCTTGCTATTCTAATCATATTATGACCCTTTAGAATAATAAGATCTTTGCATTGATTCAAACAGAGTGAAAATTTGAGCACTTAATTTTTTTGAGATTGTTTATATATTAAAAAATATAGTTAAAAAATTAAGTACTCCAATTCTTAATCCGTTTGAACGGGTGTAAAGATCTTATTATTCTGATCATATTATCCTAAAGAGACATAGTCAAATTTTGTCTCTAGAACTCTCGTAATTACTTTTCTGCTCTATAGGATTGCAAATTGATGGTAAACTTTTTTTTAAACCAAATATTGTCGTTTTAGTCATGTGGGTAGGAGCTACTTTGCCATGGAGGCAACAGACCCCCCGGCTACCAATTTATTTGGATTGAATGAGCGACTTATTTTCATACAGCGAGCAATTTATTTTCATACAACGAGCAACTTATTTTCATACAATGACCAACTTATTTACGAGCAATTTATTTTCATACAACGATCAACTTATGGGGTAAGTTAGATTCATACATGGTACAACTTAGGTTCATATAGGGGACAACTTCGGTTCATAAGCATCATAAACATCACCATATCTTCGAGTGAATATACCAAATCTTCGAGTGAAATAACATCTCAGCATCATTAACACTAATTTCCGATATACCAAAAAAAAAAAAATTCATTAACACCACCACAACCCCGCCTCCTCCACCATCACCAGATCCTGCCATAGTCGCCACCCACTGCCACCAGATCCCGACAGCCCCTAAATCCACCCCTTCCTGTAATGACCCGGATTTTTGCCCTATTTTTTTTTATACAAATTTATAATATTAAATTCTTAATTCAATAACTAATTAGATTGAATAATTAAAATACATGATTGCGTATATAATAGATATTACCTATTTAAATGTATATGAGATATATATACTTTAGATATACATTTGTCCATTTTCACTTATCATTTCTATCTAAATCCTAACTAGAACTCTATTCGAATTAACTTTCCACTTATCCTCCCACACTCTACCACCTCCATCCTTATCCTCCAAACTTATCCTCCCAAACTCCCGCAACCTTCAAACTCGCACTTCCTCTTTCTCTCACTTCTCTATACATAAACGTGCCTACATACATTCTCACATTATATATAAACGTGTCCACATACATTCTCACTTTATACATACACGTCTCCACATACATTCTCACCTTATACATACACGCGTCCACGTACATTAGAATTAAAGAAAATCCCACCAAAGGTGGCACTTGTCCCCTCTCTCTTATCATTATCAGTATCTCTCTCTTTCACTCTCATTCCCCATTCCACCACTTCCACACTTATCCTCTCACATTCTCACTACCTTATTTTCTCTCATTATACATACCCACATAAATCTAAAATTGAACATCAGTATATTATTTCACTCCAATTCTACTGTTGAGTTTAGAGAAAGAGAGAGAGAGAAACGGGTTTCTACATAACACCACCCCGTACATCATATTCAGGTTCCCAATCAACCACTACATCACCAAGCATCCACAAACCACCTTCCAATCATTTCGAGTCGGCCCCAAGTCCCCTGCTGCCGTCGCCGTCTTTTTCATTTTACCGAAATCGTCCGCAAACTAGTACCTGCTTTTTCGGCTGGATTTAAGGTAGATTAATCTTTATCTTACTTTTTCCTAAGTATATTTAGGGGGTGTTTGGATTCCCCCTTTTCCCATTTTCCACTTCTCCTTTTTGAGTTTTGGCTGTTTGGCAAGGAGGGGAAAAATGGATTTTCCGGAAAATGGGTGTTCCATTTTCAGGTTTCTAGAGCAAAAGGCAGAAAGAGCTCAGAGGAGCTTTTCCAATTTTCATTTTTCCATTCTCTTCTCCTGCCATGCCAAAAAGACTGCTCTATCCTCTCCCTTTTGGGATAATTTCCACAAAGCAGACATCTGAAATGGACGGCGGCGGGGATGGTACGCAGGGTGGGAATCTGGTACCGGTGGAGTCGTCGTCGATCGTCCACGGTTCTGAGCAAATCGCGAAGCCCAAATTCTCGGAGGCGCTGTCGTCGATCCTCGTCATCTTCTGCATTTTTCCATTTTTCGCTGGTCTCTCGTCTCTCTCTCATCACCCCCTATGAAGCAACTTTAGCTCACAGAATAAGAAACCCAATTCCAACTCTCCGACGACAACTACAACAAATACGAACTCCACAACGGCAAAATTAGACTCGAGTATGACGAAAACGAGATTGACGATGGAGAAATCGAACTCCACGATGACGACAGAGGCTAAATCGAACTTAACGGCGGCGGAAAGAACAACTCGACGACAACGGCGGCGACAAAATCGTTCAAATGGGTTTGTGGGTTTCTTCGTCGTTTTTCAATTTGGGGTTTGATTTGGAAGATGTTCTCTGATTTGTGTGGGGAGAGAGAGAGAGAGAGAGAGGTGGTTTTTGTGAAGGCTTCGATGAAAACATAGAGATATACGTACAGGGGTTTTTTTAATTGACAGAAGTTTTATGACATGAGCAGGTGTAAAATGGTAAAAAAACAACCCATAATTCATTTTCATCTAATATCTCCCAAACACTACTTTGGCTGCAAAATCCTTTCTGCACATATCATCCAAACACTCTACCAAATTCAAAATACATTTTGACAATAATTCAAAAAGGCAAAAAACCAAAAAGATGAAAATGAAAAGTCAAAAAGTGAGCTCCCAAACACCCCCTTAGTTCATGTATGATGATTTAAATGAGCTATAGCCGAAGGAATCGAAACCACATAATGAAGCCGAAGAAACCAGTTACAATTTTATTATTATTTATTTATTTATTTATTTTTACGCTTTTGTTACTTTACATTGTTTAGAATGATAAACACTTAATTAGAAGGATAAACATTAATTAAACTTCATTATAGTAAAATAATGATTTTGTTAGAATAATGATAGATGGATTGTATAGTTTATAATAAAATAATGTAAAAGACAAATTGTGAAAATATTAGCACGTTATTTTTTTTAATTGACAAAGGGTTAGTCAATCAGTAGATATCTATAGACTATTATAATTTCTAGAATGATAAAACACTATAACGTAATGTTTCAAAATATTATTTTTCACCTAAAGTACTACATTAATTAAAGTATGACTAGTTAAGTATAAAATATGATACTTAGTAGGATAAGATAGTAAGATAATTACAGTCAAAAGTAAACCTAACTAATTAGTAGTAAGAACTATAGACTTTGACTCTGGCACTAAATGAAAGTTAGGATTCCTTCTAGCTAATCTAATAATAATGCTACGGGAAAGGATATATGTTTAGTACAGTTGGACAATAGAATAAACAACTACTTGTATGATCTTAAAATTATATATATCCTATGGATTTCGAAAATACTAATGGAAATCCACAAAGTTAATAAAATTACATACTTGTTCAATAAAATTTAATTATTCGAAAAGGCATCGGCCCAATCTATAAATCCCTTTTGTGTTTAATTATTTGTATCTATCAATTTTTATATTGTAACGCTCCGACTTTCGGAAGTAAAATCGGAGGTATTAAATACTAATTTTCGAAAAACTTATTAAATCCAAAACAGATAATTTGTCCTAAAGATTCATCTATTACAAACCATTGCGAAAATATTAAAAATAGTCTTTGAAGGAATAAGCTAAACAAATAATAGAGCCGTCTTCTAAGATTGATATGGGTCCCAAGCGTATTCTGGCTCAACTCCCACTTCCGGATTCTCTTCGGTATAGAATTGTTCACCTTCAAGATTATGTGGTTCTTCTTGATTCTCTGCAAAATCTGACACGGATGCCTGAAAATCCATGCCTGAGTGAAAGAGTTCACCCCGTAATATAATCCAAACCAACTACCCCTCTTACTTTACAGCTAACAAGTAATATAACAATAAACATGCGAAAAAGTAGAACAGAGATATTCACATAAACCAGTTTGTTACTATCTGTTAGCCTGACATGTGATTTAAAATCTCCCCGTGAGATCTTTCCTCCCTAACCGCTAGCCATGCTCGTTCCCATGAGATCACTTCCATTTGTTGCAGATAACCTAAGTTATATATTGAGTGTGTAACTCAATGGCTACAACCAGGGGATAGCTTATCATGCCTGAATCACAACTATGGTTCGCCTATCTTATATACCACATCACAGCCATTTCCCAATCATCACTGGACACACGCCGGTCTATCAAATCATCACTGGACACACACCAGTATATCAATTCATCACTAGACACACGCCAGTCTATCAATTCATCACTGGACACACGCCAGTCTCAATCTCATCGCATCTCAAAATTTTTCCTGCAGGCAATCTCTAGAAAGAAAAACTTCCCAATTTATCCATTACCTAGCATCGTCTAGGTGAATTCTACTTCCTAGACCACCCCATGTCTCTAGGGTCCAATCTAGCATTCAAATCAAGTATCATCACAATATTATTCTCAACAATAAATAAAACGAACAACATGCGGATCAAAACAAATATTTAGGCAATGCAATCACATAACTTTTTATGACTGGGCTGTTGCCCTTAATCTTGCAAAGTCATGATATTAATAATAAGGTAGGAACTTTTATATAATGCTTTAAAAATAATTTTCTAAACTTTTATTACTCCCTCCGTCCCTTTTTAAGTGTCCTGTTTCGTAACTCCAACTTATTAAAAAGACATCATCATTATACCTTTCACATCAACTATTTCCTCCATTTTTCCTACTTACCCATCATCATTACTCTTTTACTCACTTACTTTTCAAAAAAGAATCTACTTTTAGAGACAAAATAGACAATACACCAACTTTTATCCACTAACTTTACAAAATGGATACTTATTAAGGGACAGCCCAAAATGGAATACTGGACAATAAAAAAGGGATGGAGGGAGTAATTATTTTAAGTAAATAGATTATTAAGATACTAATTAAATACAATAATTAGGTAAAAATATTAGAGTAACTATCATGACCTTAATAAGAGTCTTAAAGGTCCTATGTAACATGTTTGAGTGCTAAAAGTTGGGTTTGGAGGTTCGTGGGATTATTATAGATAAAAAGATTAAGATAATTTACAAAAGAAGGATAAATAGATAATAAATAATAAAATAATTAAAAATATGTTGATATTAACAAAGTATCATATTTGGACTGTAAAGAATCTAAGAAAAATTAATTGGGCATTAATAATATATTTTATAATGTCATAAAGTATTTTTATTTAAAAACAATGTGTAAATAATAATAAATAGCTAGTTAAATAAAAATTATTATTATTTTAACAACATATCATCTTTGAGATTCAAGGAGTCTAGGAAAAATAGTTTGGGTGTTAGAAATATTGTATGGAAGGTCGTAACTATTTTTCGTTTGTAAACTTTGCTTGAAAAATGAATAAAAAAATTTAATAAATAGTTAATAACATAAAAAAAATATGAGATTAACAAGTTATGATCTTTAGGATGTTAGAAGTTTAGAAAAAATAGTCCGGGGGTCAAAATTGGTGTTCAGGACGTTGAAAACATTGTTTGGACCAAAACAGCCCTTGCCGCAAGGTTGGACCAGTCAACCTTGCGTCTGACCACCTAGCCGCAAACTCCAGCTCTAGTTCTTGTGGTCCGCAGGTTGTGGCCGCAAGGTACGGGGGCAGGTTCAATTTTTTTGGTTTTCTTGCTTGTTTTGGATGCATGGGACCTCGGGAGCTATTGGGTTATGTCAATAAACACTAAATATACTTAGAGGAGGTTTCGGATCGAATTATAATACCTCGAATTGGGTGGAATTGGTTTTCGATCGGAAACTTGGATTTTGAAGAAGATGACTTCGTTTCGTCGATTGGGGAGCCTTGGGACCGAATTGATTGGTGTTTGTGGATGCTTGGGATTGTAGAAGAGATTGGAATGATCAATTCGGGTTCCGGGTCGGTCTTGGTGCGAAACCCATTTTTCTTTCTCTCACTTTCTCTCTCTAGAACTCTATGGATTGGAGCTATGATTTCCTTTCGATTTTCTCTCTTTTCTGAACGATTGGGGTGTGAGAATTTCGTGCGTGCCCTAGGGTCGGAGTAGTGGGGTATTTATAAGAGAATTTGGATGAGGTAGGATTAAATTGAGTCCTAATGGAATTGGGTTTTAGAACGGATGAATTAGGCTCGGTTTGAGGGTTACGGAGGAGGTAGAGATCGAGTAGGAGTAGGAGAGGGAAAGATAGAAGAGTTGGATGCATGCATGCAATAATAAAAATATTTAAAAGAGATAATTAGATAGAATAACTATTTTTTTTTGTAATTATCTACTATTTATTTAATAAGGAAAATAATATTATTAGAATTAATTAATACTTATTAATATTTTTATTAATTAAAATTTACGGGTTATTACAACCTATCCCTCTTAATAAAATTTCGTCCTCGAAATTAAAGTGTACTTTTAGGAGGAAACAGATTTGGGTAGTTGGTGCGCATAGTATCTGCTCGTTCCCAGGTTGCTTCCTCAATTCCTCGATGTCGCCAAGGATTCGAACGAGCTGGATGGTTTTGCCTCGAATGCACTTCTCATTATGGTCCTGGATTTCCACTGGCTGTTCCTCGAGAGTGACGTCATCGTTGAGTTCGATGTTTTCCCAATTGATGACGTGGGAGGGATGTGTCTAGGGGTGTCAAACGTGCCGTGCCGACACGACACGACACGGGACGACACGGTTAAATATGGCACTGCACGGGCACGGGGCACGGTCGTGCCTTGGCACGACACGAAAATGACACGGTCTTAGTGAGCACGTGGACGGGCACGGGCACGGTCTTGGCCGGGCACGGCACGACACGGCACGGTTTTAGTGGGCACGCGGACTAGCACGGGGCACGGAAGTGGGCGGGCACGGCACGGGCACGGGCACGGAAGTTGGTCTGGCACAGCACGACATGACACGGTTTAGCCAGGCACGGGGACGACACGGTAGTTGAACGGGCACGGCAAGGCACGGTTCTAGCACGGTAAGGACACGGCACTGCACAGTTCTAGCCGGGCACGATACAGGTTGACAGGCACGAAAGGACACGACACAAGATACGGGAAAAAAGTTATTAAATAATTTGACTAGTGACTCATAAACGCCGTTTAGTATTTCCAAGCATGGCAGTCGTGGCGTTTACCGAAAGCGCCGGGAAGGCTTTTGCCTTTGTTTATTTCAAAGCATTCTTTTATGGTTCTTAAAGTGTTTAAAGGAATACCGTCCGTAAGAGGCCGTCAGACTGAAAACAAAAACAAAGCAATTTTGTTGTGCGTACCATACAAAACGGGCACGACATGATTGAAAAATGGCACGATACGACACGATCAAGTAAACGGACCGATACAGCTCGACACAATTAAAAAATGGGCCAACATGGCACGACACGATTTAAGTAAATGGGCCCGGCCCGGCACGACACGATTGGAAAACGGCACGACAAGACACGATTAAAAAATGGGCCGGCACGGCACGACACAATTTAAGTAAATGGGCCCGGCCCGGCACGACACGATTGAAAAGTGGCACGGCACGGCACGACACGATTTAAGTAAATCGGCACGGCATGGCACGACACGATTGGCTATGGCACGACACGGCACGACACGATTTAAGTAAACAGGCACGGCACGGCACGGTACGAAACACGGTTGGCACGGAAGTTGAATGGCACGGCACGGCACAACACACACGTTTGACACCTCTAGATGTGTCATGTACTTCCGGAACATTGACACATGGAACACGTTGTGAACTCGGTCCAGTTGTGGCGGTACGCCACTTCCCCAATTTTCTCAAGGATCTCAAAAGGGCCAATGTATCGTGGTGATAGCTTTCCTTTCTTTCCAAATCGGATAACTCCTCTCCGTGGTCTGATCTTTAAGAACACGTGTTCTCCAACTTGAAAGGTCAATGGTCTGGTCCTCTTGTCGGCGTAGCTCTTCTGTCAACTCTGTGCGGTCAGGAGTCGTTGGCGAATGGTCATAATCTTTTCCGTGGTCTCTCGGACTAACTCTGGTCCTAGTAAACTTGTTTCTCCCAGTTCAGCCCAACAAATTGGCGATCGACAGGGTCGCCCACTCAAAGCTTCGTATGGTGCCATCTCTATGCTGGATTGATAACTGTTGTTATAGGCGAACTCTACTAAGAGTAGATGTCATTCCCAACTTCCCTTAAAGTCCAGTGTACAAGCACGGAGCATATCCTCTAGGATTTGAATTGTTCTTTCGGAATGTCCGTCCGTCTGCGGGTGGAATGCGGTGCTGAGACGAAGGTCGGTTCCCAAAGCTTTCTGTAGACTTTCCCAGAAGGTTGACGTGAATCGTGAATCTCGATCACTCACAATGGATACAGGTACCCCATGTAATCGCACGATTTCTCGAATGTAGAGTCTACTGAGAGAGTCCATAGAGTCTGTCATCTTCATGGGTAAAAAGTTGGCGGATTTGGTTAAACGATCGACTATCACCCAAATAGCGGTGTTTGATTATGGAGACTTAGGTAGTCCCGTCACAAAATCCATGGCGATATGTTCCCACTTCCATCCGCGTATAGGCAAAGGTTGCAGGGTTCCACCGGGTTTCTGATGTTCCGCTTTTACTTGTTGGCATGTGAGGCACGTCGAAACGTATTTGGCCACATCCTTCTTGATTCCAATCCACCAGTACTGTCGGCGGAGGTCTTGGTACATCTTGGTGCTCCCTGGGTGTACGACGAAGTTGGAATGGTGGAATTCCTTAAGTACTGCTTCCCGGAAGGTACCGATGTTTGGTACAAAAATTCTTCCTTGGAAGCGAAGGCTCTTGTCAGCGTGGATTTCCCACCCAGCTGCTCTTTTCCATTTGAGAGTTGGTATCTGATGAAATCACACTCTTGTTCAAAGGTTTGGGCTAAAAGAATTTCTCGGTGTAAGGCTGGGGTTGCGACTATGGCGAAGAGACATGCGTCGGTGCCTTCTACAGTTGATTGCAGGTTGAATCCGTTAAGGTCCTCCATCATCTTCCATTCTCTTATGGCTAGACTAGCCACCTGTCCTCGGTTCTTGCGACTCAACGCATCAGCAACTACGTTTGCTTTTCCAGGATGATAGGACATTGTGAAGTTAAAATCCTCCAGGTATTCCACCCATCTCCTTTGCCTCATGTTTAGCTCTTTCTGGGTAAACAGGTATTTTAAACTTTTGTGGTCCGTGAACCCTTCGAACTGCACTCCATATAGATAATGTCGCCAAGACTTTAGGGCGAACACTACTGCTGCCAATTCCAAATCGTGTGTCGGATAATTCCTTTCATGCGACCTCAACTGTCGGGATCCGTAAGCAACGACCTTCCTGTTCGGCATGAGTACAGCTCCCAATCCATCTTTGGATGCGTCGCAGTACACGGTATACCCTGCGTCTCGTTCAGGTACGATCAATATAGAAGCGCTAGTCAACCTCTTCTTAAGTTCTTAGAAGGATCTCTCACATGCTTCGTTCCATTCAAACTTAACCCCTTTCTGGGTCAGTCGCGTCAATGGTTTTCCCAAAATGGAGAAATCCTGAATGAATCTTCTGTAGTAGCTAGCTAATCTCAAGAAACTTCTAATCTCGAACACCGAAGAAGGTCTTTTCCAGTCCATGACTGCTTCCACTTTGCTGTCGTCGACTGAAATTCCTTTCTCAGACACCACGTGTCCTAGGAATTTGACTTCTTTCATCCAAAATTCGCACTTGCTAGCCTGGCATACAAATGGTTGTCTCGAAGTACTTGGAGGACAATTCTCAAGTGGTCCTCATGTTCTTTCTCCGTTGGAAAGTATATAAGAATATCATCAATGAACACTACCACGAACTTGTCCAAGTACGGGGTGAAAATCTGGTTCATCAGACACATGAAAACTGCAGGAGCATTGGTTAGACCGAACAACATGACTACAAACTCGTAGTGTCCGTAGCGCGTGCGGAACGCCATTTTAGGTATACCACAATCTCGAATTCGTAATTGGTGATATCCAGACCTTAGATCAATCTTCGAGAAACAGGTCGACCCTCTCAGTTGGTCAAACAAGTCGTCTATTCTCGGTAGGGGGTATCGGTTCTTGATCGTGACCTTGTTGAGTTGGCGGTAGTCGATACAAAGTCGGAGCGTTCCTTCTTTCTTTTTGACAAATAGAGTAGGGGCTCCCCATGGTGAGGTACTAGGTCTGATGAAACCCTTTTCTAAGAGTTCTTGAAGTTGCGTCTTCAATTCTCGTAGCTCTGTTGGCGGCATCCGATACGGGGCCATAGAAATAGGGGTTGTGCCGGGTTGTAACTCTATGGTGAAATCCATTTCCCTTGACGGCTGTAATCCTGGTAACTCTTCGGGAAATACATCCTCGTATTCGCAGACGATGTGAGGAAGACCTAATTCCATTCGGTCCGTTCCCTCCAACGTGAGACTTGTTAACCATCCAGCAAGCGTCCTATGCCACTTCGTTTTGTGCGCGTAGGGTGAAAAAGGGGTCTTGTCTAGCCCCCTTAAAATTGAAACACGTACCATCTGGCGCGTAAGCTGTCACCATCTTTCGATGGCAGTCTATGACAGCTCGGCGTGCAGTCAACCAGTCCATCCCAAGTATGACGTCAAAGTCCATCATTTCGATTACTCGTATGTCGCAAGTTAATCGCAAGTTCGATACTTCTAGTTCGCACCCTTTACAGATTAGTACTACCGAAATCTTACCCTCTAATGGTGAGGTCACATGCACAGTCGTCTTTAGGGGTTCAGTTTCTAATCCAAGTGTAGATGCACATGCAGCAGATATAAATGAGTGCGACGCTCCAGAATCAAATAGTGCTTGAACGCATGTAGTATAAAGCGTGAGGGTACCTTGGATTACTGCAGGATCCATCTCCTCTTCCGTTCCTTGCAGTGCAAACATCCTCCCAGCATTGGGCTGGATTGGCCCGTTCGGTCCTCTATTCTGAGGAGGGCGAGTTGGTGGTTGGTTCCACCCGCCACGGGGCTGGTTCTGTCCCCCAGGTTGGTTACCATTCCAAACCGGCCTAACTTGATTCTGATTCTGATTTCCAGGTTCTGCAGCCCTGACCTGATTTTGCGGCGGTCCAGCATAGTTTCCAATGCCGTTCCACTTAGGACAATTTTTCCTGATATGCCCCTCCTCTAAGCAGTAGTAACAGCGGTTGTCTAGGTTCTGATTCTGTGGAAGGGGGTTGCGGTTTGGTCCAAGATTAAGGTTTGGGCCTCGGTTCAGTACTTGGATCTGGTTCGGATTAGGGTTAGGGTTTCGGTTGAATCCTGAATTGGGGTTTCTCCAAGCTGGGTTGAATTGTGACAACTGTGGGCGAGTGTAGTTTTGGTGGTAGGGTTGAGAGGTTTGGATACTTCTGCTATTAGGGTGGGTGTGGATAAATCCTCCAACCGCGGACATCGGTTTCTTCTGCTCACGCCTTGTCTTGAAATCCAAGTTTTCTCTCTCCATCTTAAGTGTGCATTGCACCACTTGTGAGTAGGTGGGAAGTGTCTGTGCCACTACTGCTTGACGTGTCTCATTAAGTCCCCACTCGAACTTTCTTGCCTTGTCGTCATCACTAGGTATGATTGTGGTGCCATAGCGAGACAGTTCTTCAAACCGTGCCGCGTACTGGGTAACAGTCATCGTACCCTGCTCAAGGTTCATGAATTCAAGGGCCATCGCCCGTTTGACAGGTTTTGGAAAGTATTTGTCAAGGAAAATTTCCTCGAACCTTTTCCAAGTCATTGTTGCCACGTCATGGGTGTTCTTCATCCGATTCCACCAATGCTGAGCTTCACCTTGCATCTGATAGGTAGCTAGGGCAACTCGATTGCTGGCTTCTTGAATGTCTAAGGTTTTAAGAATTTTCTTGATTTCCTCTAACCAAGCCTCCGCAGCTGTAGGGTTAGGTTCTCCTTGAAAATAGGGCGGGTGTAGACACCCCAATCTGGATCGCCTGATCGTTTTACGGTTTCTTGTTTCCCCGATGATGAATTTGGATTAAGAATAGACTTGAGTTTGGAATGGTTTGAGCTTGGTGAGTGTGGAGCCCTTCTTGAACCTTTTTACCCTCAGAAACCCTAAGTCAAAACCCTAAAGTTAGGGTTGACCCTCGCGCGTGGGTTTGGAACCCTCACGCGAGTGTTCTTTGCCAGGTGTGGGTCAAAGTCAATCTGTTGACCGTTGACCCTCGCGTGACATTTAGAACCCTCGCGCGCGTATTTGGAACCCTCACGAGACGGTTCTCTCCTGTCCCCATCCTTAATTTCCAGCTGGATTTTGTGATGATTAGGGGTCTAGTAAGCCTGAGGAGCCCCGTTCTCCACCAGCACAGCTGTTGTAGACTGCGTGGTTGGCTCTTCCCAACACAACCACTCCCATCACCTTGTTGGAGGCCTTCTCCACCAAGTCTGATTGACCAGCCTTGTTGGCTGATTTTTGGGCCATGTCTACCTCTCATGCATTTCCCTATAAATACCCTCCATGCTTCCAATAGCTAAAGGGTTACAAAAATTGCACTAATTCAAGCACAAAGCTCACAAAACCTCAACCACTCCAGTTTTTTCTCTCACTCTTGTGTTCTACATACACTTATTTTCAAAGCTACACCACCTTGTTCAAACCAATCCAACTCAAGCAAAAGGTATAAACATTTACCTGCTTTCTGTTCTGATCCCTGAGGGGGGCTGTCAGGGCCAAGGCTGGTAATCAATACCAGTTCTGGCCCTAAAGTCAGCAAAGTTACAAGAGGCTTACAACTACGAACCCTCGCGCGACTGTTCTTTACTCTCACGCGACAGTTCTTGTTTGTGTGATGATGAACATCGTGGGGAAGGGTATCCTGGCTTTTGAGTCCTTCATACTGTTATTACTATTTTTAAGTATATTAGGGCTGTTAGATCACTGTGTTGCATGAAAAAGCCATAGTTAGCTTATTTTGCAGTATCATTTAGTTTGGAATGCCTTTGGGAAGCTTCTGAGTATGTTTCAGAGCCCCAAGCATGCAAAGCAATTCCTGGACGTCCAGTTAGGAACACTCGCGTGAGGGTTCTCCATCCTCGCGCGATGGTTCTTCATCTTCCAGTAACTGCCCTTGCTTGGCAACTAAGGCTCAAGCCTTTGTTTATTCAGCCCCACTGTTTAGGGTTGCCTTTCAATTCATTTGGTTTCTGTTTATCTCAAATTGTAATTGTTATTTACTCTCCAGTACATATCAACTGCTTGGTTTGCCCCCTGGGTGAGCACTGGTCCTTCCAGAGCCCAGAAGGGGATTAAAATCCAACTTGTGGTGGAACAAACACGCGCGCGAGTGTTTAGAATTGACACGCGATGGTTCTTTGCATGTACGTAGATCCATGCATGCAAAGGTGGCCATGGCGTTGGCATGCCTAAACCTTGTGCAGTATTCTTGATGTTCTGATCAGAGGGTTGGGTTTTATCCCATTTTTCATAGTATTCCATTCATCCATGCTCAAATGCAAACACATCTTGCAAATCGTGTTACAGTTTTAATCCCCGATTAACTTGTTCCCCGCCTCTAATTGGCTAAAATTGGTTAAAAGAAGAAGAATCACAAAACTTTCACAAAATGCCTAAGTAGAGACCAATCTCGGATTGGGCGAAAGGGTGCCTTAAAACCCTTCCTCTCGTAACCTGGCTCCGAACCCAGATATGGTTATGACGGATTTGGTTCCTTCACTTTTTCAAATCAAATAGCGCGACAGGTGCTTCAAAATACGATTCATTGGGTGTCGGACCTTCAAACCCAGGTGGCGACTCTGTGTTTTGCGAGCGTTTGTGTCTCCGCTCGCGCTCCCTCGATTATGGGCCCTTGCTTTGGGGAACGAGATTCCCAAAGGCTCGCTTTGGAATCCGGAAATTCCAGAGCATGCTGCCCACAGTGGCGACTCTGCTGGGGATCATCGAACTAATATTAATCTGTACTTAGAGTTTAATACACTTGTGAACAATTTCTAAAAAGTCTGTCAAAACGGTGAGTTTCGCGCTGCCGAAGGTTGGAATGGTGATTTAACAGGACCTCGTGTCCGGCCAATCCGATCTGGGACTTTTTCGATTATTCATTTGCGTAGTTTCCTCTAAAGATGGACTAAATAAAGTGAGCCGAGCTTGAAAAGGCATTTTGCGATATTGTGATTCTTCTTCTTCTTAAATCAAATTCTAGCATTCATTTGCATCGATGTGGGATAAACCTCGTTGGATCGTTTTGGCAATCCGGCACGGTTTACCGGAGCCCGGGGACCCCGAATGACCAACAACCTTCGACGATGATGGGTCATGCTACCGTTTGACTGTTGCTCTGCGAATCGCGGGCAACGGGAGGTATATCTGTGGCCCTAGTCCGAGGAACCCGTTACAAACCAAAACCGGCCTTTGCATATACAAAGCATTAGAACTTTCCAAACTAAGACAAGTACCCACAGGGTAGGATCTATTTGCATCACTCCTACTGTCTATGTGTTATTGCTTTCCATATCGCATGCTCTGCTCATTCATATCATTCTGCGTAGAAGCATGCTTTAGGGCGACTTCTAGGTTCTTGTTTAAAGACAAGTCTGTCTTAAAGTTACAAGGGACACTGCGGACCCGATGAAGAGTCATGCATCTCGATGATGCACGTTTTTTTTAAATCAAAACCTCAGGGGGGAAGGAACTTTAGGAAATCAGAAATTGCTACGCCTTTGTCTCTTTACCTGCTTAAGGTTTCAAAACGAAGAACGAGGAATAATGGAGAAAATGCCATGATGCTTACACCAAAAAAGGTAACAAGTGCCTCGTCATTTACACCGCTTGGCTAACAGCGCTGTGCCGCTCACGCCATTTTTTTTGGTTATGGTATCATGACATTCATACCGAGTTATTCCTGTTTCAAAAGTTGAAACCCTAATTAGCATAATTGCCAAAGGTGTAGGATTCTTTTGACATCCTGTAGCCCTATTCCCCTCAAGCAAGGATTCTTATCCGAAAAGAATTCTGAGGATTTTTGGCAGTGTTCCGTTAAACTCAAGACAGACTCGTCTTTTGGTTCTAGAGTCTAGGGGACACGGACGACGCAGGCTGCATTTACGCTTTAGTCTTTTATTAAAGTAGCGTGCCCCTTATCTCGGTGTTCTCTTTTCTCTGAAAGCAAAAGAATTCTGAGCCATTGCACCTCCAAGGAAAGTATCGAGGCAAGATTATAAACCCGCTTGGGAACGTCTGCAACGAAATCCGGGTCAAAGGCTTGTTAGGTTGCAACCCCAATCAGTCACAACGGAAGACTCTCCGCTTTCTTCATTGGCCGCTTTACAGGCAAGCTCACCATCAATCTTCGAAGAACCGGTGACCCCAGCTCCTTCTTTAGCTGCAAGCACTCCTGGAAATCCCAACATGGTCGGAACACCGCCTCATCAGCCACTCACTGTTGAAGACATGCTTATGAATCTCCAGAATAGTATCACTACGATGCAACAAAGATCGGCGCAGACTGATGCCAACATTACCCGTCTCAATGACCTTATCAACACTCGTCTTCCACCTCCGCTCGAGACCGAAGACGAGGACGATGAGGGTAACCAGGAGCAGCCTGTTCTGATCCCAGACCCGAATCACGAAGGGCGTCTCATTGTTCAACCCAACCCTAGGGGAGCTCATGTACCTGCTATCAATGCAAATCCTGCAGGCAATACCATGAATCCGGAAATAGCTGCTCTTACAGCCAAGATGGCCCTTCTTGAGGAATCCATTGCCAAAGCAGAAAAGGTCAAAGCTGGAGGGATTGACCTAGATCGTCTCTGTTTGTACCCTAATGCCAAGCTCCCTGAGAAATTCAAGATGCCCGACTTGGCAAAATTCGATGGAAGTGGTGATCCACGGACCCACCTCTACAGTTACCATGCTGCTATGAAGCTCCTATCAGTTGAGCCCGAAGCCATGTCACAGCTTTTTCCCCAAACCCTTTCAGGCCCTGCTTTTCACTGGTTCTTGTCACTCGACATAGCCAAGAGGAGGACTTGGGAGGATATTGGGGCTGCGTTTATTTCGCAGTATAGTTATAATTCCCAACTGAAGATGACCATACGGGAGTTGGAATCTACAAAAATGGAAGCAAAGGAGACCTTTGCTGACTTTGTCAAGAGATGGAGAGCCAAGGCTGCATTGATGACTGATCGCCCCAGCGAGAAAGATCAACTTCGCATCATTTCTCGGAATCTCCAACCGGACTATGCTAAGCACCTGGTTCTTGCTCAAGCATCTGCAAACTTCGAGACCTTCTTCGATTTCGGCTTGGCCATCGAGGATGCTCTGCAGAGTGGGATACTATCAAGAGGGGAGGTTTCTAACCCTCCGAAAGCAAAGCCTCGCGCTTACTCTGGAAACACCAATGCTCTATTTGGGAGTGGGACTCACTCGAATACAGCAACCAGCGGCACAAACACCACTTCTTCCAACACTGCTAACCACATCTCCGATGTCAATCAAGTGCAAGCACCACAAAACAACCGGCCCCGCGATCAGCCCCGCAGCTTCTCTGCAATTGAGGCATCCCTGTCCTCGGTTTTGGAGAAATTGGTTAAGTCTGGGCACCTGAAGCCACTTGATCCAATGCCTTTACCCAAAAATCCCCCGGCAAGTTTCAAACCCAACCTGTACTGTGCTTACCATCAGGGAGCTGGTCATCTTACAGACTCTTGCTTTCGCCTTCGACACGCGATTCAGGATCTCATAGATGACGGGACCCTCGAGGCACCACCTCCACCGTCTCAAAAGCCAAACATCCTCTCCAATTCCTTGCCAAACCACAAAGCTGTCCCTCATATCAGCCAGATATCCCTCAGCTCCACTCAAATCAACCTCAACCCTGCCTCATTTGACCCCACTAGCCATATAATCCCTGCAGATCAACCCAGGCCGGTTGTATCTTTTCCACCCGAGCCTTTTGCTGAAGTCTCGTATTTACGAGTAGAGGAAGGCCAGGTTACTGACGATAATGTGCCTCTGACACGTTTGCAGAATGGGATTTTTGTATTGACGGCATCTGTCAGTGATCTTTCTCATCAGCCAGTCCCTGCCGTGCAGCTCAGTTCTGCCTCTTCCCTTGACAGTCCATACTTCACTATAACGGACCCTAACCCATCTCTCTGTTTGACGAACCGGTTGCCATTCAGCGCCCCTCCTCCTGAGGCTGACATGCAAGCCATAAGTTGGGCCATCGCCGACAACATGGATTATGCCACTCCGATATTCAATGAGTGGTCAGCACTCGAACTAGATGGTTTCCCACAGCAGCCTGAATATCTTCCGTTTGACCAAGCCTGGTATGATGGATGGATGGCTGGCCATGAAGCTGCTATGATCGATCCTTTGGACGAATTCTCCCTTTACATGTTGTTCCATCAGGCTGAACCTATTGTCCCTCAAGAAGAGTATAATTGGGACCCTGAACCGATCTGGCAGGATCCTGTGGTTTTGGATCCTAACCCTCAGCAAGGTTATGCTATACCTGATTACCTACAGCATTACGTGGAGGATGACCTTTTTCAGGAAGAGCCTCGTGTCTTGGGAGATCATGTTTCTACTTTCAACTTGGTCTTCGACTCGGTCTGTGATGTTGATCACGACCCTTGTTCTTACATCATTGATGACAGACTTCCCCGCTCTGTGGTTCCTTATCCGAGCAATAGCGACTGCAATATCATGGTGACCGATCTTATTCCTCCTGCTAACCTGTGGGACGTTGACGAGGTCGTCGATATCCAAGTGGGGAATGAAGTCTGGGCAGTTAACCGCTCCTTGGCAGAGGGTGGACTATGGGACGTCCCGTTTACGGCCAATCCGGAGCCCGTTACTGAAGTGGCGACGGTTGTTGATGTGAGTTTCTGGGACTCACTTTTAATAAAAGATCTGGCAGAGGACTTGGGGATAGATATGGAGGTACCGAAATCTGTAACGGCCGCTGATAAAGGGAAGCGTAAGCTGGGGGAAGTCCCTGCTGATCTCTGGGATGTGAATGAAGATCCTCAAGTTGTGCCTACTTCAGGAAATGTGCATAATGTTACGAGGAGTGGACGAATTTTCCAACCTGCAAATCTGCAAGTTGGGACTTCCTCCAACCCTTCTAACCCAAGGAAGGAGCCCTTTCCTGGGACTGCGCCACTCGAATTACCAAGTACGGATCTTATCCGGAAGCAACTGGAGCGAATTCCTGCCGCAATATCCATCTGGGGACTGATCTGTTCCTCCCGAGAGCACCGTCAAATGTTATGCCAAGCTCTCGCCTGTCTCGAGATTCAAGCTGATGTCACTCCTGAGGCGATGTTATCTCTCATCCTTCCTCCTACTTCCAAGCACACCGTCGTCTTTACTGACAAGGACCTGCCAGTCGAAGGGTTGATCACAATCGTCCCCTCCATATTACTGTTAAATGCCGCGGACTCTGGGTTCCGACTTGTCCTCATTGACAACGGCTCAGCCATTAATGTTTGTCCAATGAGGGTGGCCTACCGATTGGGTTTCGCCAAAAAAGACTTTGCACCTTCTAACCTGGCCGTCAAGGCCTATGACGGTACCCGCCGTATGGTCGAGGGAACTTTAATGCTCAAGCTTGATATAGCAGAGGGCTTTGAAATGGATGTTGAGTTCCACGTAGTCGACATTCCTGCCACTTTCAACCTATTGCTGGGCCGGCCCTGGCTCCATCGGTCAGACATCATGGTCGTGCCATTAATCCTCCACCAAAAAGTCATTCTGGGACTTCCCATTGTCACCCTTACCATCTGTGGAGATTCAGGCATTCGTCCACTCAAAGAAGATGGGACCCCTGTTTTGGGTATTATGCATGGTGAAGAAGATGTTGACCTTGGGGGTTTCTCGTTCGACACTTCTGGGTCTGTTTTGGCTATCAATGTGGATGGGGACTTTCTTATCAGCTCTGTTGCAATGGACATTATGCTAAGGATGTCTTATTTTCCTGGTCTGGGTTTAGGGGTTCGTCAGCAGGGAGTCCCGGAGTTCCCTGTCTTTCCTTTTTGTGAGGGGCGTTTCGGTTTGGGGTATACTGCCTCTGCCAATAATGCCAAGAGAAGGAAACACACGGGAAAACCTCGTACTCTCTATGGCAATCCTGACAGCTACTTCGTGCGCGAAGTCGGGAATGCAGCTTATACTGGACAGGTGGAGCTGTTTATCAATCCTGAGACTGGAGAGCTGCTGCCAGGTTTCCAGGTTTTTGCTAATGACACTTGGTCATCAACTGATGAAGAGCCAGAGAAGGCGGAATTCAAGAGGAAGCTCACTCAACCAAGGTTGAAGTTTGACTGGCTGGGGACTTTTGATCAGGGGAGCTTGGAGCTGTTATTCCAGGAGTTCTCCCAAGCGGGTTTAACTGAGAAGGTTGAGGAAGCTGAAGTGTTCATGCTCGGGTCAGATGTTCTGGAGGATCCGACATCGCTCATTATGGAAGCCAAGGGCAGTCTTAAAAATTGCATTTTCAAACCACGCTTAACTTGCATTGACGACACTTCTGAGTCTGTGTCTGAGTCAGAGTCGGAGTGAGTCGTCTAAATCTAGCTCTGAGTCGGAGTTTGTGCCTCTGGGCCCTCCACGTCATAGCTTCTATTTTGAGTTTGATTCACTTGTACTTGGCAACCCTGAGGGGTTTTGTGAAATGAATGACGCATCTTCTGACTACTTGCATGATCTTTATATAAACTGTGTTGACCCCGGCGATGAAGGGATGGATTTCGACGGGGACATTCCCAAGGAAATCCGTGCCCTCATCGACAGGGAAGACGAAAGGCATGCTCAGCCGTTAAAAGAAGAAATAGTTTCTATAAACTTGAAAGATGAGAACGATCCCCGAATGGTTCAAGTGGGCTCAACACTTTCACCAGAAGAGCATCGTGACTTCAAAGACTTGCTCACTGAATACATTGATGTCTTCGCGTGGTCTCATCAAGACATGCCAGGTATTGATCCCGAAATAGTGGAGCATCGTATCCCTTTGCTGCCAGGCGGATGAGGCCGGATTGGGTACAGAAGATTAAAGAGGAGGTTACCAAGCAGATTGATGCCGGTTTTCTCATGGTTTCTCAGTATCCTACTTGGGTCGCCAATATTGTTCCTGTTCCTAAAAAGAATGGGCAGATACGAGTCTGTGTTGATTTCAGGGACTTGAACAAAGCAAGCCCCAAAGATGATTTTCCCTTGCCACACATCGATGTGCTTGTGGATAATACGGCGGGGCATGCTTTGCTTTCGTTCATGGATGGATTTTCAGGCTATAACCAAATTCTCATGGCACCCGAGGATCGTGAGAAGACAACGTTCATCACCGAGTGGGGGACTTACTGCTATTTGGTCATGCCGTTTGGGTTGAAGAACGCCGGACCTACTTATCAACTGCCACGACCATTTTGCATGACATGATACATAAGGAAGTGGAGGTCTATGTCGATGACATGATTGCCAAATCAAAAACTCGAGAGGGACACATTCCTGTGCTAAGGAAGTTCTTCGAGAGGCTTCGTAAATTTCGCATGAGGCTCAACCCACAGAAATGCACCTTTGGGGTCACGGTGGGCAAGATGCTTGGCTTCATGATTACTACCCGGGGTATAGAAGTCGATCCATCAAAAATCAAGGCAGTACTGGAGATGAAGCCACCGGTATCTGAAAAGGGCGAAGCTTTCTCGGGAAGATTCAATTCATCAGCAGATTCATCGCCAAGTTGACCTTAACTTGCGAGCCGATGTTTCGTCTACTCAAGAAGAACACGCCGTTTGCATGGTCCGACAGATGTCAGGCAGCTTTCGAGTCTATTCAGAAATACCTTCAGAATCCTCCGATCTTGATGCCGCCAGTGCCTGGAAAACCCTTGATCCTTTACTTGTCTGTCAATCCCTCTTCTATGGGTTGCTTGCTAGCTCAAGAAGGAGATAAGGGTGTCGAGAAGGCCATTTACTACTTAAGCAAGAAGATGGTTGGGTGCGAGGAACGCTACACCGCTTTGGAGAAAACATGTTGGGCTCTTGTTTGGGCTTCCAAAAAGTTGAGACACTACATGCTGGCTTACCCAGTGAAGTTGATTTCTCGGATGGATCCTCTCAAGTATCTGTTTGAGAAGCCAGCACTTACTGGTAAGTTAGCACGTTGGTTGCTCTTGCTAGCTGAGTTCGATCTTGAGTATGTCACAAGGAAGTCAGTTAAAGGCCGTGCTGTGGCAGAGTTCTTAGCCGATCATCCCGTCGATGGGCCAGAAGACTCAAATTTTACGTTTCCAGATGAAGAGGTCCTAACGATAGTGGACGACGTGTGGACTCTTTATTTTTATGGGGCGGCCAACCAGAAAGGATATGGGATTGGGGTCTTGCTGATAACGCCTGACGGTTCTCATATTCCGCTTGCATTCAAACTCAATTTCGATGTTACAAATAACCAAGCCGAATATGAGGCCTGTATTGTCGGCATGGAGGCAGCTTTAGCACTTGGAGTTGAAAAGCTCGAGGTTATTGGCGACTCTAACCTTGTTGTATCTCAGGCCAACGGGGATTGGAAAGTTCGTGAGGAGAGATTGAAGCCATATCATCAGGACTTGGAAGATCTTATTCCTCGTTTTAATAAAGTGACTTTTACCCACATTCCCCGCTTGAAAAATCAGTTTGCCGACGCTTTGGCGACTTTGGCCTCCATGGTTGAACTCCCGTTGGGCGTTAAGCTTCGCCCCATCTTGATTGAACAGCTGGACTGCCCCGCTTACCAGTATGTTAGCTCCATCGACGATATCAATGATGGCCTACCCTGGTACCATGATATATGGAACTTCGTTGAAAGGGGCGAATATCCTGAGGCATCCAAAAAGGATCAGCTTGCATTACGAAGGCTAGCAGCCCAATACATCATTTGCGGAGGGAAGCTTTACAGGAGGTCCCATTGTGGGATGCATAAGCTGTGTGTCAGTGGTGCTGAAGCCACCAAAGTAATGGAAGATGTTCATGAAGGGGTCTGCGGTCCTCATATGAGTGGTGTCATGCTTGCTAGGAAGATCTTACGGCAGGGTTACTTTTGGTCTACTATGGAATCACAGTGTGTGGATTATGTTTGCCGTTGTCACAGGTGCCAGATCCATGCCAACCTTATGCACGTTCCACCTTCCAAGTTGTTTGGCATGACGTCGCCTTGGCCCTTTGCTGTATGGGGTATTGATGTCATCGGCATGATCAGGTCGTCTGCTTCAAATGGTCACCGTTTCATCTTGGTCGCGATAGACTATTTCACTAAGTGGGTGGAGGCCGAATCTTACAAAACCTTGACTGCCGTTCAGGTGGCACAATTCATCAGGAAGAACATTATCTACCGATACGGTGTCCCACAGGCATTTGTTTCGGATAATGGAGTTCACTTCAAGGGCAGAGTTTTAGAGCTCTTCGATGAGTTCAAGATTCAGATACACCATTCGACGGTTTATCGCTCGCAGGCCAACGGGGCGGATGAGGCTGCCAACAAGAACATCGAAACGATCATCAAGAAGTCTGCGGAGTCCGCCAGGGACTGGCACAAACAGCTACCTCTAGCTCTTTGGGGGTATCGAACATCAATTCGAACGTCAACAGGGGCTACTCCCTACTCTCTGGTTTATGGGATGGAAGCGGTACTCCCAATTGAGCTTGAGGTGCCATCTTTGAGGATCATGTTAGAATCAGAGCTCGCTGAATCTGAATGGCTCAGCGGGAGGTTTGTTGAGCTCATGCTTTTTGACGAGAGGAGGCTCCGTGCCTTGTATCATGTTCAGGGGTATCAGCGTCGGATTGCTCGGGCTTTTAACAAGAAGGTAAAATCTCGCGACTTAGTCGAAGGGGACATGGTCACCAAGGAAATCCGGGCTCCCATCTTTGATCTCCGCGGTAAGTTCCGTCCGAAACGTTCAGGGCCTTACCTTATCAAGACTATCCTCTCTGGGGGAGCGGTTCAACTTATGGATCTGGACGGCAATGAGTTCAACACTCTAGTCAACTTGGACCAACTCAAGCGTTACTATCCCTGAGAGAAGCTCGCTGGGCCGAAAACCACAAGGGTGGGCGGTTCCAGGCAAAAATTAGAGCATGCCCGCTAGATCGAAAACCTAAGGAGGCGGCCTAGGCAAAAATAAATGGGCGACAATCAAAAGCTCGCTAGGCTGAAAACCCGAATGGGCAGTCCTAGGCAAAAGTTAGAGCATAAAAGGAGAGTCAAAATACACGAGCGAACCTTAACCTGAACTACGTTTTGACCTGATTCCTTGAAAAGGATACGTAGGCAATCTCTCTGAGAGATTCGGTCATAATCAATCAACTTGATCCAGGGTTTCTTTTTCCGAAGGGTGTGTTCAATGTATGGCGTTGTTCAAAACTTGGACCCAAAGGGGAAAATTCTTAATCTCTCGATTTTTATTTCAAAACTACTACTTCCATTACACAGGCTGAGCAGGCTTTCAAAACAGTTAAAGCATAAAAACAGAATAAAATGCTAAGCTGCCCTCACGGGCTCACAGTTTATTCTAGATCATCAGGGTCACGTCGGGAGTCAGTCTGCATTTTGTCTTCTTTTAATTTCTCTCCTTAACCATGCTCTGTAGCGTTTGGTTAGCTCTGTGCTAAAATCTGGATCTGGTCCGCCGAGCTCCCTCGAGCCCCAGTTACGTTCATACCCAAGTAGGTTTTGTGCAGTGAAGGCAGGAACATGGAAGGTCTCCGCTCCGGCTCTGTGAAATCCTTGGCTTATCCCGAATTGCCGAAGGATACGGCCAGGAATGTAGAATGTGAAACTAGACAGACTAGCAATCACCACTCTTTCATAACCTGCAGATTTCACGGTCATATCCGGGATATTCAACTCTCCGTGCCTCCAGGTGATTTCCTCTGATGGTAGCTCGTTCATGAATCGAAACCACTCCTCTGTGGGCATCTCTGGGAACAACATCTCTCTCTGGTGCATTTGCCCAGGTAAGTGGGGCCAGTTCGCTTCTGGGGCTGCAATCAACCCGAGCTTGTCTGATAACCACAACTGCATGAGTGGCAAAGACAAGTAAGGAGCCACTTAAGACTTGAGCGGAAAAACAAGTAAGGAGCTCTGATATAACCTTAGCCGAGTGTTGAGGTAAAAACAGAATGTCTGAAAACCGAAAAAAGGTGAGCTGAGTGAGAGTTTACCTGCAATAGCAACGGACTGCCACCAAATACCATGGTTTGCCCGTTTGCTACTAAATCTAGCCCCATGAGTGTCTCGGCGAGAATCATTGGCACCACATTCCTTCGATCGCCCAGCTGAGTGGCCACGCTCACCAGAGAAGATTTGACTTGTCCAGTCGGGGATACCAAGAAGTATGCGGCCAGCACGCTAATCAGCAGCGCGAATCGACGGCGAGCTTGCCAAGCCAGGTCGCTGGTATCGCCTTCAGGCCCGTACCATTCCATCAAGCGCATGATGTTTATCTGCTCGCCGCCCAGCAGGCTTTCAGCTGCACCTGAGGTGATGTTCAGGCTGGTTTTTAGAAGTTTGGACATGCTCTTCCGGTATGGTGGTACGACAATCATATGGGAGGTGAAGCCTTGGAGGTATGCTTGGAATTCTTCCACAGTTGGGCACAGCTCGTTGTCTCCAAACCTGAACACATGAATACTCGGATCCCAGAACTGCACAGCTAACTGCAAGATTGCGGGGTGAAGCTCTATGTTTCGGAGGAAACGGACCGCAGCTAGCCCATGCGCTCGGAAAGATAGCCAATCGGTTGCAACAAAGGCTTCTAGCCATGGATCAATTAGAGCTGGAAGATGGTTTGCCATTTGCTTGTGGTTTGCAAAGTTTTTTGTGGGAGAGGTGCCTTGAATGCCTCCGAGAAGTCCTCTTTTATAGCCAAATGAAGGGGAAAATATCCCTGTGCCCATGCAGGATGTCAGGCAAGGTGGCATAATTTTACACCCAAAGGGCTCACTTATTGGGGTATCCCTGAACCTCATTTCTCTGCTCTTCCCTACTTTTTGAACTCCAGGACGACCAGAGTAATGTAAGGACCCACGTTCCTCTACCTTTTTGAATCAAAGCTGGCAGTTTTGACTGGGATGAACCCTCGCGCGACATTGTGGAATGCTCACGCGACGGTTTGGCCTCTTTTGGCCAGAAATGAGCAACCTACTGACTTTTGGAGGGTGGTTTTTCGTATTTCGACTCGAGTCAGTTTTCGGACGCTGAATGTTTCTAGCAGGCCATTATGGAACCTCATGGTCATGTGGAAGTCTCGTTTGCGTAAATTGCATTTTTCGATGATGGATTTCGGGCTTAGAGAAATGGTGTCGGTTCTTGGTTAGCATACGAGTGTTTATTTCACTGAACGAGCCAGGCTTAAAAGCCATACAACTTACATAAAAAGCATGCAAAAGGGTGGAACGTGGCTCAGACAGTCCAACGACCTAGAGCTTATTTCTTATACAAACTCGGTTTTGGTGGATTTCAGAAGTATCCCCCTAGTCGAGCATAGACTTCTTTGCGAAGCCATTTCACGTAACGGCTCTCCAACCACGTAATGGGATCAGGGAGAGCCTCCTCTAGTTCTCTGTTAATCCAGCTGTGCTCATAGGCTTGCAGGTTGTGGCTATCAAATGTGGGAAGCCTGAAGCGCTCTTTCCCAAAGCACCTGCTTTCTTGGTTTCTGCCTAACTGTCGAAGCGTCCGTCCTGGTATATAGAAGGTGAAGCTCGTCAGCCCAGCAAGGATCACTCGTTTGAACCCCGCGGAATTTACAGTCATCGCCGGCAGGTTCAGCCATGGGCATCTCCAGACTATGTCTTCTAATTGCATGTCATTCAGAAAGGCATACCATATATCAACCGTCAGTTCGAGGTACACCATCGGTCTCTCGACCAGTTGCCTTGGGAAATCTTCGAAGCCGGCCTCCGGAGCTTCAAGTACACCCACCTTGTCTGAAAGCCAAAGCTGAGCGTAAAAACAAGTACGAAGTCAGATACAGCCAGAGTGAAAAACAAGTGAGGTTTGCCCAGCGATCCTAGCCTGAGCGCGAGGTAAAACGAGAAAGTGTGTGCATAAAGAAAGAGTGAGTTGAGTGAGAACCTACCTAGAGCAGGAGAGGACATCCGCTGAACCAACTTGCTTGGCCGCTTTTCACTAAATCCAAGCCTATGAGGGTTTCCGCTAGAACGGCGGGCATGATATTCTTTCGAGCGTCCATTTGCAACGCCATGCTCACTACGCTTGGGCTAACTTCTCTGTTAGCAGGGATCAGCATGTAGGCAGCCAGTGCGCAGACCGAGAGCACGAAACGTCTGTGGGCCGGTCCAACGTAGTCTCCTAGGGCACCTTCGGGACCATACAGCTCGATAAGACGGATAATGTTGAGATTGCCATCTTGGATTATGCTTGCTGACAGTTCTTCGGGAATGTTGAGTTTTGCCTCTAAGAGTTGGCTCATATCCTCCTGGAACGGAGGAATGGCGAGGACTTCACAATCAGTAAATCCTCGAAGGTAGGTTTGGAACTCCTCCACTGTCGGGCACATTTCGTCATCGTAAAAGCGGAAAACGTGCATGATTGGATCCCAATACACCAATGCAGCTTCGAGAAATTCAGGTCGTGCCTCCATGAATCGGAGGTCACGAATGGAAGATAGGCATTGGGAACGAGGGCTTTCCCAGTCGATAGTTTCGGGACGGGTCAGCCACGGATCAAGTATGGCGGCTAACGGATTTTCCATTTTAGGTAAAGTGGGTACTCCTGGACTTTAGAGGAAGGAATGCTTTTGGCATTGCCATGCATACCATGCCTTTATAGGCAAAGTCTCTCAAAATATCATCCTTGGTTCTCATACCAAGGGTCAAGATTCATGAAAAATAGGGACACCTTGCCATGTAAGGACACACAAATCTGCAAACTGCAGGATGGTCTACAGGACGTTGGTGGTTGGTGACAGGGCCTCTGGTGCCTTCAAAAGTTGGTTTGGTCAAAAGAGGGTGGCCTGACAGGGACAAACACTCGCGCGAGCATTCGAAAACCCTCGCGCGCGACCAAACACTCGCGCGACTATTCTGAACCGTCACGCGATGGTTCTCCTGCAATATTGACAGATTCTGGCAGCTACTGTCCATTTTTGGTCGTTTTTGGTTTCAGAGGGTCTTTGGCACTTTTGTTGGTTCCAGCAAGTCATAACGGGTATATATGACTATGTGCAAGCATCGGATTCGAAATATTGCGTTTAACGAAGATTTTGGACCCTCGGCGGCCCGTTTCAAGCTAAAATCGAAGTTTTGGAGGTTCGAAATCCATTCTGGAGGGTTTTGCCAGGTTCTTTCATGCCGCACAGGTCATATGGAGCGTATGTGACTGTACGGAGGTGTCGGTTTCAGTCCGGGACATAATTGAGTCTTGTTTCGCTGTCTCGTGTCCCTTTCATGTCCCTTTTGTGTCCTTTGGACACTTTTTGGTATTTTTCCCTTTTCGGGACGTTTTTCTCGATTCCGTCAACTTGTGCAAGTCACGTTGTGTGTGCTTGATGTTATGGAAATATCAGTATCAATCAAAGTCAAGTATTTCAACCCAAAGTTTCATTAATTTGTCGTATCCTCGTATCCTGGCTGTGTCCTAGGGTACATTTTGCGTTTTCCTTCGAGCTAGTCACTCCTGTACATATATCTGTGTCTGTGGACAGTCTCGGTGTGTTCAATGCAAGTTTGGTATTAGTGGTGCGTGTTTTACCTCTTTTATGCATATAAAGAGCAAATAAACCAATGAAAATGCAAATTTTATAACTAAGGGTACTGTGTCAGACCAAATCAAAGGAAAGTACTGTATCTGTGGTGCTCCGGCCGATCAAAAACCATCAAAAACTATCAAAAGTAGTGCGGGCATATCCGCCCATCCAGCAAAAAGGCGCGCAGGCCTCCAGAAGCTAAAACAAGTATCAGAGTATCTTGGGCACATCCGCCCTCTATCTACCTACTTGGGCACGCAGGCCCCAAAAGTAAAGTAAAGCGCAGAAAATAAAGAGGCTCTCAATCTCAATCCTCGCCTCCAAGCCAGTCTTTCAGGCCCGTACGGCCACCATCATCATCACTACCATCATCATCGTCATCAGCTCCATCCTTGGGCTCCTCCCTGTACGCCGGATCGTCGACTGAGTCATCAGAATCGCTGCGGGCGGATGAGTGCTCCTCCTCCTCTTCTTCCTCTTCCTCGTCTTCCTCCTCATCTCCGTCATCTTCCTCCTCGGAAGTTGGGAGCAATACCAGCTTGGGTCTCTTTGGGGCTCGATGCTCCTCCGATGATGGTCTTTGGCGCATTGCAATGCGGAATCGCTCCTCAGCACGTGCCATCGCCTGTCCAACTGGTTCTTTGCCTGCAGCAGCTGCTTGTGAACTCCTAGTTTGTCGCTGTGGTGTGGCTGCCGGTATAGGAGTCCTGGCTGCTAACTTCTTCTGCGGAGGAGACCGTGTCCTCTTGCTCCTAGAAGTCGCCCGTCCCTGTGCCTGCATTATCATATCATGTGAAGCATTAGAGTATATTGTGCATATTGTGTATTGCATATATCAAGTGTTTGAATGACAGGTACATTTTATTGCGAGCAATCTAAAGCATATGTATCGAAAACAGAGGTACATCATCAGATATCAAAAGCAGGAATGTATCGTTGTATACCTAAGGTTTCTTGCCAGCAGCTCGCTGAGCCTGTGGGGCAGTGGGTGCTGGATAGCGCAGCTCTAACTGGAAGCCGCCAGCTGCTCGCCTAACCAAATTCTCCAAAGCCAGCATACGGCGAACAGCTTCATTCACCCACTCAGCGGGCGCCTGCAAAGGCAATTCTGTATCATCAAACATATTCAATATTGGTGCATGTATTAAAGTGTAAACAAGATTCATACCGGCACAGTCACAGGCGGTGGCTCGACTCTGGCAGGCACTAAATGTATCTCAGCTAGATTGCCTTGTGCATCCGTAACGGGAATTGTCCATGACATTTCAGGGGGTCCACCTCTCACAGGAACGCCTGCATGATGCCTGACTCGGCCTTCGCCGCCTCTTGCTCTCTCCCCAGCAGCTCTCCTCTCCTCGGCAGCCCCGCGTGCCTGACTCTGCATGTCTTTGAAAGCCCGAATACCCAATGGCCTCGCCAAACGGTCTCTCTGGTACTCCGCATAGTCCATCTCTGGGCGAAGGTATCGTGTCAGCTCTGTATCAGGCCGTGTGAACCTCTCCAGCTCAGCCCGGGTGTATGTACTCGTATGTGAAGCTCGGGGTGGAAGTCGCCCTGGCACCTGGAACGCGGTATAGCCAAGCGACTGGCGTGACACCAGGTCTCCAAGGTACCACTGCCAGCCAAAGGCCGACTCAAGTAACACCCTGCTAGCGGTGATGACCCTGCTCTCGGCCAGGTACTCAGGCTCTGCTCCAGCCATTCTCCAAGGATTCCAATTGACCTACACACAGGTCAACAGGCAATTGAGGCAATTGGTCAGCGGCAGCATTAAAGCAATTCATAGTGTTTTAATTATGAGGGTTTTATGGTATACCTGCTCGGCCCTGAGCTCATCCAAATACAGTCTGAAGGCATTCAGTTGGCCTCTACCCTCCTTCGGCCCCATCATCTTCTTACTCCACTTCAGCGCACGAGGGAGAACGCTCAAGTCGGGATGCTTGCACTGAGGCGGATACATCCGCAAAACCTCGTAAGCCCAGAGCTGTTCAAAGTCAAGCAAGCGTATCCATCAATCATAGGATATTATGATATGTATTCAAACAGGCTATGGAAACAGATCAACAAACAATGCAAGTAAATAGAAGTTGTGTTGTGTTACTTTACCTCCCAGATTCTCCAGTAGCCAGCAGTGCTCTTCCCCGTCCTCGACGAATTGCCCATGAAGGTGTAAGCAGTAGCCAGTGCTGCTCCACCCCAGTCAAAGCGTGAAGCTGTCTTCAGGTCTCTCAGGGCCGGTAGGTAAGACAAGTGTACTCTGCTACGCCTGTTTGGATACAGGGTAGCACCAAAGAGATACAGCAAGTATGCCCTGGCCATTTGCTCCGCCTCCCTCTCGGTAGTCACCTTCTTCTTCAGGTATTTCTTCAATTGCTCATACTTGGCCATCCCCTCCTCAATCTTGGGTGCATTACCCAGAAACCACTCCAGTGCAGCCCGATCATTCTGAATGTTTGAATCAAAAGGAATGGGCTCTCCTCCGACTCTCAGCCCTGTGATCGCTGCAAAATCTGCAGGTGTCACGGTCATCTCTCCAGGGGGAAGATGGAAGGTATTTGTAGTGTCCCTCCATCTCTCTGCAAGCACTACCAGCACGGCATGGTCAATCCTGCTCCTAGTAAGAGTCTGTATGAACTCCCCAAAGCCTGCTGCATCCACCAAGTCCCTCACCCGCTGAGGTAAACCCTCATACAGTGCCAGTGATCTGCACGCACCCCCAAAGCCCCGGATGTCTCTCTGAACCGCACCCTCCTGTTTCAAATACACAAACAAGCAACAGGGCAAATGTTAGCAGGCGTGGCTTTCATTTTCAAGTTCTAGGTAATCAATTCAGGGGTGTAACAACGGTTCTTTGGTTCATGCTTTCGGCATGGTTGTATCAACAAGCAACAGGGCAAATGTTAGCAGGCGTGGCTTTCATTTTCAAGTTCTAGGTAATCAATTCAGGGGTGTAACAACGGTTCTTTGGTTCATGCTTTCGGCATGGTTGTATCAACAAGCAACAGGGCAAATGTTAGCAGGCGTGGCTTTCATTTTCAAGTTCTAGGTAATCAATTCAGGGGTGTAACAACGGTTCTTTGGTTCATGCTTTTGGCATGGTTGTATCAACAGGCAACAGGGCGAATGTTAGCAGGCGTGGCTTTCATTTTCAAGTTCTAGGTAATCAATGCAACAGCACGACGGTGGCTTTTCAGTTCATGCTATTGCATGCATGGACTACCCGGGTTATATCATCATGTTTCTGGCTTAGGTGTAGGCAGTTTTCAGATGGTTGGTTCAAGTTATTATTCTACGTTGCATGCGTTTTACATGGTGTGCAATTTAGCGATTCTACTACAAGGGTTATGTCATGATTTTCTCTGCAATTTACTGAACTATGCTGGGAAGTAGAAATTGAGGTACAAAGGGGGTTGTCAGGATTTACCTCGGCCCAAGTGTTCGCAATGTGGATCAGAGGGTCTCTCAGCACTGTTTCGTCGTCATACTCTAATCGCTGTGGCATGTATGCTGAAATACCTGATGGCACAAACAGATGTGGCATAGGGGGCACGTATGTCTCTGATGTATAGTCCGGCCGGCCCATGGTTCCCGCCTCCGCCACAGCTGTCACCCTGGGTCCCAATGCCTCCTCGGCAGCCCTTTCCTCGGACTCCATGTCTCTCAATGGCTCCTCTCTATCCTTCCTCTCTCTCTCGGCCCTCCCAGCGGCCTCGGCAGCCTCAACAGCCCGTGCCCGATCCTCCTTTGCCTTCAGAACGTACTCACCAATATCAGGACGCTCCTCCAAAAGTCTCGCTAGTATCTCGTCGGGCGTATGCTCGGCAATCTCGTCAAAAGTGATGGGTACGTGACGCGACGATGTGGCCGCTGTCACCGGAGGTCTGAACGCAATATCTTGTTCACGGATTTCAACAGGGGGATCCTCCGTGATCTGCTCTGTCTCGACAAGCTTCTCCTCCGCAATAACGGCGCTCTTGCCTCTCGCCGGATCCCTCGGCGGAGACCCGTTCGGCCCGGGATCGCCACCCATGGCTCCACCACTGCCCGAACCACCGGAACTGCCACCAACCATGGGCGAACCTTCGGTCACTACGCCCGGGCCTTCTGCTTCAGAAATGGACCCCACGGCCCCAGTAGGAACCCTCGCGCGAGGATTCTCCTCGGTCACGCGAGGATTCTCTTCATCACCAATCTCCTGCTGCTGGTTTACTCCGCCATCGCCGCCGCCTGCTACCACTGCACTGGTACCCGCGGCTTCCTCTGTCGCCGTCTGATCGCCCGTTTGGATCTCCATTGGACCTCCTCGGTCCTCTACTCGATCAACAACCTCTCCCTCGCTACCACTGTTCCCGTGCTCTGCCATGGGTAACGGATTGTGATGTGATTTCGTGGTTTTGGGGCGAAGATCAAGGGTTTTTGGAAAGTATGAGAGAGTAAGAGGAGTTTGAGAGTTTTTGAAACTGCCACAAGCGGTTTCAGAGACGTCCTCGACGTATATGGAACGAAAACAAGCACGAGCCGGGTCTGGGCCGATTCAGATCCAAGCCCTCAGAAACAAATCATCGCGTGATGGTTCATAACGCGCGCGCGACGGTTCTTTTGGGCTTCAGGCCCATTACCCCAGCAGTGCAAGACCAGTCATGCACATCTCTCTGTTATGGTACATGATGTGTTGTTATGCTTTTGAGGCATGTTTGGGAGTTATTTGGGAATAAGTCCGTCGAAATTCGAGTTATGTTCCATCCCCAGCAGTGGTCCGCCCGTGCACACCTGAGCAAAATCCTAATTTCAAATCAACGACGATCCATCCGTCCAATTTCAAATCAGTGACGATCCATCCGTCCAATTTCAATCAGCGACGATCCATCCGTCCAATTTCAAATCAGCGACGATCCATCCGTCCAATTTCAATCAGCGACGATCCATCCGTCCAATTTCAAATCAGCGACGATCCATCCGTCCAATTGTCAATCAGCGACTATCCATCCGTCCAATTTCAATCAGCGACGATCCATCCGTCCAATTTCAAATCAGCGACGATCCATCCGTCCAATTGTCAATCAGCTACGATCCAATTGTCAATCAGCGACGATCCATCCGTCCAATTATCAATCAGCGACGATCCATCCGTCCAAGTGTCAATCAGCGACGATCCATCCGTCCAATTATCAATCAGCGACGATCCATCCGTCCAATTATCAATCAGCGACGATCCTTCCGTCCACCTTTAGATCAACGGCAATCTAACTGTCAACCGGTGACGATCTATCCGTCCGGTCATTCTTCGGTGCACGGTATTTTAATATATTTGCGCGTGTTTCATTAAATCAGCTTTTGGGCGGATTTAGAGGGTGTCTAGAAACCTTTGACGTTACCCGTACCAGTCAATGGTGCTCCGCGTGCTGTCAAAGGGGGACTACTGTAGACACCCCAATCTGGATCGCCTAATCGTTTTACGGTTTCTTGTTTCCCCGATGATGAATTTGGATTAAGAATAGACTTGAGTTTGGAATGGTTTGAGCTTGGTGAGTGTGGAGCCCTTCTTGAACCTTTTTACCCTCAGAAACCCTAAGTCAAAACCCTAAAGTTAGGGTTGACCCTCGCGCGTGGGTTTGGAACCCTCACGCGAGTGTTCTTTGCCAGGTGTGGGTCAAAGTCAATCTGTTGACCGTTGACCCTCGCGTGACATTTAGAACCCTCGCGCGCGTATTTGGAACCCTCACGCGACGGTTCTCTCCTGTCCCCATCCTTAATTTCCAGCTGGATTTTGTGATGATTAGGGGTCTAATAAGCCTGTGGAACCCCGTTTTCCACCAGCACAGCTGTTGTAGACTGCGTGGTTGGCTCTTCCCAACACAACCACTCCCATCACCTTGTTGGAGGCCTTCTCCACCAAGTCTGATTGACCAGCCTTGTTGGCTGATTTTTGGGCCATGTCTACCTCTCATGCATTTCCCTATAAATACCCTCCATGCTTCCAATAGCTAAAGGGTTACAAAAATTGCACTAATTCAAGCACAAAGCTCACAAAACCTCAACCACTCCAGTTTTTTCTCTCACTCTTGTGTTCTACATACACTTATTTTCAAAGCTACACCACCTTGTTCAAACCAATCCAACTCAAGCAAAAGGTATAAACATTTACCTGCTTTCTGTTCTGATCCCTGAGGGGGGCTGTCAGGGCCAAGGCTGGTAATCAATACCAATTCTGGCCCTAAAGTCAGCAAAGTTACAAGAGGCTTACAACTACGAACCCTCGCGCGACTGTTCTTTACTCTCACGCGACAGTTCTTGTTTGTGTGATGATGAACATCGTGGGGAAGGGTATCCTGGCTTTTGAGTCCTTCATACTGTTATTACTATTTTTAAGTATATTAGGGCTGTTAGATCACTGTGTTGCATGAAAAAGCCATAGTTAGCTTATTTTGCAGTATCATTTAGTTTGGAATGCCTTTGGGAAGCTTCTGAGTATGTTTCAGAGCCCCAAGCATGCAAAGCAATTCCTGGACGTCCAGTTAGGAACACTCGCGTGAGGGTTCTCCATCCTCGCGCGATGGTTCTTCATCTTCCAGTAACTGCCCTTGCTTGGCAACTAAGGCTCAAGCCTTTGTTTATTCACCCCCACTGTTTAGGGTTGCCTTTCAATTCAATTGGTTTCTGTTTATCTCAAATTGTAATTGTTATTTACTCTCCAGTACATATCAACTGCTTGGTTTGCCCCCTGGGTGAGCACTGGTCCTTCCAGAGCCCAGAAGGGGATTAAAATCCAACTTGTGGTGGAACAAACACTCGCGCGAGTGTTTAGAATTGACACGCGATGGTTCTTTGCATGTACGTAGATCCATGCATGCAAAGGTGGCCATGGCGTTGGCATGCCTAAACCTTGTGCAGTATTCTTGATGTTCTGATCAGAGGGTTGAGTTTTATCCCATTTTTCATAGTATTCCATTCATCCATGCTCAAATGCAAACACATCTTGCAAATCGTGTTACAGTTTTAATCCCTGATTAACTGTTCCCCCGCCCTAATTGGCTAAAATTGGTTAAAAAGAAGAAGAATCACAAAAACTTTCACAAAATGCCTAAGTAGAGACCAATCTCCGGATTGGGCGAAAGGGGTGCCTTAAAACCCTTCCCCTCTCGTAACCTGGCTCCCGAACCCAGATATGGTTATGACGGACTGGTTCCTTCACTTTTTCAAATCAAATAGCGCGGCAGGTGCTTCAAAATACGGTTCCTTGGGTGTCAGACCTTCAAACCCAGGTGGCGACTCTGTATTTTTGCGAGCGCCTGCTTCTCCGCTCGCGCTCCCTCGATTATGGGCCCTTGCTTCGGGGAACGAGATTCCCGAAGGCTCGCTTTGGAATCCGGAAATTCCAGGGCATGCTGCCCACAGCGGGCGACGCTTGCAGAATTCATTCAGCGCCTGACTCCTGGTCATCGGCCCTCGGGGTGTGTGTGGAGGTCCGCACTGATTCTGGTTGTTGGCAGTTGCAGCGGCGATAATCGCTTGCATGAGTTGGACTAACTCGGTAGCCTCAATTTGGCCATTGGGTTGAGAGTTTCCATTTTATTCATTATTTTGCTCGTTACTCTGGTTGTTTCCTGCTCCCTCCATCTAGGTACCGTTATATTATAATTTAGTAAGGGGGGTTTATTATAAGAACATATACTTATTGGTACATTTATAATATATATGGAAACAGAACATTATAAGAAACTTTACTCTTATTAACAAAACAAATTAAGCAAACTATTCCTATCAGAATGTATTACTCAAAAGTGTAGCTACTAAAAGTCAAGATAATTCCTACTACCACAATTGTTTTCCTAGAAAGAAAAGTGAAATTATGTGGAAGCGTTCAATCTACTCCTAGAGGGGGGTGAATAGGAGTTTTGATAAAAAAAAATCACCAATTTTCTGATTTAAAAAATAATATAGATGAACGGGTTGATTATCTCGATTAATCCAAACAAAAATTCAAGTAGTGCAATAGAATAAAAATTGAGACATGATACGCACGATTTACGTGGAAAAACTTAGGGTCCTAAATAACCCTAAGCTAAAACCACGGCCTAACACTATTGATATATTCTATTAATCAAAAAGAAGTATAGATTGCAAAATAGTAAAAACCTTACCCAAGCCTTTACCTATTCTCGCCAATCTCCGATGCTCCCCGAGCTTCTTCAAGATCCAATAGATGCACCACGGACTTCATGCCCGAGCCCGATCTCCGGATTCAACCGGCTCCGAATCAATCTCCAAAAGATTCGGCCATAGCAGCAATCGGCACAAAGAACCACGAACAATAAATGGATGAATGATATGATGTTAACGTGATCTAGACAACCCAAACAGCGTTCAAAAATGCGCGAGGCAAGAACAACAAAAATGGAATACGGGCTGCACACCAAAATCACCCCACTGCCGTGCACCCCTTTCTTTTTCTTTATTAACCAACAAAATCTCTTGCCCTCCGCCGAAAACCGAAACAGTCGAGCAACCCTTTCTTTCGTTTGTATAAACAAAAAAGAACTTTTCACGAAGAAAATAAAACAAGGGTGGCTGCTAAACAAAAAGATCTTCTCGGCAGACCCCAAAATCGTTCAAAGAAACGCAAGAACGAAAAAGAAAAATATGGGCTGTGATGAAAACTCACTCTCGCCTCTTACAGCCAACGTGCACCCCATTCTTTCTTTTTAAAACAAAAAATGTCTCTCGTCTCCCTGTATGTATTTTCCTCTCCATGCTCGACACCACGTATATGACCTAATAATCAATATATATAGGCAGATCAAAAACACAAACGAGCCCCCTTGTTTTATATATAAAATAATAGTATTGATAACGTATTTTTCGGAGAGTTAATGATATATATGGAAAACATGATTTTTTTCGGAAAAGGTAAATCACCTTGTCAAAGAAAATTAAAACGATTAAGGAGTGTATATAATAAGAATTTTGAGTAAGAAAAATTCCCTAATCAGTAAAGAAGACTAAAATGATTTTGAGCTCGATAATGCTATGTATGAGATGTCGTGCAATGCTTTTACCTCTCACGCAATTGGATCGATTTTGCAGTGATTAACTTGGCACAGAAAATGGGAGGAGCATCAAGCAAGCAACTATCTCATAAGAACCTACCCATTACAACCAAATGTAGAGACGAAATAACAAAGACGTCAAAGGAGGTTTTAAACAACCCCGGAAAGTGCCAAAATATCTAACAAAAAGAAACATAAATGTGTCGTGAAATAACTAGTAGATGCTAAATAAATCGATCAATCGAAAAGCACTGGAAAGTGTTCCTCTAATAGACTCTGTTTCTCGACGGTGTCCTCTGTGAGCCCGTAGCAACGCCATGTTACTCGCCATAGTGGTTCTTGCTGCCCTCCGTGGGAGTTAGGGTTGGTTAAGGTTCTGCTCTGGGGTAGGAATCGGGGGCTGGTTATCCATATCCCTATAATGTGAGTAATAGGGGTTACTCCTAATGTCCAAGTCTGGTATACTCTCTAGAATGTCACGGATTTCCCTATCGTGATTAGCCATTCTCCATGGGCTTGGATGTTGAGCCATGTATATTTCTTTTTGGTTTGGTAGATTCGCCATCAGCTGCTGATATTGGGCATACAGAATTTGGGAACTCAACAGGTACGTAAGGGTCTCAGAAAGAGAAGTCGGATCCGACGGTGTTTTCCAAAAGGTCTTGTAATCTGCTCCACTCATCAGCTAGTTAGTTTGCAAATGTGGGGTCCATTTACAAAAGTAAGGAAAATATAATTATCGTTAGGTTTCGGTATATTTCAAATAGTGTTGTCTTAACAACATAAGGATATACTCAATCTAATGTGAATCTACCCAATCTACCAAGGCCGAGGGTTGAACCTAAGGCTCTAATACCAAGTTGTAACGCCCCGATTTTCGAAAGTAAAATCGAAGGTATTAAATACTAATTTTCGAAAACTTATTAAACCCAATTTGAAATCCAAAACAGATAATTCATCCTAAAGATTCATCTATTACAAACCATTGTGAAAATACTAAAAATAGTCTTTGAAGGAATAAGCTAAACAGATAATAGAGCCGTCTTCTAAGATTGATATGGGTCCCAAGCGTATTCTTGCTCAACTCTCACTTTCGGATTCTCTTCGGTATAGAATTGTTCATCTTCAGGATTCTGCGGTTCTTCTTGATTCTCTGCAAAATCTGACACGGATGCCTGAAAGTCCATGCTTGAGTGAAAGAGTTCACCCCGTAGTATAATCCAAACCAACTATCCCTCTTACTTTACAGCTTACAAGTAATATAACAATAAACATGCAAAAAAGTAGAACAGAAATATTCACATAAAACCAGTTTGTTACTATCCGTTAGCCTGACATGTGATTTAAAATCTCCCCGTGAGATCTTTCCTCCCCAACAGCTAGCCATGCTCGGTCCCATTAGATCACTTCCATTTGTTGCAGATAACCTAAGTTATATATTGAGTGTGTAACTCAATGGCTACAACAAGGGAATAGCTTATCATGCTTGAATCACAACTAGGGTTCGCCTATCTTATATACCACATCACAGCCATTTCCCAATCATCACTGGACACACGCCAGTCTATCAAATCATCACTGGACACACGCCAGTCTATCAATTCATCACTGGACACACGTCAGTCTATCAATTCATCACTGGACACACGCCAGTCTATCAATTCATCACTGGACACACGCCAGTCTATCAATTCATCACTGGACACACGTCAGTCTATCAATTCATCACTGGACATACGCCAATCTATCAATTCATCACTGGACACACGCCAGTCTCAATCTCATCGCATCTCAAAATTTCTCCTGTAGGCAATCTCTAGAAAGAAAAACTTCCCAATTTATCCATTATCTAGCATCGTCTAGGTGAATTCTACTTCGTATACCGCCCCATGTCTCTAGGGTCCAATCTAGCATTCAAATCAAGTATCATCACAATATTATTCTCAACAATAAATAAAACGAACAACATGCGGATCAAAACAAATATTTAGGCAATGCAATCACATAACTTTTTATGACCGGGCCGTTGCCCTTAATCTTGTATAGTCATGATATTTATAATAAGGTAGGAACTTTTATATAATGCTTTAAAAATAATTTTCTAAGCTTTTATTAATTATTTTAAGTAAATAGATTTATTAAGATGCTAATTAAATACAATAATTAGGTAAAAATATTAGAGTAACTATCATGACCTTAATAAGAGTCCTAAAGGTCCTATGTAATATGTTTGAGTGCTAAAAGTTGGGTTTGGAGGTTCGTGGGATTATTTTAGATAAAAAGATTAAGATAACTTACAAAAGAAGGATAAATAGGTAATAAATAATAAAATAATTAAAAATATGTTGATATTAACAAAGTATCATATTTGGACTGTACAGAATCTAAAAAAAATTAATCGGGCATTAATAATATATTTTATAATGTCATATTTGAGCTGTCCCTTAATAAGTGTCCATTTTGTAAAGTTAGTAGGTAAAAGTTGGTGTATTGTCTATTTTGTCCCTAAAAGTAGATTCCTTTTTGAAAAGTAAGTGAGTAAAAGAGTAATGATGATGGGTAAGTAGGGAAAGTGGAGGAAAAAGTTGATGTGAAAGGTATAATGATGATGTCTTTTTAATAAGTTGGAGTTACGAAGTAGGACACTTAAAAAGGGACGGAGGGAGTATATTTTATAATGTCATAAAGTATTTTTATTTAAAAACAATGTGTAAATAATAATAAATAGCTAAATAAATAAAAATTATTATTATTTTAACAACATATCATCTTTGAGATTCAAGGAGTCTAGGAAAAATAGTTTGGGTGTTAGAAATATTGTTCGGAAGGTCGTAACTATTTTTCGTTTGAAAACTTTGCTTGAAAATGAATTAAAAAATTTAATAAATAGTTAATAACATAAAAAAAATATGAGATTAACAATTTATGATCTTTAGGATGTTAGAAGTTTAGGAAAAATAGTCCGGTGGTCAAAATTGGTGTTCAGGACGTCGAAAACATTGTTCGTACCAAAACAACCCTTGCCGCAAGGTTGTACCAGTCAACCTTGCGTCTGACCACCTAGCTGCAAACTCCAGCTCTGGTTCTTGCGGTCCACAGGTTGCGGCCGCAAGTGTGGAGCCCCGTATTTTCAAAAAAAAAAAATCGTTTAAAAGTTTTATAAATGCTAGAATAAGAAATTTAGGGAGTTTAATTGCTTTGGGGTTAATGTGATAGAATTATAAGTGGAAGGGGTGCTAGTGTAAGGTGTATATGTATGGGTATATATATAGGAGTGTGTGGTGTAGAGAAACAAATTTTCCCAAAACACACCCACACACCCCACGCCTCTCTCTCCTTCGGCTCTCTCCTCTCTCTTTCACACTCTCACCCAAAAATCCCACTCCAAGTTCAAAACCCACCAAGACCCTTCACCAAATCATCATCCTCTCGGGCTCTCGACCTTGGGTTTCGTTGGAGCAAGCTCGGAGGGGAGTATTCTCGAAGGATTTCAAATCCCAAAGCTAGGGCTCGATCAATCTCGTTGGGTTTCGTTCTCCAAGTTGAGGTAGGGATTTCTTTACCTCTCTTATATGTATATGTGTTGAATATGGTGTAAGAATCGTTCCTTAGCCTTGTTTTTGGTCCAAATCGAAATCTGTCAAAATCTGCAAAATCGCCCGCTGTCAGGCAGAGGTAGCGATACCTCATTTTTGAGGTAGCGATACCTTAGGTAGCGATACCTTGTTTTCGAGGTAGCGCTACCTTGATCTCTGATTGCTCTCTGGAATGGTTAGGTAGCGATACCTCATTTTTGAGGTAGCGCTACCTTTGGCTCAGAAAAACTGTTTTGAACCCCGTTGATTGTCCGTCGATGGTACTGATCCCCGACCACTTCTAGCACTCCCCTCTCACGTTCTAATCATCTCTAAACTTGATTACTCACGTTCCAATAGTTCGTTGTTCGTCCCCACTCATTTGGCTCCCGTTATGACGAAGAAAGGTGTCAAACTAAATGAAAATGAATCTTGTTTGTTTGTCTAGGCGCTCGGGTTGTTATGCGAGTGTTGTGACATGTTTTATGAATGAGATGGACTCGACACAAATTATGCTTCATGACTCGAGACTTGTGGAATGAAAAATCACGACTTAGAGCGATAGAACGTTACGAAGAAAGCCACGGATCCACTGCACGGTGAGATGCCGGAACGGGACGCACGGGGTCCCTAATGCCCGGAAGTGCACAGAAAGCCACGGATCCACTGCACGGTGAGATGCCGGAACGGGACGCACGGGGTCCCTAATGCCCGGAAGTGCACAGAAAGCCACGGATCCACCGCACGGTGAGATGCCGGAATGGGACGCACGGGGTCCAAATTGCACGGAAAGGAAATCGGAAACACTTGGCTTAATGAAAGCAGAGAACTTAGGAATTGTTAAGCTTCTTGCATTTGAATGGTGTCGGTTGTCATGTCGTATATTCTTGCTCTTATTCATGTGGGAAACCTTATTGTCGTCATTGTTCTTTCGGTACATAAATTATCTCATATGCATATAGGTAGAATAAAGATTTCTCTACTGGGCCAGTGTAGCTCAACCTATTATTATTTTCAGGTACACCCCAATGGCATTGAAGTGGAGTGCTTGATGTGCATACGACTTCACCATTTTGAAAGCTAACTTGGAAGAATTACTTTGACATCTTTGTAAAATTCTTTTGGGAGATGTAATTGTAATTTTGAGCTAATCTTTTGACTTGAAAACAATGTAATCTCTAAACTTATTGTCTTTTGTTCAACTATGGCTTTTGGGGCCGGTGTGCCACTATCGTAAGCTTTGGACCTAATTGTACTATTGGGTGGATTGTGGGAAGTATTATGGGGTATTATGGTGTATTATTGTGATGGACCATTATTGGAAATACTATTATTTTTATGTTAAAAATCCAGAATGTGACAACTTGGTATCAGAGCATAAGTTTAGAATACCTCGAGACCGTGGGGAGACTTAGTCTCATGGGTTCAAAAAGCAATGCATCTTTTTTTACATGACTTGTGTGTGCTTGTGTGCTTGGCATTCATGGAGCTGTGTGGTTTTACATCCTTGTTAATGTAGAGTGGCGTGGAGTTGTTATCGTGTATTGGGAAATTGGAGGCTTTGACCTCATAGGATACTGTTGTGGTTAATAGCTCCTTTCTCTTATATCAGTGTAGTAAGATGCCTCCGAGACGCAGTAATAGGCGGGGTGGAGCCGGAAATAGGGTGCTCGTGGCCGTGGCCATGGCCGCGGTCGTGGCCGTGCGGAACCATTGGAAGACGAGGTTAGTCACCATGGGGAAACTTTGCATGGGGATGCAGAATTGGGGGCCGGACCGAATCCGAGGGCGCAGAATGTTCAGAACCCTCTTGCTAGAGATATTGTCGCGGCACTTGCAGCCGCTAATCTTTTGCAACCTCTTCCCAGGGATAATGCGGATAGTCGGGCCTTGGTGGCCATGCGAGAATTTTGTCGTTTGAATCCACCTTTGTTTGATGGGGCAAGTAGTGACCCTCTCGTGGCCGACCATTGGTTGGCGCAAATCCGTAAGAACTTCACCGCTCTTAAGATTACTGAAGATGACCTGCGGGTGAGTATCGTGGCCGTTCAGCTTGTTGGAGAGGCCGGTGAGTGGTGGGAGTCTGTTTTGGAGGGTAGGAAGGATGCGAGGAGGGCAGCTAGGATCGCGACTCAGGTAAATGAGCCCGATGTTGAAAATTTAACGTGGGCTGAATTCGAGGATCTATTCGCAAATCAGTATTTTCCGGACTCTTCCCGTGAGCAGCTAAGGGATCAATTCGATAAACTTGAGCAGGGTAACATGACCGTTTCTGAATATGCGTTGAGGTTTCAGTCATTGTCGCGTTTTGCTCCCGAATTGGTAGCAACGGAGGATAGGAAGTGTCGACGTTTTGAGAAAGGGTTGCATGAATCCATCAAGATGCTGGTAGTGGCCCAACACAAGATGAGATATTCTGAGATCATTGAGTGTGCAAGGAGCGTTGAAGTACCAAGGGAAGCGCTGAGAAATAGGGGGATTTGGGAACCTAGGCAAACTATTGTTGCCGGGAGTTCTTCTTCGGGAACTTTTGGGAGTCAAGGGAGGAAGCGACAAAGAGAACCGTCATCGACAACTCAAGGTCCATCGATTGTTCGGGCATCGACCGTCTCTTCTGGGGTTCGAGGAGCTCACTCTAGGCCAGCGGCTACGTGTCACCGTTGCGGTCAGCCAGGCCATTTCCGTGCAGATTGCCAGTCAAAAGCGTGTTATGTGTGTGGCGGGTTTACCCATCTTGCTAAAAATTGTCCTCAGAAAGTAGTAGGTGCACGTAGTGGGTCAGGTTCCGTGCAGCAACCAGGGTCAGGGCTTGGGTTTGGCCAGCAGTCGTTCAGGGGTAACCAAAGACAACAAAAGCCGCATTTCCGTCAAACCACTACCGTTCAGGGCTCTCAGAGTGAAAGGGGCGCGAGTTCTTCCACTCCTACTCAGGCATCAGGGCAGAGGGGAGGATTTGTTCAGGGTTAGACTACCCGGGGTAGAGCATTTGCTCTCACTTCCACTGTTCCACCGCCTCAGACCACTTCTCAGGCTCCAGAGGCTTCGATTGTGAGGGGTACTTTTCTCTTATTTAATTCCCTTGCAAAAGTACTCTTTGATTCTGGAGCATCTCATTCATTTATTGCTGCATCGTTTGTGTGTGCTCTGGAGTTGGAAACTGAAAGTCTGAGTCCACCATTGTTTGTTGAGACACCCTTAGGGGGTAGAACACCTTTGGACCGTATTTGTCGAGACTGCGAACTTCTTATTCATGATCGTCGCTTTACCTTTGATTTTATCGTATTGGGAATGTCGGGTTTTGACCTTATTCTTGGAATGGATTGGTTGTCTATGTTTCATGCCACCATCGATTGTTTCAAGCATCGAGTTCGTATTTGTCCGCCGGAGGGTGTTTGTTTTGAGTTCTTTGGGGAACGTCGGGAATCGTTGGAGCCGTATCTGTGTGGGTCTCGAGAGCGGGAGTCCGTTTATTCTTTGTTGGCGAGTTTAACTCTAGATGAAGATATGTCCGCACGTGGGGAGTTGCCCCTTGTGGTTCGCGATTTCCCGGATGTGTTTCCGGAGGAGTTACCCGGTTTACCTCCTGAGAGAGAAGTTGAGTTTACTATCGAGTTACTTCCCGATACCGCACCAATCTTTGTACCTCCTTATCGTTTCGCTCCCGCCGAACTTAGGGAATTGAAGGTCCAGTTGCAGGAATTGGAAAATTTGGGATTTATTCGTCCAAGTACATCTCCGTGGGGAGCACCGGCACTTTTTGCGCAAAAGAAGGATGGCTCACTTCGTTTGTGTATCGATTACCGTAAGCTTAACCGTGTCACCGTTGAGAATAAGTATCCAATGCCTAGAATTGACGACTTGTTTGATCAACTTCGGGGTGCGACTTGTTTCTCAAAAATCGATTTGAGGTCCGGTTATCATCAGTTAAGGGTCCGGAGGGAGGATATTCCTAAAATCGCTTTTCGTACACGCTATGGTCATTACGAGTTCGTAGTCATGCCTTTTGGGTTAACGAATGCTCCAACTACTTTCATGGACCTAATGAACCGTTTATTCCGTGCCTATCTTGATCGCTTTGTGGTCGTTTTTGTGGATGACATCTTGATCTACTCACCTTCGGAGGAGGAACACCAATCTCATCTCGCTATCGTTCTTGAACTCTTGGGGGAGCACCGTTTGTATGCTAAGCTTAGTAAGTGCGAGTTTTGGTTATCCGAGGTCAAATTCTTGGGTCACGTGGTTTCGAATGGTGGAGTGTCCGTTGATCCGGGGAAGGTAGAGTCCGTTATGAATTGGCAGCGACCGAAAAATGTGTTTGAAATTTGTAGCTTCTTGGGCTTGGCCGGGTATTATCGTCGGTTTGTTCAAGACTTTTCGCATCTAGCGACACCCATGACTAGGTTGACACGGAAGGGGACACGTTTCATTTGGGGTGACACGTGTGAGATAGCTTTTGAGGAGTTAAAGAAGCGATTGACTACCGCGCCGGTTTTGATTGTGCCCGAACGTGGAGTTGGCTACTCAGTTTATTGTGACGCTTCGAAAGAAGGGCTTGGGTGCGTTTTGATGCAATCGGGGAGAGTGGTAGCGTATGGGTCGCGACAATTGAAAACTCACGAGCGAAATTACCCTACCCACGACCTAGAACTTACGGCCATTGTATTTGCATTGAAGAGTTGGCGTCATTACCTGTACGGCGAGAGATTCAAGGTCTTTTCTGATCACAAGAGTTTAAAATACCTATTCTCCCAAAAAGAACTTAACCTACGACAACGACGTTGGATGGAACACTTGGAGGACTATGACTTCGATTTGCAATATCACCCGGGGAAGGCGAATGTGGTAGCCGATGCGTTGAGTAGAAAGCCGACACACCTTGCGAGTCTAGCGATTCACGACTGGAAAATGATGAATGACTTGGGCTTCTATGCCATGTACTTTGAGGAAGTCCGGGATGGGGTCACCTTATGCAATTTGACCATTCAATCTTCATTATCGAATCGAGTCATTGAGGCACAACAACACGACGAGGAAGCGGAGGAACTTCGTACCAAATTCCTTAGTGGGAATACTCAAGAAGGGTGGATGATTCATACCGATCGAGGCTTACGTTATCAAGGAAAGTTGTTCGTACCAATTTTGTGTCGGGAAGAAATTTTGCGAGAGTTTCATCATTCTCCGTTAGCAGTTCATCCGGGAGGGACGAAAATGTATCACGACTTACGTAGGCAATTTTGGTGGTCCGGAATGAAGAGGGATGTCGTTATTTTCGTGTCTAAGTGTCTCACGTGCCAACAAGTGAAAGCCGAACATCAACGACCCGCGAGAGAATTACAACCGTTGCCAGTGGCCGAGTGGAAATGGGAGAACATAACCATGGATTTCGTTACGGGCTTACCGAGGTCGCCGAGGGGACACGATGCTATCTGGGTGATTGTAGACTGTTTGACCAAAACCGCTCATTTCTTACCTATTCAAGTCACCGATTCGATTGACACACTTAGCCGATTGTACATTCGAGAGATTATCCGTCTCCATGGAATTCTGGTTTCTATCGTATCTGACCGAGATTCGAGGTTTACCGCGCGCTTTTGGCAGAGTTTGCAGGCAGCTCTTGCCACCAACCTTTTATTTAGCACCGCTTGTCACCCTCAAACGGATAGGCAATCCGAGCGAACGATTCAGATTTTGGAGGATATGCTTCGGGCTTGTGTCATGGATTTTTGGGGTAGTTGGGAGGATCATTTGCCGTTAGTCGAATTTGCGTACAACAATAGTTATCAATCGAGTATCGAGATGGCACCGTATGAGGCTTTGTATGGGAGACCGTGTAAATCACCCGTGTGTTGGACCGAATTAGGCGAGGCTACGCTAGTAGGGCCGGATATGATCAAGGAGACCTCCGAGAGCATGAGAACGATCCGACAACGCCTTTTGGAAGCTCAAGAAAGAACGACCGAACAAGTCAAGGTGATTCGCCAAAGATTGTTGACCGCACAAAGTAGGCAAAGAATTATGCCGATCGTCGTCGCCGACCGTTATCATTTGAAGAAGGGGATCACGTTTTTCTTAAAGTATCGCCGCGTCGGGGTTTGTCTCGGTTTGGGAAAAAGGGGAAACTTTCACCGCGTTATATCGGGCCGTTCGACATCATTGAGAAGATCGGGGAAGTGGCATATCGCTTGGCTTTGCCACCGAAGCTTTCGGGAGTGCACGACGTGTTTCACGTGTCCATGTTGAGAAAATACGAGCCGGATCCATCTCATGTCTTAGAATGGTCCGAACTTAAGTTAGAAGCCGACGCATCTTATGGGGAAGAACCGATACGTATCCTAGATTCACGCAATCAAGTGTTAAGGGGGAAGACGATACCGTTAGTGCGAGTCTTGTGGAGTAACCAAGGTAAAGAAGAGTCGACTTGGGAACGAGAAGATGAGGTTAGGGAGAAGTATCCGCACTTGTTTCCGGCATAGAAACTAATGTAAGTGTCTAAGTTTAAACTTTTAAGTCATTATTGTTATTGCATAATGATTGTTGTTGTGACTTGGTCATGTTTATGTGATGCATACTTTGGTTGATCATGGTTATCAAATTTCGAGGACGAAATTTCTTTAAGGAGGGTAGAATGTGGACCCCCGTATTTAAAAAAAAAAAAAATCGTTTAAAAGTTTTATAAATGCTAGAATAAGAAATTTGGGGAGTTTAATTGCTTTGGGGTTAATGTGATAGAATTATAAGTGGAAGGGGTGCTAGTGTAAGGTGTATATGTATGGGTATATATATAGGAGTGTGTGGTGTAGAGAAACAAATTTTCCCAAAACACACCCACACACCCCACGCCTCTCTCTCCTTCGGCTCTCTCCTCTCTCTTTCACACTCTCACCCAAAAATCGCACTCCAAGTTCAAAACCCACCAAGACCCTTCACCAAATCATCATCCTCTCGGGCTCTCGACCTTGGGTTTCGTTAGAGCAAGCTCGGAGAGGAGTATTCTCGAAGGATTTCAAATCCCAAAGCTAGGGCTCGATCAATCTCGTTGGGTTTCAATCTCCAAGTTGAGGTAGGGATTTCTTTACCTCTCTTATATGTATATGTGTTGAATATGGTGTAAGAATCGTTCCTTAGCCTTGTTTTTGGTCCAAATCGATATCTGTCAAAATCTGCAAAATCGCCCGCTGTCAGGCAGAGGTAGCGATACCTTAGGTAGCGATGCCTTGTTTTCAAGGTAGCGCTACCTTGATCTCTGATTGCTCTCTGGAATGGTTAGATAGCGATACCTCATTTTTGAGGTAGCGCTACCTTTGGCTCAGAAAAACTGTTTTGAACCCCGTTGATTGTCCGTCGATGGTATTGATCCCCGACCACTTCTAGCACTCCCCTCTCACGTTCTAATCATCTCTAAACTTGATTACTCACGTTCCAATAGTTCGTTGTTCGTCCCCACTCATTCGGCTCCCGTTATGACGAAGAAAGGTGTCAAATTAAATGAAAATGAAACTTGTTTATTTGTCTAGGCGCTCGGGTTGTTATGCGAGTATTGTGACATGTTTTATGAATGAGATGGACTCGACACAAATTATGCTTCATGACTCGAGACTTGTGGAATGAAAAATCACAACTTAGAGCGATAGAACGTTACGAAGAAAGCCACGGATCCACTGCACGGTGAGATGCCGGAACGGGACGCACGGGGTCCCTAATGCCCGGAAGTGCACAGAAAGCCACGGATCCACCGCATGGTGAGATGCCGGAACGGGACGCACGGGGTCCAAATTGCCCGGAAAGGAAATCGGAAACACTTGGCTTAATGAAAGCAGAGAACTTAGGAATTGTTAAGCTTCTTGCATTTGAATGGTGTCGGTTGTCATGTCGTATATTCTTGCTCTTATTCATGTGGAAAACCTTATTGTCGTCATTGTTCTTCCGGTGCATAAATTATCTCATATGCATATAGGTAGAATAAAGATTTCTCTACTGGGCTAGTGTAGCTCAACCTATTATTATTTTCAGGTACACCCCAAGGGCATTGAAGTGGAGTGCTTGATGTGCATACGACTTCACCATTTTGAAAGCTAACTTGGAAGAATTACTTTGACATCTTTGTAAAATTCTTTTGGGAGATGTAATTGTAATTTTGAGCTAATCTTTTGACTTGAAAACGATGTAATCTCTAAACTTGTTGTCTTTTGTTCAACTATGGCTTTTGGGGCCGGTGTGCCA